>CM053769.1:553476209-553506096 GCA_028658325.1 Potorous gilbertii
ATTCATAAAGAGAATTTAAAAAGACATTAAGGTCATATCCAAACATATTCATAGTAAGTCCTTTTGAAATGGTGGCAAATGACTGGAAACTAAAAGTATGTTCATCAAATGGGGAGAGATTGGACAAATTATGGTATATGACTATGAAAGAATGCTATTATATTGTAAGAAATGGTTTCAAAGAAATTGGCAAAAACTTATAAGAATTGACTCAGAGTGAAATGAGCGAAACTAGGAGGACAATTTATGCTACAACTTCAATATTGTATAAGTAAACAATTCTGAAAGACTTAAGAATATTGGAATGCTGTTCAACCCGATGACCAATGATGGTTTCAGGGGTCTGATGATGTAATGAATACTGACCCTTTCATGACAGAGAGGTGATGGACCATTATGCACAATGAGATACACATTTTTGGAAAAGATCAGTACAGGACTTTGCTTGCTTATCTATGCATATCTATACATATATTCATATTGTCTATTACAAGAGTATTCTTTTGTTTCTTCTGTCCATCCCACTTCACAGTGGGAGAGAAAATCAATACTTGAAAACAAGAAAAATTAATTTTAAAAAGAAAAGTTATGACAAAGTACTTCTTCCCACTTTTTGCAAAACTGAAAGATGGGCATCTAGAACTGTGGAACCTAGCATATAGTGTCAGACTTTTTCAATATATTGGTTAATTCTGTCGAATTATTCTCCACCCCCTCTTGTATTGTGAATTATTTTATCATTCTTATTATGACCATTCATGTAATTGTAAAAAAATAACAATATAATTTTAAAAAGAAAATCAGACAATAGGACTAAGAGATGCTATCTGGTCTTTATATTTCCCTTAGGTTTGTTCAGTCAAATCAATGTTTCTCAACCTCCAATTTACCCAGTTGTATGTCTTGGTCACTTCTGGACCACCAGCAGCATATTTCCTCCAAATGTTTAAGAGAAAGGACTCAGAGGTCATGCAGTCCTTCACTTCCCAAATGAGAAAACTTATCCCTTTTTATGGTAAATATTTAGCTCAAGATCACATGAATGGAAGTGGTAGAACTGGATTCATACTGAGATCCTATGACTCTAAGTTGTATCCTTCCCACTACACCATGATGCCTCTACCAATAGCCTAATTACGTCTAAGATCACACTTTAAACCAAATCATATTTTAAATCAGAGTTCAGATCTTTACTTAAACATTGTGTTATCTGTGTAACCATAGGTCAAGTAACTTAATCAGCTCCCTCCCTCATCCTGTGGAACCATAAAATAGGAAAGTTGGATTAGATGACCTATAAAGTTTCTTTAGCTTTAAATTATGAATTTATGAAATCAACCAATATGCTGAGCATGTACCATGTCCAATTTTTAGGACAATGCAAAAGGCAACAGAGTTGAGCCATAAGTGTGTCTGCAGTGCTAAGGAATGTTTCAAATTCAAAGGGATTGTACTTTAACATTTTTTTAATATAAGATTCAACAATAAACCCAACTGATGTTTGATCTCTAAGCCAAGAATCATAATTCCACTATCAAAGTTCAAAGAAGGAGAAAGATTGTGCAAGGAAAAATTTTCAGTGCTGCATGGTTCATAAGAAATGACAAATATGAGAAATGTGAGAAAACTCAGGGGAGTCATTGACCAATGAGAAATTTCCATACTTATCCTTCTTCACAATACTCATCCCCTTTATACCTACTTTACATGATGCAGAGCAAAGTAAGGACATTCAAGAGAACAATATACACAATGACCACATTAATGTAATGGAGCTAACACTATGGCATACAAACTCAAACTGCAACGAGTAACATTAGTCGCAAGGACCTAATGAGAAAATATACTTCCACCCTTTATAAAGAGGCATAAGATTATGAAAGTGGAATACTGTATATGCTGTCAGATACAATCATTTTGTAAGTCAGTTGCTTGATTTTTTTTCATTGAGAAGGAGTAAATGTTAGGAAATGGATGCATTGTAAAAAGCTAAAGACATGAATGGAACTTTTTTGAAAGGAAAGCTTCATTGTTTTGGATTCATAGATATCTTCCACTTTGTATTTATGCTTGCTGTTAGACCTCTCCCTATCTCAATCAAATTCATGAAGAGTAACTGGAATATATCTTATATGTGTCCCTGGAGCATATCTGGCCTATCCTTGGGCCTATCAGTAAGCCACCTGGAGTTCTTAGTGTGTAGACACCAATAGGAAACTGATTAGTAGTGATATAATGTCTCATACTTTGCATCCTACCTGAACTAGCATTTCTAATGCCTTCACTTCTACTGTCAGTAGCAAGAGTCCCAAATGCCCCTTAACTGGTAGAATCTATTAAGGTATTTAATCAAGGATTATCTGTTCTTTCACATCATATTTGTCTTAAGTGCCAAAGGAATTTGGGGAACTGTGTGACTATCATAATGAAAAAACTTTGCAGATTTAAAATGTTATATCAATAAGAGAATATTTAAAATTTGAAAAAATACATGTTCATCCTCCCTATTTTAGACTGATAGTATAGTGGAGCAATGAAAGAAGGAGGTAAGATTTTTAAAAGGTGGGGTAAAGGAAGAAATAGTAACATGGTAGGATATAATAGAAATATTGTGATCAAATAGAACTGAACAAATGAATTCTGAAAACTGCTAGACAATAGTGTATGTCATTTGCAGGGCAACCTTGATGATTTTATTTTTCTTATATATTTGATATTCCTTAGCACATGTTTTATTTTTATATTGGACTGAGAAATATATTTTTTCTTCTATGTTTCCATTTAAAAGATGCCACAAGTCTTTTATATTTAACTTCCTATAATTTCTTCATTTCTATATTTCTTTGTGTTTATATTGCTATTGATATATCACTTGAAAAATAGATTAAAAACTCCAGTAATTACTATCTTACTATATGTAATTCTTGGAATTCAGATAACTGCTTTTGACTTTAGATGCCATGACATTTAGTACATAAATGTTTCATCATGACATTGTTTCATTATCTATGTTTTCTGCAAAAATAATATAGCTTCCCCATTTATCTATAATGACATCATGAATGTTTTTTGTTTCTTTTCTGAAACGATGATTACAGCTTCTGCTTTGGGGGCAATCACATAGTAAATAATAAATTCAGATAACTGCTTTTGACTTTAGATGCTATGACATTTAGTACATAAATGTTTCAACTGAACCCAGCATGGCTAAAATTTAAAGTCTTTCTTGATACTAATTATCCTCTATGGACACTTTTTAGTTTGTTAATGTCCTTCTTAAATGATGGCACCCAGAAGTGAAAATACTACTCAGGGTATAGTCTAGTAAAAGCAGAGAACAAAAGGTCTCCCTCCTCCTTATTCCTGGAAGCTGTGTCAACACCCTATTGACTCATGAATTCATTAAAATATGGCTTGGGTTAGGAAAGTGGTTGCATGAATGGGTAAATGAAAGCTAATGCTAGCTAGCCTTATGTAATCTTTATGTTTTGCCATATTTTTATTAACTCCAATATTTATTGTAACTATGCCTGAACAATTAGCAAAAATATTGGAAAAAGGACAAGTGGAAGAAATTTCCCTGAGTCAGAGGGTGGGCTAAGACAACTAAGGTTGCCAACTCTTAGGCCAGTGAGAAGACTGATGCTTCACAGAAAGCAGTGGAACCTGAGTGAATGGCAACCTATTCTTAGAGAGCCAAAGAGAGACCTAGGAACCTTGGTGGCTATCCCAGCATTCACTCTTCTAGTGGGCGGGTCAACCTATCAATAAACAATCATTAAGTGCCTGCTATGTTCTTGGTTCTCAATTGACAAAACATACTCTGGTCCTAACTGTTTACTGGAACCAGGCTTAGACCAAGAACTGCTTCACCTTCTCCCTTCCCCATGGCATCAAATGTTAAAAAAGATAATTCTGACAATAACAGGAACACTGTTTTTGAAAGGACAGAATAGAGGCAGGAAAATAAGTTAGAAAACCATTGCCAAAATCCAGGCAGGTGGCAATGAGGCCCCAAGGCCTCATGTTTAGCAAGTATCAGAGCCCAGACTTGAGCATAAGTTTGCCTGCCATCAGGCCACATATTCTCTGCCCTACACCCCACTGTAAGTAGGATGCCCAATGTCTGCTGACCATTTGTGAGGCTTTTTTTTTTTGCTTTAAATACCAGGATAGTTTAACTCTAAGGTCCGATTGTTTCAGAGATTTGATGCCCCTGTGGTCCATCACTGTAGCACTCAATAAACTTGTCAATTAGATTTGGAAAGGCATATTTTTTTATTAAAAGGTTTTTTTGCATGTGTTTCCTTTTTAGACAGTGCTTGGAGGGATGTAGGGTAGATGGTTGAAGGAATTATTTGTATATGATTTAAAATTATGATGATTTATAAGCAGACTGATATATAGCATCAGGTTGGGTGTACATCTTTTGGAGAAGAAATAGAATGTGATCTCACTTCAAAGGCTATAGTGAGACTCTTTGTACTGTAGTCAATGGTGTGTTGTATGTGCTCTGTTGTGTGGTATGTGTGTGTGTGTGTGTGTGTGTAGGAAAATATAGGGGGAGATGGGAAACACTCAAAATGATTCACAGATTATCCCTCTTGTTTTACAGAAGAAATTGAGGCAAGAAGAGGAGCTATGATTCGTACCCGATGCAACAGCCAACTAAAGTAGGGGCGCATTAAATTTATCTGTACTGTCCTAAGACTCTCTCCACCTTATTACCATTTCCTAATCTTTCTTTTCCTCCGTGTTAATTCCACAATGCTGCAGAAAGAAGGGCTGTGTTATATTTGTCTTTGCAAATTTATTCTTAGATATATTCTTCAGTCTTAATCTTGATGACTTTCTGAGTTTGGGGCCTTCTTGAGAGCTCTCCAGCTAAACATCAACTAACTGAAAGGGCGTCATTGAAGTCATTTTCTCCCTGAAATAGATGGGTCATAGATACCTGCCATGAATCTTGAGGGCAGCAGCCTTCTTGTTGGTGAGGTAGAGCTGTAAAATCTAATTTACTGCCTCATCCAAGGAGGGACTTTCCAAGCATTTCAGGGGGTGGGAGGAGGGGGAGAAAGCAAGTACACACACACACACACACACATTCTTGTTTTCATCTAAGTTTTATTGTCATCCCTCCCCCTACGTACACACACACTTCAAATCATCCTTGGTGCTCAGATAAATCTTTTCTGATTGATTTTTGGCCCATAGCATCCAGTACAGCTTTGACAGCAAGGTTGTCTTTCTTCTTATCCAAAGGGAAGGGAGTGAGTTAGCACTACCTCTTTTGTCAGTGGCCAATAAGGACTTACAAATGTGTCTAAATAGTAATTGTTTCTCTTTTACCCAGGAACCCTGAGGGTTTTCCCCTCCCAGTTTGATCTTTTTTTTTTTTGATTGAAGGAGTCATTTCTTGAGTAACTTATAGAAGCCTATTCATTGAATGGGTATATCTCACTCAAAATGAGAATGAGATAAGACCTTAGCCTGAAAGGGCCAGGGTCTCCCATTGCATCCTGATGCCATCCTGATGAGTATCCGGCCACTGGACCCAGATGGCTCAGGTCAAGACAGTGAAGTTGGTGACCTTGCACAGCCCTCTCTCACTCAAATCAAAGTCAACTGCAAGTTAGGTCATCATTTTGATGTCATGGTCCTCTTCAAGAGTGAAGGATAAACACAACCTGTGTGTCTATATGAAAGAATCTTCTCTTGTCCATTGTCCTTTTTGAAGGATAAAGTGTAAAGTGTTTATTGTGCTAAGTTGGAAGGTAGATGACTAGAGAGGGCTGCCTTTTTTTTCATTGCCTTAGGGTATTTTTGGGGGGTAAGTGCTTCCCTCCAAACATCATGATGTCTTTCTTCGGTTTTTAGAATCATTTCTGCAGTGTTGTTTGAAGTTGAGTTTCATGTTGAATTTAGAAGCTTTCAAAGTGATTAACACAACTCTGCTTCCCCCTGATTATATAAATCTCTTCAGAGCCCAAAGCAGAATGAAGTGTATCTGTAACAAATCTTTTAACAGAGCTCAGGGAAACCTGTCTAAACCTGATGTATTAAAGCCCTAACCCCAGTCACCAGAATCATGTGAGGGGAGAATGTGCAGGGTCAGATAGAGGTTTTGTGTCTCTGAAATCTCCCAGTGGTGTAACTCAGCTTCAGGGCTTCATGGACATGTGAGCTTAACATGGCTGAGCACTTGAAGGAATTGTTGCTAGTAATACTGCTTCTTCCAACTCAGGGAAAATCAAAATATCTATCAATTGGTGTTGAGTAAATTGTGAATGGTTTACCTTAAAGTGAGTTTGAGAGCAGCCTTGCTATATGACAGCAGAAATATTGAGTGAGATATTAAAAGAAATAAACCTTTTTCCTTGCCCTCATCTGACTTGCGACTAAGAGGTTATGTAGGGATGAGAGGAGAGAAAAGGAGAATGTATAATTTGTATATAGAATTACAAGCTACAACACTATTCAAAAGACTGAAGGATGTGTCCCCATCAATGGGAACTCTTACTTAAGGTAGCTCCCACCACCATAACTTAGTAGATAAGTTCTAGAGAGTTGCCTGAAGTGCTGAGACATTAGGTGTCTTGCCAAGGGTAGCAGTTAATAAGTTTCAAAACCAATCTTCATGTCCTTCATTCCCTCCAAAATTCTTGGCTGCTTTCCTGTACTAAGAGATTTAAATGTCAGATCAAGGCAAGAAAAGAGGGAGCCAAGTGGTAGCAGTTGATTAATTTTTAAATAAAATGTATAAGCCACTTGTTCTCAACCTATAAGATGTAGATCCTCTTGGAGTCATGGAATTATTGTTAGGTTTTTGAAAATGCACATGCACACCTAGAATAACTTGTTTTTACCGTTATCTAACTGCATATTGTACTGGACTTTCAGGACACTCTGTATATACATTTACTCAGTCAAATAAGAAAACATTGCTTCTGTAGACTGAACAAATATTTTGTACACATATATGTTTAAGCACAAGGAGTTACTACTGGCCACTTGCCAGATATGGCTCCAAAATAAGAACCAGGAACTGGCAAGCCACGCTTAACCCAAGGATTATGCATTCTATCCTACAACAAAAGGCTCTTGGGGGAATGGGTTCTGAAAAATGTGGATACTTTATCCTAGTTCTGCCCCAATTTAGATGATAGCATTCATCTAGTTTGTCTAGCGGATATGGTCTATGTGAGTATAACAAGTTAGTGTCTTGGATCAATTGCTACTCTTTGAGAAATACCATCCCATTCCCTCCCTTCTTCTCTCCCTCCATGTATTTCAATGCATCTCAAGTCCATGAAAAAGACGTAATGACAGAAACCAAACAAGCATGTGTTAATTCTGTAGTTCCTTACCCATAACAAAAGATGTAAAACAAAGAAAATCAAGAATATTAAAGCAATTTCTACACAATTATTCTAGTGTCCAAGGAATTTTCTCTGATTGATCGTTGTATGAGGGATGATGAGCAGTAAATACATGAATTAAGACCAAAATTATGACAAAAACTAGTTGGTACCAATCTGATGTGATGTTTCTGAGGGGTAAACTAGTCAGAAGACTATCTTGAAACAAAACCCCAGCTATCTCTGAAGCCATGAGAAGGATGGAGCAGGTAATGAAATGAAGTATTTTTTAAAATTGTTTACTATCACCAATGTTAGATCGTATTATTGGGATGGCAGTAATTCTGTAAGGGAATTAATTATTATTGCTATATAAGGATGCTAAGAAGTTGATGGTGATTTTAAGAGTCTAAGATGGAAGTGGTTTTCTTAACAGTGTGCTTTAATTAGGCATTAAGTGACTATAAATATCAGCTAACATAATGCCAGTGGTAAGATCACCAGAATTCATGAGTATTGTTATGAAATTCTTGAATTAATTCCAATGTGCCCCACAATTAATCATACTCAGTAATTAGCCCCAGGACTATATATACACTTCTAATCAGAAATGGAGTAGTCTACCTATAGACAGTTGCATGAGTCCATGCATCCTACCCCAGATGTCCATTTATTGAGACGATGGGGCTGAGTGATTACAAAATTCCCAGGATACCAACATTGGTATCCTGAGTGACTTGAAGGATAAAGGACAGTATACTTTGTTTTCCAAGAAAATGCGTTTACTTGCTGATTGTAGAGACAGGTATGGCAGTGTGGATTTGATTACTGTCACTAAAGCTCCAGGTGAAAGGACCTGGGAGACAAGGGAGGAATTGTTGCATGTAGTAGTAAAGCCCTATCATAGGGATGGGAGTCGGAGTCTGAATCAGGATAGTGTTTTTTTAAAGGTTTGTTGACTAGTTTTGTTTTTACATTGCAAATGTTTCCAGATTACCCTACCCTACTTAGAGTTCTCTTATACAAAATAATTAAGAAAAAGTAACTATACAGTTACTTCATCTGAAAATCTGTACAATGTTCCACACCTGTAGTCCCTCTTAACCTTTCTATTTTAGAATTGTTTTTAATTAACAGAAATCTATTTTCTCTCCCGACTATGACACTGGAGGGTGGTGGGACAGGGGAAGGGGAAAGGAAAAGGAAATCCCTTGTAATTTATGTATCATCAAGCAAAACAAATTCCTTCATTGGCTATATACAAAAAATATGGTAACTCATTCTGTACCCCAAAATTCATCACCTCTGTCAAAAGGTGAATAGAAAGTTTCATCATCTGTTCTCTGGAAACAGGCAATCATTTCGCTGATTAGAGTGCTGTTTTTAAAGTGATTTGTCTTTATGTTACTGTTAATATTCTATAAATTATTCTCCTGGTTCTGTTTATTTCATTTTTCATCAGTTAGCTTATAAAAGTCTTCACAAGTGTTTGTTTTATGATATTGATTCTAAAGTTTAAATTTTTCTCTGTAGTACTTCACACTTGACTCTCCATGTCTCTTTGTAGTCATCTATTTCCTCATTTCTTACAGTACAGCAATCAATCAATAAGCATTTATAAAGTGCCTACTATGTGCCAGGCTCTGGGCTAAGCACTGGATCTACAATACCCGATTATATTCACATACCACAGTGTATTTGGTTATTCTTCAATTGATGGGCACCTGTTTAGTTGCTAGGTGATGTTGTTATTATTAAAACATCACAAAAAGAACTGCATTAAAGGTTTTGTTTATATGAAACATTCTTTTTGGATTCCTTTGATCACGTTTGGGTACAGGTTTAGCAGTAGCACAGCCAGGTCAAATGCACTGTTTAGTAACATTTTTTGTATAATTCCAAATTGTTTTCCAGGTTTTTTGTACCCATTCATAGGTTCACTAACAGTATATCAATGTGCCTGTTTCCCCACAGTCCTTCTAATATTTATAAATTTTCCTTTTTTTTGCCAACTTTTCAAATCTAATGCGTATGAGATGGAATCTCAAAAAGTTTAAATTTGAGTTTCTCTATTTAGAGTAGTGATTTGGAGCACTTTTTGTATGGCTATAAATAGCATGGGTTTCTTCACTTAACAGCCTCATCATACCCTTAGACCATTTTTCAATTGAGTAATTTTTCTTTTTATAAATCTGACTATATTCTTCACATATCTTGGAAATTAGACCTTTATCTGAGAAACTTGCTGCAAAGATTTTTTCCTTAGTTAATTGTTTCCTTTTTAATCTCAGCTTCATTAGATTTTTGTGTGCAAGAACTTCTTAACTATTAGGAACTCTCCCAATGGAAAACCTGAAGACATATTCAAGAATGTCATACTGAAGGAACACAGGATCATGGGTGAAAATGACAGGGAACAACAGTAGTGTGAGGGTAGAAGGAGAAAGACCCTAGAGTGGTATTGAATCAGCTAGAAAAGAATAAATGCTCTCTTTTTCTGTTATTAGTTTTACTCTCTGATATGTTTGAGGTATTCTGGATTCTTATTGCTCTGTGTTTATCCTTCATTTTTGAAGAGGACCATGGCATCAGAGAAATGATGACATGACTTACACTTAACTATATATAGTACAATTGGACCACTATTGAGTATTGGACTTCCTTCAAGTTATAATGCTAGGGTTCAAACCTGGCCTCAACACAAATACATTGTTGGTGGAGTTGTGAACTGATCCAATCACTCTGAAGAGTAATTTGGAACTATGCTCAAAGGGAAATCAGACTGTGAATGCCTTTTGATCCAGCAATATCACTACTAGGTCTGTATTCCAAAGAGATCATAAAAAAAGGAGAAAGGACCTACATATACAAAAATATTTATAGCAGCCCTATTCATAGTGGCAACATACTAGAAGCTGAAGTGATGGGATGTCCATCAATTGGGGAATGGCCAAGCAAGCTGTGGTATATGAATTAATGAATGAAATACTATTGTGCAATAAGAAATGCTGAACTGGCATATTTCAGAAAAATCTTTGAAATACCTATATGAACTGATGCAAAGTGAAATGAGCTGAACCAAGAAAACCATATAGATAGCATCAGCAGCATTGTGTGATGATCAGCTATGAATGACTCTGAAACACCATGATCTAAGACAAGTAGAAAGGACTCACAAAGGAAGATATTATCCATATCCAAATAAAAAACTGATGAAGTCTGAATGCAGATCAATGCATGTTTTTTCACTTCATGCTTTCTCATTTTTTCCTTTTGATCTGTTTCTTCTTTCACAACTGTGACTAATATGGAAATATTTTTACATGACAGCACATGTATAAACAATATCAAACTGCCTATCATTTTTAGAAGAGGGGAAGGGGAAAGGAGAAAAAAATTCCAACTCTAAACCTTGTAAAAATGAATCCTGAAACTTTCTTGACATGTAGCTGGAGGGAAAATAAAATGCTATGAAGAAATTATCTTGCCAGCAATAACTAAGAGAGAGAGAGAGAGAAAGAGAAGAGAGAGAGAGAGAGAGAGAGAGAGAGAGATTCCCTATGTGACTCTCACACAACAGCCTATTTCCTCTTCCTTTATAGAGATGGACAGTGGAGGTATCCTTGGACTCCTGAGGGACAACCTTCTCTTGCATATAACTTGGAAGATTTCAGTTAACTTTTGTATGAGCAGTGGACCCTTTGGGTTGTACATCTCTTCTGGGATGGAATCAGAACCAGGTGCTTTGCCACATGATGTCAAAGCCTAATGTCATTTAATGCCTCTTCTTCAGTTGGAAGTTCATGTAGAGAGGAATTGACTTCAACTTGACGTACTGTCAATGGCTTTGGCACTGGTTGAAATGGTCTGTTGAAAACATGGTAGAAGTGTTAATTCTGTCTCTTAAAGATGATGCCTTTATCGCTGATTAGTGTGGCACTATCAATGCTGAGTAGTTGAGATGCATTAGAAGTCTTTGGCCCATAAATCGTCTTCAGGACATGATAGAAATGCTTTGGATGGTTATGATTGGCACTCAAGGAATAGATAGAAAGCTGTTGAAGTAATCAATATTATCAGACAATGAGGGTCTGAATTAGCATGGTGTCAGAAGAAATGGAAAATAGGAGAATCCAACAGACAATCTGAAGAAAAAATAGTAAGTCCTCATGACAGATGGAAGACAGGAAGTAAAAGACTCAAAAATAATTCCAAGAGCCTGAACCTGGGAGATTAAAAGATCAATGGTACCACTGACAGAATTGGAGAATTTAGGAAAGGAGATTCCTTAAAAGATGAAAAATATCTTTCACATATGTAAGAAGAATGAGGAAGTTTCTGAAGCCTAAAATGAAGCATAAGGTCACTGGTGGATATATATATATAATTCAGCTCTGTCCTAATGGGTGTGAATAATGAAACTCCTGAAGTGGTCACACTATTCAAATTTGTGCTTCATTTCTATCAGGCAGAAACAAATTGCTATATTTTACATAGTTATTACTTCAGATTGTGTGAACTTGAATACATGCAAACAATGATTTGAATACATGCAACCATTTTGGGGGAGAAGGGATTCATTATTCACACTAATTTGGACTTAGATGTAAAGGCAGGAATTTGCATGAAAGATAAAGGTCAATGATACTATCTGGGTCAACAAGATCTTTCTTCTTGCCCAACTTCATTTGTTTACCAATTAGAGAGAAATCTGGGATTGAGGAGAACATCTTTAGCCCAGCTTCTATAGAGCTTCAAGGGATTTGAGGAAGGGTTGGGGTGTCCCTGAAATGTACTTTGAGGGATATATATTTACGTGTATGGATAACAAGGCATAAGAGGAATTTCCTAACACCCATTAAGATAGTCTAGAAAATAAGGACTTCAAATCATACCAGGAGAAAATCATTTACAAAAAAAAAATACTTATTTTTAGTTTGGCACATTCTACTGACTTTTTGTTTATTTTTGTCTTACTGGTCATAACCCTGAGCTATATACTATAATAACTGAAGCTCTCTCTGTCAATAAATAGATTTCTATCCATTGCACCTAGATACATGGCAGCAGAGCCAATAACCCCATTAGTGAGTGGATATGTAATACTTAACAGAGAGTAACATGATGATAACACTAGAAGACATTGGCAGCTTTACAGGGTTGAAAGTATGTGTTAGGTACCTCAGCTATGTGTGTTCCCTGGACATGAGGTCCTATTTATGTAGTATCCCCTCAATGTATGTGTCCTGGTCTCTTAGACTCCTAGCATATGACCTTCAATGCATGTTCTCTGGTCACGTTTTCTTTCCCTGTATGCCATGCTTCATTAATGATGTGGTAATTTGTGGGAGATGTCATGAAGGTGAATCTTTTTTTTTTTACTTGCTATGCTATTTGACTATGTATTTTTTGTTTTGAATGTATGTGTCTTCTGGTTGACTGGTAAAAGTATACACATTGGGCCTGATGATCAATGGTTTTGGGTAGATAAGAGACAAATAGAGTGCCTAAAACCTGGGCATCTTCTCTGGGTTCCCCAATAAGGCAGGGGGTTGCACTCAAGTGCTAGATGTATGGTGAAACTAGATATGTTGGAAGTGGTGAATGAGACATTCTTTTTGGCTTGTAGGAAGATTTGGTATACCACCACCAAACTCGTTTTTCCCTTAGTCAAATGTCTGCACCTATCCTGTCCTTCACAGTAAGCAAGTCACTGAACGCTGAGTTCCGATGTGGTCGTGCTCATAACAAACAGCAGAAAAATCGAATTCTTTCCTAATGGCCAATTATTTGTTTACTTGTTTGTGTATTCATTTGCTCATTCATTCATTCAATAAGCATTTGTTGAAGATCTACTGCATACTATTCCTAATGTTTGGAGCTAAGGGAGACACTTTAGTACTTTTGCCCCTTAATATTTTCCCTAGGGTAACTTCATGAGTTGTGCTAGGCTAGCCTTGAAACCTGTTCAGCTTGGTAAACCCTACTAGACTTTACACTCTACTGGCATAGCCTTTGAGAACTTTGAAAACTCACCTCTTTGACAAATGAGGAATCAGAATGGGACTTGGGCAGAAGCTGCGGAATATGAAAAGATAACCTGGCCCCTTTCCATTCTTCTTCTACCTTACACTCCTCCCCGCCCCCACACATCATAGACTCCAGTAACTCTGCCTTCATTGTTTTTTCTTGGATGTGACACTATCAGCTCTGAATATTTTCACCAGCTTCCTCCCATGCCTGAAATGCTCTCTCTTCTATTCTCCACCTCCTGGTATCCTTTACTTCCTTCAAGACCCTGCTAAAATTCCATCTTCTAGCCTTTCTTAATCCTCCTTAATCGTAGTGCTTCCCCTCTATCGATAATCTCCAATTTATCTTGCATATATGATTTTTCTACAAAATTGTTTGCATATTGTTGCCCTCATTAGACTCTGAGTTCCTCAAGAACAGGAGCTTTTTTTTATTTGTTTGCTTTTGGGTTTGTTTTTTGCCTTCCTTGATACACCCAGTGTTTAGCATGGTGCCTGGCCCATAACAAGTAGTTAATGAATACTTGTTTACTTGGCTCAACCTGGTCACTGACCAAAGAATCTATTAAGGGACAGTGGGACATGGACACAGATAAATGGATTGAAAATTAGATTTTGATAAATGACTAAAAAGAATAAAGTGCTATGAGATCATTTGACAGAGAAATCACTTCAGAGATACAATGAAGTCCCACTCCACCAACCTGGAAATCAATAGCAGCAGTCTTAAAAAGCTAATCTGGGGCACTAACACTGCCTCAAGAGGCTAATAGCCCAAAATCTCTTATTCAGTCATTGCAGAAAGCCTGGAGTCTACAAAGTTGCTGCTGGAAGATGTCAAATGCTCCTGGAAGTTCATTTATCCCCCAAGGGCTTTTGAGTTTCATCCCAGCTGGCCTGAGGTGGGATGATTTGTTGCTTGAATTAAATAAGGGTCACAAAGGAATAATGAAACTTTTGGTAAGATTTAAAGTACATTTGTTAGGTACCTACTATGTTCTAGGCATAGTTTTCACCTTTGAAATGGCAACCTCATGTTCAGAGAGATGCCACTCTGGTTACCTAAAGAGCATCTCTGCATTCTTTGTGACTGCCATTCTTTGTCACTGCTGGAGGGAAGGGTAGTGAACAAACTCAAAAAAAGCCTCACTCACCATTAAATGCCTAAGATTTCAAGAAAATGACCAATCTTTGAAGTTTGACATGAGAGTCTTCCTAGTTAGCACCTAGTTGGAATCCTGCCTGCTTTCTGGTTGAGAGAACACAGCATCATTGATTCCAGAAACCTTTCAAATCTTGACGTGAGAGAGGGGGGACAAGCCATGCTTTTCTCCACTGAAAGTTTGGATTTCCAAAAGGAACTTTTAAAAGCACACGCTTAGTGTTGCTGTTTGAACATGGACCAGATAAAAGCTTTAATAAAGGGAGTTAAACTTTGGAAGGTTAGCTTAGCCATGCAACACATGGTTCCCTGTTGAGATCAGGATGGATGTCAAGTGCAGTCTATACAAGAGCCAGACTGTATGAGCAAATCCGTCTACATCGATCCCTTGGCAGCGTTCCATTATTGTTATGATGGGCAGAATGCCATGAGTGTAATCACTCCAAGGAGTGTTGGGTCAGGGCTATGTTCCAAAGCTCATCAAACTCCTTCCATTTCTAATCATTTTAGTATGATTTCTTTCATCTGTAAGCCTGGCCTCCTTGGTAAACTGTCAGGCTTACCTGCCAAAGGCAAACAGCATGAAAAAAAAAATCAGATCCCCAACTCTGGTTGAAACACACCTTCCTCTCAGGGTTGGTTCACATTTCCTCCCTGGGCATAGAGCCATAGTCCTAAAATCTCTTTTCATCTTGAAAGGAGGCCATGCTGACTGATGGTTAGTGGCAATCTTCTGGATCTCTGTCAACACATACCAACTAGTTAATAGACCAAAATAAATTTAATTTTAATTTTTCTTTTACTTTTGACTTCCGTGATGACACTTGGTTTTGATTGAAATTTTCACTTTTAAACCATTTTTTAAAATTTTTTGTAAACTCAGCCAGAATACCCTTGTTCTGACCCCAGATTTTTCCAGTGATTCCCCACATTTCTACATATGCATCACTGGCCTCCCAGGCCTGTTTTCACACATTTGTCAAATGGAAGCATGGAGGCCTCCTCAGTTCCCACCTTCTGGGAGTGATACGACTAAGAATGAGATCATGTCTCTAAAACAACCATATTGTGAAACAGAGGAGTGGTATAGAAACACAACTCCCATCCATCATGCCTGTGTATTTCCATTGCACCATCTAGATCATGCAATGGAGAGAGAGTTAAACCTGGAATAAAGAAGACCCACGCTGAAATCTTGGTGTGCATTAGCTATGTGACTCTGGGCAAGTCATTTAACAATTCTGTCGACCTTAGTTTCCCCATCGGTAAAGTCAGAGCAATAATAGCACTTCCTTCCCTGGCTTGGGGCAGCTAAATGGCATAGAGTGGATAGAGTATTGATCCTGGAGTCAAGAAGACTCATCCTTCTGAGTTCAAATCTGACCTCAGACACTTACTAGCTAGTGACCCTGGGCAAGTCACTTAATTCTGCTGGCCTCAGTTTCCTCTTCTATAAAATGATCTGGAGAAGGACATGGTAAACCACTTCAGTATCCACCAAGAAAACCCCAAGTGGGGTCACAAAGCAT
Source organism: Potorous gilbertii (assembly GCA_028658325.1). Lineage (NCBI taxonomy): Eukaryota > Metazoa > Chordata > Mammalia > Diprotodontia > Potoroidae > Potorous > Potorous gilbertii. The sequence continues at coordinate 553,492,291 of CM053769.1, forward strand.
TAGACATGATGGAAACAGCTGAATACTAATGCCTCCCTGGATCACCGTGAGGGTTAGATGTGACATTTTTAAAGCACTTTGCCAACCTTAAAGCAGTATGTAATGCCAGCTATTATTAGTATTGATACATCCTCAACTTTGGCTGCTTTCTTTCTTTATCTTTTGTCTATGGCTTTCCACTCCTGGTAAAGAAGACTGCCACCATGTTAAGTCTTCGCAAATACACATATGGCGCTTCACACCTTCCATCAGAGTTTCAAGAACACACTTCATCTCTCTGCCAAGAAGATTGGTTGAAGAACAGATGATGTGATCCATATACTTTCACAGATGACCACTTTGGTTCCCACAATTGATTTCTCTCTTCACACTAATAGAAGTTCTGTGAGATTACCAATTTCAGAGGGAAAGAACTAGAACTGAGGGGGACCAGAAAGGCTTCCTACGGTAGGTGGGATGCTAACTGAGACTCAAAAAAAACAGGCTATGTGAATAATAAATAGCAAAACTCAGACTTGATGCCATCATCATCTGCACATCATCTGCATATTAGCAGCCCTACATAGAAACCAGCTAGAGCAATCATGGAATGGAAAAGTATTTCATTTGAAAATAGGAAGACCAAGTTAAAATTGTGCCTCAGTCATTAGACAGCTGTGTGATCCTGTTCAAGTCATTAGTTTCCTCCTCTACAAAATGCACCTACCCCTGAGGGTTGTTATGAAACTTAAGTAAGTTAACATATGCAAAAGCACTTTTCAAACCTTACGACATTATTTAAATGTTAGTTTTAATAATAATCCTTAGCAATATTACTAGCATTACAGCAGAGCTAGACGCACTCTCAAAGGTCATTTAGAGCAATGTTGTCAAGTGCAAATAAAAGCAGGTTCACTAAACCATAGTAAGGATCCCTGTGGATCTCATATTGACTTACAAAACCACACATTAGCATTATCTACTTTCTATTGTATTTTTATTTATTTTATCAAACATTTCCCAAGTTCCAACCTATATTTAGTGACTATGGCCACATGTCTAACACTTCTTACCTTGTTCAAGGTAATATTTAGTTATGCTAATTAGTTAAAATTCGTAGACTCAGGACATAAATAAAATTGTAACAAAATAAAAATAAATCAGGATGTGGTCGAATGTGCACTTTTTCTAAAACAATAATTACAACCAAAAGAATTAGCAATGTAATTCATCAAGATTGCTATTAGCAAGAGAATAAGCTAGAAAAGGTAATACAATATTTATAGATTTAGAATCAGGGATTTATTAGCCTATTTACAAAGACTTAATTGAGTCAATTCAGCCATAAAGAAATCTCTAATTTAATAAGAAAAGAAGTTAGGTGTCTTTTTTTATTATTTAGGGCAACATAGTACATATACTGAATAAAACATTAGACTTGGAGGTGAGAAAAATCTGACTTCAAGGTTGCCCCACCACATCCTAGCTATGCAACTATGGGCAAGTCACTAAGTTTCACTGAGCCTCAGGTTTTCTGACCTGCAAAATGGAGTTAATAACCTTGTCCAAAATACTTCAAACAGATATTTTGAGACTCAAATGAGATGATGTGTGAAAAAGCACTTGGTAAATATAAGGTGCTACGAAAATGCAAGCTGTTATTATTTCCTATTTAATATGTCTTCCAAACTCACCAACTGTAGGTACTTTGAGTTAACTATATATATATATATATGTTGATCTTCACATATGCAAATACAATAATTGACATACAATTCTTTCCTTTAGTTAATCCTTAAGTGGCATGAATTTTCAGCCTTTCACTGTCCTTGTCTCCTTTTCCTGGCTGCTCTCTTGCTTATCCATTTCTCTAAAACAAGATGCCCAACAATGAATGCACTGGTAGTATAATCTGACCATGGCCAAATACTGTGGAACTTGGACATCCTTATTCTTGGACACTGCTTCTTTTAAAGCAACTCAAAATTGCTTTCTTTGGAACATTAAGGGAGTAGGGGATGCTGGCTTATACTACAAATTCATGTTGAGCTTTTACCATTTTCCAGCCCTTTCCTTCAAGATGAATCCCTTTGCAGTAAGGGAACAGGAAAGTGATCCTAAGAACTTGACTCCCTAGTGCCTCTAAGATAAAATACAAAATTTTCACTTTTCCATTTATAGCCTACATTATTCTGGTGCCAGCCAACCTTTGCAGTCTTTTTGCACATTAACTGCCTTCACACATGCCACATTCCTGTCAGATTGGTTAACTTTTTAGTCCCCAAACTGAACATTCTCTCGTACCCCTTTGCTTTTGCAGACTGCTTCGCCTCTCCCTGCCCCGTATCTGGAATCTCTTCCACCTCTTAGAATCTCTGATTTGCTTCAAACAGGTTGTGTTGTGCCTCCTTCTTTCAAAACCTGTTACTGTTTCCTTCTAATTTCTATTGTCTTCTCTCTTTTCACATTATCTTGTACTTACTTATCTGTGAAAAACATTCTTCCAGGAGAATGTAAATATCTTGAGGGAAAGAACTGATTCATTTTTGTCTTTATATTGGCAGGTCTAGCATAGTACCCAGGACATAGTAGGCTTTTAATAACTACTTACGTGATTGGATTGAATATAAGAAAATGGCAGCTTAAATATTAAAATAAAAAAGTTTTAAGTGTGCTAAAAAGGGTTTTAAAAGAAGTCTGCCAGGCCTGTCTTATCTGGAAGATGCGGCCACAATGAGGGTTGACTAAACAATTAGCAAGGAAGTCTGCTCAAGTAGAAACAGATTAACGTTCTCTTCTGAATTTTCCATATAGAAATCCATGGGTCTCCAGGAAGAATGAATAATTATCCAAACAGACTCATGCCCAAGTGAGCACAAATGCTTACATTGTACTTGGAGGTTCTAGAAACAATAATCGCCATCCTCCTCCTGGCTCCTAGGACTTGATAGCTCCTGGGTTTATTTAGTCACCACCTCAGCCAATTGAGCTCAGAAATCAGACTGGGAGCCTCTGAAAGGTGTCACTGTGACGGATTGCTTGTGGAAAATTAGCCTGACTTCTGACAGTGGGATCTGGAGAAAGGGCTTGCTTTGGTTTTAAGTCTTGAACAATGAAGTTTTCCATTTCCTGGGGCTTTGATGGAAGCAGGACTCAGGGTTGCCTCATTTCTTGATACTAACATTGGATCCAGAAGAACTGCTTGGCTCTGCTGGGTTGGTATCTCAATAGCCTGGAAGTGAGCTCAACTCTCCCTTAATGTGTTTGGGAATAAAAATAAAAAGCCGAGAATGCCATGACACTCCAATGTCAATAGAGAAAGCATTGTGGCAGAACCTTAAAGGATGAAATGGAATAAGAGAAATTTCCTCCCAATGCTCTTTTTCTGTCTTCCTGCTTGGTTACTTAAACATCCCTCCCTGCTCCTCAGCACCTTCTCAAGAAGGTAGCAGGAAAGAATCGTTGGGCTTACAGCTAGAAGAGACCTCCCAGATAGTTTTAAATACCCACCTCATTTTATAAATGAAGAAGCTGAAACCCAGAGAGGTGATACAACTTTGCCAAGGTCATTCTGCCAGTTGGTTATGAGGCCAGGATTCAAGTCGAGTCTTCTGGCTTAAAGTAAAACAAAACCAAACAAAAATAAATAAGTAGTGTTTTATTCCACTCCAGCATCCTACTACACCATGATTTTGCTGTATGTATGTATGCTCTTAGGAATCAAAATAATTTAAACCAAGAGGCTGTCCTCTCCTATCTTCTGTGACCAAGTTATGGAATATATGATAATATGGTGGTGAATGAGGGACAATTCTCTAGGGAGAAAAAGGACCAATCTGGTCCTGATTTATTCACTCCAAATTGTTTTTATCTGTGTGGATCATGGTGAAGTGATTGGTTTATGTCATGCCAAAAGCAGGCAAGAAAGATGGCATGAATGCAAGTTCTGATTTAGGCAAATACTACTCTGGTCCCACTGGCAATACTAGTCGTCAACCACTTGCCCCATCAAAACACTTATTTGTGGGGTGAGAAGGGTCATATGTACATCCATATTCAGAACACCAAATCAGATTTTCTATATTCATTGATACTGAATTCTACGTGTGCAAAATTGGGAATGGATTCACAAATGCTTTGTCCAATCAGTTATTGAACCTAATGGAAAGATTGAGCTTATTCATTCTCAGAAAGGATACCCTTGTGAATTTTCCTTGGCCAAGTCTTCATTTCAATTCAGCTACTTACTAGATTTCAAATGTTTCCCAGATGGGTAACCAAAGCAAAAGTTGGCCATATGAACAACTGTCAGAAGTAGCCAGACAATGAATATGTCTTTAGGAATAGACAATGCCAAAAAATAGACCTAAACATTCTTGGTCCAGAACATACATCTGTTAGTAACAAGGGCTTTTTGCATGATGAGCATCATCTAGTGGTGCTGTGTGCTACATAGGACATCGTACATTTATCTTACAGGTTCTAAGACTTATCTGTCTAAAATACTTTCGACCCCACCCTTCTGAACATCTTCTGGGACTTGCTCCATCAATGATTTTCTCTCTTGACAGAATCTTTAGCCTTTCCTCAACTGACTTCTTTTCATCCATCTTCAGACATGCACATGTCTGTGCTACCTTGAAGAAATCATCAAGAGACCCCTCCAGCTTCCCTTCTGGGTTAGGTCTTTTCAATGTCAAAAAGTTAGAATGAGTGCTCTATACTTTCCATTGATACTTCTCACTCACTCCCTCCTTACGATGTATTGTTCTATCCCCAAAATTTAACTGAACCTGCACTCTTAGTGGTCACCAATGGGGAGTTGTTATTGGGGAGTAAAGTAAGAATATATTGATAATACAAATGTTTGTTATTATTACATCATGTTTTCAGAATCCATCCCATTCCCTAAAAAGGAGGAGTCCAGTTGGCATCTGTAACTCTTGACCTTAAGATAGGTAATTGAATATCTATATGAGGACCACAAAAAACGTTATTCACAATCTGACTGCAAACTACTTTTCTGCAAGTATTGCACATTCATTCCCTTAGTACAATGGATATTCTGGCCAAACAGTTCTCAAAGACCCTTTCTAGGAATCTACAAAGTCAAAACAATTTTCATCATGATACTAAGACACTTTAATTTCTAATAAGGTAAATATTGACAGATTAAACTCAGATAAACCAAAACTCTTTGGGATCCTCAATAGTTTTTAGCAATGTAAAGGGGTCCTGTGATAAAAAAAAAAAGTTTGAGAATCCAAAACCAAAAAGCTTGAATTTTAGCCAAACTGTACAACTTGCAGTTCCCTGTATGTGACATTCCATCCCCTGCCTCTGATTAGTGTCAATAATGAATCCCATAAAATGCTCATATGTATTTGAATTTCACTATTTGAAATTATAATTATGTAAAATGTGGTAAGTAGTACCAGTCCAATGGAAACACATAGCGTGAATTCAAATAACAGGACCACTTTTGCAGGATTCATTACTCACTCTCAACAGACCTAGCTATAGTCTGCCTGTCATGCATGGAATGTTCTCTCTTCACCTTCACCTTATGGATCCTCTAGTCCCTCCTCCATGAGACTTTTCTGATCCTTTCGGTAGTTAGGGCTCCCTCTTTGAATTACTTGGCACTTTGTATGTAAGTTTTTTTTACCTATATATATTAAACCCATGCCCCACTCCCTCCATAGCCCCACAGAATAGAACAGAAGGGCGTTGAGGGCAAAGACACTTTAATTTTGTTTTCTTATTTCTTCACCCAGAAAAATGCTTTTGGGCCCATGATCAATGTTTGTTTAAAAAATGAATGTAGTTCTTTGTATTGCTACTTAATTTTTATATTTTATTTATTTGTTTACTTGTTTATTCTCTGTCTCCTCACCTATATTGCGAATGTCTTCACTTCAATTAATTTTTTAGATACCTACTTATTAAGTGGGCAGTTAAGAGGCACAGTGGATAAAGTACCACCTGGAGTCAGGAAGACTCCTCTCTTTGAGTTCAAATCCAGCCTCATATACTTACTACAAGTGTGGGCCAACCACTTAATCTTATTTACTTCAGTTTTCTCATCTGTAAAATGAGCTAAAGAAGGAAATTGGAAGCCACTCCAATATCTTTGCCCAGAAAACCCCAGTCAGACAGGACTGAAATGTCTGAGCAACAGCAATTATTAAGTACATAGTATTTCACTGGGACAAAGATTCTTAACCTGGATCATAGACTTTCAAAGAGTCCGTGACTAGATTTTAAAGTCTGTGGACTTGGATATGAAAACATGCACACATACACAAACACACACATGCACACACATGCACATCTTTATTTTCACTAACCTCTAATTGAAATCTTATATTTCTTCTAATTGTGAATGTAGACAACAAATTACCAATGTCAATATACTACAAACCCTTCCAGTATCTTTGCCAAGAAAACTCCACATAAATTTGGGAAGCACTGGACATTACCGAAATGACCAAACAACATAAATGGCATCAAAACATATTTCTGAGGAGCAATCCATAAGGCTTCATCAAACTGCCCAGTGTCCATGACACAAAAAGACTAAGAACCCCTTGATTAGGGTATAGAGGTGTGGCACCATGATACAAAAGTCAACTATACCATAGTTCCTGCCCTTGTGGATTTTATAGTCTAGTAGGAAGTTAATTTTAGAATTGATTGTGTGACTTGGGAGATCCTGGCACAGGATCACTCACCATGGTGTGCCCACATTAGAGAAAGTGCTGTGCTCTATGAGCAAAGCAGAATTGAAACTGCTCAGAGGACATGTGGGATGTGCAAATTTAGGGTATGTACCCCAATTGTTCATGATTTGTGCTGGACCTGTGGTAGAGCATTCTAAGTTTGTATTGGTCTGATTAGCCACAGTTGGACACATTGAAACTTGACTCTAGCAAAGTGAAGTCATTTTGATCCTCTTTGAGAACAAAGGGCAAATACAAAAATATCATGTATTACTTTGTACTGTACGTAAATACATCAGAGAGACCTAAGCAATACTAGGTAGGAAAGGTCATTACCATAAAGCCTTTATGAAAAAAAATGGGAGATGAATTAGGCCTTAAAGAATAGGTAAAAATACAGCAGGTGTAAGGTAAGCTGAATACATTAGAAGTATGTGGAAATGTATGACTGAAGCTATAGAGAGGCAGGTCAATGTGTGAAGGCTAATTAATTAAGTTTAATTCTAATGCATCTTTGTAGTTCTCACTATGCTTAGCACACAACCTTGAATGTAGTAGGTAATTAATCAATATTTGGTAATTGACAGTAAAATCTCACATTATCAAGAAATATCAATGAGAACAGTACCTGGGGAAGTAAATGAGTACATGTCTATATAGAAACATATATCGGTATAGATATATTCACATATACATACGTGCACATGCAAACACATATATTCTAAGATGAGGGCTTTGTTGAGTTGTCCCTTTAAGAATCTTGAGTTTCTAAACTTGGGAGGAAGAGAGGAAAGATAGGAGATGGGAAGAGGGATAGAGGGATAAAAAATTTTATAGGGTTAACTGAAAGGTACCTATAGAAAAACAACAACAAATACAGAAAATATAGAACAAACAAAACCCAGAACATGTAGAAATCAGAGGCCTGAAAACCAAAGCAGTGAAAATTGTCCTACTTTTAATTAATTAGAGCCTGGTAATACAATTTATTAATATTCTAAGCATTGAGTTTCTTCCTTTCTCATCTGGATACCTGCCTCAATGTTTAGCAGCTAGACAATAGAGTAAATAAGAGAAGGTAGTGACAAGAGCTGTATCATGCTTATTGGTATCTCTACTATCACCCTTAATGTAAAAGATATGAAAGACAAAAGTAGACATGATGCTAATGCTGCTCAGTCTAGGGCAGCCCTGATTGTTTTCTTGCTGTTAAGCTGGAATGGAAGGGTTAAGTTTGGAAGCATGAAGACCAGTGAGAAGGTCAGCACAGCAATCATGTGTTCATAGGTTTTAGAGTTGAAAGAATCTAAACTATTATCTTATTTAACAAATGAGCGAACTGAGGCCTAGAGAAATTAAGTGACTTGCCCAAGGTCACATAATTAGTAATAATTAATCCTTTTGAGGGGAACTCCTCTTCCATCAATACATCCATCTTTAAATCATACTGTAAAGACCCTATGATATAAAAATTCAGAAAGGGGAGACTGTTGTGGACTCCTTAAAAGTAGTGTCTGGCATTGAATAAACAATAAATGGTATCAATTAGTTGATTGATAAGTTGTTAATGCAAAGACTTTACAAGGTTTGGGAAAGGAAGAAGGCTGGGGAAAGATGTTGAGATTCTGAAATATCAAAAATGCTTTGAAAATGGAGCATAAGGAATGCCCCTGGATCAGCCCATGGACTGTTGGGCCCAGTGGTGAAGTAAGGGGAAACATTAAGGGGCAGGCTCTCCTCCTTGAATCTAATCTCAGGAGGGACATGACCTCACACAGCCCCAGGTTTTGGTTAATAATATTTACAGACTAGCTATTCATGAATTTATCAAAATCTTCTTAAATCTATTTATGTTTAGCTGTACCACCCTGAGGCAATTATTTCCATATTAAGAACGCACCATATAAACAAGTGGTTCCTTTTTATTTGTCCCCAAACTAATGCCTTCAAGTTTTAATGAATGTCCTTCAAAGATTCCTTTAGCATTTTGTTCTTAGAAAACGTTCTGTGCTCCATGGTTACTGGTCATTTTGGGGGACCTGAATTTCTCTAGTTGTACTGTGAGGAATGAAAGACAGAGACAGATGCTAGAGATTTGTCATAGAAAGACTTGACAGGACCTTTTGCTCTATTGCCTGTAGAGCAGGAAACAGAGAAAGAAGAATGAAAGATGCCTCTAATATTTTGAGCCTTGGAGCCTAGGAGAATTATGTCTCATTTATACAAATAGGGAAAGCAGCAAAAACAGCTGGTCTTGGGAAAAGGGAGAGAATATAAAGACAAAGCGTATATTGGATTGAAATGTCCCACAGGCAAGTTAAAATATGCTACGTACTGGATCTCAGGGGAAGGATCAAGATGATAGTTTAGGAGTCATTTGCATGAAGGCAATAGCTGAATCCAGAAGCAAGAATGATATTTGTTAGGGAGAAAATACAGAATGAAAAGAAGTAAGAGATCAAGGACTAAATCTTGGGCAATACCCACATTTACGTAGAATCTGAAGGAAGAAGAGCTAAAGAAGGGACAGAGGAAGGGTTGTTAGTGAGATAATTTTGAGGGGAAAAAACAGGTTAGTTTTTAGAGTACTGCTCCTTCAGACCCAGTATTCCCAATAAATTCATGGAGGCTTAAAATGATCCAAAAACCCCTAGGACTTCTCTTGCAATGTCCCATCCATCTACTCCAACTATCCAAGAAGAGAGCTTTTCATTCCCTATCTGTCTCTCCCTCAACACAGTTTAGCAGAAGGTTGGCACAAAATCCCACCCTTTCCCTTTTTCTCAACCTGAAATTTATAGTAATCTCAGGGTCACCTGAAGCCAACTTGGCATGAGTGGGAGGGTAACTCATGGCCGTCATTCTTAAATAATTTCCTTGTACTAAATCAGCTTTTTAACTCACTGTTCTATGGGTTCCATGTATTTGTCAATATGTGACAAATCTAGTCAAAGTCAATTAGCTAATTCTATGTCACTGATCCAAGCTCCTCAGAAGAAGAAGGAATGGGGAAAGGAGAAAAGAAAAGAAAACAGGAGATACTAGAGACGGGAGGTATTTTTTCCCCTCTTAGAAGTTAAAGGCAGAGAAAAGAAATGACTAAGGGGGGAGGGAGTGAAATGTTTTCTTTTTTCCCTTCATCTATCTCTCATTCTCAAGACACTCTTCAAGTCTGGATTCATTTTTTTTCATTACTAGGATCGTCTGTTAACATGGATGCTTGAGGTGTCATTAAATGTATTCATGTACAAATCTATTGTCTTGGAGTTTACTTCTCAATATGTAAATGGTGCCCTCTACTGGAACAGGACTAATATAATATTATAAAAATGTACCAATTCAGGCGTTCAATTAAAAAACCATTTCTCTTATATGGAGAACACTATACTATGCTGAGGTGTTATGGATAAGAATGACAAAGAGCTTAAAATCTACTCATTGGACACAGTACAAACATTAATAAGTACAATACTTATCATAGTGTGATGAGACAGAGGAGAAAGGGAAGTAGCACTCTAAAAAACATTAAAGTAGTAGCTTATTAAATATGAATAATCTTCTCCTATTCTTTTTTATTCTCCTCCTAGAATCTCGTGGTATGAGAATTCCTTTCACAGAGGCACATTGAAAATTCCTTTTACAGAACTGCCGGCGTCACCGAGAAATGTGTTTTGCCCACCATCACAAACATGGTATGCATTATAAGGACTTAAACCCACATCTGCCTGACTCCAGTGCCATCCCTTTATCCATTGTACCATGATGCCTTTCTCCATAGATAGCACTACAGCTACTTATAATGACAGGAATAATTACAATGTTTCATTATTATTGTTACTCAGTTTGGAAACAATATTTCAATGTTTGCGGCTTAGGCGGCACAGTGAATAGAATGCCAGGCATGAAGTCAGGAAGATTCATCATCCTGCATTCAAATCTGGCCTCATATACTTACTACCTGAGTGACCCTGGGCAAATCACTTAATCCTGTTTGCCATGGTTCTTCAATCTGTGAAATGAACTGGAGAAGGAAATAGCAAACCACTCCAATACTTTTGCCAAGATAACCCCAGATGGGGTCATAAAGAGTTGAACCCAACTGAGATGACCGAACAACAACGTAATATTTGCAATGAACTTCCCTCACAACCAATACCCTTTAAGTAAATGGTTTAATTACTATTATTAAATTATCAAGCAAAAATGAATCTTCAGTATCATCTTGACCAATCCTCACATTATACAGATCAGGAAATTGAGATCAAGTGATATGAAATGACTAAACCTAGCTCTCATGAGTACTCTGAGCTATTTCAAAGTGGGTTGAAAACCAACTATCAAAGATCATTGAGTTTTATTTTCCCAGGGATAGTGGGATGCTTAATCCATAGATGTCTTTTGGCATTTGAAATTTTTACTGAAGTCAGCAGCATGGCATAGTGGATGGAGAAATTAAATATTAGCAACTTGTTTGACAAATGAGGAATATGAAGCCCACAGACATTAAGTGAACTGCTCAAGATCACTTAAGAAAGAAGTAACTCCCTTTTTGGGGAGGAAATCCTTGCATCCAATCTCTCATCTCACAGTGTCTCAAGCTGTCCTACATGCCTGAATTCCTCAAAGCCAAGATGACTTGGGTTTAGAATCCTACTGACAAAAAACAAACAAACAAACAAAAACTGGCCATATGTCCTTGGGAAAGTTATTTCACCTTCAAATGCTCTAGGAAAGTATCTACAACTATTTAAATTACAAAGAAAATATTAATCTGCAATAATAGAAGGCATTTCTTCATCTAGGAGTTCCTTACAAATTAAATCACAGGTATAGTCCTGATCCCAATCTACCTGAAGCACAAGATAATCCCAGGAAAATTCTGTCACCTTCACAAATTCTTGGATATTTTCTAATCTGGAGAAAGTCATTAGTCTCCATTTCTGATCTCTAAAATGAGGAGTCTGGATTTGATGATTTCTCCAGCCTCTACCAGCTCCAAAATCTATGATCTCAAGTCATGGCAGTTCTTCCCAAGCTAGAAAGATTTAAACTTCCAATGAATGATGAGCTCCATGTATGTTCTGACAAAAACTGGAAGAGTTCATTCCATAAGTTGGCTAGAGGTAGGCAAATTTTTCTGTGACAAGAAATTCTAGATGTCCATTTACTAAGTTGCAGACTGGTTCCTATTCATGAAGGTGGAGGATGCTTACATTTAGATATCCAGTTCAATCCAAGAAAGATTTATTAAGTGTTTAAGGTATGCCAAACAATGCACTTATGTGCTAGAAGTACAAAAAAATAAAAATAAAAAGCTGACCATACCCTCAGGTAGCTTATTTTCTACTTGGAGAAAACAATAATTGAACCAATCATTCAAAGCAAGAAAACTTGAGAAGGAAAAGGACACTGATTAAAGGGGAATCAACAAAAGCTCCCTATAGGAAATGACATTGATCTGAGCCTTAAAGTTAAGCATTCTAACAGAGAGAAGTGAGCAGAGGGAAGATTCTGGGCATGTAGGGCAGCCCATACTAAGGCACAGTGGTGGGAGATGGAATGCCAAGCTTGGAGAATAGCAAACGGGTCAGTTTACCTGGAACATTAAATGTCTAAAGGGTAGTAGGCAAAATGTCTGGAAGGAGAGGCTAAAGGTTGTCTGTGGAGGGCTCTAAATGCTGAGTTCAGGTGTTATTGTCATTGCTGTAGTTCTCTCCCAGAAATAACAGAGATACACTGAAGATTCTTAAGCAGAGGAATGGCACTGTCAGGTCTAAGATTTAAGGACATTACTTTGGCAGCTGTGTGGAGGCTGGAAAGGGAGAAAATGGAGTCAGGGAGATAAGTCATTAGGAGGTTATCGCAATAGTCATGGGAGAGATGGGGGGTGACAAAAGAGATGTGGCACAGATCAAATTCTTTTTTAAATTTATTTTTATTCTGAATTTAGTAAGCAAAATAAAGTAGATCTTTCCAACTATATAATAGAATTGAAAAAGAAGACTGTACATGAAGTTGTAGATCCTTATGATATATAGATATATGTGTGTGTGTGCATGTGTCTGTTCAGCTTATAGTTTTCAAGGCTGTCTTGGTTGTATGGGCTTCTTTCTGACCTTTCTTCAGTGTTATTCTTCTATATTTAAACTTAAAAAAGCATGGGGTAGAATTAACAAAACTTGGCAATGAATTGGGTATGAGGTTAGAGGGACAGGAGAGAGTTGAAAATAGCTCCAATGGTTTCAGAGAAACATAGAAACATAGAATTCTATGAAGTGATGCAGAGTGAGTAAAAATAGCATAACCAGAGAACAATTTATGCAATAACAATAACAAATAGCTTTGAAAGAGTTTGATCAATACAATGACTAACCACCATTCTATTCCAGCAGAATCACGATGAAACATTCCTCCTCCTTAAAGAGAAATGATGAGCTCAGGGTATCAGACACACCACACACACACACACACACACACACACACACACACACACACACATTTATATATTAGAGATATGTGTACATATAGATATATAAATGCATACAGACATAAACATATACATGCATATACATGTATACATACACATGACATGGTCAATGTGAGAATTTGTTTTGCTTGACTATATGTATTTATCATAAAAGCTTTGTTTTTCCTTTTTTTCAGTGTCAGAGGGTCAGAGGAAGAGAAGGAAAAATTCTGTTTAAAAAATATATATATTTTTAATATATATTTTATATATAAATATAAATAATATAATATATTTTATATATATATATATTTTTTAATGGCTCCAACCCTCTTGGGGTATCCTAGCAGCAAACAGAAAGCAAATAAAAGAAAGTAGTGGCTAATATATTAAATAATCATTGAGATTCAAAAATATCTCAACAAGGGAAAATGATGAGCCAAATATAGTACCATAAAAGTAATCAAGATAGAGATGAAATTCTGTACTTCAGCTAAAAATGTCAATTTTATATCTAAACATTCCTCCCACCCAAAATCAAGGAGTTTTAGTGGACAATAAGCTCAATACACCATGATACGAATTCAAAAAAGTTAATTTAATTTTAGTCTTTATTAAATGTTCAAAATGAAGGTAACA
>CM053769.1:553506596-553542821 GCA_028658325.1 Potorous gilbertii
GTGGGGCGGGAGGGATGGGGAGAAGTTGGAACTCAAAGTTTTAGAAACAACTGTTGAGTATTGTTCTTGCTACTAGGAAGACTAGGAAAACTACTAGGAAATAAGAAATACAGGTAATGGGGAATAGAAAGTTATCTGGCCCTACAGGACATAAGAGAAGAAAGGGACAAGGAAAGGGAGGGATGATAGAAGAGAGGGCAAATTGGTGACAGGGGAAATTAGAATGCTCGGTGTATTGGGATGTGGGGAGGGGACAAATGGGGAAAAATTTGGAACTCAAAATTTTGTGAAAACGAATATAAAAAGGTAAATAAATTAATTTATTAAAATAAAAAAAAAAGAATAGGAGCCATCCTTGTTTTGTCCTATCTTCAGTGCCTGACACAATGCCTTGCACATAGTAGGTACATAGTAATGTATACTTGTTTAATGGAATTTAATCATTGGTACCCTAAAGGTTAGATTTTTACTCAGTGACCCACAAGTTTGTATATTATCAAAGGAATCATATAATGTCAATATTATCATTCTCACTATAAATGAAACCAAAAGCCTTCAGGAAGTTGTAGGTAAATTGAGGGACAGTTCAGAATTTCTTCCTAGATAATTAAATAAAAGACTTGATGAAGTTAGTTTCATTGTGCACCCAATATCAATTGAAAAAGTCACTTCTGGAATGTTGCCTTGCAGTTCTCATTAAATAATTAACCAAAAGACCACTAAGAGCATGACTGCAACTTATGTATCAACATCTTTTTCAGAAGTTGAAGTAGAGACATTCTTGGAAGAACTTGACAAGATTCTCTATGTAATGAAAGATACACACATATCTAACTTTATGAATTTTTACTATAAAATTTCAATGCAGTGTTGGACACAAGAGAAGACATATGACTTAGAGCAGGGCACTGGAAATCATTGTCTATAGGCAGTCCCTTTGAACATGAGCATCTAAGAACCATGGGACTGTGCCTGTGCCTTTGAAATGACAAAAAGTCCTTCTCTTCTTCCTACAAAAAAGTACCTAAAGAGTAAGGGCTTCTGTTTTGCCTTGCTTTTTCAGATAAAGGTACAGTCCCACAACCCTCAGCAGCTCCCATAGAAAAGTACTGATGATCATGTATCTACTTTCAGAAAAGAGCTTTTACGATTAAGAAATTAAAGAGGTCAAAAGTAGACTGTCCAGAAGCCTCACAATTCTAAATCATGAATACCTTTTTCTCTAGAAGGAAATCATATGTTTCTAGACATAATGAATAATATCACACTAATTTTGATTAACTCAAGAAAGGAAAATATTGTTTATAAAAGTCAGTTAGAGTCATGTTTGTATCAGTATCATGTATCTGTAATCACACCAACTAGTTGAAGCAAAGGTCAAAATCAGTAACAAAGAAAAAAAGGAGAAATTATAATTACAATACATCCTACCTGATATTTCCAAACTAGCTATTGACAAAAATGCAAAAGTGATAAAAGAATAAAATAAATATTTTATCAAATGGTGTTATTAACATTTTATATGTATCTTTAGACTGAATTTTAAAATGTTCATGAAATTTCTCTATTAGCCTCTTCTACTGAATTATACATGTCAACCAATATCAACTCCAGTATAAACATTCATAAAATATAGTGAAGTAAGATTGAGAGCAATTTTACCCCACAAAATAATGAAAAGCAATGAAGGAGAAAGATTGGCACAAGACCCAAGTAAACTAGATCATCATAAGAACTTTCATACATGGAACTGGAAGTAAGGAAATAGACATGAAATAAAAGAGATTTGCTAGCATAGCAATAATCATATGTTCCCATGATTTATGGCAATGGAACTACCATATTTGGACAATTATATTTCAGTTTCTTGTGTGTTAAATAAGAAAGTGGAAACAGTACTGAAGAAAGTCAAGTCATAGAGAACCTAACTATGTACATGTAAAAGAAATCAGCACTTAGAAGTAACACAATTTTGAAAGTACTAAATGACCAATTGCCCAGATATCTGAAATGGAAATTTACCAAATGTTTAAGGGAGGAAAAGTCACAGATCGTATTAATACAAAAAAGTGGCTACCACAGTCATTTATTCCTTTGGACCCATCAATCCAGCTGTTGGATTTCTATTTGAAAGGGGTTGAAAATAGAAAGGTCTAATATGTAACAACATATCTATTGCTATACTTTTTAGGGTAAGAAAAACTGGAAACAAAGTGGTTTTCCATTGCTTGGTGAATGGCTACACAAACTATGTCATAAAAATGTAATGCGATACCTTTGCTCCATAAGAAACAATGAATCTGAGGAATTTAGAGAAACATTTATTATTCAATCATGGTTTCAATCATGTCCTACTTTTAATGACCCTATTTGGGGTTTCTTGGTAATAGTACTGGAGTGCTCCACCTTTTCCTTCTCCAGCTCATATTACAGATGAGAAAACTATAGCAAACAGAGCTAAGTGACTTGACCAGGATCACATAGCTAATAAGTGTCTGAGGCCAGATTTGAACTCAGGAAGATGCATTTTCTTGTCTCTATGCCGGTACTCTGTCCACTGACTCATATAGTAATACATTGATGCAGAACAAATTAAGTAGAAATAGGAGGGCAATATATAAAAAAGACAATTGTATATATGAAAGAAAACAACAGTAAAAAAGGAGGAAAACAGATTGAGCAAAATGACCAATCTAATATTAGTCCCAGAATAACGATAAAATCATATATCTCTTGGCAGGAGGTAAGAGGTAATGAGTGTACAATACTGTTTAAAGGAAAAGATGGAAAAGCAGAAATAAGACGTACTGCTCATCTCTCTCCCAAAGCTACTCTGAGATCTAAGAAGAGGAAGAGACTGAATAGTTACAGGACATCCAATTACAATGGGTTATTAATTTTCATTCCATGATCAGGAATTCATCTAACAGGCAAGTTACCAGGGCAAGAACTTGGGAGAACAGAAATCAGGCTCTCCTTTTGCTCTGACTCCAGAGTTGATTCTAGGATTTGACTAGGTACCCAGGACATGATGATTCACTCTGAACTTGCAATGCCTTCCACATAACTGACAGGGGCTGACATTTGCCTCTGCGTGTTGCAGCTTTAAGCAGGAGCAAGTCTGAAGTTGTATTGCTAAGACTCATACTAGAGTCCAAAGTTGCAAAGCTCAGATCAGAAAGGAATCAATCAGACCATTACATCAGACTGCTTACCACTCACGAGAAATTTGCTGTTCCTTGGTCTGAGCTACTCCTGAGGACCTTGAAGGAAATAGCACTCAAAACCCATATTGTGTAGCAACAAGACCCTAAGAAAATACAAAGCAAGACCATGGAACATCACAGTATTCCTTCCAGATGTGCACAGAACCTAACCCTAACACAAAGTCCCAATTCAGAATGTAAGCCTGGAAGAATGAGTAAACCAAAGAGACATTGACTATTGTGGAGACAAGTTGTTGTGCACACAGAGATACCCAAGACACAAACCGTGAAGAAATGCTACTCCAAAACATCTATAAAGAAAGTGTCCCAGAAAAATACAGCCCAACCACAAGGTCTATTAGAATTTCTGGAATAAATTAGTCAAAAGATTTTTTTAAGTTTAAAAATAGATATCACAAATGAAATAGAAGAATTTGAAAAGAAATTTGAGAGCACTAAAGGAAAGACTGAGAAGAGAATTAATAGGATGGTAGGAGATATCAAGTAAAGAACAATTACTTGAATTAGGAATAACTTTACCCAAATAAAATTTTGTTTAACTACTTTATTTTATTAATAAGGAGAGATCCAGACATAAACATGGCATTTTAAAGATATCAACAAAACTTTTTAAGTGACTACTACAATACTATTGACTAATGACATATATGATTACTTCTGCATCTCTATAAAAATTATGAAGAAAATGATCTAGTCACATATCTAGTGATGTGTTAATGAAAATATTAAAGGAAATAGGAAAACTTTCCTAATTATGCTGTTCAACAGAGTATATCTTCATAGTTACATAATCAAGTAAAAATATGAAAAAATAAAATTGTTCTGTGCTTATTTTTGTTCATTAAAAAGACACATTTGATAAAGATATTCTTAAGTTTGTCCCCCGACACTCTTAATAGATGAGACCAGATTCCTTCCTAAATAAACTATGTAGACACCTTTTCTAGTAATCTTCAGAAATTAGCATAGTGCTTGGCACATAGTAGGCACTTATTAAGTCATAAGTAAGATATGAAAATAGAACAGAAAAGGAGACAGATACAAGAAGAATACTTGCCAGAAGTGTCCTTCACAGTCCTGAAAGGTTCCCTGCACATTATCCAGTTGGATGAGAGATTCCCTATGAATGATGTCTTTCCTCCATCAACAGGCATTTATTAAGTACCTATTATATGACAATCACTGTGCAAAATGCTAGGAATATAAATACCAATTTTAGATAATTCTTGCCTTCAAGAAACTTACATCCTACTGAGGAAATATGACAACCTTGCAGGCAAATAAATATAGTGAATATAAATAAAATAAATAAAAAGTGATCGGGACAAGGGATAGCTCCTTCTCCCTTTCTGGGTTGATGTTCAAATTATATCAAGTCTTAAAATATTACTTTTCTCAGTGATATGTATGGTCATTCAAAAATAATTAGCCTAATAGTTCACAAATTAAAAAATAGGGTCAATGAGGGTCATTTTTTTTAATTCTTCAAACAATTGAGCGTTTATTAATGTCCTTTGATGTGATGGGAGTTAGGAATACAAAGATAATATTGAAATAGTCTCTGCACCCAAAGAGTTGATGTTCTACCATGACATATAATTAGATATGTAGCCTTTTAAGTTAATTCATATGAACATATATCTTGAATAATCCCTTAAGGATAACAGTCTGTTGGGCACAAAATTAAAGAAGAGGAAGGAAAAAGAGTCCTGGATTTCATTAAGGATCTGTGCAGCACTTCCTTAGATATATCTTGACCCAAAAACACATCATTTTAATGCCATTATTCTCCCAAGGATAGTAGGAGCCTTCCTGATTGGCAATATTTGATTGGCAATATATTTATACTGGCACCTCATAACCTTTTGTGGTTTGAATGAGGGCACAATAATATGATCTTTGTGTCATCACCCTCAGTCAAAGCAATAGGTTTTGCATGAACACAAAAGAATGAATGAATACAAAAACACATATGTGTTTCCTATATGAAAAACTGTGTTGAGCACTAGATAAATATGAACTGAATGAGTCATTTCTGAAAGTATAGCTTTCTGATGCTGACAAGGAGATCATCCTATATTCAAACTGGACTTGTCCTTTGAAAAAGAAGGGGAAACATCATTGCCCCTAAGATCTGGCATGGAGACTGGAATATAGAAGATATGATCTTATCATCATCCCAAGGTAAGCTGACGAACAGATTTTAGTGAGAAAAAAGTAATGAGAAATTATCTTTCTAGACCCAAATTAACAGGCATGACTTAAAGACAAAAGTCTTATGAAGCCTCTTTGACTCTTGCTTAGTGGAAAGGTCAGCAGATGTCTACAATACTGCTCTTTTGTGCAGAAGAGAACAGACACAGTTCCTCTGTCTGCCTCTCTTTGTCCCTGTCTCTCTCTATTTCACCCTCCATCTCTCCCTATTCCTACACCTTTTTAAAGAGATAACTGTCCTTTGGGGCAATGTCTAGAATATGAAAGAATCCAGTAATAAGTTTTCAAAGGGAGGAATGCTTTTAATATTACCCAATATCTCTAGGGTCTCAGATGGATCCTTTATCAAGCATTTCTGCTGAAACCTGAAGATGAAAGGCATAAATACACTGTAAACTGCATATTGATGGAAGTGCTTTCATTGTTGCAATCATGACTCCATGGGAGTATGAATAACATCTAAAAGACAATGATGTATAGTAAGAAAAGCAGTGGACTTGAGTCAGAAAGATTGGGCTTGGATGTCATCTCTGGTGCTTACTAACCATGTAATCATGGGCAAGTTACTAAACATCTTTGAATTTCAATTTCTTCGTAAGACTGTTGAGAGAAAAGTACCTTGCAAATTGTAGAGTACTTAATATATGAGAACTGAAATGACAACTATATTATTCTTTTTACTTCACCAAGTTAAGGATTCAGTGCCAGCAGAACTCCTTTTATTTCAGTCTTCCCTTCACTTTGTGGAATATCTTTGAAAGTTGCTATGGTCAAAGATTTTTTCCTTCTTTGGTTGATCTGGGGATTCACCTTTCCAAATTTAACTCAAGAGTCCTTGGATAAAAGGTAAGACATCCCTGAGCTCTTATTCAAACACTTTCCACATGGTACCATTTGACAAGAATTGGGCTCCATTGCCTTTTGGGAAATCAAAATATGTTAATATGATAACTATGATGTAAATGCAAAGGGACTTGAGTGAAGGTTGTAGCTCATATTGGAAAAAATAATCCTTCCCTTTATGATAAGTGCTAATATTGTTTACAGTCTTGCTTCACAAAACAGGGCTTATGTTTTCTCCTCCTAACATAGAATCATAGGAGAAGAGCTGAGCTATTCTGAGGGAGGAGGAGAGGGAAAAAGAATAGAAGGAGCAAAAGTAGCAAGAGGAAGAGAAGTGCAGGATGGGTCATTCAAAGTCTGACCTAGATAGTGTTTCTGGTTTTAGTACACACTACTTTGTCTTCTGCTGTATGGCAAAGAAAAGCTAATTTAGAGAGGCAGTGAACACAGTTCTGGAAATAAAGGATCCTTTATTTCTCTTCTACTAAATACTAAATCTTTAAGGTCATGTCAACAAGTAAATGAACATGTATTAAACACTTTGTACCAGTCTCTGTGCTAAGCTCAGAGGGATAAAAAATAAAATGAAAAGCAGTTCCTGTCCTCAACATGCTTACTTTCTAATTAGGAGAAATAATACATAAAACAGAACTGAAAACTAATGTGGATGAGAGGTGACAAAAATGAAGTATATCAGTCATCCTTTCTAGATAAGCAACTGGGTGGCATAGAATGCTAGACTTGGAGTCAGGAAAATCTGAGTTCAGATGTAGATTAGCAAGTGTGTAATTCTGGGCAAGTCACTTAACTTCCATATGCCTCGGTTTCCTCAACCATATAATAGGAATAACAGCACTTACCTTCCAGGGTTGTTGTGCAGATCAAATGAGATAACGTGTAAAATACTATGAACACCTTAAAACTGTACATGCTAACTAATTTTATTGTTGTATTACAAATTTTGTTTCCTTTTCTACAAAATTGAATTTATAGAATCCACTATCCTAAATTAAGATTCACAGATTCATGAAACAATGGAGCTGGAGGGTAACTTAGAGATCATCTTGCCCTACTTACTCATCTTATAGATTCATTCTTTCTTTCTTTCAATGAATATTTATTAAGTGCCAACTCGGGTTACAGTTAAGGAAATGGATCCAGAGTAAACCCAGGCTTCCTGCCTCCTAAGCTGGTGTGCTTTCCATGATGATATCATGCTTCCTTCTAGCATTTCCCTCTTCAAAAACCTTAGATACTAATTACATTCATTAATAATAATTTATACACAATTATTGACTTTGTTAGTTCTGCAAGCAATTAATTATTTGGTAGCTTGATGGTTATATTATAATAATAAAGAACAACTATGTAGCACTTTTAAAGTTTGCAAAGGTCTTTATATAAATTATGTCATCTGACAAATGGCTCTCTACTGCCTGTAGGATCAAATTCAAGGTCTTTGGCCCAGCCTTGAAGCCCTGTCACTGAACATGAACTGAGTCATTTCAACAGACTGTTTATTTTATTACATGGAGCATTTCACTGCTTTGGAGTTCATTTCCAGTGCCTCCTTTGAATGTTAATCCAATCCGTAATTGTTCGAGTAAATGATACAAAGCCTGGATAAGCACCAACATCTGGCTTATCAGAACTGATCTCAGGAGAGCTCATTGCCGAGAGTGCTGAGGTAGCCCCAACAGCCTTCTCCAGTTTCAGTGAGTTGTTCGTTCCCAGGCCAGCAGCTGCTTTGCTTATCGTCATTTTGCATGGTTCTCTGCAGCTTCAGGAATCACTTAAGTGTATAATAACAGTATTTTACAGAGCTGAAATCCCTTCTCTCAGGTATCTTGGCAAGATTTGTGTATTTTCTTTTCTTATGTAGCCCCATAGGTATACCCCAATTCATGTTTTCCTTTATGTTCCTCCCTCCCCCTCCCCTCATCTCAAGCTCATGGTGGGCAGATGATTAATTGCGCTAAGCAGGAGTACACATTGTGGACTGACACTGCACTGCCTTGCACATTCATCACTGACACAGTTGCCCTGTGCAAGCATTCAGCTTCTATACAAACAAAGCACAGCAACACATCAAACTGGACCGCCCCAAATGTCTCCTGACTAGAGGATCCCAGGAACTACTTTCCCAACATGTCTCTTTTGTCAGGATCCCCCAGATGTGGTGAATTGTTTCAGTGGAACAGCTGAAGCCTCTGTTTCCTGAGCTGGTCATGACCTGGGAAACCACCCAACTAAAACATGAAAAATGGAAAAACCTGCCTATTTGTACCCAGAAATTACATTATGATTTCTGCTGTTAGGCATCCTTTCCTAGGAATGGTAGAAATGGGCTCAGAAGCAGGTGATCAGTTAATGTGTCTCTTGATAGATGGAATCTACCTAGGTAGATCTAAGTAGAGTCTACAAGCTACAACATCATCACTCATAAACTATCTTTGAGGGACTTCGTTTCTAGGCCCTGAAGTAGAACAGGATGCAAGCATAGACCCAAAGACAGACAACAGAGATACACTAGGATAGAGATAGGCTCCACAAAGACCTCATTGCATTTCCCAGAGGGTCAACCAATGTAAGTCAGTGACTGAAAATTCTCTGAAGCCTTATTTTCTTGTTTACTTCCATGGTCTTCCACAAATAGCCTGCATAACTTCAAAATGGTTTGCCAGTAAATAATTGCATGTCATCACTGTTCATATCACAGAGAGCATTTAAATGACAGGAGCCTAGCATTTAGGCAGGAAAGGAATTTAGAAGTGATCTAGCACAAGTATTTTGTTTTACTGATGAGGAAACTGAGGTCTACAGAGACTAAAGTGGCTAGCCCAAAGCCTGAAGTCACATGAAATTAAATAAAACATTATGTTTTTCCTTCTCTGTTCCAGATGTAGGTTAGAGGCTCTGAGAATTATCTCCTCCCTGACTCTATTACCTTGATTTTGTCACATTTTATCACTCATAGTTAATAGCTAGCATTTATATAGCTCTTTAAAAGTTTCAAAGCACTCCTTACAACAATCTAGAAAAGTAGTTGCTACTAATTTATACATGAAGAAACTGAAACTAACTGAGGTTCAAGAACTTGCCCACGTCACACAAGTCTAACACTATCCCAGGTGCCGCCTGGTTGCCTGCCTTCCTTTTATTTTTTCTGATTCTGTTTTGTAGATGTTTTTCTGTCTTTGACCAACTTCCTTCCCTTGATTTTAGTTTCTACAGCAGCCAACCATTGCAGTTACTTCCAGGCATCATTTTTGCATTTGGGTTTCCAGCCCTAAACTCTCAAATAGCCTCTTTGCAGAGTCCAGTCTTGCATTCTCAAACTGGAGGGAGGTTTTTGGTTTGAGTGTGTGTGGACAGGGAGAGGTTGATTGGGAACTGTGATTTCAGGGGTGTAAGCCACTACCTGCTGGGGGTTAGGCCCCCTGGCCTGCTGCGGCCTGCTGCTATCGGGGCTCCTGGTCGGGCTACCCCCCAGCCCTCACTTGGATACTTACTCTATCCCGGGTCTTTGGATGTCTCTGGCTCCTACCATATGCAGCTACGGCAGGGGAATCCCCTCCTCTAGGAGGGGAAATGACTACATAGAACACCTGAGGTGGCCAGTGCACTTTTACTTTCTTAATGGCATCTCTCTCGAACTCCTCCCAGCATCCCCTCATATACCCAGTCAGAGCCCATCCCATGTTCCTCCCTGAAGGCGGAGCCAGCTCCCACATGGGCGGTCCCAGCACCCGAAGGCGGGTTAACACCCGGGGCATCTTCCAGGCTCCTCAGGGGTCCACGGTCCAGAGCTTGGTCCCTAACAACTACCAACGAGAAAGCTCTCCACCAACGCAAATGACCATCAATTTCTCAGTTTATGAGATCTGCCTACAATGTTAAAAAGTTGAGTGACTTACTCAATCTCTCACACAACCGGAATGTATCAGAAGTAGTCTTGAATCCATGTCTTCCTGACTCCAAAGCCAGATGTCTAGTAATTTTCCCCTTGATGCTTGGGGAAAGCAAATAATCTATATTTAGGCAGAGATGCCAAATCAGAAAGTGGTTGTCTTCAAGTCTCTTTGATTCTACCTGAGTTTTCTGCCTGGAAAGCCCTTTCCCTTGGGCCCATTTCATATCATTAATTTAGCATGGCAACATCAAGGTGTCAAAGTTATGGTGTGTGGTAGTAAATAACCCACAACACTCTGGGGGGGCAGGAACTTCAGATTAACGGTAATTCGGAAATGTTTAACAAAATAAATAAAAATACAACACAACACAGAGAGTGTTCATTTTTTTTCTGCTGGAATCTGTTTCAGTTTGAATTCAGCAACAATGTAAGAGATGTTAGAGGTCACCTACCCAACCCTCTTTGTTACGCAGCAAAGGAAACTAAGGCCTAGAGGAGTGAAATATCTTTCCCAACATCTGGAGGAAATGGAAGATCCTGGATTTCAATCTGTGACTGCAAATCCAGGACTCTTTGAACAATCTTTTCACAATGCATCACATCTTTTTCTCTTCTATTTATTTGCTTGTTCATTCATTCATTCACCCTTATTCAAATTACCTTCCTCCCTCCCAGTCTTCCCACACACATATTGCATCTTAATCAACACCTGCCTGAATTCTATACATATTTCAAGGCCCAGAGTCTGAAATAAATCCTATTTTAGGAAGGGCCAACTATAAGAAACTTTAGATGAATTTCCCTGCCACAACTGGCCTCTATCTCTTGCTTGGGCATCTACTGGTTTCCCAGCATGAATAGAGCTCTTGGATGTTGGACTTAATTTGAACCCCCTATAAAGAGTAATAGCAAAAACAATGGATATTTCTACACCATTTGCATGTTAGAAAAACAAATCTATGTTATCTCATTTGATACTCAATACAGTCTGATAAAAGTATTATTGGCTTTATTTTATATAAGAGGAAACAGTAGCTTAGTGAATTTAAGTGATTTGCCAAGGGTCCCACAGGTAGTAAGTGCATGATATGATTCTAACTCAGACATTCCTAACTTTAGGTCCCCTAATCTGGTGCTTCGTTAGTACTCACCTCCCACATACTTTGTCACACTATGGACAAATATCATGAATTCAGATTGGACTGATCCCAGGCTTTATTGTCATATTCTAGTATCTGGTCAACAGGTCTTCTTGGACTCTTTGGAATCCTTTATGAATGGGTTCATCAGGGTACTCTAACATTACTTCTCAGAGTGGTGCTGATAATGTGAACCCAGAATGGATTTAAAAGCATCCATTTTCATGCAGTAATTTACAGTCAGTAAGATTTACAGAGATTGTAGCAGTGATCAACTGTGCCATACATCCCATACCTTTCCAGCTACAATCACTACTTAAACTCAAATTCTCTGCAAGTCAACATCAAAGTTAGTGAAGTTGGATCACTTCTGACTCTTGTATCAAATTCCTTGCCAGCAATTATTAAGTGATTGTAACATTTTCTGAAAGCATGTTCCCAATTTTCTAAGAGCCATGGGAGACTCACTAGTCACTTTTCCATTCATTCATTTCAAGGAAAAAATTATTCCCTTTTCCATGAGAATATTGCTATAGTCATATATCAATATTCCTAAAATTACCAGAATATTTCTAATGTACTTCACTATGTTTTTCCCCGACTCTCAAAATTTTAGCAACTCCCAATTCTACTGATTAAAGTCCAGATTTCTTGACTTAGTATTCAAGGTCCTCTATGTTTAAGTTTCAACCAAGATTTCAAGATTATTCTCTTTACACAATTTATACAACAACCGAAATGAACTGCTTGACATTTTCCTAAAACCCTGTGTTCCCAGCCTCTACATCTTAGTTATGGCCTATTTTCAGAATGAATTAAGAGTAAGAGGTTAGATGGGTCAACTGAATGTGACTTGTCTGTGTCAGTATCTCCTCCAAAGGATAAGGATGAAAGTGGAAGCCTTTGTAGAAATTCTAGTTATGGTCAAAATCTTAGAGGTTAAGGGCACTGGTTCTTTAATATATTTTAAATTTGATATAGAGGTATCAGTCAAAATAGATGTGGTTTGAGCTTCACACATCAAATGGTAAAGAGAAATTTTCTGGAAGTAATAAGGAAAGAGTTGACAGCAGAATAAAAATAGGGCCTGAAGAGGTATTTGTATGTACTTACAAGAAATATTATTTGAAGTAGAATTAAAAGATTACTGAGTAAAGAAATGCAGTGCTAAAAAAAAAAGCTATTTGAGATAAGTAGAATTTTCCTTGCGTGGTTAGGAAATCATCCAAGGTATGGGCTGTCTCCTTATTAGCCAACAGGTGGCATTATCAACATAGGACAGCATGGTTGCTTGGTGAAAGCATAGTAAGAAGTGCATAGCTTTGAGGTATTGAGGAAAGGAGAAAACAGTGTGTCTCTTAAAGTCAGCAAGTTGAGTGTTCATAACTTGGAGGAGTTCCTGTGGTATTAACTACTCAATTCTGCCAATTTTTTGTTATTAAAACAAACTCATGTTTTTAATATTCTTGAGCTCTAAAAAATTAGACCACCAGTAGTTTCTATAATATATGTATGTATGTATGTATAAACCAGATGCAAAATGAAAAGTAGCATCTAAGTTAGGTGAGAACAACTGGCTGATCATTTAACTGTCAACATGGGGAAAAGTATTGCCAGAAGAGTTAAAAGGAAATTCTACTTTCTCCTTCATCTTTATTTTCTCTGGTATTGCTCCAAGCATCTTCAAGCAACTCTTTGAAAATAGTTATTTCAAGAACATTCTTCACACATTGACTAGTTTTATTTATATTTCAAGCATTAAGAGAAGAAAAGCATACATTATCAAAAGTGGTCAAGTAGATAAACAAATATACTAACATAATAATTTTCATTTTTCCTCTCTTCAAATGACTTGATGTAAATCATTCCTAATATGACTGAATCTATGATTGAGTAATTAGTATATAACTTTAATTTCTGCCTCTGTAGTAACCAGAGGTGGCCTGCCTAAAAGTCAATTACTGCTTCCCCAGTGGCCTGTGTAGTAACCTGTATATTTTCTATTTTTTCAGGTGGAGGGAGGAAGCAATTAGCATCCTGCTACTCACAGAATATTTTTAATGGAGAATATGACCTCATGGGAATTTACTAGGTCATCATACACTTTGGAGTATCTTGCCCAAACATCCGGGGAATCGGAGTTCAAGACAGGGAAGCAAACTGGAAAAGAACTCTTCTGAACTGAACTTTTCCTAACTGTCCATTCAATCAAGATTTCCCACAGAACAGGATATTCAAAGACAGAGATAGCTATGTCCTAGAAATCAAGGAAAAGTGGCAATGGTTGTTCTGGTGTGTCCCCGTAAACCTCTTTCTCTTTCCACAAAACATAAGTGATTTGTTCAAGCAGAAATTATAAAAAGTCAACAGCATAAGCTAAAACAAACAAATAAATAGACTTTAATTTTTTTCTATTCTGACCTCCTACATAACTCACAGAATATCATCATCGTAGAACATCATGACTAAAAGAAGCTGCATGGCTCTTCTAGGACACAGTTTCTGAAACATTTTCCACTCATGATCCCTTCTTAAACTGTGGGGCACTGTCAACCCCTTCCACTGACACACCTTCAAACAATCTCATTTTTGAAGGAATATTAAGGCCATCTAGTCCAGCTTATGCTTGAATAACTTGCCTAATAAGAGGTCGTCTTTCCTTAACTTGAAGATCTCCTATGAGAAGAAATACATCCACTTCTGAATACTTTTAAAAATTAGGAAGCCTAAATCTCTGTCCATTTTACAATCACCTACTTCTTTAGTCTGGAATCAAGTAAAGCAATTCTGATCCATATTTCAGATACTTAAAGACACCTATCCTCTCTGCCCCTCCACCAAGTTTTCTTGGTGAAACACAGGTTGCAAAGGTCAAATGACTTAGCCAGGAAGATATATCAAGCAAGCATTTGTTAAGTGTGTTTAACACTACATTAAGTGCTAAATAATCAATGGTAAAGAAAAGAGAAAGCACCTTTTGTGACTTTCCCACTACAACATATTGAACCCATTGCTGAAATCCTTTCTACCATATCCATTCTTATACTGAATATCTCTGGTGATTAGATTAGATAGATAGACAGAAGATAGATAGGGAGAGAGAGAGAGAGAGACAGAGAGAGAGAGAGAGACATTACAAAGCAACTCTCTCTGCCCCACTCACCATTTCATGGAAAGAATGACTGATATTTATTATTTCTCAGGAGGGGTTCTCAAATTTTCTTTTTTCTCCAGACCCCAAAAAAATTACTGTAAAAAATTATTGAGGACCCTAAAGAGCGTTTGTTTACATTGGTAATGTCTATCAATATTTACATTACTGGAAATTAAAGTGTATAATTTTACAATTATTTATACATTAATCATTTAAAATAACATTTTTGGAAAATAACTTAAAAATAGTCAAAAGGATGATATTATTTTTCATACTTTATCTAAATCTCTTCAATGTCTGGCTTAACAGAAGACATCAGGATTCTCCAATCTGATTCTGCATACTTTCTATTCAGATATGAACATTTTTGGTTGAACTATATGAAGAAAATTCAGCTTCACACATGTAGTTGGAAAAAGGACTGTTTTAATAGGCAAGTAACATATTAGTATTCTTATCAAAAGAGTATTGATTTCAAAGACCATTTGAGAGGATCTCAAAGACCTGTGGGTTGCACAACCACACTTTGAGAAGTATTTATTAGATTTCTGATTTTTATATCGACATTATCAAGAGTAATCAGTTATTAAAAAACATTCTTCATGAAAAAGAATTAATGAACATAATGAATACAGAGAAGTATGAAAGACCTATGAACTGATCCAAACTGAAGTAAGCTGATCCACAATAACAATACATACAATGACTATGATATAAATAAAAAGAAAACCATCAATAACAAAACAATCAAAAGTGAATGTTGTAAAATCTTAAATATCAATCTTGGCCCCAAAGAAAAGATATGGAAAGATACCTCACCTCTATTAAGATCAGGGCCCCTAGGGGTTGGACCTTGCCAGATTTTTGTTTTTATATATTGACCATTTTCCTGATTTCTTTTGCTTTCTTTGTCTTTAAAAAACCTGTTATTATGAGAGATGAGTCTCTGGGAGCGTGGTTAGGGAAAGCTACATGGGGAAGTCCAGATCTCATCTAAATAAAAGATAACAATGAAATCTATTTTTTAATGGATATAATAAAACATTTCCCACCTGTACCTCATTAGGAAGGTACTTTGAAAACGTAAAAGCACTACAGAATACGAGGTGTTATTCCCTAAGGTCACTGCTATAAATGTTAGTCAATTATAATCAGTGGTCCTGTGAGAAAGGCACTGGACTTGGAGTCAGGGGTTAAAGGTTCAAATCTGTGATCTTTTACTTGGGGACTTGGGCAAGTCACTTGATTTCTTAATTACTTCACGTGTAAAATGAGGAAATAGGATTGATGATCTATGAGATCCTGACTCACACGAAAATCTGCATTCCTAACAGCAGAATTCATCTATGACTTCATGCATTACTAACTCTAACTCTACCTCACAATCTGTATTTTATGATATCTCCATAAAGGTAAAACAAAACAAAAAAAGGCTTCTAAACTTTTAGAAAGTCACTGAGCCTCCGTGAGGTTAATTTTTTTATCTATCAATTGAAAATATAATGATGGTAATGGTGATGGTAACTGACTTACTTCACAGGATTGTTGTGAGGTAAGAACTATGTAAACCTTAATGTGAGTAATTATTCTTTTGTTTATCTCATTTGTCAGATGAGGAAACTGAAGTCACAATTGGTGAAAGTAATTATTCCAAGTTACAGATAACATAGTCAATGGCAAAGCCAAGGCCACAATGAAAATACCTTGATTTCCAGTTTGAGATTCTCCACCCTATAACATCTTACTAATATTTGGTATTTATATAGCATTTAAGGGTTTGCAAAACATTTTACATACATCATTTCACTTGATCCCCACAACAAGACAGTGAAATAGAGGCTCCTACTATCTTCATTTTACAGACGGGGAAACTGAGGTTCCAATACTTGTCACACAGATAGCATCAGAGTCAGAAATTGAACCAACGTCCTCCTGCTTACTCTACCCCACACTGCCTCTAATATTGCCTTTAGGACTAGCAACCCTGTATTTGATATGAATAAGAAAAAATTTAGAGGAAAAGTCTCTTAGAAGTTGTATAAGTGTAGCACTTACTATGGGAATCACATGTCTATAAATGGGCAGTCTTATGCATTTAATTGAAGTCAAATTTGTGCGACAAGAAATATGACCTACAATCAAATGGCACCAGATATTCAAAATGACAGCCTGACTTGTTTCACCTGTGACAAAATGATGCATTTCCACATTCTGCACCCGTTAGATTTTTTTTATGTTCTCATATTATATTGGAAATCTCATTTCAAAATGAATTGTTTTATTTTTATGCAAAGATATACTTATGTCAAAGTAAATGACACATTTATGCTTGTTTGAATTCTTTATTAAGCTAGTCTGCCCACAAACTGCAAGCAACCGGGGAGTAAGTTTTTGAAGTACTCTTGTAGAGCAGGAAGGTTGCTTTGGTTTGGGTTTGGGTTTCCTCATAGAGTTCAAAGGCAGAAAATATGGGTGTCCTACACCTTATCATTTGTCAATAGATTAAGAGGTGGGTGCAGGTGTGTGTGTATATGCATATGTGTGTGCATGCATGCATGAGTGCGTGTTAAGGATAAACAATGAAGGATCATTTGGAGAAATTTATTTTTTCTAGAGCAGAAAATAGTTGCTAGAGTTCATGTAATATCTTACTTGGTCCTCACACCTTGGGAAGTGGGTGCTACTTATTATCTCCATTTTAAGAAGAAATTGCAACTGGCAGAAGTTAAGTGATTTACCCAGAGACAAATGGCTAGTAAGGTTCTGAGGCAGGATGGGACCTTAGACTTTCCTGATTCCACAGCTGCCTGGGAAAGCAATAGTCCATCATATTTGTAGTGGGATGAGCACTGAGATTTGGAATCAAAAGACCTGGGTTCAAATTATGTCTGCTAATCACTTTTTCTCTTGATGTTGGGTACTGAATATTGAAATACATATGATATATTTAAAGATATGACAGTCTTCACATACCTTCCTTCTTTTCTCCTAAGATATCCCAGATACAACTTCAGGCACAAACTGAACAAATTCTCATTAAAAAAATTAATTGCGTTGATATCTTTTCCATGTTGCCTAAATTTCTCCCTGTACTCCTCTCTCTCTTCTCCCCAGAGAACCATCTTATATAGCAACGATTATATTTTAAAAGAACACAAAGGAAAGGGCGAAAAAAACAAAAATCAAAACTGATCATTTCACTGAAAAAAAATTAGAAAATATGCAATGTTGCGTACCAGTGACTTCCCACCTAGGCCAAGAAGTGAGCATGGTGGAGAGGTAGGGGAAAAAGCTATGTTGTCTCACGTGTTTTCCTAGGTTCCCAACTATTTACATTATTGTAAATATGTATATTCTTTTCATGACTCTACTTACATCACTGCATAAATTTATGTATGTCTTTTTATGCTTTATATTCATCATATCATTGATTCGTAAGCATAGTGATATTCCATTACATTTAGGTACCACAAATGGTTTAACCATTCCCCCAGTTGATAAGCACCAGCTTTATTTTTAGATCTTAGTTAACAAGAAGAAATCCTGCTACAAATATTTTGATACATATAAAGCCTTTCTTTTTTGTCAATGACCTCCTTGGCATGAATGTTAACAGTATAATAATATCTTGTTTCAAAGGCTATATCTGAACTTTTTTATCATTTAATTTGCATAATTCCAAATTGCTTTCCAGAATTGTACTAATGGTGTGCCTATTTTTCTAAAACCTCTCCAATATTTACTGTTCCAATACATTGTCATCATTGATCATTTGAAAGATTTGTTGTGAAACCAGAGGGTGATTTTAGTGTGAACTTTCTTTATTATTAGTGATTTGGAGTCTTTTTTCAGGTTGTTAATAGTATAAAATTCTTTTGAGCACTGTTTGTAAAAAGACCAAGGTCTTCCACTGAATCTAGGGCCATCTCCAGCCATCCTAATCTGTATCTTGCCACTGGATCCAGATGGCACAAAATGAGGCTAGTGACTGCATAGCCCTTCCTCACTTAATTCTAGCTCACTTGCAAGTCATGGCATCACTCCATGTTGTCATGGTTTTCTTTGGGAATGAAGGACAGACAGTAACAGGTATCTTGGATTGATTTTTGGTCTTTTACATATCTGCCATCTATATTTCTTTGCAATCAAATATTTATTAAGGCTATGTGACATTTGGGATCTTTTTTCCCCCTATTTCACCACTTCTTATCTCAGATGCCTTAATTTTGTTTATGAGAAAGATTTTCAACTTCATATAATCAGTATTAGTAATTTGGTTTGTAATTGCCTCTGTTCCTTACTTAGTTAAGAATTCATTATCTGTGAATATAGCTGTGAAAAGTCCATAATCTTTTTCTTATCTATTTTTTATGCTTTTTCTTATCTATTTTTATGATCTTTAATATTAAGTTCACATATTGTTGGTCAGTGGTTCTGGCTTGTCTAACTTTCTGACCCCACGGACAATAGCATGCCAGGGTATTTTGTCCTCTACTATCTCTCATTGTCTACTCAAGCTCTTATCTGTTGCTTCAGTAACATTATCTCTCTATCCCATCCTCTGCTTTCCCATTCCTAACATCAGGATGATTTCTAATGAGTACTTTCTTCTTATCATGTGGTCAAAATATCTAAGCTTCGGTTTCGATATTTGTCCTTCCAATAAATAATCAAAGCTACATTCTTTCAGTATTGATTTATTTCATCTCCTTGCTGTCCAAAAGACTCTCAAAAGTCTTTTCCAACACCACAATTGGAAAGCATCAATTGTGCTGTACTCATGTTTCCTTACGGTCCAACTCTCACAGCCACACATTATTACTGGGAAAAAAACAAACAAACATAGATTTGTCTATATAAACCTTTGTTGGCAAGGTGACATCCCTGCATTTTAATATGCTGCCCAAATTTGCCATAGCTTTCCTTAAAAGGAACAAGTGTCTTTTAATTTCAGGCAAGAGCCATTTGTCTACCGTGATCTTTAAGCCCAAGAATAAAAATCTAACACTGCTCCCATTTCTTCTCCTTCTGTTTGACAAGAGGTGATGGGACCACATCTCATGATCTTAGGTTTGTTTTGTTTTGTATTTTGATTTTAAGCCAGCTTTTACACTTTCCCCTTTCACTCCCATCACTCCCATCTTTAGTCTTTCTCACCTTCTGCCATCAGAGTTGTCTCATCTGCATATGTTAGATAGTTGATATTTCTCCTGGAAACCTTGATTCCAACTTTTGGTTCATCCAGACTGGCATTTCACAATGATGTATTCTGCATGCAAGTTACGTAAATAAAGTAACAATATAAAGCTCTATCATATTCCTTTCACTATCATGAACCAATAAGTTTGACTGTAATTGTTGCTTCTTAAAGTGCACACAAATTGTTCAGGAGAAAAGTAAGATGATCTGGTACTCCCATATCTTTGAAAACTGGCCATATTTTGTTGTGATCCATACAGTCAAAGGCTTTATTTAGAGTAATCAATAAAGCAGAAGTGAATGCTTTTCTGGAATTCTTTATTTTTTCTCCATAATCCAGCAAATGTTTTCATTCGGGTCTCTAGTGCCTCTGCCCCTTCAAAAACCAACCTGCTCTCCTGGTAATTTTCAGTTCATATACTATTGACATCTGGCTTGCAAAATTTTAAGCATGACATTGCTAGTGTGTAAAATAAGTGCAGTTTTTCAGGAGTTTGAACATTCTTTGGCATTGCCCTTCTTCAGGACTGGGACATCAATTGATATTTTCCAATTTGGTGCCACTGTTGTATTTTCCAAAATTGCTCACGTATTGAGTTCAGCATTTTAACAACATTTTCTTTTAAGATTTTAAATAGCTCAGCTGGAATTCCACCACCTCCACTAGACTTATTGTTAGCAATGCTTCCTGAGATCCATTTGATTTCATTCTCTGGGATGTCTGGTTCTAGATCAATAACCTAGATAATCACTAGTAGATCATCTAGATAATGAGTAATCTAGATAATCACTGTGATTATCAATGATAAGATCTTTCTTGTATAGTTCCGTATATTCTTGCCAGCTCTTCTTAATTTCCTCTACTTCTGTTAAGTCCCTATCATTTTTGTCTTTTATTATGCCTGTTTTTGTAGGAAACTTTTCCTTTGTATCTCCAACTTACTTGAGGAGATTTCTTGTTTTTCCCATTCTGTTGTTTTCTTCTTCTTTTTTGCATTGCTTATTTAAGAAAACCTTATCTCTCCTTTACTGTTGTGGGGCATTCTGCATTTAGTTGGGTATATGTTTCCCTTTCTCTCTTACCTTTCACTTTCCTTCTTTCCTCAGCTATTTGTAAAGGTTCATCAGTCATTTTGCTTTCTTGTTTTTCTTTATCTTTGGAATGTTTTGGTTTGTTTGCTTTTGCTTTCTGTACAATCTTGTGAACCGTGCCACAGCTCATCAGGTGCTCTGTCTACCAGATTTAATCCCCTAAATCTATTCATCATTTCCATTTCATATTCATAAAAGATGTTATTTAGATCATAACTATATAGTCTGATAGTTTTCTCTACTTTCTTCAAGTCTGAATTTGCAACAAGAAGCTCATGATCTGAGCCACAGCCAGCTCCAGATCTTGTGCTGACTCTTTAGAGCCTTTCTACCTTTGGCTGCAAAGTATGTAATCTATCTGATTTTGGTATTGACCATCTGGTGATGTCCATATGGAGAGTCACCTTTTGAGTTGTTGAGAAAGCGTTTCCTATGACCACCATGTTATCTTAACAAAACTCCATTAGTTTCTGCCCTGCTTCATTTTATTCTCCAAGGAAAAACTTGCTTATTATTCCAATTATGTTTTGATTGCCTATTTTAGCATTCCAATTCCTTTAGATGAATGTGCTATCTTTTTTTATGTTATTTCTAGAAGGTGTTGAGTGCTTCATGCAACTGAACAACTTTGAGCTCTGTGGCATCAATGTTTGGAGCACAGACTTGTATTACAGTGATGTTGCATGGTTTGCCTTGAATTTGAAAAGATATCATTCTCCCATTTTTGAGATTGTACCCCAGCACTGCTTTTCTCACCCTTTTATTGACCAGGAGGGCTAGTCCCTTTTTTCTAAAAGTTCTTGTCTGTGGTGGTAGATGGAGTGATCACTTCCATTACATTCACCCATTGTGACCCATTTAAAGTCACTGACGCTCTGAAATGTCAATGTTTAACCTTCTTTCTCCTGTGTGACTACATCCAACTGAGTTTACTCCCTGGACTTTATATTTCGGGTTCTTATACAATATTGATCTTTACAGAATCAGACTTTCTGTTCATCACCAAACACATCCACTTCACAGGATCCTTTTGGGTTTTTGTCCAGTCCCTTCACTTCCCATTTCAGTCATCCTTTCTATGCCCATACTCATCTTCTGACCTGAGAGAATCATCTTCCAGTGTTATATCTTTTAGTACTTTAATATTGTCCATGGGGTTTTCTTAGGCAAAGATACCACAATACTTTTCCATTTCCTTTTCTAGTGGATCACTTTTTATCAGAACTCTTCACTATGACCTGACCATCTTAGGTAATCTTGCATGGCATAGCTCACAGTTTCATTGAGCTAAGCAACAAGTACTTCTGCCATGACAAAGCAGTGAGAGGGGTAACTTCGCATACACATGTATTTTATGAAATGTGTTATAAGATGTTGGTCTAAATTGAATTTTTGTCAGACTGCTGTCCACTATTCCCAGTAGTTCTTATTAAATAAGTAGTCTTTTCCTAGGTAATTTATGTTTCAGGTTTATATAACACTATGTTGTTGAAATAAATGATTTCTGGTTCTTACTCATCTACTGTTTCATTAGTTTACTTTCCTTTTTTTAATAACTGGTAGCGAATATTTTTGAGAACTGCTATTTTCTGATAGTTTTTGAGATCTGGAAGTGTTATTCCCTCCACGCTTTTTTTTTTTACATAATTTTCCTGAATATTCTGGATCTTTTCTCCCTCCAAATGATTTTTAAAATTATTTTATTTAACTTTATGGTTTTCCTTTGATATTTCAATTGGCATAGCATTAAATCTGCAAATAAACTTGAGTGATATTGTCATTTTCATTATACAGGCATGGCTCATTCATTAGTACTTAATATCCCTCTATTTATGTTGTGCTTGATTTGATTAAGGCATAGATACAAGTATTGAAAATGTTTTGGTAGATTAACTGTCAAATAATTTATGTCTTTTGTATATTCACTTTAAATATTATTTCTATTATTTTTTCCTGAATTTTATTATATAGAAACACTATTGATTTTTGTGGGTTTATTTGTAGCTTCAATTTTGTTCAACTTATTTGTCTCAATTAGTTTTTATCTAGAAGTAAGTTCCATGAGGGCAACTACCAAGTCATCCAAATTTGTGTATTCCCCAGCACTAAGCACAGTGATTTTTACATAATAAATACTTTTAAAATGTTTGTTGAATTGAAAAAACATAATTAGAGCAATATTTTACTTTTGAAAATTATCATTTTTTTCCTGAGCATCAGGAGAGCATTAGACTTTCAGGGAAAGGGCTTCTATATGGTCATCTACAATTATTACAAGGAGATAATTTCTAAAAATCAATTCTAGGAAATTTTTGCAATATGAGGCTATAGGGCTAAGATTCTTGGATTGTCTCCTTATAAGAAGAAAACATCATTTAAATTTCACCAGTCACTCAGATTTCTTGTACAAAATGAGGAGAAGAGTAATTATCCGTTGGCTGTCTAATTGGAATCTTGGGAACAAAATTATTTTCACCATAAAAAGAAAATAATTTTATGACATTTCAGGGATATGTTAATCATTTTAGGCTCTTAGGGGAAGTATTCCCTCAAATATAACAGCTTTTTTTTCCATTGGATGGTTGAGAGCCAAGCTTTCTTTAAAACTCTTTTAACATCTTTTGGAAAGGCACTAGAGTTACACAGTTCAATTTATATCACAGTCAACAAACATTTATTAAATGTATATTGTTTGCAAAGCACTATGCGGGGGAAAGGGAGAGATACAAAACTTGGTTAGGACGTAGTCTCTGCCTTCACTGTATTTATAGTCTCATAGGACTATAACACAAATAAATAGCCTCAACATGAACTAGAAGATGATAAATCTAGAGATGAAATTAACCTTAGAGGTAACATAATCCTAATACTTTATTTAACATGTGAGGAAACTGCGATCCAGAGAGATAAAGAGACTTGTCTAACTTAAGTGACAGAGACAAAATCTAAAGTCAGACTACAAATTCAGTGTTTTTTCTTCACTACATGATGCCACCTCCTGTAACATGATGAGTACCCCATTGATCGTAGATCAAGAGTTAGAAGAGGCTTTAGAAGCCTTTGACTCTAGCTTCATTGAACAGATAAGAAAATTGAGGTTTACAAAGGGATATGTCAAGTCACTAAAGTAATAAATGGCAGAGGTAGTAGTCAAACCTAAATCCACTGAACTCAATACTCATTCATTCAATTGTATCACTAGAGGCACAAAGCAAAATACTAAGTGGAATGTTTTGCTTTGTTTTTTTATCAATGGGGTCATTATGGAAGTTTCCAGTTTATCCAACCTTCTATCCCATGATCCTTGCCTGAATTGGTTGTCAGGTTTGGTGCTCAATGTTTCATCAAGTCAACCAAGTCAAGAATCTAGAGGCCTGGATTCTGGTTTTCTCTCCACCACTGCCTCTTTCTAGAGCAACAAGACAGAACTCTGAGTTCTGTTTTTCCCCCTTCCCCAGAGGAGTGTTGATTGTAAAAATCTTTTGTCAATAGAAAGGGCTTTAGGAATTCTCAAGAATAACAATCAGTTTAGGCCTTTTCAATTTTTTTGAGCTGACTCAGGCCAAGGAAAAGAAATGAGGGAAAACAGGGCAAGTCCATTGGGGCTGTTGAACAGGATCTATTGTTTCCTGACTCTTTCCCCATCCTCCCACTTTAATGAAGCAAATAAAAGATTCTCTGTGAAGAGTCCCTTTAATTGCATCTCCAAACTCCCTGTTTTCTTGCTTTCCTGCCAAGTACTCAGTCCTCCCACCTGCAACCCCAAAAAAGATGTCTTTTGTCTAGAGCTGGGTTAACCCATTATTTTTTATGTATGCCTGGGATGAAAGAATAGGTCACTCATTGGATTATAAGATTTAGTGCTAAAAGGGACTTTAAGAAGATCTGGTTCAATGCCCTTATTTCTCTGGAAAAGAAACTGACCTCAAATGACTAGCCCACGAT
The DNA here is from genome assembly GCA_028658325.1 of Potorous gilbertii. Lineage (NCBI taxonomy): Eukaryota > Metazoa > Chordata > Mammalia > Diprotodontia > Potoroidae > Potorous > Potorous gilbertii. Next base: position 553,531,323 of record CM053769.1, read on the forward strand.
GATATAGGAGTGTGTCTTAGAAACATTCTAACCTATTTGTAGGGAGGGATTTGTTTGCTTTTGATTAAAAATAAGACGACATTGGACAACCATATCTAATGAGGGATAAAAGATTTTTTTAAAATGATATAATGGAAAGATTACCATTATGGAAACTAGGCGACTTAGACTCTGTTCCTGACTTTGCTGCTACCAAGAAGTGTGAACTTGGGTCACTAAATTTTCCCATCTAAACCTCATCCACCAAATAAGAGGTGAAGGGCAAATTAGAAAATATTGATAGTCCCTCTCCAGCTCCAGGAATTCATCATGTAACTGGAAAGGATGCCAGTTATGAAGTCAGTGGACCTGGGCTCAAATCTCACCTCCAATGCTTCCTATGTGACTTTACTCAAGAGCATTGCACTTGATAGTATCTCATCTCCCTTCCCTCTCTAGAACCATGATTCTTGGATTCCTTGGCCACATGCGAATTAAGGATTATGGAGGACCAAGATGGTAGAATGGGACAGGTACCTGTTTGACTCAGACAATGTTCCAAAGTCAGGCTTTCACTTATTTCTAAGGCATGAGTTTGTTTGAAGTCATTAGGTATAGTGGGACTACTTTTTCTTAGCGCATTTCAACATGTCTTGATGGTTAAAGTGTGGAAGCAGCCAGAGTTGGGGGATGTCACTCCAGAGTATCTTTTGAATCCTGGTGAGTCTGCTGTTCCAAAGTTAAATTTTGGGATGGGGGCCTTCCCTATGTCCATGAATCAGCCAAGGACAGCTGAGTAGACTTGGGTTTTGACACATTCTAGAGATGCACTGGGGTAGAGAAGATCACATTGATTTTTGCCACTCTTGTGAATGCTCAGTGATTATATGCTATCCTATTAGACTGCCTTTTTTACCAATTAAGAAAGATATTTAACAAATTGGAATATAATTCTATGTCACTTTGGATCTTTTCCTAAGGTTGAATAAGAGTTAAAAATATCTGTTAACTCTCTCTCTTCCTGAAAGGTTGAAAGGCCATTGAAGCAATCACACAACCTTTTCCACTTCATTAAGAGCACTGTAACTGCTACTAATTGGGCTGATTTTTTTAAACTAGAAACTCCTTTTAAAGATGTGTGTAAAGACAGAAAGGGAAGGAGATGAACTGCATTCCGTAAAGGAGCAGATGATTGTCTTAATGGTGGCATTGGTTGACTAATGGAGGCCTGTTCTCATATTTTGCTGAGACTTTAAAGGAGTTTCTCAAAATAATTAGTCCTAGCATGAATGGAAACCAACAGGACCTTATTAAGGGTGCATTTTAAGTCACAAGGCAAGGCCTATAAATTAACATGACACCCACATTTATACAAAGATACAAAAGAAAAAGAGCTGGAATATCTAATCAGATCACAGTGACTACAGTGATTAGGACACAGCTAGAATCCATAGCAGGCAGGCTATATGAGCCTCTGGTATGAGCTATAACTTGGACTATAAATCTCAGTGGGAAAAGTCAGAATACTGGTGATTCACTAAGGCAGTGCTTCTTAAACAGTGGGTCATGATCCCACATGGAATCTTGAAAAATTTGACAACAGTAAAAGGTTTCTCAATGTACAACAACCAACAGTTAATTCAAATCAAACACATAAGGAATTCAAGGTGTTTCTGGCAGCGCTTTTCCATCTGGCATCATGTAATTTCCCCACAGTATTGGTCCTGAACATAATACATGTGCACTTTGCACTGAGCATGCCCTCCCTCAGGCCACACAACCCTACAAACATGGCTGCAAGTGGAAGAACTTTAAGAAGTCTTGCACCAAGGGACCCCTCAGGATACGATGCTAAGGTTATTTTGGGATCACCTCATTTCTCACAAGTTGAGCAAGGGTCCCCAGGTTAGTCCTATAAGAAGAATTGTTTCTAAAACCAGAAGAGACCCTGGTTTTTATTTTTAAAGAAAAGATGGCATCTTGCTCAGCCCTCAGAATTCTTGCCATTCTTGAATCAGGCTCATCTCAGGTACCTCTCCTAGAAGTCTTCCATGATTCTCTCAATCCCAGGGGCCAATTCTCTCTCTCTCTCACTCTCTCTCTCTCCTTATATACCTTGTATCACCTTATTTATGTATAGGCTACATCTCTAAAGTAAAATGTAACGATTTTGAAAACATTTTTGTTCTTTATGCCCCTAGCACCTAGCGATACCTAGTATATATCAGGTTCCTAATTGATGCTTATATTAGACACTAAATATACGCGTCACAAGATTCCTGTAGTGATCAAATGGCATAATGTAGGTGAAACACTTTTTAAATTTTGGGGTCATAGATAGGCATGAGTTATCTTATGTTAACTGTTTTGCTAGAAGAGATATTACTTGTATGATCTCCCTCATCATGCATGAAGAAGCATGGTGTGATATGGTTAGAGAGATGAGCTCAAGCCAGGAAGACCTGGGTCCAAGTCTGCCTCTGACACATGCTGGATTATGTGACCATAGACAAGTCACTTAGGCTATAACTCACTAAAAGTCTAAGTTGCAGAGAAGCTACTGGCCTTCATTGACCCAGCAGAGTTCCTTGCCTAAGAGTTCCCCACATTGATGAAATCCCAGGTTCTGGTCTCTCTTTTTTTTTGACTTCCCTCAGAGAACTTTCCTAAGGAAAATATTTTATAAAATAATATTGTTATTTTTTTCTATCTTAGGAAGAGGCAATAAGAAATTCTATCTTCTTTTAAATAAATATCATCCTTATTAGGGGAGATTCTGGTCAATGGACATTACATCTGTTGTAATTTCTATAACATGGTGGCTGCAAGGTAATTAAATTAAAACCCTCATATATTATAGATGTTTTCTGTCTGATTTCATCTGATGGTAGGTGGGGGAGGGGGACTATTGGGGACAAAAGGGGTGTCTTCTATGTTTTAATTTGATTTCCAGGCATAATTGCATTTATTTAAATGCAATACACCTGTGACATTGTGAGGAGAGCTATGACCTGTGATGTAATAAGGATTTTGTTGTACTTCTAAAGGTGTTATTCTTTTCATTTTATTGTGAATCAAACCCACACTTAACTCAGGAATCCAAACAGCCAAGGGAAATTTTGTGGCTACGTTTTCATGAAAGGATTTTGGAATGTTAATGTAATATTAAGGTAAAGTTAATGTAATGACTATAATCTTTTTTATTTAGATGGTTGATTATCATGAATCTCATTTGTGGATTCGGCAAATGGAAGAAATAGAACAAAGGGAGGGATTGAATCAGACTCAAATAAGTTCATTTCCATCAATGGTAGCAATCTCCTTCCAGATCACTCAGATTTAAAGCCTCGGGATCATCTCTGATTTTTTTCCCCCTGCTTTTTCAGTCCTCCAACTTACACAGTGCCTAATGAGCTACCAAGTCCTATCAATTATTCTTTGATAATACCCTCCATTATATGTTCATTCTTTTCCAATTGCACCGTAGACCAAGACCCAATGATGTCATGTCTGACTAACGAAATGACTTCCTAATCATTCTCTTTGACTACAGTCTCTCCCCATCCTGTATGTATAAGTAGATTAATCATCCTAAAGTACTCCTTTTATCTTGTAACTCCCTTCTGAAAAATTTGCGGTGATCCAAACTCTATAGCTTACAATTCAAGGACCACCACTTGAATATTTAAGAGCAGTACAACTCACATCTATATAGCGTATAAAGTTTACAGAATGGCTTTCTCACCACAGCCCTAGGAATTTGGGTACTGCAAAAATCCCCAGTTCATAGATGAAGAAACTGAGGATTGGAGTGGTTAAGTGACTTGACCAATGTCACATGGAGTCATTTGTTCTTTTTCCTATAACACTCTTAAGAATTATCTTGAATTATTTTCCAAAATGAATACTCTGCATTGACCTCTTTAGCTTATTTACTATCTTTCAAACACAACACATTCATTTCTGCTTCTATACATTGACTTTTGCTGTTCTAATTTGCTAGATTCCCCTCTCTCCTCACACTCATTGAATTACAGAATTTGAGAATTCTAAAGGATCTCAGGGATCATCTAATCCAATGAATCCACAAAAGGAATCCTTTTATAATTGTGTGCCTGACAAGTGTACTTTAGTCTCTGCTTGAGGACTTACACAAGGAGGAATCTCCCACCTCTTAGGCAGCCCATTCCAGTTTTGGACCGCCCTAATGGGAGCACCTTTTTCAAGACATTCAGCCCCTTAGCAATTTCTACTCATAGTTCTTCGTTCTGTCCTCAGGGACCAGAGAGAAAAAAAAAAGTTAAAATCTCTGCAAAGCATGACAGTCCTTCAAATATTGAAGACAATTCCCACAAGTCTTTCATTCACCAGAGTAAACATGCCCAGTTCCTTCAACTGATTCTCATATGTTGTTATCATTCAATAGACATTTGTTAAGTACTTTCTATGTGCCAGGTACCATGCTAAGGACTGGAATTGCAACAACAAAAACAAAAGACAGTCCCTGACCTTATGGAGCTTACAATCTACTGGGGGAGTCAATATTCATAAATAGATACAATCAAGCTATATATAGGATGAATTGGAAATAATTAACAAAAGGAAGACATTAGAATTAAGGGGGGATGGGAGAGGCTTCCTGTAGAAGGAGTGATTTTATTTGAGACTTAAAGGAAACCAGGGTAGTAAGTAGGTAGAATTGAGAGCTTTAATAGCTTTAAACTTAGCTTAGATTTTTGGAACTCCCTGTACTATATGATACACACACACACATACACACACACCCTTCTACTTATAGGTATGCTTTACTTTTAGTTCTCTGGAGTCGCAGTCACTTAATTGCTCAATTTTGAGGTCTTTCAACATTGTTTTCTTTTACATTATTGTATTCCGCATGTAAATTGCTCCCATAGTTCTGTTTACTTCTCTCTGTATCATTTCACATAAGTCTTCTCAAATTTATCTAAGTTCTTCCTATTTTTATTTCTTCCATTGCGATAATATTCTTTCTCATTCATATATCACAACGTATTCACCAATTAACGGGGGATCCACTTTCAGTCCAGTTCTTTTCTATGACAAAGTGCTAGTATGAGTATGTGTGTATATATTAGACTTCTCTAATGGTCTTTTACCTCATTGGACTATATGCCTAGCAATAGTATCACTGGATGACAGAGTAAGCACATTTTAGAGAGGTTTTAGTATCATTCTCATATGTTTCCCTGAAATGTTAAGCCAATTCACAGCTCCAATAATGGTACATTGGTGTGCCTAACTTCCCAGAGCCCTTGTAAAATTTATCACTTTCATCTTTTGTCACCTTTGCCAATTTGATGGGCATGAAGTAAAACCAGAGTGGTATTAATTTGCATTTCTTTTACTATTAGTGATTTGGAGCACTTTTGCATATGGATATTACTAGCTTACATTTTTCTTATGAAAACTTGCTGTTCATTCCCTTTGTTCATTTATCTACTGGGGAACCATTTATCCATTGTTCGTATATTAATTCCCTAATAAGTTGAACGTCAGAGCTTTATCAGAAATATTTGCTGTGAAGATTTTTTTCTCCAATTAACTGTTACTCTTCTTATTCTAGAGGCATTTTTTTTCATGCAAAGGTTTTTTAATTGGTGAATTAACTGTCTCCTACTTTTTTATAATCATCTATACCCTGTCTACTGAAGAATGCTCCCACTACTCCCTCCCAAGGCATAGATGTGCAAATACTTTCCCAGCCACTCTTGTCCACCTTGATATTACTTACTCCTGAACACCAACACTATAGCATCACAGAGGAGTCCTCTTCATTGCACATTTATGCACTAATTGAATAGGAGGAGTACTGGGCTAGGAACCAGCATACCTAAGTACTACTCTTAGCTCTACCACTTAACTAGTTTTAAGATATTATATGTGTGAGTCACTTTCTTTCTAGGGGGTCATACTTTGCTTATCTACAAGATAAGGAGGTTGGACTAGATTTCCTTAAAGATCTTTTAGAGATCTGTAAAACTGTTAGCTTGATTTTCCTATACACTAGTCATATCTGTCCAAGAAGATTAAAATGTAATTGAGGAAAAGGAAAAAGGAAATGGGGGTGGAGTGGGGGAGAAAGCATTTCTAAAGGGTTTACTATGTACCAGGTCTTGTGCTAAGTGCTGAGGATACAAAGAAATTGACGCAATCTTCAATATTTCTTTGTGTCCCAAAGTCAGTCAGTCAGTGAACTAATATTTATTAAGTGCCTACTCCATGCCAAGCACTGTGCTAAGTGCTTGGGAAACAAAAAAGGACAAAAAATAGTCTCTGGTCACAAGAAACTTTCACAATGTAAAAGCATCTTGCACCGTTCTGTGTACATAACAAGTAGTCAGTAAATGTTTGTTGATTGAATGAATATGTAAAACCTTCTTTACTTGCATAGCGAACCAAGGTCTCTGCATTTTCATTTTGGTCCTACCCAGCGATCCCATCGCCCAGGAAATGCCTTCAATAGAAAGATCATTCATTAATGCAGACCAGCAACATTTGTGTAGGTGAGTCCAATTTTGGGGAATTTTAACTATGATCAAAATTTTATATAAACAAGATCTACTTTTTTCTGACAATAAAGAGAAAATGTATTATATTCATTCATCATTTTGATGCTATTAATGTCATTGGTTATGTGGTTTTAAATTTCTGCTTTGGAAAAAGCTCTAATTTTGAAGTCAAAGAGATACGAGTTTTACTAATGGCTCTGCCACGGACAATTTGGAACCCTCGGCAGGGAAATCCCTTGACCTCTCTGAGTTTCAATTTCTCCATCTGCAAAATGAGATTAAATATCCTTGCACTACCTAGCTCACAAAGTGTTTGTACAGGTCAAACGAGCTAAAATCACTTGGGGGAGAAAGCTCTTTGTAAACACAAAAACTAAACAAATTATAGTTATTAAATAATCCCTTTTTTAAAACTAATGAACCAAAAATTTGGAGAAATTTTCAAAATTGATCTCAGGGATATTTTTACCCTAAGGATTTGGGTCAGATTCTCCCTTTGACCTTGCATCATTGAGAAATCTAAGCCATTCGCTCCCCTAATTGAAAGTTGTTTTCTGAGTAATGCCTCTGAGATGCTGCCTGAAGGATTCATGACTTTTGTTTTTTATAGTACCCACAGGTCTTGCAAAGTGACCTCAGATCAGTTTATCTTAGAATATTCAATCGCCCCTTAACATTGGTCAGCTTCAAAGTATCCACCTTTAGGGAATTAGTGTCACATAAGGTAATAGAGTAGCTGCAAGGAAACAGACTTTGTCTCATTTTTCTGTAGCAGGGGTGAACTGTCTGGACCACTGAGCCTCAAGCCTTCAGGATACTCTGCTTTATTTTATTGGTCTCAGTCATGATCTGGAACATGAAAGGAAATATGAGGAAACTTCAAGCTGAGATCATTCTGCAAGTCAAAAGATTAAGGTGAGGTCAGATTTGCTTGCAATTACCCCAGATCAAGTTACCGGCACAAGTTAAGATGCTAACCAGGGAACCGGAGGTTTGGGAGAGCAACAGATTTACCCTGGCCTGGATTTCCACTGCTTAAATGTTTGAATGAGCTAAAAAAGCAACGCATCCTTGTAACCAAAGAAAAAGCAAATAGAGAGTGTCAGTTGACTTTTCCTATGCCTTTCATTCCCCTTTTAAGAAAAGATGTGAGCCATGCAAAGCTATTTAATTTTGAGAATTGGATTGACCTTGCCTTCCAAGAATCTTGTGTGATAGTGAAATCAAAGCCTACCATAAGGGTCATTTATTTTATCCAACCACATGACTAATGGAATTAAAGAAGAATATCTATGACCAAATTATGCCACAATAATATGACCCTTTCCATTCTGTTCCTGGAAACAGTGTCTCAGGTATTTGTCATCCAATAAGCCAAAAATAGATGTATGACCTGAATATGAAATGTCACTCTATGAAAAATTTATGGCTAGGGAGAAAATTCTTAAAGGAAGGTTAAAGAAATCCAAAAAAATACAAAAGTATATAACTCTAATTATATAAAATTCAAAAATATTTACACATAAAAATATAATGCAGCTGGTGTAAAGAAGAAAATGTTTAATAGGGGAAGAAAAAACTTTGCATGAAATATAGCTAATAAAGGTCTAATTTTCAAGATATGCGAGGAAACAATGCTGATATATAATATAATACTATTCCCTAATGGATACATGGTAAAAAGATGTGAAGAAACAATTTTCAAAAGAATTGCAAAGTGTTAGCAAAGGAATTAAAGATTCATTCAACCCAGTGGCTATCTGTCTTTCCTATTGCGCATATAAGTGTCAAACACATGACCCATAAGCTGCATTGCAGTCTATGACAGGCTCCAGTGCAGCTGAACCACAATGTAACTGAAAATTTCCCAATGCAATTAGGAAATATTTAACAAAATAAATAAAAATATAATAAAGCATAGATAACATTAATAAGGGATTCTCCATGTAGCCAGAAGGGATCTTTGTATATGGTTTAGTGGCCCCCATTGAAAATGGCCCCAATTGAAATTGATGTCACTCATGTCCATAATCTGAGAGGCAACTGCAGAAGTATTCTCAGAATAGAGATTGGAACTGGATGTGTCAGGTGACCAAACTTGGAAATTTCAAAGGGAGTTATTTGTTTCCAAACACTGGAGAAGGAATAGTGAAAAGAAGGGCCTTTAAAATGGTACATGCATGGTAGTGATTGTAGAACACTGAAAATAAATAAAATTAATATATATAAATAAAATAAAATGGTATGTTCATTTAGAGCAAGGATTTTTAGCCTGATATCTATCAAGTCCATGGATAGATTTCAAGGAGTCTCTGAATTTGGGTGAAAAAAACTGCATCTTTATTTTCACTAACATTTTTGTTTCCTTCAAATCTGATACAATTGGTTTATGTGTTTAAAAATTATTCTGAATAGACTTTATCCAACTGCCAAAGTGAGGTAACATACACATACTTACACACACACACACACACACACACACACAGGTATGTGTGTGGAGGGGGAGGGTATTTTAGAGTCACATGGGACAGAACTAGATTAGTCAGAGATGCTATTTCAAATTGAAGATCTCAATTTCCCCTAAAGATAAAGTCAATTTCATCTTTAGATGGAAAATATGTCTCAGTATATAGAGTGACACTAGAAAAAATTGCAAAATCATAGTAATTTAGTTCTATTTTTTATATTTACTTCATTCCATATTCCCCCTTTAATTTCTTAGTACAATTTCTCAATTGGAACAACATTAATTAAGATAAGAGATATTTGAAGATACTAGACCCAAAAGTCAGGGGAAGCATTCAGATATTCTTAGAAGTCAGTTATAGATGGCAGGTATGATGACAATGGAAGTGAGAGAAATGATGATACTTTGGAAAAGAAACTTCATTCAATTGACCTTAATTTTCACTCTTCAGATGATTCCTAAGTCAAATTGAATTAGTCATGGTTTCTCAAGGGTGTTTCTTAATATATGGTTTAATTTGTAAACTTTTGTAAACACTCAGAGGACAATAATGAAGTCACATAGTTGGTAAATTAGCCAATTAACAACTCAACAATTGTCAGAAAGCCTGTTGATATTCTCTTCAATATCACAGACTTCAATGAAGTTTGGTTACTGTTCTGTCCAACATTAAAGTTACAGAAATAGTGACACTAGTGATCATTGTCTGGAATGGTGGTATGAGACTTAACCCTTAGGAGTTTGCAATGAAGTTTCTTTTTTTATTTATTTCTTTTTAGTTTTCAACATTCATTTCCACAAGATTTTGAGTTTCAAATTTTCTCCCTATCTCTCCCCTCCTCCTACCCCAAGACACTGTGCATTCTGATTTATCCTTCCCCAAATCTTTCCTCCCTTCTCTCACATCCCTCCTTTCCCTTATCCCCATGTCCTCCATTTTCTTGTAGGGCAAGATAGATTTCTATATCCCATTATTAGAAAAAATAATTTTTAACGTTCATTTTTAAACTTTGAGTTCCAACTTCTCTCCCTTCCTCCCTCTCCAACCATCCCCACTGAAAAGGCAAACAATTTGATATAGGTTATACATATGTAGTTATGCAAAAGACTTCCATAAAAGTCATGTTGTAAAAGACTATATTTCCCTCCATCCTATGCTGCTCCCCATTTATTCTATTCTTTTCTTTTGACCTTGTCCCTCCCCAAAAGTGTTTACTTCTAATTACTCCCTCCTCCCATTTGCCCTCCCTTCTATCGTCTCTCCCCACACCACACTTCTCCCCTACTTTCCTCTAGTGTAAGATGGATTCTCATACCAAATTGAGTGTGCATGATATTCCCTCCTTAAGTCAAATGTGATGAGTAAGCTTCCCTTTTTCTATTTCACCTTCCCCTTCTTCCTTCCATCAAAAAAGTTTTTCATGCCTCTTTTATGAGAAATAATTTGCCCTATTCCATTTCTCCCTTTCTCTTCCCATTATGCTCCTCTCACCCCTTAATTTTATTTTTTTTTAGATATCATCCCTTTCTATTCAACTCATCCTGTACCCTCTACCTATATGTATATAATCCCTACCCAAATACTGAAAAAAGTCTCAAGAGTTACATATATTAACTTTCCATGTAGGAAACAATTCAACTTTAGTAAGTCCCTTAAAATTTCTCTTTCCTGTTTACCTTTTCATGCTTCTCTTGATTCTTGTGTTTAAAAGTCACCTTTTCCATTCAGCTCTGATCCTTTCATCAAGCATGCTTGAAAGTTTCTCTATTTCATTGAATAGCCATTTTTCCCCTGAAGTATTATATTCAGTTTTTCTGGGAAGGTGATTCTTGGTTTTAATCCTAGTCCCTTCAACTTTTGGACTATCATATTCCAAGTTCTTCGATCCCCTAATGCAGAAACTGCTAGATCTTGTGTTATCTTGATTGTATTTCCACAATACTCAAATTGTTTCTTTTCGGCTGCTTGCAATATTTTCTCCTTGACCTGAGAACTCTGTAATTTGACTTCAATATTCCTAGGTGTTTTCCTTTGGGTATCTCTTTCAGGAAGTGATTGGTGGATTCTTACAATATTTATTTTACCCTCTGGTTTTCCTTGATAATTTCATGAAAGGTGATGTCTAAACTCTTTTTTTTGATCATGGCTTTCAGGCAGTCCCATAATTTTTAAATTGTCTCTCCTGGATCTATTTTATGGGTCAGTTGTTTTTCCAACAAGATATTTTGTATTGTCTGCTATTTTTTCATTTCTTTGGTTTTGTTTTATTATTTCTTGATTTGTCATAAAGTCATTGGCTTCCATCTGCTCCATTTTAATCTTTAAGGAATTATTTTCTTCAGTGAGCTTTTGGATCTCCTTTTCCATCTGGCCAATTCTGTTTTTTAGGGCATTCTTCTCCTCAATTGATCTTTTGAATCTCTTCTGCCATTTGGGTTAGTCTATTTTTTGAAGTGTTATTTTTTTCAGCATTATTTTGGGTCTCCTTTAGCAAGAAATTGATT
>CM053769.1:553543321-553559004 GCA_028658325.1 Potorous gilbertii
TGTGCCTGCCTGCCTGCCTGTGTCCTTCCCAGCTCCGACTAGACTGACTAACTTCCTCTCAGCTCTGCTCCACTCTTCCTGTTCCACCCATTCAGCAAGTTCTTCACACCACCTGTGACTTAGGCTTCCATGCTATTCAAGCAGGTCACGTGGACCTATTAATGAATGGGAAAGATTTTTCCATTTACGTTATCATTACAGCTTTCCCTCTTTGATTCTATAGGTGAGAACTTAGAGCATCAAGATGAATAACTATTTTCTTTCCTACAATATTTGCCAGGGTTTGACATGATCTTTTAAGGCTATGACATAGTTCATCCCTATCATCCATTCACAACCACAGTTCTTTGGAAAATGCCCCCAAAAAGTCAGCTGTGGCTGAGTCAGAAAGCATGAGTTCAAATCTGGGTACTACCACTGATCACTTGTGGGGTTCTTCTAGACCAATGGTCTCAAATTTCACTAAATAATACATAGAAAACCACATATTAATATTATCTATGTTCTATTGTGTTTTCATTTATTTTGTTAAATATTTCCCAATTATATTTTACTCTGGTTTGGCAGCAACTCCTCTTCCATAAGATGAGGATAGCAAAATATGTTTTGCCTACTTTTCATGGTAGTTATGAGTATCATAGGCTCATAAATTTGGAGTTATACCTAATTCACACGCCTAATTTTACAGATAAGGAAACTGAGGCCCAAAGAGTTAAGTAACTCATTCAAAGTCACACAAGTAATAAAAGTCAAAATATGAACCCAAGTCCTTTGATTCAGCTTGGAATTCAGAATAACAGCACAAATCCAGGCCACTGGTGCCAAAATATCAGAAAATGCATGTTGAAGGACCCTGTGCTTATTTATCAATACATATTTTAGAAAGATAATGGTAGAAATGAAAAGGAAAATGGTAGTAACATCCTACTACAGGTTGCATAAACTTAACACCCACTTAATACCTAGAAAGAAATGATCAGATGGTCAGAACTATACGCCAGAAGCATTGTCTTCCAAAACTGATAATCAGCAAATACTTGTACTTCCAATAAACTCCTCAGATCTCCTTGATATTTTTGTCAATAAAATGCACAGATTGGGAGCATTACCAAAGTTCTCACCATTGCCCACAACGCATCAGATGTAGCACTGATCCATAAAATTCCAAGAACAATGTTTACAGTTGATGTCTCTATCCTGAATTCTTCTAACCTTCAATCTATAAGAAATAAAAAGTTCTCAAAATATAAAACCCAAGAAGGAAGAATCAAAACCATGTGAGAAGATAACATTTTTCCTATCTACTCCTGGAATTGACCTAAAAAATAGAAGGGAATCTTAAATTTAGATCTGGAATGGACTTTAGAATCTATTGAATCAGACGTCCTCATTTTTCAAATGAGAAAAAACATAGAAAGGGTAAATGATTGCTCTGGGTTGTACAATCAGCAAGTGCTTTCAGCTCCCCCTTTAAACTTATTTGGTTACAAAAAGCCTACACGGTTGTCCACTGAACATTGAGCTTAAACCACCCCCCAACAATAATAAGATACTAACCTGCTCCGGAACAATTTCTATCTGAACACCATGAAATATTAGATGAAAAGAACACCATTATCGTCATTTTCATCCACAATAATAATAAGAACCATCACATATATTGCACTTCAAGGTTTGTGCTTTCTATGTCATCTCATCCAAGTGAAGAAGAGGCCTCTTCAAAGTTTAAGAGGCCATGAAACAAGCTACTGCTCATTGATGAAAATGAAATAATTACAAGGAACTTCAGTTTAACTACCATTGAGGAATAGGACAGTTACTAGACGTTAATGCACAAAAGGCAGCAGGATTCCTGATAGCTTCATGCATATCTACTTAATACCATCAGGTAATTTGGACCATTTCCCAACATAATGAAGTATAAATGATATTGAATTAGATCAATGCCTTTTGGTTTTTGAAACCTGAAAATATAATTACTTTTACAATGGGAAGTTGTCTCTGGAATTTCACATTTGCTATGTGCTCTGAAATTAACAGAAATTACTGAAGAGTAATTGCCAGCTCCTCTTGACTAAGACAATAATTAAAGAAATAATTTATCTTCTCTGAGCAAGTTTTGGCAAAATATCCTAAAAAAAAAAAAAGAAAAGAAATAGCTTCATTCAAGTGCCTGCTATTTCCTCTGTACTATAGTAGATTTTATAATGTGTAAGAAGTGATTTCTTTCCTCTAGACTAGTATATAATACATTTCTTGATGTGCTGGTAAATGTTTAACAACCAGCTTTCCCAGGAAAATGTAGGCAAGACTCACTTTTAAGTTTAATCTGTATTGTCAATTTCTCAATACTTTCTTAAGTCTAGAGATGACCTACAAAACAAATCTTGATTTATAACATTTGCCCATTTCTGAGGTACAAATGCTCACACTGAAAATATAAACATTGACTCTTCTGGACCTATAAGACCTCATTACAGTATATCCTTATCTTGAAGTCAAAGACTATTTGACTGGTCCATATGGCCAGTGACCTGAACATTGCAGGAGCTTAAGAAATGTCTTTTGAATTAAAATTTGAATCAGAGGGGCACAGATAATGATACTATCAAGTAGAGTATGAAAGTGCATATGACCTTTATAGCATCAGGAGACTTCATAGCTAGGTCAAGTTAAACCTGCCATTTTGAAAGGTTTATCAGCTAATGCCCTCTTCCCATATTAGGTAAATGATTATGAAAAACAAGACTTCCTTCTAAATCTATACTTGATGTGGACAAACAGTATCAAATTAGGGCAATATAAAAAATTCAAAATTAAGTGTACATACTGTCTGCTGAAACAGTATTTTTGAAACTGAAAAGAAGATGTTCCTGATAAGTATGTTTGCCTACTTTAAGATGAGGTAATGTCTCTGCAAGCAAAATATGAGGGGCAGAATGATGAGAATGAAATGTACAGAGAAAAATAGACAACTATACATAAAGGAAAATCTTGTTTAACCAGAACTCAACTAATTAGTATGCCAATTAATTGGGATCCTTATATGAATTTTGTTGTTTTCTATACAAATGATTTTTGAGAGAGCCATAAAATAATAGTGATGAAGGACTTCAATAAACTACACAGCTACTTAGAGTACTTTCTGTGAATGGAAGTTTAGACAACATTTTTTGTACTTCTGCAGTGTATGTGTTGTATGTGAGGTGGGGGGAGTAGGGGAGGAGAGAAGAGTACAGGAATCAGAGGGGAGGGAAGAAGCGGGAGAGAGAGAGAGAGAGAGAGAGAGAGAGAGAGAGAGAGAGAGAGAGAGAGAGCACCATATGGATTATGTAAATGTCCATGTGGGTTTTTCTAAATTTATCTCCCAGAGAGGCATGAATAGATGTCCCTGGAATCTCACCCACCCCTTGCCAAGGAAGAATTTGATTTCTACATAGAGGGTAGCAGGGATGGGAGTCATAAGATGGTCCACTCTGTTCTCAGAGAAAGGATTAGAACTATATCCATTTGTGCACACATCACCACCACCAAAATATTACTGGTCTAGAGAAAATGATTTTATGTTCATGTCACTTTCCTGATCACTGTTCCTTAACAAGGAAGAAAAGCCCCAAGATATATATATATTTTTAAAAAGTCTTGATTCCCTGCCACATGATAATTACACAGACCATCACAAATATTTAATAGAAAATAAACTCATTTATCCAAGCTAACAAATATCAAAGAAATCATACAGAATTAAAATACACCAGACAAATGTACAGAGGAAATGAACTCTATTACTGGTTGATCTTAATTCAACTGAGTCCCCAGTCTCAATCGAGGGAATTTCCCTGAATTCTCTACAGGAGCAAGTTGGAAATAGGGTCATGCCTGAGGTGCTAAGCCCTCAACACTTTGCTTTCTTCCAATATCTTTCATTTCCTGAAGTGAGTCTGGAACTGCATGTGTCCTCTCTTGAACGCAGGAACCAGAAGAACTTCTTCTCTCTCAAATTGTTGCAAACCTCACCCTTTAAGCAGGCAGCAATTCTCAAGTAATATTTCCCCCAATGAGGAGTTTTATTCAAATTCCTAGGATTGAATCCTCAGTGACGTCTGTTTTAATTATAACTCCCTCCTTCAAAAGGTGGAGAAACAAAAAGAAGAGTAAAAGTTTCTTCTGGATTTGATTTTCCCAGTAACATCAATAGCAAGAACATCTGATTTGGAGTGAGCAGTCCTGGGGTAAAATCTAAGTTTTAACAATCACTACCCATGTAACCTTGAACAAATTATTTCCACTCTCTGGGCTTTGACTTCCTTATATGAGCAAGGTGGACTATATGAGCTTGAAGGTCCTTAGTCATAATAATAGCTAAGATTTATATAGTGCTCACTATGTGTTAGGCACTGTGCTAAGCATTTGATTGCTAAACTTATGAAGCGATTCTTAGGGTGGAAATGATAAGCACTTTGAAAGTGACCTTTCTATCTAAGAATTAATAATAAATAATAATATTTATATAACATTTACTATGAGCTAAACACTGTGCTAAGTGCTTTACAAATATTTCATTTGATCCTTAATTAGGAGATATGTACCACTATTATCCCTGTTTTGAAGGTGAGAAAAGTGAGGTTAAGTGGTTTTTTTCCTAGTCACACAGTTAATAAGTATCTGAGGTCAGATATGAACTCAGGTCTTTCTGACTCACAGTCAAGTGCCACCTAGAGGCCTGAGTGTATGAAATAGAAGAAGAAATTTAGGAAGAACTTGTAATGTGCCCTTTCTTTTGGGAAAGCAGACTTCAAAAGATTCAGATGAAAGAAAGGTAGGATTCTGTGAAGTATAATACCCCCACAGAAGTCAACTCAGAAGTATCAGAGATGCTCAAGAATGAAATTCCAATCATAATCATTTAGAGCATTTTTTCATATGACTATAAATTGTTTTGATTTCTTCATTGGAAAACCGCCTGGTCATATCCTTTGCCCATTGGTGAATGACTCATTTTCTTATTGATTTGTCAAAATTACTTATATATTTTAGATATGAGATCTTTATCTGACAAACTGTCCATAACCCCCTCCCAATTTTCTGATTTCTTTCTGATCTTGTCTATGTTTGTTTTATTTGTACAAGAACTTTTTAATTTAATGTAATCAAAAAATCCATTTTACACTTAACTTTGCTCTCTATCTCTTGTTTACTTATGAATAGTTTGCCTATCCCTAATTTTGATAAAGTAATATGTTCCATGTTCTAATTTTCTTGTAATATTTCTCTTTATATCTAGGTCATATATCTATTTGTCTTGATAAATGGTGTAAGATATTGGTCTATGCCCAGTTTCTGCCATGCTGCTTTCCAGTTTTCCTAATAGAAATGCTTCTTTTATTCTATTAATCACAAAAAAATAAAATTTCAAGAAGGGAGGGATGAAATTCAAAAGATACAAAGGGAAAAAATTCCAATGAGAAGAAAACATGGGATTTCTCTGAGGAAATCTGCACAAATTCACAAAGAATTCATCAACCACCTCAGATTTGAAGGAACTATACCAAAAATGGAAGAAAAGCCAAGTTATGAAAAGTTAATATAAAAGCATGGAATCCAGTTGTAAAAATAGCATCAGGAAGACTGAAGGTCAGAATAAGCTGAAATTAACAATAAAGGACAATGAAAACTTTTGCTGTTGTCATTACTGCTGTTTTGTTAAGTTCTTTTAGGAGAAAAAGGAGGATCAAGGAGTCAAGGGCCTTTGTTCTTGGGGGAAACAATGATGACTGACAACAGAGAGAATGTGGAGCTGTTCAAATCTTATATTTCCTCTTTTCTCTATCAAGGAAAATATCCTTTGTATCAAACAGGATAAAACAAAAATAATTAATAAAGATCTGATCCCCAGCATAAATAAGATGGTATACGGAGGGTATTTGACTTCCCTTAAGAAATTCAAGTTACCTGACCCAGATAAACTATAGTCTCTGATCCTGAATGAGCTGATGGATGTAAATGCTAAGATTATGTCACTGATAAATGAAAAATTATGGAAAATGGAAGAGATAACACAAGAGTGGAGAAGGACAAAACATTATTTCCCAATTTTCAAAAAAAGGAAGGGATCCAAGTCTGCAAGTGAACTCTACTTTTGTTCCTGGGAAAATTCTAAAAATGAGTCACTAAAGAAATAGTTGGTAGACATCTAGAAAGACAATTGATTATTACACAGCATTGCTTCATCAGGAACAAATCATACTGCAGTTAGACCAAACTCATTCCATTTTTAACAGGATTAATAAATGAATAGATGCAGACTATACCGTAGATACAATTTCCATAAATGTTAGTGTTTGTCATAAATATCTGATATAGAATATTGATGCACTGTTGGTGAGACTATGAACTGCTCTAGCCATTCTGGCAAAAGATACTACACAGGAAATATCTTGTAAGTGACTGAGCAAATCAGTCATGTCTCTTGAGCCAAAATGTAAAAATAGCTACCCATTCAGCAGTTATGGATTCCAAACCCAAGATCCGGGAGGCAGAATTCTTTGCGTGTACTAGAAAGTTATAAAGGAGTTGGGGGGAAGTGTTTTGTCTCTTCCTCCTTACTCCATCAATCCCACCACAAGAGCTACTAGATTAGTAGGAGGCAATTCATCCAAGCAGAAGGAAAGAGACACACTAAGGACACATAGATGTGGAAAGGTGGTCTCCTGGAGGAAGAGGCAGCTTCAGAGAGTGGGATCCTTTATGGTGGAGAAAAGTGCCAGCTACTCATAGAGGAATGAGAATCCTATGCAGTAGAGAAGTGTATGCAAGAACTAGGAGGAGGACTCTACAAAGACAGAAAAGACTTGATACTAGGAGATATGTTACCTTTGCTGCAAGTTTATCTTACAAGAGTGCTTCATCAACTCCAAGTGTGAGCCCACTCTTCTCATAGATGCTGTGTATATATATAGGAAAGTATCCCAGGTTTCTGTTTTTGTTTTACTCTAAGAGTAATCCTTTTTCCACCTTGTTTTACTTTGAGGTAGGAAGATGTTATATTAATTGTTCCTATTGTACTACCTTAGTAGATGAATTTGCAAAAATCCAATTGTCTGCAGGCTTATATCTCATGGAAAACACCAGTCAAGGGGGAAGCAGGAACTTCTTGAGCTATTGGGAGTAGCCACTAGGAAGTTACTCTTAGAATCAGAAGCAGCAGTGACCCTTTTAGGGGCACAACCCTGGAGTATGAGTGCAAATGGGCCCTTAAACATATTTTCCTAAACACCATCACATCATTCATTCAGTAAATATTTTTGGTTCCTTATTAACTTAGATAAAATAAAAAATATTAAGCCTAGCATTTAAATCCCTCCTTGGTCTATTTTATGAAATAATCTTTCTAATGATATTTCATATTACTCCTTTTCATACACTACTCATTCCAGCCAAATTTATCATTTAGCTATTTATGTATACTATTCCATCTTCTACCTCCACGCTATTGAACAAGTATTAGACTTTGTCTACAACAGGCTTACTGTTAAAAAAACAAAAAGACACCTGAATTCTATTCACCACTTGTATGACACTGAGCAATGTTATTCAATTTATCTGAGACTTAGTTTTCTCATCTGTAAAATGATGGAATTGGAGTAGATAACCTATACTGTCAGTTTTAACTCTATGGTACCTTTCTTACCTGTAGCCAATCAAAATGAATTTCAAAGTGCAACTCAGATACTACCCCCTACATGAATACTCCCCCAGTGATTAGCCTCTTTTGTCTATTGAAATTACTATATTTTATCTTATCTGTGGATGTGTTATATCCAGATTTCCCCCACACACACCTTTTCTGCTGTCATACAAGGTCCTGAAGGGTAGGGATTACTTTGTTTTATTCTGTTTTATCTTCATATCTCTAATATCTAATGCAGTGTCTTACATTTAATATATATTTACTGAATGTAATTTAATCCTTACTTTCGGGTTTAAAAAAACATAATTTTAGTTTTATATCACAGAAAAGAGTTCTAAAAGCCAGGTGGGCTGGGTTTCTGCCCAGCTGGAAGTCAGGCTCCCTAAGCTGTAGCCTGGCTCAGCCACTAACTAGTTGACAGAACTTGGGCTAATCATCTCCCCTCTTGACCTCAGTTTCCTCACCTGTAAAAGGAAGAAGTTTCACTAGCACATCCCTAAGGTGGCACCCAGCTCTGACATTATACTTTTTAAAACTGTTCTATACCTTAAATCAAATCAGCAAGGAAGGACAACTCTTATGTAATGCACATAGTAATGTGGACTTGTAATGTTCTTCTCCACAGGTGAGTTGTTCCGTCCTCTTCAGTTCCTTCACTCTCTCTGTGTAATAATCTATAGAGACACCTCTACCATGCACAGATTCTGTGTACTTTCTCCATGTCATTTCTGGCAACACAAATGTGTAAAAAGAAATTTTTCCTTCCTCTCTGAGCAGGCACCCTTTATCCACAGCAATAGCAACAGATCATGTTCAGTCTTCAAAGTTCCCTATCCAAGCTTTCCTCTAATCTTCACTTGGTCCAGCATTTGGAAATGACAGCTCTCAGTCAGACTTATGCTCCCTGGATTCTTGATTTTCTTTCTGCTTTAAGTTTTTTCTCTCTTTGGGAAATGTTTAAAAGTGAGACAGAAAAACTGGACAACACAATTTAATGCCAAAAACACTGAATAGAAAGAATAACAATTTAAAACTTGGGTTCTAGTCCTGCCCTCCTACTTCAAAATTATGGGACTCCAAGCAAATCAATTCACTTCCATTGGTCTGCTTTTCCATCCATAAAATGAATGTACCATGTGCTTTCTAAATTCCCTTTCACATTTAAAATTCTATGAGATGGGTTGGATTTTGCTTACCTGATTTACTTCATTTTTTTTCCATGCAATCTTTCCTATTGCATTCTATTAAGTCATTCTGTTTGAATAACTTACCATTTTTCCAATCACCTAGTACTAAGTTGTTTCTGTTTTCCGTTCACAAAAAGTAAAATCAATAAATGAGCATTGGGAAAAGGAGAAAAGAGCACATTAGGCTTAGAGTGAGATTGAGTTTCAAATCCTGGCTCCAATACTTACTACCAAGTAGGTATATGCAAGTAAGTTTTCATTTCTGAGCCTCAGTTTCCTGAAGATGTAATTATAAAATGAAAATGGTGACTAACGTAGAGGGTTGGAAGGAAAGCATTTTGTAAACCTTACAGTTCTCCACAGAAGTGAGTTAGCATTATCATTTTCTCCTTTTTTCACAATCTCCAAGCAGGCCTATAATTAAACTATTTTTAAGGCAGTTCATTATTTATCTTGTTCAAAAAGGTAATTTCCTAGCAGCCACTGGTCCACCATTAATGAACACTGCTATTAGGATGTTCTGCTCAGGCCCTAGTCTAAATTTCTCTCATAGTAATTTAACTTCATTTGCTCCATGGAAATGGAGAACAGTGGGCACCTTCCCCATGTAATGGTCCATCATTCTCTTTGAAGACAGTCATCTCTTAATTTCAACTAAAATAATCTAATTTATTTCCTCTGGGAGTCCTACCTTTTAATGAGTTTCACTTCTTTCCTTTTTAACTTTTTATAAATCCTCTTATGTTTTGGATTCCAAAACCAGAACAAGGGCTTGAATAGTGAATGACAGTTCCACTATCTGACCTTTAAGATCCCTTATTATATGGCTGAATATAGTAAAAAAAAAAAAAAAAAAAAAAGAATACTGCCTATTATATAGAAGTACAATAGATTTCAGCTTGTTCTTGATAAGTAACGACAGGACAAGTATGGGTAACTGAATCCCGCAATGAATCCCATAGTCTCTTTATATCCAATGAACAAAACCTATTGGCAGAGCTACTAGCAAATGATCCCTCACATAATAACAGTCTCCAACATTCACAGAGTGAGTTGAAGTTTCAAAGGACTTTCACTCCCATTCTCTTGTTTGATCTTGACAAAAAAATCAGAGGTGAACAGGTCATGTATTATTTTGCCATTTTCATAGACAAGTGAATGGAGGCACTCAGAAAGTAAGCAACTTGTTCAAGGTCAGTGACAATGTATGACTAGGACCAAGGTTTCCTGACACAGTTGGTCCCCTCCTCTTTTCCCCATATCATGCGCTTTCTCTATAACATGGGGTCTAGTGTGAGTTTCATCTCTTTGACTTTCCACCATTCTTTTACTTTCCGCTTATTAGCAATAAGCAATTGAAAAACAAACATGCTAATATGGACACAAGGGAAGGAGAACAGATTATAAATATGATATGATCTCTCTCAGAATGATAGAAATTGCTATTGTTTTCCAAAAAAATAAGCAACAGGTTGTGCTTGCATAATAGTTTATGATCATAAAGAGCTTACCATGAAAGCATGGACCACTCATTTGATTTGGAATTGTTTCTCTTTTGTCTTTCTATCCCAAATGTCCAGCATCATGCCAGAGCATATAGTAGATGTTTGGAATTGTTTCTTGAATGTTTATCATGTGAATGTCTATTCAGTTGAATCCCCACAACAACTCTTTGGGTTAAGGAGTGAAGGAGTCATTATCCCCATCTTGTGGATGAAGGAACAGAAGCTTGCTAGCCTGGGATCAAATAGTAAACAAGTGATACAGACTAGAATCAAAGCTGATTCTCGCAGTCTGAAGACTAGTGTTCTTTATACTCCTCTACTATAGCACTAAGAAATAGAAAGTATACATATTGTGGGGTTCATTCTTTGCTTCCTATGCTGTGACACCCTTATCTGATTGCCTGATGCTTCATCAAACATATTTCAATTTTGTTTTTTTCACTGGTGGGAAGGCAGGTAACACATTAGCATCTGAATCTGTGATTAAGAATGATTTCTTAACAGAATAACTTGCAAGAATAACTTGCTCCCAGCTTATCTCAGTCTCTGCCAAAGATTGCATTGCCCTAAAACATCTTCAGTGCAGATAGAACAAGGCAGATTTTGGTACCCCTGATGGTGTGTAGTCTTATTGTTTGTATAGCTGTATCCCTCTGTTCTGAGTACTTGTGAATAACTGGAATATTGCATGTCAGACAAGACTCACCAATATGGAAACAGACCATGAAAAAAATTTTGTGAGCATGTGTCTTAAGATCTGCTTCTGCCACTTTCTCTAAGTAGAAGTAGCATGGTCCTGGTAAATATTTTAAAGTTTCTTCTCTGAGAAAAAAAAAACTTTATGGATGACATACTTTTAATTTTAATCTTCATTATAACCATTTTCTTCATTACTTTCTTATGTCTGAACAACTAACAGAAAAATAAAGTTGGCTGATTTCTGGGGTGTACATGCTCACAAAGAAAAGTTAACAATTGGATCTTTTGAGCTTTTATAAACTGGCTCAAGTACACCCCTGGCATGCAGATAGATAGATAGATAGATAGATAGATAGATAGATAGATATAGATTGATATAGATGTATTAATATATATAATATATAGCTGTATATAGATATAGATAGAACTATGTGTATGTGCGTGTGCGTGTGTGTGTGTATAATAAAGGTCAGAAAACCTGGGCCTGGGCCTAGATTCTGCCATTTACTCATGGTGTGACCTTAAACAAGTAATTGTGTCTCTTCAGGTCCTAATTTCCTCATCTATACAATGGGAAAGATAAGACAACACTATTAATGTCACTGGATTGCTGTGACAATGTGTAAACAACAAGCTGTAAAATAAAGAAAGGCATATGAGTTTACATTGAAAGGACCTGGTTTCAAATCCTGACTCTACAACCTCATACCTGATAGACAATTTACTCAAACCTAGTTCTCTGGGACTCAGTTTCCTCATCTATAAAAGAAGAAGATTGAACATGGTTTAATAGGAAGAATGCTAAATTTTGAGTCATATGACCTAAGTTCAAATTCTGTCTCTGTAGCTTTCTCCCTGTGTGATTTCAGACAAATCACTTAACCTCTCCAGGACTCAGCTTATTCAATCGGAAAATGAAGAGACTAGAGAATCTTGAAGACCCCTTCCATAGTTAAATTGGTGATCTTATTCTCTCTACAATCTACTCCAACTCTAAATCCTATGATCCCATGACATAATATGTGCGGAAGCACATTGTAATCAAAACATTTTGTGTACATGGAGGTGCTATTTAAGGGGCTGATTAGAATTCTGAGGGGGTTCTGCCCTCCCTTTGTCAGATGAATTGTACGGTGGATAGGATTTTGGCCTTCGAATCAAGAGACCTGAGCTCAAATGACTCTCAGACATTTACTAGATGTGTCACCTTTGGATAGTTATTTAGCCTCTCTCAGCCTATTTCCTCACCCTCATAATTTGAGGATCAAAATAACACTTGCCTCATAGGGTTGTGATGGTCAAGTGAATTAACATTACATATATATGTATATGCATGTATATACGTGTATGTGTGTAGAGTATGCACCTATATTATGTGTATATGTAGGTATATACACATACATATATATGTATGCATATATAGTATCTATCTGTCTATATGAGACTTCACAAATCTTAGGGCACCATGTAAATAATAATTCTTTTTACTATGATTAATCTGATTGGAATAGAGTACACTAATTTTTCTCAATTCCTTTGGGATAGATGTGAGTTCCCTCCTGTTAATCAAGTAGAAGAATGTTTGAAATGAGTAGTATTGAATACAAGATTTTCTAGAAGATGACAGCCAATTCATGAGTCAGATATCAGTCAATCAAAAATATCTAAGAATCTATTAACTTTGTACAACCAGGGGAGAGCAGGTTTCTTCAAAAGCAATTTTTGGTATGATAATCAGTGTCTAGTATGTGTTGGAAGACAGTTTGAGTTCAATTGAACAACCTTTGTCTAGTGTCTCCTATGTTCAAGGCTCTGCGCTAGATATTAGGGATAAGGGAAAAAATAACAATCCCTGTCTCCAAAAAGTTTACATTCTATTGTATTAAACGATATGTAAACATATGTGTGTACAAAGTAAACATAAAGTGATTTAGGGTGGGGGTTGGGATGTAAGCTCTAGACCCAGGGGGATCAGGAAGAGCCTCATGTAGGAGGTGGCATTCAAGACAAATTTGTGAGTAATTACATCTTACATTTGAGAAAACCAAGAAAGACAGAGGTTAAGTGAGTAGCCTAAGGAAAGACAGCTAGAAAGTATGTGTGTGTATGTGTGTGTATACACACACATATACATATATACATACACATACATCTACATATATACATACATATAAATAAATACACATATACATACATATATACATACATATAAATAAATGCACATATATGCACATATACATACATACACACACACACACACACACAGAAAATTAACCTAGCAATAGTGGCAGGGGAAGAGAATGGAAATAAGGAGATCAAACAGGAGGGAACCGTAATAGTAGATGGAAGAAACAACAAATTAACCTAAGCGTGGGGTAGTGAGAATTTAAGAAAAAAAGAATGGATACGAGAGTTTGCAAGCTATAAAATCAACAAAAGGAGAAGTCAAAGATTGAAATTTAAAATGAAAGTGACTGGGATAATGATAGCACCATTAAGAGCAGTAAGGTCAGAAAATCATGTTCCTGAGCCTCAGTTTCCTTAATGAATGACATGAAGATGTTTAACTAGAAAGTTCTAAGATCCATTAATTTTGTTCTTTGGCCTTTTGATACAATAGTAGGATATGATGGGTTTGATTTAAAATACGAAGATAGGACTGTCATTAGACTGAGCTTTCACTTCATAAATTACAATTACAATCACATTTTTTACCAGCTTATTGACCATCAGTCTTTGGGGTTTTAGCCTCTTGAAGGTCCAAGATGACAGCAAAGAAAAATACTTTTTCTGTGTACACCCATTAAAAACTGTATCATCTCCCAATTAAATTTTCTTTTCTAATATAGAAATTTTGAAACTGCACAGCCCCAATATCCTCAGGAATAGAATGAGTATAACTAAAAGGGTAGTCAAACACAAAGGACAGAAAATGTTAATTGTGTCACAATCAGGAGCCACTGAAGATTTCTGACCTGAAAAGGGGAATGATGAAATGAGTGTTCCACAGAATAGATTAGAGACGAGGGAGGGTAGAGGTTGGGAAATAAGCAATTATGTTAGTACCATAATAATCCAAATTTGTTTCGATGAAAATCTAGGACCTAATTACCGAAAAGAGACAATAGGGTGTTAAGCTAGCTATAGAAGATGCAGCCAGAAGGTAATCTATTTCTGAGGTGCAAATTAGCCCCTGGAATGAATCAGAAAAGAAACAACTGAGTTAGATGAAGAATGAAAGGCCACACCTCAAGGTGACCATTAAAGGTCGGTTATTGATGGGAGCAGGAGAAGCAATATGGAGCTGGAGAGAGGGATGTTTCAAGTAGTCACATGGAGCTGAGGGAGTAGAAGTGTATGTAGGCAGAAGAAATCACCTCAAAGAAAAATGAAAAGACTTCGGGAACAGGTCTACATGGGTCGATTGGGCCTTAGGTGTGCAGGAGAGATGCTGGGTTGATGAAAACTCACCCTGCCCCTGACTACAGACCTACAGCCCCCAAAGTGCTAATACTGTATTCCTTTCCCTCTCTCTTTATCTTCTTAATAACAGCCTGAAACCTTAAATTAAGAGGAAAGGGAGTGTTAATGGAAAGACACAGGGAGATTATCTTTCTTGATTTTATTTTTTCCTATTTCACTGATTTGTTATATATTTTTTCTTTTCCTCCCAATATGTTTGCATTTATTTCCTTAGATATTTCTCAATTATATTCAAATTTTTAAACTTTTTTAAAATTTAGAGCCCCAAATTCTCTGCCCCCTTCCCCACACCCTCCTCAGGGGGAAAAAAAGCAAGCAATTTGATACAGATTATACATGTGAAGTCATGCAAAATATGTTTCCATGTTAATCATGTTGAAAAAAAAATCAAACAAATAAACTAGGGAAAATTTAAAACTTTAAAAAGTGTACTTTGATCTTCATTCAGATTTCATCAGTTATTTCTCTGGAAGTGGATTGCATTTTCCATCATGAGTCCTTTGGAATTGTCTTGGATCACTGTGCAGATCAGAATAGCCAATTTACAGTTGATCATTGTACAATGTTGCTGTTACTGTGTACATTGTTCTCCTGGTTCCGTTCACTTCACTTTGCATCAGTTGCTACAAGTATTCCCCAGTAATTCCATAGTCATCCTGCTCATCATTTCTTGTATCACAATAGTATTCCATTATATTCATATGCTATATTCATTATATTCATATACTTGCTCAGTCATTGCTCAAATAATAGGCATTACCCCAGTTTCCAATTCTTTTCTACAAGCAGAGATGCTATAAATATTTTTGTATATATAAGTTCTTTTCTTTTTTCTCTAAGCTCTTTTAAATACAGACCTAGTAATTGTATTTTGGAGTCAAAGCGTATGCACAATTTCATAGCACTTTGAGTATGTTTCCCAGTTGTTTTCCAGAATGGTTAGCTAAGTTTACCACTCCACCAACAACGCATTAGTATCACAATTTTCCCACATCCTCTCCAATTGTTGTCCTTTTCCTTTTCTGTCATATTAGCCAATCTGACAGGTTCAAGGTAGTATCACAAAGCTGTTTTAATTTGCATTTCTTTAATCAACAGTGATTTAGAATATTTTATATG
>CM053769.1:553559104-553581942 GCA_028658325.1 Potorous gilbertii
GTTTACCACTCCACCAACAACGCATTAGTATCACAATTTTCCCACATCCTCTCCAATTGTTGTCCTTTTCCTTTTCTGTCATATTAGTCAATCTGACAGGTTCAAGGTAGTATCACAAAGCTGTTTTAATTTGCATTTCTTTAATCAACAGTGATTTAGAATATTTTAAATGATTATAGATAGCTTTGATTTCTGAAAACTGCCTGTTCATATCCTTTGACCATTTATCACTTGGAGAATGGTTTGTATTTTTATAAATTTGATTCTGCTCTCTTTATATTTGAGAAAAGAGGCCTATATCAGAGAAACTTGCTATGCATCTTCCCCAGTTTTCTTCTTTCTTTCTAATTTTGTTTGTGTTGATTTTGTTTGTACAAGCCTTTTTATTTAATGTAATCAAAATTATCCATTTTATATCTCATAATGCTACCTATTTCTTGTTTGGTCATAAATGCTTCCCTTATCCATAGATCTGACAGGTAAACTATTCCATGCTCACCTAATTTGTATATGTCATGGCTTATTTCTGAATCAAGGGCCCATTTTGACCATATCTTGACATGCACTGTAAGACATTGGTCAATAGTTTTTGCCAAGCTGCTTTCCAGTTTCCAAGCAATTTGTGTTATATATGAGTTCTTGTTCCAAAAGAATGGATCTTTGTGTTTGGTAAACACTAAATTACTTTGGTGATTGACATGCTGTATCATGTATTTTATATTAAGCAGCTAGGTGGCACAGGGGATAGAGGGCAGGGCCTGGAGTCAAGAGGACCTGAGTTCAAATCTGGCCTCATATACTTATTAGCTATGTGACTCTGGGCAAATCACTTAACCCTGTTTGCCTCAGTTTCCTCATCTGAAAAATGAGCTGAAGAGTGGCAAACCATTCAAGTATCTTTGCCAAGAAAATCCCAAATGAGGACACAAAGAGTTGGACACAACTGAAACAATTGAAAAATAACAACAAAATACGTAAACAAAAGCTTTCACGATTCCTCAGTCTTCTTCTCTTATGATATTTTGAAGCACAGATTCTCAGAAATTTTCTCCTTTACTCTTCTAGTTAGAAGGAACAGGAGACCCTTTGCTGACACTGGGTGCAGGACTCTGTTGCATTGCCTAAGTTCCAGCTTGCAGTCCAGGATGAGACGGCGCATTAGCACACTAGTGTTGTTGCTAGCAGGGGCTCTGGTCACAGTTCCAGGGTGGAGAAGCATGCATGTGGTCATTCATAGATCATTGACCACCGCTCTCCTTAGATCATGTCACCTTGAAAGAACTGAAAAACAGACTCCTCAGATCTAGTTCTAAAAACATAGCATAATAAACTTGAAACATGGGAGCAGAGCCAAATTTTAACATAAAGCTAAAAGTTAAGAAACAGTGTGGAAAACAGGGAGTGAAACAAATGTAATGCTGCTAGGAGTGATGGGAGATAGTTGACAGATTTCTCAAAAACTACTCTCCTCTTCAAGTCTATCTCTACATTTGACAGAATTTAGTTGAAGGTGTACCCTATCTTTCCATGTCCTGTGTGGTTTTTCCTTTCTGATTCATTCTACGAACAAATTTGAATCTCAGAAAAGATCACCTAAAAAAGTGAACAATCACTTTTTTTAGTTTCGACACCTCCATTGTTGTCCCCTTTGTGTTAAGTCCACAGCTTTCAAGGACCACTCCCTTATGTGTATATATATGTATAAAATTAAAGGATAGGACTAAAAGATTCCAAAAATTTATTCTAGTTTTAAATCTGTGATGATGATGATCTAGTGCTTAGATCTTGGTGAAGTGATGTTTTTATACATGCACTTATTATACATATATATAATCATCACTGTTGGCTTTTAGAATTTGGAAAGCCTTAGGTTATGGCAGAAAAAAAAACCTTTTTTCTGTGCCCACATATTGAAAAACACTGTCATCTCCTAATAATTTTATTTTCTAATATAGAAATTTTCAAGCCACACATCCCCAACATCCTTATGAATTGAATGAGTACAAGTACAACGACAAAGTCAACCTTAGAGGACAGCATATAGGGGAAAATGTACATTTAAACAACTAAAAAAATTTTAATGAGTTTTTCAAAACAAATTGTTACAACACCCCCCTTAATCAGGAAAAAACAAGCAAACCACTTTGTAGCCTAAGGGAAAAAAATATTCATGTAAGATAAGTCTTGCAATTTATCTAACAGTGTCCAAAAAAGCAGTATGCTTCTCAAGGCTGGGTTAAGTTGCAGAACTTCAAACAGCTATTTTATTATTAATAATAACATAGCTGGAATCTCTCACTCTTCCCTTTGATTTCCTATGCTATCTATGCTCAGGTTCAATGAGGGAAGTAAAATGTGTTCTCAGCTCAAGCCCCATCCAGTGCAGATTCTGTCTATACAACAGTCAAATAAGTAGAAATCAAATAGTGAAGTATTTAATGGAAGCATGTGAACCAAAGGTAAATAAGAAGAAAATTCATTTAATAGATTCATTCTTGTTGTTGTTCAAACTCGTTGTTGAAAGGAACTCCCAGTGAGGAAACTCCCTCCATCAATGCAGATCTACAAATGTATGCAATTTATGGTCTCAAAGAGTTGCCTGGGGCACTGCAAAATTAATTAGCTGGCCTTGGTTCAGTATTTTATTGTTCTAATAAAGCAATGGAAAATAATTTTTGAATCACACGTACTCTCTCATGCTAGCTTCAGAAAGGTAAGGGACTTATGTTCCAAAGACACTGGAGGGAGGCATGCTTTGAGTTACTGCTAGAACAGCTCATGGGGCAACTCTTCTAACTCGTGTGTCTAGGGAGGAGAGAGAAAGAGAGATGCATTAAGTTACCATGGGAAGTTCCTTTCACCTTCAGTTTTCACTTAAGGAAACTCCACCTTTCCAGTCACCGTGATCTACACTGCCACATCTGTCATCAACTTCTTTTGCTGGACTATCTACCTGGGGATACTCATCATACATACATAGATATATACATACATACACACATGTTACACACATACACATATATGTGAGACATCCCTATGTCTTAGTTCCATGACAAGGTACCCCATTTAGGCAGTCATTCTTTGCCAGAGAATGTCTCCCACACTGAATCCTATCTACGTTAAGGTGAGTGATTTTCTTGTACCTTGGGTAGCATGTTTCCCCTTTCCCTCTTGCCCCGGCATCACACAGCTTTGAGTTTCTGAACCTGGAGACAAGCAATACTTTTTCAATCCTTTCACCTCCTTCAAGCGTGTAAATATTCTTAAAGATTTTATAGGCCTTAGAAAGACTATACTTGAGGGGAAGGGCAAAAGTAGTGATTTCTCCATTATCAAAGCAACATATTTGCTTCCCATAGAGTAATAACTATAGTATCAAAAACGATATATTTATATTGTGCTATAATTCCCATCAAGCACTTTTGTCACAAAAATTCTACGTGGCAGGTAATATAAGTGTGATCTTCCTTTTCTTGGTGAAGAAACTAAGCTCAGAAAAATTAAATACCTTGACCAGGATCACATAATTATATATTTCATCATTTTAGGTTCATTCACCTATGATTTCACTATATGTTCTTTTGAAAAAGAGGTCCTAAGTCTTTTTCATTTTTTTTATTCATCTTTGGACATATTTAGAGTTGTCATTTTATGGCTAGGATGGGATATCCCCATTGGAAATGCTTAAGCTCATCTACCTCTGACCTTGTCTTATTATCTGTATTGTGCTTCAGTGATTTGCTATTCTAGGTATAGGGCAAAACCAGTAGAAACGTCATCTATACCGTCTTTGTCGCCACCTGTCTTCGTGAATAAATGTACTGTTCAAGCTAAAAGGCTTCATGATATGGATTCTGGGAATTTCAATGTGAATCTGCTGCTCTTCACATTCTGCATCTCCCATTGGGCACCTCCCCCAGACTACATTATTATTATTTGTAGTTAATTTTAGCTAGAAATTGCTGAACAATTTATAGACAGCGAAACAGCGGGGTTCCTTTTGGAGCAGCTTCTCTGCATATGGAAGGAGCACAAAGGCTCTTTGTCAGCCAGAGAGCAGGCTCCCTTCCTTAGCTCACTGGTGCCATCTTGAGGCATGTACAAAATGACACCAAACAGAAAGATCATCTCCAAAGGGTTATCTATCATGCCAGTCATGGTTTATGCGATGATGTTCACAATAAAATATTTTGTCTATAAAGAGAAAATAAAGCACAAACTCAAGCACATCATTCTGCTACTAAAAGCCAAAACAGTCCTTCTGTTAGTGAGGACATAACGTAATTTATTTTGTTTTAAAAAAAGATCTGGAGTCATACAGATTAGCTATGTACATGGATAGAATTTACTAGATAATTGCTCAATATCCCACTTGACACTGGGCTGAAGAAGACTGTAATTGTATCAGAGATTAGACGGAAATCATCAGAGTCAACTCACTCATTTCACACAGATGGAAATAGGGACTGTGTTGAAACGGGCTGAGGGAAGGAAGTGGGGAAGTGACTTGCTCAGGGCCACCCAGTTAGTAAGTAGCAAATTGAGATTTGAAACAGATCTTTTCTTCCACATGACATGTTCCTCCTACCACCTTATAAGTATTATGGTGGAAAATAGTATCTGTGATTTATTGTTATTAAAGGAAAAATAAAATGAAACAACAGAAACATAGAGGTTTCTTTCTTGCCTGGAGCACAAGGCTATTGAAGATAAACTATAGGAATTCTGAATCCTGGTTTCATTTCTAAGAGACTTTGTGGGCTTGGACTAGTCAGCCTGTCTAAGCTTCCTTCCTCATCTGCAAAGTGGGTATAAAAATATTTGATCTGTGTTAAGATGATCAAGATCTCTCTGGAAAACGCTTTGCAAATTATACAAGGCTACAAAAATATAAGATATTGTGTCTTTGAGTTGACATTATCTATTAAAACAGGAGTTCTTACCCAGAAATGCATAGACTTGGCTGTATGGATAGATTGCAGGAAGTCTGTGAAACTATGGGGGGAATGTATCCTTGGTTTCCTTTGTAATCCTATGCATTTCACTTTAGATATTTGCAAACATTATTCTGAGAAGGGGTCTATAAGTTTCACCAGACTGCCAAAAGGGTCCATAACACACACAAAAAGATAAGAACTCCTTTCTTAAAGCAATGAGCAAAATCAATTTGTTATGAGTGAAACATAGGATCATGGACTGGCAAAGCTATAAAGGACCTTAAACTAATCATTGCTCCAAACTTGCCGTTTTGCAGATGATAAACTGAGGCCTTCAAATAAAATAAATTGCCACAAGGTTACAAAGTATTGGAGCAATTGAGAACAGAATGCAGGTTTTCTGTGTCCTGTTTTTCCATTTCTCTTTGTTTTTTAAGTTTTATTGATATACTTTGTTTTAATATTGCAAACTATCTTCTAACAAAGTAAAACAGTTGTGGAAAGCCAGTGACATCTGAAGGGCTTACAGTATTCAACATCTGTAGAACCCACTACCACTTCTATCAAAAAAAAAACTAATTTGACAGAAATCTCTTTTCTTTCTCCCCCTATTTTACAAAGAAAAGAAAAACAGATTTCTTAAAATAAATATACCTAGTCAAGCAAAACCAATTCCCTTAGTAGCTATAGGTGTCTCATTCTGCACCCTAAACCCATCACCTCTCTGTAATGGATGGTATATTTTATCATCAGTCCTTAAGAGTTATGGTCATTGGATTGACTCTTGCAGCTTTCAAAAGTTTTAGCTTTGTTTGTTTGATTTTGACAATATTTTTCTTACTGTGTAAATTGTTGTCCTGGATCTGCCCATTTCACTCTTCAGCAGTTCATAGAAGTCCTTAAATTTGTTCTACTTTATCTCACTACACCACAACTGATTAATTCAACAGAATTAAACAAAAACCTTATTTGTGGACATCCTTGTATCAATGTAGCTTCTGAGTCTTTTTTTTTTGCCAGATCATTACCCATACTTCCTCCTGTGGTGATGGGTTCCAACCTTGGCATTTATTTGGTGAGGTCAAGTCTCTCATCCCATCATTTTTTGAGTGCCATAACTTCTTTCTTAGATAGTGCATCAAGATCAAGAGGTTAGAGTTCAAATGCAGTAGTTTCACTGTCACTGCTGACAACCAAAGAAGATCCTATAGAGATGGTGGCAACTCTGTCCCATATTTTTTTTTCTGTTCGTTTTCCTCTTTCCAGTTTTACCTACAAGCATTTTCGAGAGGATCTTGATTATTTAAATCTAACACTATGGTTTCTTCAGGTTCCTTCTCTCAACCCTGCTTTCTCTTTTATGAGGATGTACTATTCATTTATGTTTAGCAAACCTCCTCCATAATGTCTACAAATGAACTTATACTCTTGAGTCAAAACTATTGCTGCCCTCAGTTTCCATGTCTCTCCACTTAATATGGTATTTGCCAGCTGAATCAGTTTGAGTTATTTTGATTTTGTTGTCGTGTGTGTGTGTACGTGTATAAACTTCCATAGGAAATGGTGACAATCTGTCAATCAAAGTCAACAACATAAATAATTGGATATATCTCCCATTTTTAATCTACATTTTATCGAAATAAGTGAGGTTGAAGTTGTTGCCATTAGATACAATCTCTATTTTTCATGTTTTCTACTTTCTGTTATGACATAGATTGTGACCTTTGTCCTAACCAGCTGTTGATCTGACTGATCACAGACAGTTGACTGAAAAAATTCCCATGTCAGTAACTATTAATTTGCTTGTCACTAAGAGAAAATCAATTCCATTTATTGTGATTGGGGTAGGGGAGGTATGGGGAGCAGTGCTTGACATGTTCATTGTCTTATATTCTTGAAAGCAAGTATCCATGGTATGTTGGTGTGAAGCTTATAGGTAATCAAGGTCTTTGGCCTTTTTTTCATTTCTTAGTCCCAAAACAGATTTCCCAGCATATTTTTTCTACCTACCTCTGTGCCCTTCTTCAAAATGAAGTCACCTAGTATCATACTATATGATTTTGTTGGTTTTCAGGATGTAGTCAAATTCTTCATATAATTTGTCTACTTCTTCATGCCATAGTTATAAACAAGGCAAGATGGTGCAATGGAAAAAGTACTTATTTGGAGTCAGAGGGCCTGGGTTCAAAGTTTATTTTTGCCCCTTAGTGGCTATGTGATCTTGGACAATTCAATTAATTTCTCTTCTCCTCAATTTCTACAACTGTACAATGAGGGAGTTTGACAAAGTTTCCATCTGGCTTGAAATCTATCATCCATAAGACTTTATGTTAATGCATAACCTGCAATATTCTTCAGGTTGATTGTGCTCATGTGAGCCATGCAAAGCAAAGTAATTGTGTGTAACAAACAAGGATTCCTGTTGTCTCTGGCTAGATAGCAAAAGACAGCTATGTTATTCATCTCTCCAGAAAACACCCACAAGCCAGCCTTCCATTTAACATCAACTTCTTCAGCTTTTAATTTCATGTATAGATGAAATGTGCAAGGGAAAGATGCATTTTTGCAGATGCATCCATCTTTTGATTGTTAAATCAATATTTTGGATTTATGGCACCAACAGTTATATGAGCGTTTGTGAATGTTCTAAACACTGGGATTTTGTGATCCCAATGTCCTCCATTTTACCACTTGTATGTTAATTAGAGAGTTAAAAGATCTTCCCTACCCATTCATGGGACTGTCCATTAAGGGAAGCTTGATTAGGGGAGGCCCATGCCATTTGTTAATTTCTCATGAGGCACTGATACCCTCTGGCTCTGAAAAGTATATAAATTCTCCGAGGTGAGGTTTTCTTTGAGGCTTAGTTTTTGGAAGGTGTGTGTGCCAACTGAGACTCTGGGAAGGAGCCAAGGAGCCCCCTGACTTTGAAAACCCAGATGTTGGTGATTCTCTCTCTGGGAACTATGTATGTATTGCTTAAGGTCAGATGTTTGGAAGCCGTGTCTATGGATCTTCATTTCTCTGTTTGTATTTTCTCTGAAGTTCAGGGTGCTGACTGTTTTCCCTAAACTGAGTGAATGATGCATGTGCTTTATTAAAGTGATTGTTGACCCCTCAAAAGTAGCCTTTCCTTCTAGAAAAGCAGATCTAAGAACCTGTATAGCAGGCCCTCTTGTGTATTTCAGGGTCCTTGCTGCTACAGCACTGACACTTTTGAAGGGGATAGTGACTACACAGGATGAAGGGATTTTTGTATTTTTATCTATTTCTCAGGTCACTTGAGCCAAAGAATTTGTAACATTTTAGCCAATCTGCTTTTATGTGACAAGCCCTCTCTATATGACAGTTAACCTAAGCCCCCAAAACTTCATTTCCTACAGGCTAACACACCCCCCCCCCCCAGTTCTGCTCACTAATCTTCATGGGATGTGGTTTCAGATTCCCTCATCATTCGTACTTTCAAGTTCCCTCTCCACTCAGTGGAATAGCTTAGAATATCCATGTGTGACCAGCTCAAGCCACTCTTACTCTGAACACTGTGTCTATTAACCTACTTGAGGTTACACAAATAGTGTACGTTAGCTTTTTTAGCTGTCACATCAAACTGTTGACTCACATTGAATTTGCAGTCCAGTAACACCCCTAGGTGTATTCACTTGAACTGCTATCTAGTTGCATCTCCATAGAGTCAATTGTATCAAATGATGAATGCCTACAGGCATCCTCTTATCCATTTAACCATGTTCATCCATTAGCTACAACTCATTTTGTCATCTTTGTTCTTTATTAATATTTGAAAAAATCAACCCTTTTGCATATCTTCTTCAAAATATCCTGCTACTTTCTATATTGTCTTGTTACCTGTTATCCCAGGTACACTTTATTTTATCGCTTTTTTTTTATTGCATCACCCAGGAGCGATTCACAGAAATGTGAACTGCTTTATACAACCATACACAGGCAAGCTGCTGGGTATTTAATGGTTGCCCTCCATTCTAGTTTAAGAAATTGGAGAAATTAGAGCAAGCTGACATTTATACAAGGTTCTCAGGTTTACAAAGTGCTTCACATACATTATCTCTTTTGATCCATGAAATAACACTGTGAGGTAGGTACTACATGTATAATTAACTTCATTTTTAAAAAGAAGAAAATGAGACTTAGCAGGGTGAAATGACTTGACCGTGGTAACAGAGTTACAATGCAATAGAGTAAGAATTTAAATCTAGGTCTGACCTGACTATATATCGAGCTATCTAGCCTCTTTGGAATGCTGCTTCTCAGCAATGGGAATTATTTACTAGATGAGCTAACCCATTCCTCTTGTGAAAATACAGGGCAGTTCCCAAAGGTTTACATTTCAAGTACATTATTCAAGCAATGGTGCATATGCCCCTTTTTGTGTAATGCACCATCTTGCTGAATAATCCAAATTTGGTAAATGTGATTATTTGCTAAGTCAAAAGTGGGATATATGTACTCAGTTCTCTTCACCTTAAATAGATAATTAGCACCAAGATGTCTATAAAAATGATGATAAGATTAATTTTTGTTAAGTGCACCAAAGAGGTACTGCTCTGGTATAAAACGAATCAATCAATTAATAAACATTACAAATATTTACTATGAGTCTGCTATGTAACAGGCATTGTGATATATACTAGAGATTTAAAGAAAGATTGCTTCCCATCAAGAAGCTTACACACAGTGGTAGGAGTGGAATGTGTGTGTATGTGTATATGCACATGTACATATACATGCATTTATACACACATACATACATATATACATAGATATATGTCTACATCTATGCATACATGGATCTATATTGTATATATATGCATATATAATATGATGTATATGTCTATAGATAGGTATAGATATATAGTTAGATAATCTATAGATATGCACACAAAACACATACAAAAAAGATACAGGTAACTTTAAGTTACATGTCCCTAAGGCAACATATAAGGTCTCATGCAGAAGGCAAGAGTTGAAAGCTTTGGAAGAAATCATGGATTACAGGAGGCAGGGATGAAGAATTAAGGCATTCAGTGTATGGGAAATAACCAACACAAAAGCCCAGAGATGGGAAATGGAGAGAGAAACAGCAAGAAGGCATTAGATTATAGAGTAAATTAAAGAGTATAAATAATAACAAAGTCAGAAAAGCAGGATGAGGTCAGGTTATGAAGACTTTACTGTGACAAAAGACTTTATATTTGATCTCAAAGGCAAGAGGAAAACACTGGAATTTATCCAGTAGGGTGATGAAACAATCAGACTTGTGTTTACTGTAAGCTATATTTCCACAAACAATGCACACAAGATTTGAGGCACCATATGAAAAAGTGAAGGACTCTTTCTATACAGATGACTCTCAAATGAATTTCTCCAACCCTGAACTCTCTCTTGACCTCCAGTCTCACATATGACATGTCACAGTCTCAGCTACTGGACATATTGAACTGGAAGTCCTATAGACATCTTAAACATGACATGCCCTAAGCTCAAATTATCTTTCCCTTAGAAGACTCCCCTCTTCCTAACTTCTCAATTGCTATTAAAGATACTATCATACTCTCAGTTATGTAAGCTCATAACTGAGGTGTCATTCTTGACTCTCTCTCTCTCAGTCCCCCCCATATCCTATCAACTGTCAAATCCTATAGCTTTTGCCTTTGTAAGATCTCTTTCATATGCTTCCTTCTCTCCTTTGATACTACATTGGAGGCCCTAATTACCTTATATGTGTGTATGCATATGTACACATATATGTGTATATATGTATATGTATATGCATATATATATGTGTGTGTGTGTGTGTGTGTCTTCTAGCTCCAATTCTGTGAACCTACAGTCCCAGCTTGACCCCAGAAAGGGAACTCAAAGCAAGGATCCCAATAGCTCACTATCAAATCAGCCTTGCTTATCATCTCAAACTTCAACCTTGCACACCAGGTCATTGAGTGTTTGCTTTGTTCCCTGTAAGCAATCTCCCAACCTTATAGTTCAGTTCCAATAACTGGCTCTCTCCCTTGAATATTAAAATTTGGAGATTTCAAGTTTTGGGGAAAGGAGAATTTTCTAAATAGAATTTCCTCTAATACAGTGGTTTTTATTCTGAGAACACAAACAGCAGCAACTGCCCCATGCTCTTTTCCCTCATCCATAGGAAACCCTGACTATTGAGGAGAATATCAGGGATGAGTGGGTAGTAGGGCATCATCTTTCCTACATGTGCCTTCCTGTGTGTAAAGGATAACAGAGCCGATAAGTCAAGTCAAATCAAATCATCAAACAACTACTAAATACTTAGTACATGTCAGGCAAAAACAGTTCCTGTGCTCAAGTTGCTCACGGTCTTGTGCGGGGAGCAGGGAAGGAGAGATAAAGTGCAAGCAACTTTGTTATAAAGAAGATTTATACAAAGATAAGTAGATTGGAGGCAATCTAAAACTAAAGTATTAACATCGACATGCACTAAAAAAATGTTCTTAAAGAACGCCTTATTTACAAGGAGATGATGAAGCCATAGCTATGAAAGTTCAGATAATTCTGAAGATCTCCTATTTTAATGTAATCTGAATACATTACAAGGACCTCCCACTTCCCAACCACCTGCTTTGATTTAGGTCTCAAAGGCATGTTCACACAATTTCTGATCTTTTTCATTTGAGAATATAAGAAGCATTCATGGGTCCCTCATATTTCCCTCCCTGGGGGTTGGATTGGTTCAAGGTTCTATTGTGGAGTTAAGTCTATAGATAGGGCATTAAGTGATTTCAATTGCAGGAACATACAAAAAGAGCCACACTTGTACAGTGCTCACTCATTGTCCCCCACATTATTGTCTCTTTGATTTTCCATTATTATTCTAGCCAAAGTGCTTTTTTTTGGTCTGAATTATCTGAATAACTACCTCATGTATCCTTTTCACTTTGACTAAGAAATTCCTCCCTCCCATATAACCCCTTTCTTTGTTGGCTGTATATTTGTATCTGTTGCTAGGAAAGTTTTCTTTTAAGTAACTGATAAATATATTTCTCAGATGCTTATGAGTACCTTTATGGTAGCTGATGTCAGGGGAAAGAATTAGACCCATCCATCCTGATTCCTCAACATCAAAGGATCATTATCCAAGGAATGGAAATCATTGTCTTTCCCCATATCCACTGCTTGATTCTGCCATGTCCATATGGCTTCCAGATGGAGGTAACCAGACTTTCCACCCTGGGTCATGGTTTCCTCTTCTTTCTGCTCCTAATACCTTTCTTTCAGAACTTTTTAAGACCTTGAACCAAGAATCCAGTCTTCTCAAAATCTCTGTCCTAAAACATCCCTAGCTAAGCATTCTGGGATTGGCATGCTTTCTAAGAAAGGACTACATTTATAAACAACATTGATGATGTGCTGAGTTCTCAGGATACAATGTCCTCTGGAAATTGACTTCTCTCCAATAGACTAAAGGAGCTTATTATTTGCTCTTCTAGCAATACATTTTAAAAAATCAGCAAAGATTTATCAATCCTTGTTAAAACACAAAAAAACTTTAAGATTTGAAAAGTCTTTATATACATTATTTCATTTGCTCCTTATAAGAGCCTTTGTTGGTGGTTGTGACAGGGGTACTATTGTTCTTATTTCCATTTTATAAATGAAAAAACTAAGGCTTAGAAAATTCGAGTTGTTTATTCTTCAGTGGATTAAGTGCTTACTACTGCCCAAAAAGGGGCTAAGAGCTAGGGATATTAATATATGCAAAGAGAAAGACATTCTTCGCCTTCAGTGAGCATGCATTTTATTATTTTTTGTAAAAAAATTTTTCAATCTAACATTTCATTTTCCCAATTACATATAAAAAGTTTTTAACATGATTTTTTTTAAAATTGTAAGTTGAAAATTCTCTTTATCCATTCTCCCTCTCTCTCCTCCTCACCATTGAGAAGGCGACCAACTTGATATAGAATATACATGTACATTTTAATGGGAGAAGATCAGAGATTAAAAGGAGCTACTGCAAAGGGGAGGGAAGAGTACCTTATGGGAATGTGGTGGCAAAGGCTGGAAACATAAAAGATGAAGGACATCTGGTCTGAATTATCCCTCAAAATGAAGTTTCTATGAACAATTTGCCTAGAGAAGGATAGTGCAGGACTAGAAAGAAAAAGCAGCTGTAGCACGGTGGGAAAGTCCAGAGAGGGAAGCATTGCTGGTCAGTTGCACCAGGACTCTTTAAACTCTAAATTCCACCCTGTACATATTTCGCTGAGAGTAGAAATTAAAAAGCAAAATTTGACAGACTCTTAACTGCTACTGTATGATGGTGCTAAATACACCACTATAATTTAATTACCCTTCTCCTTTCTGCTGCAGTGAGATGGTAGAGATATGCTTTATGAGAACATGAGCTATTATGCCACATTACTGTTTCAATCAGTGTTTAACAAATGCATCCATTCACTCTTCAATTACATTCTGAGAGTATTCACTTTAATAGACTGACTACTTCGTTAATTTGTCTCCTAATCACCACAAACATGTCTGGCCTCAGATCAAAGATGGTAGATTCCTCTGCATCATGCTGAAATAATAATGCCTCAGCTATCCAGAAATATGTATTCCTGCAGTTTCAAGCATCTGCTATAGCGCCAAGCTGAGAAAAGTTTTGTTTCAAGTGTACCTAACTAAGAAATAGTGGGTTTCTCCTCACTGGAAGAAGGCTTCAGGAAAAGTTGTAGTGCCATGGCCACTTGTAGGTTTTGCTGGAGATTATTTTTCAAGAAGGAGTTTGGACTAAATGATCTCTAAGTCTCCTACCATTTCTAATAAATGGTCACGGTAGAATATACCCAGTCATCTGAAAATTAAACTTAATGTCCAGATTTTTCAGTTTTCTAACAAGATGGGGGAAAGAAACCTTACAGACTCTCTAAACCCACAGTTCTTAACCTTTTTGATGTCATGGACTTCTTTGGCTGACTGATAAACCTTTTCATTATAATGTTTAAAAAATATGAAAAATAAAGTACACAGAACAGGTTAAGAACTCTTGAGCAAGAGTTTCATTTTATACATGAGGAAACAGAGGGCCAGAGGAATTAATAAAAGAATGTTTCCATTCACTGGGGATGTCTATAAAAAGTAAGTCACTGAACAGAATATCGAAAAACTCATGAGGAACAATAATGAGAAGAGACAAGTGAGAAAAGGAAAGAAAAAGAAAAGTCAGCAGCAAACACTGGGGGCAACAAGCAGATATTAGAAGTGTCAGGGGGGACAAGGGAAGGACTAATGATGTTTAGAAGTGGTGATAGTTACAAGAAGATGATACTGTGAGAGAGAAGAGAGCAGGAACCAAGAAACCAAAGATGATGACTTAGAGGCAGTCAGGTAATACCTCAGCAGATCAGAAGGATGACTATAAGCTCTGCTGCCACCCAAATAGTAAAATCCCGCAAGCCAGAAATGATTATATAGCGAAGAGTCATTACAGATTAGTGCATTGGCTGTTGATGCTGTGGGTAGGGGTTTGCCCTGTGAAGGTAGCCTTTCCCATACAGAAGAAATGGCATCATCAAAACTGTTAAAACGAAGTCTGGGCATGATGTAGCTCCAGAGCAGATTTACACTCTTGATGAAACAGGTCTCCTTTTGTGATGCTCATCAGTGCTCATCAATGA
This sequence comes from Potorous gilbertii, assembly GCA_028658325.1. NCBI lineage: Eukaryota > Metazoa > Chordata > Mammalia > Diprotodontia > Potoroidae > Potorous > Potorous gilbertii. The sequence goes on from CM053769.1 coordinate 553,573,731, forward strand.
AATCATCAGCCAACTTTGGGGTTAAAGATTAAAAGAACATGTTGACTTTTCTTGATTGTGCAAAGACTATGGGCTCTCAAAAAATCAACTCTTTAGAGACGGAAAATTTTAATTGTTCTAGAGTTTGTTTCTTAAAGCATGAAGTTGTGAATAGAAAAACTAAGAAGTTGGGAGTTGTAACTGATTTCATTATTTTTAATCTGACATTTTAAAAAAAAGAAGAAAAAAACAGATGTACCCAAGGAAATTGAAGTTATTCTGTTGGCCAACAATACCGAATTCATCTTGAGAAAGTAGAATCAGTTCTGATCTCTTGAGATAGTTTTCTCATTTATTCTATTTTTAAAATCTATTTATTTTGTATTTATCTCTCCTTCCCTCTACATTTCTTCTCAGTAAAATATTAAAATAAAAAGTAGTTAATATTGTTATAGTGCTTTTAGGCTTACAGAGCACTTTATATATACTATCTTATTTGACTCTGTTTGAGAATAAATGCCAAAACCTGAAATGGTTTTAGGAAGAATTTTATTAGGTCATGTTGCAAAGGAAAGAGCTGAGAAAAGGGGTGATTCCCTCTTCCAATCTTTGTAAAGTTATATCATATAAAATTCAGAGAATGTTGTAAGAGCATTCTGTAAGAGCAGTTTGCCTGATTGGTCAGAGGTAGGTAGTAAGGCAGTTTGAGGTACATATTAGCAGATAAGCATAAATATTCAAATTTGGGGAACCCAAAACACAAGTTTTATGTGTATCCAAAACAAGACCTGCGTGAGATTCTATCATTGCCTATCGCCATTTTTCCTCCCTCAAATATCTTTAAGTTTAGTCTGATCTCTAACCTTTGCGGTTAGGCAATTTTCAAGTCACATCAAGCTGGGTTCAAAAAATATTAATGAATAATTAATAATAAACATTTTCTCACAATTCTCATAAGAACCCTGTAAGGCAGGTGCTATTATTTTATCTATTTTACTAATGCAAAAATTTAAATTGAGAGACACAAATATTAAGTGTCCCAGGACTTAAATTGAGTCCTTCCTTACTTCAAATTCAATGCTCTATGTGAACTAGTCACATGTAGGTTAAATGGAACCCATCATAATAAACTTGTTCAGTCATTTCAGTTATATCCATCTCTTCATGACCCCATTTGGGATTTTCTTGGCAAAGATACTGAAGTGGTTTGCCATTTCCTTCTCCAACTCATTTTCCAGATGGGGAAACTAGTGTAGAATTAAGTGACTTGTCCTGGGTCACACACCAAATAAAAATGAGTCTTCCTAACTCCAGGCCTTGTGGTCTATCTAGTGCACCACCTAGCTGCTCAATAAATTTACACAGTCTAGCAAAATAAATTCCAATTTGGACATTGGTCATGTCCAAAATTGTATGTTTCATTTTTCATTTTAAATCCATCACTCCTCTTGTCATTTTACAGCCTTCCACTGTAACCTTGCTCATTCAACAGAGACCAAGGTATTATTCAGAATATGAAACAACCCTGAAGGAATTAAATCTGTTCATCTGTCATATGGTCATAATATAGGTCATTCAATCTCATTGTAATATCACATATTCAGACCCTGGCCTGGACTTCTGTTCAAAGTGAAAAAAAGAAAATCAGTAAACTTGGAGAAAAATGCCTGGCTTGATTGATATTGGCAGAAATTTCATTTACTCCACTGAATAACAAGGAAGTTAGCCAAGTAGAGCAGTGGGGCTAGGGTCAGGAAGACCTAAGTTCAAATCCAACCTCAGATACTTACTAATTCTATTATCCTGGGCAAGTCATTGATCCTCTGTTTGCCTCAGTTTCCTCAACTATAAAGTGGGGTAATAACACCTCCTAGGATTCTTATAAGGAAGGAATAAATGAGATAAGAATTATAAAGTGCTCAGTACATTCCCTGGCATACTGTAAGTGCAGTATGAACATCAACTATTAGCTGTTATGATAGAGAATTGGGAAGTCGTGGAAGGAGTCCCCACTGAGCACCCTATAAGTCTTGAAATAATGAGAATCACCCTTCACTCCTCAGATGTCCAAAAAAGAGTGGTTGACACTGACCAGGACGTATTAGTGCACTTAATACGAAAATCATCAATAACGCTTTGAATACTACTGATGAGTCAGAAGACCTTGATAGCAAAGACGAAAAATATTGCTCAGAGAATGAAAAATCCCTGAGGAGACTGCTTTGACCTGTGAGTCAATCATAACTTAATCTCACAATGTTTACTAAGTATATTGATTAAATCAATGGACATTTGCTAAGCACTTGCTACATGTAGGACTGCAAGAGTCTACATGGCCTAAGAGGCAGAGACAGTGTAGTAGTAGAAGGGTGAAGCAGGGGAAGGGAATAAGGATTTATCTAGCACCTACTATATTCTAGGCACTATGCTAAGTGCTTTACCACCATTATCTCCTTTGGGCCTCGAAACAGCCTGAGAGGTTGTTGTTCAGTCATTTCAGTCATATCTGAGTCTTCATGACCCCATTTAGTGCTTTCTTGGTAGAGATACTGGAATAGTTTGACATTTCCTTCTCCAGCTTATTTTACAGATGAGGAAACTGAGGCAAACAGAGTTAAATCACTTGCCCAGGGTCATTTAGCTAGTCTGAGGCTAGATTTGAACTCAGAAAAATGAGTCTTCCTGACTCCAGGCCCAGGACTCTATCCACTGTGCCACCCAGCTGCCCTCATTACCTCCATAAGAAAATGCAAACAACCTCCAAGCTCAGATGCCATCAGGGATTTTTCACAAAAGTTCCAGGATATAACTTGGTATTAGTGTTCATTCAGTTGAATATCCCATATTTTCATTTTCAACTGCATTGACATGCCACCTGAGGAAGACAGCTCTCTATTCTAGATCACAGTTTCATAGACCTTTAGCAGGAAGGGACCTGCTAGCTCTAATCCGATGCCTTCCTTTTACAATTGAGGAAAATGAGACTCAAAGATAGAGCTGTCTAGCTCTTCCTCCCATGGGTGCCTTCATCCCAGCTCCTGTTCTTAAGACTCTTATTTTCCTTAGGCTTAACAATAATTTCCCTTCTTCATTCCTCACATAATGTTGTTTACTGATCCCTTGTTATCGGAAATAAACAGACTAAACAGAATGTATAGAAAGTCACATGACAGGGATGAACTGGAAACATGGGAGCAACTCTCATTCAGCTGAAAAAGACAAAATTAGAATCAATGCATAGTACAGAAAAGCAGATTTTAACTGTTTTATATGAGGAAGCACAGCCTAACCAGTAGAGAATTTACTTTTGATTGATGAAAACCTGGGTTCAAGTTTCACCTTTGATACATACTTGTTGTGAAACACTGAGTGAGGAACTTAGCCTCTCCATGCTCATCAACTCTTTGAGTGTTAATTGCATTAGACAAGAAAAAGAAATCTAGGGCATAAACATCAGATTGCTGTCCTTCATTCTCAAAGAGGACCAGAAACACATCAGTATGTTGAAGTCAAGGTACAATATGTCCAACTGTGGCTGATCAGACCAATATGAGCTCAGAAGCTTCTACCACAGGTAAGGCACAAATTGTCCATATGCACATCTGGAGTAGAGAAGTCTCTAAATCTGTAAGTCTCGTGTTTCTTTTGAGCTGCTGCAATTCTGTTTTATTCATAGAGCAGAGCACCTTCTTTGATGTGGCCATGCTACACTGGGTGGTCCTGTGCCAGTGTCTCCCATATCTCACGATTGATTCCAAAGTTTTTCAGAGATTCCTTGAGAATGTCCTTGTATCACTTCTTCTAACCACCATGAGATCTCCTACCTTGTATAAGTTCTCCATAAAATAGTCTTTTAGGCAACCATACATATAGCATTCAAACAATGTGGCCAGCCCATTGGAGTTGTTCTGTCTGTAGTAGAGTCTGAATGCTTGGCAGTTTAGTTTGGCAAAGAACCTCAGTGTCCTATCTATACCTTATCTTGCCAGATTTTCACAGTCTTCCTAAGACAATTCAGATGGGAGTGATTCACTTCTCAGACCTGGTGCTGATAAACTGTCTGTGTTTCACAGGTGTATAACAGCTCTGTAGAACTTTATTTTAATAGTTAATCTAACCCCTTTTCTCCTATAATTTCCTTAAGAGCTTCCAAACACTGAGCTAGCTTTGACAGTGAATGATTCAACCTCATCATGTACACATACATCCCTGGAAAATATACTGCCAAGTATACAACATTCAAAATTTTAATTCAAAATTTCTCCATTTGCTGTAACCATGTCTGGATGGTGTGGTGCTGGCTGGTGGATAACCAGTCAATAAATGCTTATTGACCAGTTGTATGTATAAACATATAACTGTTTTCTTTCTGTTAATGATTAGGTCAAAATCAACACAAGCAACAGAAAATCAATCCATACATTGTTGCATCTCAACTTCAAAGACTGCATTAAGTTCAATGAAATAAGGCTGCGTGCTTGCTCCCATGCTTTTTTAACATGATGTTTTCAGCAATGTTGTAGGAAGCCTTCAAAGAGGATGAAAATGGCCTCAAGGTCAACTATCACACTGAGGGTAAGCTATTTAACCTGAAAAGGTTACAAGCCAAGACTAAAATGGAGGGAGAGCTAGTGCAAGATTCTTTGTTTGCAGATGTTTGTTCACTCAGTGCAACCTTTGAAGCTAAAAATGCAAGGGAATAAACATAGACAAAGAGAAAATGAAATCATTTTCCCTCAAGAAGATACTTCTATTATCAATTATAATAAAAAATCTTTATTTTCATTTCAGTTATGCCTAATTAAAATCATTAATAAATTCAGCAAAGGTCTAGGATATGAAAGAAATCCACAGAAATCATCAGGATTTTTTATTACCCACAAAACAGCATAAAGAGAAAGAAAAATTCTTTTAAAAATAACTATGAACATAACTGTAGAATACTTTTTATGGAATTAAAAATAGACCTAAATAATTGGAGAAGTATGTGCCTGTTATGAGTGTATGTATGTATATGCATGTGTATTTATATATTTATATATATATATATATATATAATTCAGTCCAACAGTTATATGTATATATGCATGTACATGTGTGAATGTATACACATATATGTACACGTATATTCACACACATGCACACATATACACACATGCATATGTTTCAAGTTCCTTAAAAAGTAAAATAGAAGCCCTGGTGCACCCTTCACCCCCACCCCCTCAGATTTAGCAGGCTACCTAGGATATTCTCAGTCAGTAGAAAAGAAGTCTGATTTTTTTCTTGCAATATTGATCTCATGTCTCAGAAAAATACGAACCTATATGATTCCTGTTTAGATCTTCTTTGCTGTCTGAGTTGTGCTCCTGACTCATCAGACTTCTTCTCTGCCACTTTCCTGCAGTCTCCTCACCCTACAAAATCACTCTGCCCCTGCGGCTCTTTCCTATAATTGATCAATTCCTCCAAGATACCTCAATTTAAAGGCCAATCAGTTGGTCAATAAGCATTTATTAAATGCTTATTGTGTTCCGGGGCTGTGCTAAATTTGGGGGATAATCAACACAAAAATAAAGACAGACCCTATCCTCAAGAAACTTAGGTTCTAATGAGGGAAGAAAACATTTGAAAGGAACTGAAAAGCAAGGGAGTGAGGTGGAGGTTGTACTCAGATAGTGGTGTACTCAGATGGCTGTGAGAAATGAAAAATGAGAGATGACTCATGCCCAACATGGAGATTTCAGGAAGAACTCATAAATGGGAGGACCTGTAAGAGCAGAATTAAGAGGCAGCTGCAGTGTGGTATCATCTCACAAAAATGGAGATTCTGGGGGACATTTTCATATTAGGGAAGAACCAAAACAAACCAGCCATGTTCATTTCTGCATTTTGTCCTGGGCTCCTTAGCTGACTCTTCAGATTTCCTTCTTCAGCATGGCCTAGGTTGGGAGAATTTTCTCTTTCCCATGCCCTTTATTTCAGCTTGCTTTTATGTGATATCTTCCCCCATTAGAACATAAGCAGGGACTATCTCTGTGTATATTTTAATTTCCAGGACAATGCCTGGCACATAGTAAGTCCTTAATAAATGCTTGTTGACTTCATTGTGTGTAAGTCTTTAATACATTCACACAGGCAATAGTGATCTATCACAATACAATCATTTCACATATCCCTGAAAAGCTTCTCTTTTTTCTCTCCCAAACTCCTTTGCTTCTCTAAGATCCCACAAACACGCCAACATCCTCATCTCAACAGAACGGACAACCTATTTCAGTTATTCAGAGTTATAAACCAGCTCATTACTCTTTACTGAATCCTTCAGGCTTAAAGGTCAAGTGATGGATGCAACAGGGAGTGAAATCATTTTCCCCTATCACCTTATGAAGAAAGTTGATCACCGTTAACTACTTTGCTAAAATTTTTTTTAGCATCTTGAAATAACAGATTGCTATGGAAGAAAACATTACCTAAACTCCCTTCACTTTCTATTTGATTCAATAAAAAATGTATTAAGTGCTACTAACTGCAAGGCATTTTTTTAAGTTCTGGGTATATAATGATATTTATATACAGATTCTGCTCTCAAGGAGTTTATAATTTAATGGGAGAGAGGAGAAGATAAATATATACGTGTATATATACGTATATGTATATGTGTGTGTGTGTGTGTGTATAAAACAGACATATGGAAAGGGACTCTTTAAAGGAGACATCTTTCCAAAATGCTGGCAAGTCTTATTTTATTGAGGGAGAGTATGGTAGGAGGATTCAGGGAAGGTGTTGGAGAAAATGTCAGCTGATCTGGCCTCTGAAGGAGGGAAGGGATTGCCACAGAAGGAAATAGGTGATAGTATATGCAAAAGCTAAAATATTAGGAGGGTAAGTTGAGAAAGGAGATGGCAATCCATTTTTTCTGGCATGTAAAATACATGAAGAGGAATAATATATCTAGAAAGGTCCATTGGAGATAGGTCCTTTGAGGGCCCAGAGGGAGAGGGTACGTGAAAGATTTTCCTACACTGATAGCTCAGATGTTTCCAAGGAAGCTGCATGTAACTACAAATTCAAGTTAAACCAACAAATATTTTCTGTGCCTCTCAGGTACTAAGAATGCAAAAATGAAAAACAGTGGAATTTCATAGAGGTCATAGAGCCTACTGTGGGGATGTGTAAAGAGAGATGGATAGTACAGGGTATGATAAGAGTAAAGGAGAGATGCAATGTAGATCAAGAAAATTTGATCTTGAAATAATACTTTGAGTGAGGTGAAGAGAGCAGATCAAGGAGTACTTCAATGATATGGTGGTACCTGGTCTGAGCCTCAAAGAAAGAGAAAGATGTTGACCCACAGAGACCAAGGAGGTCTGTATTCCAGGAATGGAGGGCAAATTTGTGCAAATAAATGTACAGAAGTGAGAAATGGAAATCACAAAAGGAAACCTGAGGCTGAGGACAAAGGAGACACAGCTACTATTTATTGGCCAGGCCTCTAGAGTAACAAGAGTAACCTTAGGGCTAGTGTTGTTCATCTTGGATCTGGGAAAAATCTAGTATGTGTGCTAATTGCTTGGGAGTTCCTGAGTGAGTTACAGAGAGAGAAAAATAATTCAATTCGATAAACATTTTTAAGTGCCTACTATGTGCCAGGAATAAGTTGGTGTGGAGCTTGGAAAGAATGTGTAAAATAAGTATATCAAGAAGAGGATTCAGTGAATGGAAAAGGAAAGAGAAGAAGTGGGTTGAAAAGGTGAGTGCTAGAGCAAGTGAATTGAGTTCTAATCCAGAGGTATCTTGTGTTGGAGTCTGGATCCCCCACTTGTCTGTTTGTCTCTACCTGCCTCTGGTTCTGGGTCTGACACTTTTCTGTTTCTCTCTCTCTCTTATTCTCTTTCTATCTCTGTTGCTGTTTCTGTCTTCTTGAGAGCATTTATATATCTACATGCATATATGTACGGGTGTATAGATGTATAGATATGGGAGTGTAGTGGGGGAGTTGAGGGTCAAATGAGATAATGGATATAAAGTATTTTCCAAACCTTAAAATGGCATATAAATGCCAGTTATTACTCTTAGCTTCCAATCACCAGGCCCCCAGTCTGATGTTGACTTCATTTACTGAAACTTTTATGTATTCCTACTAAGCTCAAACACAATGCTTATAGACCATACAGAGATATGATGAAAAATGTTTAACAACTTGGGGTGGGGAAGGGTAAGAGGAGGATATATA
>CM053769.1:553582442-553626416 GCA_028658325.1 Potorous gilbertii
TTTGTTTGCCTTAATTATCTCATGTATTCAAAATAGTTAGACTTGACAAAGTATGAGGGACACAGTGAAATATAAGACACAGTCTTTGAACTCAAGAAACTGCCATAGTGAATAATACAAGATAGCCTCTAGCTAACTCCAGAATTGTATGGAACAAGCTAAGTGCTACAGGATGTCAAAGAAGGGGAAGAACAATAAAAGGAGAAATCATAAAGAAGAATTCATGTAAGAGGCAAAAATGAACTGTGCTTTGAAGGATGGGTAGAATTTAGACATGTTACAGAAGAGAAGTTTCATCCTCAGCAACATAAGGAAAGGCACAAAGGTAGAAATTAGCATAAATAAGGATGACTCATGAGACAAAGAGAAAAATCTGACTGGAGTAGAAGGTGGACTTCAGGGAGCAATGAGAAGTGTTCAGAGAGGGAGAGTGAGATCAGACTGTGAAAGGCCTTGAAAGCTAACGAGGAAAACTTCACCTGAGAAAAGCTTCACCTGCGAAACAGTGTACAGTGTAGAGGCCACTGGAGTTGTCAAAAACTCTGTGTTTAAATCTCATCACAGACACTTGTATAAATCTGGAAATGTCATTTAGCTTCTCTGTCACAGTTCTCTCAACTGTAAAATGAGTGGGTTAGACTCAGTGGCCTTCAACTTTCTTTCCAACTCTAAATCTATCATCCAACCTAATTTGCTTCCTCATTTTGGCAAGATTCAGATATCATGATATAATGGATAGGGTGAAGAGTTCAAGTAGGGAAAGTCTGGGCTCAAATTCCACCCTTATAAGCTATGTGAACAGGGCAAATGACTTAACTCCTGTGAATCTCAGCTGAGAGCCAATGTGGCTTAGTAAAGAACTGGGAGAACTGCCCTTGAAGCCAGAAAGACTTGAGTTCAAGTTTCACTTCTAACCTATATTAGATATACACTGGACAGGTCAATTAATCTCTCCTTGCTCAGGAGAATCCTCCAAGACTTCAAGCTGGGGGAAAAAAAGGTGTCAACTTATGTTGATGAAGGAAGTTTTCCTCCCTGAGAATTCCCCCATCAATGAATTCATAAATTTAGTGTCTATTCCTATTCCTAATCCCTTTGCTATTTACCCTTCATGGTTTTTGTAAGATTCAAATGAGATCATTTATATCAACACTTCACAAAGCTTAAGGTGCAAAATAATGGAAGTTGTTATTAAGATCAAGATGTATACATTCTCCATAATAAAAACTGTTACAATTTTCATTTAATCAACAAGCATTTATTATGTACTCACTATGTGCTGGGCCCAGTGTTTCATCAATGCATCCATTCACTGTAGGAACTCAGTTGGTTTTATTTAGTGGATCTAATCTGACCCTTAAATGTCATGAGAATGATTACTTTAGATCAAAAAGGCAAGCAAGCAAAAATACCCCCTCTTCCATTAGCTTTTAGTTCCCCTGTAACTCAATGTCCTTTACTCAAGTCAGGTCCAAGATTTACTCATCCAATTTTGTATCACTCTTTGCAATGCATTCTATTATATCAATGTTTAGGAACCTCTCCTTCCTTGGTAATAATTCTGGTAGAAGTGATGTTTCCCATGATTCACTGAAATAACATAGTCACTGATGGGTTTCAGTTAGCCATGTTGTTCTGTGAATCATGAGAGATTTGCTATCACACAAAAGATGCCTCGGACTTCCCCTGATAACACTGGTGTCTGAAGGTTCCCTTTTTAAAGGAACTCCATTGGTTTGGTCCTCCTCATTTGAAATGACCCTTATCTGAGTGACCTGTGTCTTTAGGAGCTAATGGCATCACTGAGAGTGAGGTGGTACAATGATTCATGTCCTGTTTCTCCCTATTCTTCCAAAGAACATTTACTGAAAGCCAGCTGGACAAGCTGCATTGTCGTTAGTTTATTCCTCTCTGTCTGCTTTGGTGCTGTTGGACACTCTAATTACATTTTACTTCATTTCCTAGATAATTTATGTGAAGCTCATTCAATAGCAGGAAAAGTGCAGAGGCCAGACTATGAGAACATGACACTGTAAGATTTAGAACAGCTAGTTGGGATTAAGGACTGCCAGTGATTCCTTTTTCAAGGTTATCCAGCAGGCAGAGTATAAGGAAATGTGAGGGTCCCACTCCTGGCAAAAATATTGCTTTTCACTATGTATAACCAATAAGAAGTTGAGATAATTTGCACAGAAATTGGTAGTTCATTCTGCCAACAGATGAAGCGTGTTTGCTGTTTGGTTAGAATCAACTTGTCTGCTGCTTTCTTTCTACTGAAATGAATATTGAAGAAAAGTCAAAGATCTGACACTTAAAAAGTAGTTGGTTTCATATTTTAGCTCCTTTCCTTTTAAAGGTAAATTTATACAATAATTGCAATCACGAGAAAAACAACATTGAAAAGACAGCAAAACTCTGATGAACAGTAATGAGTAATTCTGGTCCAAGATAATAGATGCATAGATGAGTAAACAGAATATTTGTCTCTCTGTAGAGAGATGGAGGGCAGGATGTCTATGATCACACAGCATTGCATACGTGGTCATGTATAGTATTAAAATTTATAATTTTTCTTTGTTTACAAGGGAGTATATAGGATAAAGTAAAGGATTATGCTGTGAAAATAAAATGGATCAATAAAATATTTAAAATGAAATTTAAAAAATTAAAAATTGTGTTGGAGAAATATACACACTATATTTCACTTTCTTTAAATTTAATTGACTAAACCACAAAAATAATAGGTCACAGTCACGTAGTACTTAACAATTTCCCAAAGCACTTTTCTTAAAACAACCCTGTGAGGTTGGGAGGACAAAGAATTTTACAGGTGAGAAATTGTCTCGGAGAAGAATAAGCTTTTCTAAGATAAAGCATCTATTAACTTTAGTTATAGACCTATAGTCTGAAACCAAGTCTCCTGAATCTGAATGACTAACTCTTCCCATTTTACTCCTCTCTGCTTTTACAAAGTTGAATAAGGCTCTCAGTAGCACCCAATCTTTCCCTGCTTTGTTCTGGGATCCTATGGAGATCATAACGAATTTAAATCAGTTTCTTCTAGTGTAACATACAAGGGATGATGATGGAACATCACAGCTCTAGGGGAGGAACTTAGAAATCATTCATCCAAAAGGAGGACATTTTAAGGGAGGAGAGTCAGCCGTATGTGACCATCTTATCATCCGCTACTGAAAAACATGCAATCTCTAATTCGCTTAAAATTCTTTCCTTACCTCAAACCTGGGTGAACAAACAGAATTCTAGATGAGTGAGTGTTAGACTGTCAATACATCTACAATTTGAAGTAACACCATTATTTTAGTAGTATCTACAGAGTAACTACTTAAAAACACTGAGCTCTTCCAGGAGGGGCCTTTGACATGTGAGTACTAGCCATTAATAAAGATTATTGATATTAACACTCCGTCCTCTTTACTCTCAGTAAGTTCTTTTGGGAAAATTAAAGCAATCCTTGAAATTCAATACTTTACCCCTGAATAGGAAAAAAAGAGCTTCCATGTCTAGTGCTGAGGATGTCCAAAGCACATATGGTTTGGATAACAATAGGTTTTTCACAATAGCCCCATTTCAAAAGAATGCATAATAGATTCGTTTCAAAGCTTTTGAAAAAAAAACCCTTAAGTGCCCTAAAAATGAGAATAAATAGTAAATATTTATATCTCCTAGGGTGCTCACAGCATTTTAACATTCTTTCAGAGGAAATGTATTTTCCAAATATAGGAGGAACTTGTTTTAGGCATGTCCAGTATATGAAAAGCCACAAAGGCAAGTCTTGATTTTTAAACACTCAGTTTATTAACTGACCTGTAGATACAAATAGTCCTGCCCATCTGAGGGGTCCTGCTACCTTTAATCTTGTAGATTGCCTGTGGATTCAAAAGAAGTTAAGATGCAAAAAGCACAAAGAGCCTAGGAGTCAGACTTCTATGCAGAATTGATATCTCTCTTCATTATAGCTTCCCTTAACAAAAATAAGCTCACTCACATTTCCGAAGTATTTTTCACTTCACTTCTATCAGCATTTTCTGAAATTCCAGCCTTGGATGCAATGATTTTCAGTTCAGAAGGATAAAGGGGATTAATAAACCTGTAGGAGGTTCCCTTCGGATTAGAAGTTTCAGGTTTACTAAAGGCTCTTACCCTCCCTTCCAACTGGGTGAAAGAAGACTTAGGGAGGCCATGTGGAAGAGGGCCATGTGTCTCAGTGGGAATAGATCTTATCAGGGATATCTTATTGGTTTTCCAATTTTGATTTCACAGACAGGAAAGTACCATTCAATGAGAGTGCTGGGACTGGGAGTTTCCAAGTAATTCTGGGGGATTTCCCTAAAGGGGAAGGATGAATATGTGAGAAAATGAGTCTAGAGAGTAGAGATAGCCTATCGTGAGAAAGTCGAGTTCCAAGAAACCAAAATAGACCTGAACATGCCAGAGACTTAGTAAGTATTTAATAAAGGTCATCTTTCAATGAACAACTTTGTATGACTCATTCTAAACTGATTCTGGATAACTTATGTATAGGTTTTTTGTTTTGCTTTTGTTTCAGATTTTTTTTTGCATATTTTCTAGTAAACTACTGCATCCAGGATAAAATAAAAACTCCTCTATTTATCTTTCAAAGCCCCTGAAAATCTTCCCTCATCTTCTCTTTCCAGTCTCATTATACATTGTACTGGCCCTTCTCTGTTCTTCAGACAAAGCATCCCATCTCTGTCTCCATCTCTGTACTTTTACAATTGATTTTTCACAGTGATTAGAATTGTTCCACCCTCACCTCCATCTCACAGAGTCCTGTTTCTTACATGAAGATTCAGCTCAAGCACCTATTTCAACATGAAGCCTTTGTTGATTTCCCCACCTGTTAGTGCCTTCCCTGCTTCCCTATATCCCTTATACTTAAATACTTTGCATTAGTTGCATTTATTTATGTGAAATAATAAATTTATTAAGAAAATAAACTTATTAAATACATTATTAAATATAATAAATTTATTAAAGAGCTCATAGAGCTAACTCTAATCATAGAATGTCAGCCTTAGAAAAGACCTCTGGTCCAAGGATTTTCAGTCTTGTATCTCCAGATCCCTGTGGAAAGATTTCAGGGAGACCATGAACTTGGATGGAAAATACATTTTTATTTTCACCAACCTCAAGTTGAAATATAGCATTTCTTTCATTTATTAATTTAAACAATATTCTGAGAAGGGTTCCATAAGCTTTGCCAGATTTACAGAAAGGTCTATGACATGCAAAAAAGAAAAAAAGATTAAGAACCTCTGCTCTAAACCATCCCTCTCATTTTACAGGTGAGGATAGGCTTAGAGGTTTGACTTGCCCAAGGCTATCTAATGAACCAATGGCAAATTCCATATAAGAATTCAACCCCCTCTTTCAAATCCAACATGGTTATCGCTATAACAAATTATTACAAACTGACAAGCTTATCATTGACTTTTTTGAAGTATATTCATATTTCCTAAACATTATTACGTACATTCTTTGTAATTCTTGCTACAAATTGACTCATATTTATCTTGTGTCTGAATCATGTTCAGCTGCTAGATTCCTCTTTCCAAGTCATGCTCAATTTGTAGATACAAATTCACCGATCCTTCTATGTCTTTACCCCACAAAAGTGATGGGCTAATACTGGTTGAGATTAGATGGTATATATGTATGTCCAAGTTGGAAAAGTCTTACTGGATCATCTTTCTCCAAAGGGATAATAAAGTTTTGGGTGGTCAATAATTAGATCCAGACATATTGGAGCATATTCTGCCTTCACATTGCTTCAGTCCTTGATTGAGTTTCTGTCAGTTCTTTTTATTTCTTCTGTTTAGTTTAGATCCATGACTTTACCAGTAAAAGCTATTATGTAGTGAAATTCCTTTCCGTCAACAAAAATGGGCAATATTTTGCAACTTATAGTCTTAGAGCTACTTGGGGTATTAAGAGGTCAGTGAATGATCACATGGTTAATATGTGTCAGAGGTTAGACAAAAATCTGGGTTTTCCTGACTCCATGGTCCTCTGTCCATATACCATGCTACTTGTGGTGAGAGTTTGGAGAGAGACTTACAGCAATGCTAGATGGTACAATGGACAGAACACTTGGACCTGTGCTCAAATATGACTTCAGCACTTAATTGCTGTCTTACCCTAGGCAAGTTGCTGACCCCGTTTGCCTCACTTTCCTCATCTGTAAAATGAGTCAGAGAAGGAAACAGGAAAACACTCCAGTATATCTGCTAAGAAAACCTCTAATGGGGTCCCAAAGAATTGGACACAACTAAAAATAACTGAACAACCACAGAGAGACCCAAATGAGATACTATCTCTGAAGAGTTTTTAAAATTTAAAAGTTCAGTGTGTCAGATTTTTTATTGTTGTTGGCATTTTTCTTCTTACTATGACTACTCCTTGTTTGGTAGTCACGCTTAAGAATCTATTGAATTTATATTTATAATTCATTATTTGGGGTTTCCCCACACATCTGATTTGTTATAAGCCAATCACCAAACTAGAAAGATGAATGATAGCCCAAACACAAAACATGTGTCTAAAGACAGGTTTATTGTAATGAAATTTTTAAGCACCTACCATGTAAGCCGACTGTGCTGAGTGCTCACAAAAAGGTATAGATAGGACCATGCATACTGAGTTGGTAACCTTGAAACTTACAATTTGTGACATGGTGCATGAGGTCAGCATGGCCATTTGTTTTGGATCTGGGTTGATTCCCAAAGTCTAAGTTCCAGTGCAAAGATGCCAACACAAAGTTTGGGTCCATGAAAAAGTAGCCCAAAAATGGAAGTCTCTGATACTTCATTATATCAAGAAGAAACCTCAGTTCACCATGCAGACACTGGCATTTCTAACTGCTTTCATACTTATCATCATATCGGACTTCTCATATTCTAATTGGTAAGGATACAAGTCATCATGTGTTGCCTCTGTTCCCAAATCTATAGCTCCTAGGTACAGAGGTAATGCTGATAAGACCAAAATAGATGGACTCAGGATTGGAATGTTTGACCACTGCCTTATTGAAGGTCTTGGGCATTGTGAGTCTGTGAGATCGGTGCAGTGGATAGAATGCCATGCCTGAAGTCAGAAGGACCTGAGTTCAAATCTGGCCTTAGACGCTAGCTGTGTAACCCTGGGTAAATCACCTAACTTATTTACCTCAGTTTCGTTATCTGTAAAATGAGCTGGGTAGCAAATGAGAAAACATTCCAATCTCTTTGCCAAGGAAACTCCAAATGGCATCACAAAGATTTGAACACAACCGAATGACTAAGCAACACCTCTCTACTATAATTCCCTTGGGAGTTTGGACAATGGGTCTCATGCCTTAGGTATGGAAGAGCTGCAAAAAGAAAAAGACCACTAAATGAATGACAATTCAGCTCATAACAAGACAATATTGGAGGGTCTTGCATCTATGAAATAGAGCAACAGAGCCATAAAGAGGGCAAAAAGAGTCTCCCATTACAATAATTAATACAAATTAACAAAAACATTTACAGAGCATTTCAGAGCTGTTCCTCAGTCTGAAAAAAACCTAGGTTTTATTTGCCTACAAGCCCTTCAGGGTGTCAGGTTCTCTGGGTTTGTTTGTTTATTTTTTGCCATTTTTCCAGTTACTGTTTCTGTTTGGAGAAACCAGTTGGTAAACAAGCATTTACTAAGTGTCTATTATGCAGCAGGTACTTTGCTAAGCATTGGGGCTACAAAGAAAGGCAAAAGATAGCCCCTGTCCTCAAGGAGCTCACAATCTAATGAAAAAGATAGTAATGAAAACAACCTTGCACTAACAAAATATACAGGATCAATTGGAGATATTCAACATAGGAAAGGCATCAGAATTAAGAGAGGTTGAGAAAAGTTTCTTGTAGAATTTTACCTGGGACATGAAGGGATGCAGTGGAGTTGAGGAGGATTTGGGGAGGTAGAGAATCCCAGGAAAAAGGAACAGCCACTCAATCAGTTTAAGAAGTTTGTAAGCATCTTTTTGACTCTGTTCAATCCTCTCATATCCCCCTCCCCACTTCGTCCTTCTCTGAGCTACCCTTCCTCCCGGTGGCACTTCAGGACATAAAGTACCTCTACAGATGCAAGAGGAAGCCTCAGGATTATCTTTCTACATTTAAGAAAAGAAGCCTGAGGTTTGGTACCTGAACTAGCAGATAAGCCTCAGTAGGCACAATCTCAGAAGGAACTTTCATCTACAGAAAAAGGAAAGAATACTTTAAAATCTGCAAGCACCATCAGTAGGTCAGGGTAGGGCCAGTCTTCAGTTCATTTTTAAGCAGTCTGAAATATCATGCCAGTTGAGAGGTGAATGGAAGCAGCTATGTGGCACAGTGAAGAGAGCACCAAGCCTGAAGTCAAGAAGACCAGAGTTCAGATCTCACCTCACACAATTACTGTGGGGCAGCTAGGTGGTATAGTGAATAGAGCACCAGTGCAGGAGTCAGGAGGATCTGAGTTCAGATCTCATCTCAGACACTTGACACTCACTAGCTGTGTGACCTTGGTCAAGTCACCCCAACTGCCTCATCCTGGGCCCTCTCCAGTCACCCTGAGGAATATCAGGTCTCTGGATTCAGATGACTCTGGAGGAGAAGTGAGGCTGGTGACCTGCACAGCCCTCCCTCACTCAAAAACAAGTGCAAGTCGTGTCATCATTTCTCTGATGGCATGGTCTTCTTCGGCAGCGAAGGACAAACACACACACACACACTCACACACACACACTCACACACACGCACACAATTACTAGCTGTGAGAGCTAGAGGAGTCACTTAACCTCTGTTTGCTTCCATTTCTTTATCTATAAGATGAAGATGCTAATAGCACCTACCTCCTAGGGTCCTTATGAGGATCAGATGAGATAGTAATTCTAAAAATATAGTGCCTAGCACATCATAAACACTATAAAAATGTTAGCTAATAATACATAGAGCACTGAGCCTAGAGAAAAAAATACTGGATTTTAATCTCTGTCTCAAAAACTTCCTGGTGATCCTGAGCAATACAACTTATCTGAATCTCATTTTTTTCTTATCTGTAAAATGTGGATGAAATTGAGTCTACCTCACAGGAGCATTGTATTGAATAATGGGTGACTGTACTTTGTAAAATCTGAAAACAGTAGACAAATGTTAAGTTGTGATTAATATCAGTTCTGCTGCATCTTTCAGGCCTCTGTTCTCCTCAGAACTTGCTGAGGTTATGACCCTGATGCCTAACATTATTTTCTTGAGTTTCTATGCTTTCAACTCATCTTGGATGTTCGATGTCTCCATCTGTGGTCTCCCCAACTTTTGATTCTCTTAGACTTTGGCCACCTTGAATTCTAGTCTTCTGATTGACCTCAACTTTTGCCTATACTCAGCTGGGCTTATTTCTAGGTTCCCTGGAACAATCTATAGTCCAGATCACCTTCCTAGTGGTAGTGAGTTTGACCCCAGCCTTGGGAGATTTACACTTAAAATGGACAAAAAGTTTTCCAGAAGTTTTGTTGGTTAACAAGATAGATTGGAGGGGGTGGAAAAGGTAGTCAAGAGCAAGGTCATTAGCGGGCACTGAAACGGAAAGAACAATATGAACCCAAAAGTTGTTTTGAAAGAAGAAACAATAGGATATCATGACAGGGTAAAGGAAAAGACGTCAAAGACAGATCCAGTGTCATCCAATAGTCTATTTGAAGAGACCTATTTTCCTTCCTGTTCTCCCCACACTGATGACCACTCTTTGTGTTTAGAAGCCATTACCAAACTATTTGAACTTAATTCCACAATTATTGTCTTGTTATACCTCATTTTTGGAAGAAAAATAATGCAGTTAGAATGCTTTCAGAACCCCTAAGGGAAATTAATATGTTTACAGTATTCCTATCATATCATTTAACCCCAAAGAGAAACAGAAGGCAATCTTCACAGATGGAGCAGGGGCTCTGTAGGAAGAGAAGATCACTGCCATCTGACATCATTAGGAAGCAAATGCTTGTAGACATTAACAGGACACTTAAGTTCCGAATTGGCTTGTAAAATAGTTATTTAAAAAAGGAAATCTATCCCAGTACGCTAGCATTGATTTTGCTCCTTAAGGTCCTTTGCAATATTTCCTTCAGTTGTTAAAGTAAGTTAGCGGGAGCTAGGCAGCACAGTGAGTTGGCCATGGAATCAGGAAGACCTGAGCTTAAACCCTGCCTCAGACATTTACAAACTATGCAACTCTAAACAAATCACTTAACTTCTTTCAGTCTGTTTCCTCATCTGCAAATTGGGAGTGATAATAGATAATAGATATCTGTTCAGATACCTATTATATGACGACATAGTAAATAATAGAAAACCTACCTCACAGGG
Organism: Potorous gilbertii; assembly: GCA_028658325.1. Classification (NCBI taxonomy): domain Eukaryota; kingdom Metazoa; phylum Chordata; class Mammalia; order Diprotodontia; family Potoroidae; genus Potorous; species Potorous gilbertii. Next base: position 553,592,843 of record CM053769.1, read on the forward strand.
TTTTTGTGAAGATAAAATGAACTAACATATGTAAAGTGCTTTGCATACCCTAAATGTTAGTTATTCTTATAAAAAAGTGATCTGAGAGGTTCTAGATCCTCTGATTTGTAAGTTGTTACACATTTACAACCTACTTTTCTATGGATTCAAAAATGCATCTTTTTCACAAGTCCAGGATCAGTGAAGTATGACTAGTAAGCAATTCATGTAAAAAAGAAAAAAAAGATCAGGCTAGAGGACAGGATGGAGGGACAAGCTCAAAATGAATCAACCATATGATGGACTACCAAAATTTGAAAACAAGATTAAGCTACATTAAGAGAGTTCTAACAGAATGAGTGAGATAAGAGGGAACCAGATTCTCTCTCAGTCATATCACAACTGGAATATTTTATTCTTTTCTGGGCTCTACATTTTAATATAGACCTTGGGAAACTAGAGAACATCCAAAAGATGGCAACGAAGATGGTGAAGGTTCTCCAGATAAAGTCATATGAGCATTACTTGAAGGAACCAATGAAGAAGGAGGAGGGGACATAATAACTATATTCATGTTTGAACAACTGTCTAATGGAAGAGAGGAAACTATCTCTGCTTGACCCCAAAGGCCAGAACTAAGGGCAATGGGCAGAAGGGGAAAAGAAACCTCCTAATGATGAGAGCTACCCAAAAGTGGAAAGGGATGCCTACAAAAGTAGTGAATTAACCTTCTGATTGACCTCAACCTTTGTCTACTTTCAACTGGGCTTAGTTTTTTGGAATACAGGTCAGATTTCCATTCAGTGAGTTTGTTGTAGAAGGAATTCTTAGTCAAATATCTATTATACTATATAGCCCTGAGGTGCTTTTGAACCCTATGATTCTGTTGAGGAAATGCACCATATCTCCTGGACTGTCACCTTTTTTTATTTTGTAATGGAAACCACAATTTTTTGTCTATATTATCTTCCTCTCCATTCCCTCCCCCATCCATTGAGAAAACAATAAATATGATATCTATTATACAAATGAAGTCACACAAAACATATTTCCATATTAACCATGTTCTGAGAAAAAAAAAGCAAAACAAAAAAAAACATGCTTCAATTTGTACTCTAAATGTATTAGATCCCTATCTGAAGGTAGATAGCATTTTTAATCATGAGCCATTTGGAACTGTCTCAGACAATCAGAGTGACTAAGTCTTTCACAGCTGTTCAACATTACAATACTGCTGTTAGTGTGTATAAGGTTCTGATTGTGCTCCTTTCACTTTGCATCAGTCTGTATAAGTTTTCTCAGGTTTTTCTGAAATCATTCCCTTCATCATTTTCTACAGTACAAGAGAGTACAATACAGTACAATACTCTGTATTCATAACCATAATTTGTTCAGTGATTCCACAATTGATGGACCTTAGTTTGCAATTCTTTGTGACCACAAAAAGAGTTGCTATAAATATTTTTGTACAGATGGATGCTTTTCCTTTCTCCTTGATCTCTTTGGAGTACAAATCTAGTATTGCTATTACTGAGTCGAAGGATATACACAGTTTTATATTCCTCTGATCATAGTTCCAAACTCTTCTCCAGAATCATCACATCTGTTCACAGTTCCACTTACAATGCATTAGTGTATCTCTTTTCTCATATCCCCTCCAGAACTTGTCATTTTCCTGTTCTGTCCTGTTAGTCAATCTGGTAGGGGTGAGGTTGTTCTTTGGAATTGTTTTAATTTTTCATTTCTCTAATTATCGGTGACTTAGAGCATTTTTATATAACAATTGATAACTTTGTTTTCTTCCTCTGGAAAGTCTTTCATGGCTCTTGGTTATTTATCAATTAGGGAATGGCTCTTTTTTAAAAAAAAAATTGACTCAGTCCCCTATAATTTTTTGAGAAATTAGGTCTTTATCAGAGAAACTTGCCGTAAATTTTTCTCCCAGTTTTCTGCTTTTCTTCTAATTTTCACTGCATGAATAGAGTCCTACCAGTACACTGTATTTTGTTTTTACAATGAAACACTAAATTGCACATTCAATAATAATTCAATCAGCAAGCATTTATTTAAGTACTTACTATGTACCAGGGATAGTGCTATGCACTTGGGAAACAGACATAAATGACGAACTCCTCTCTTCAGGGAGCTTTGCCTTGCTTTGTAATGTATTCATTTATGTATGTCTTTTCTTCCATGTAGAAAGCGGTTGTCTTATTTTCTTCTGAATCCTCCACCTGGCTGCAATAAATACTCATTGATTAAATAACATTACTGTGATGACTGTTCAGGTTTATAACTCTAGCACGTAAAAATCTGATTATTTCTTCTTAGCATCTTTTCAGAGACTTTCTTTGTGATAAGCCTAAGCTAACCTCAAATGGTAGGGGGGACCTTAGTCATATGATCTATGGTGCCAGTGTTAAAGTATGTGCTAACATATATAAAAATTATAAAATTTTCATTCAATAATATATTATAAATAATGTGCTAAAATAACTATAGTACTTAATATAGCACAGTAGACAAAGTACCAGGCCTAGAGTCAAGAAGACTTATTCTTCAGAGTTCAAATCAGGCCTCAGGCACCTACCAGCTGTGTGACCCATGGCAAGTCACTTAATCATACTTGCTTCAGTTTCCTCATCAGTATAATGGCAAATCACTCTAGTATCTTTGCCAAGAAAACCCCAAATAGAGTCACAAAGAGTCAGATGTGAATGAAAAATGATTAACAACATATAAACAAAGATAGCCAGGTGAAGCAATGGATAGACTGCCCAATCTAGCGTCAACAAGACCTGAGTTCAAATCTGACCTCTGGCAATTACTAGTCATGTGACCCTCAGCAAGTCACCCCTGTTTGCCTCAGTTCCCTCATCTGAAAAATGGAGATAACAATACCATCTACTACCCAGGGTTGTTGTGAGGATCAAATGAAATAATAATTGTAAAGCACTTAACGCAGTGTCTATATAGTTATATAATTAGTGCTACATAAATATTAATTATCTTCATTATTATAGAGAGAGATAAATAAATAACAACATCTTATAAACACCAGCGTACGGTTTGGTACCTGTTTCACCAAACCTTACCGCGACCATTAGACACAGTTGTTGCTGACGTGGAGTACCAAAAACATTCCAAGATGTGTACAACTCAGGGGATTTTGCAGCCTCAGCAGCTATCAAAGCTCCAACTCCTATTTTTTTTCCTTTGAAGCCAAAAATGAATTGTTTACTATTGAAAGTCTTTCATATTTCTGCTCACTGCTAAACAGAAGAAAAGCCTTAGCTTCCCCTTCCATCTTCCTTGATTTTTGTTCCGGCTTTCTTGCAGCTGACAAAAACAGTAAGAAATAATATCCAGCCCATGCATTTTCCTTCCTTTAAGTATCAGCTAAAATCCCACCTTTCCCAGGAAGTCTTTCTCTACTTAATTCTTGTGCCTTTCCTCTGTTAATTATTTCCTATTTTGAGCACATAAATTGTTTTGTATCTATCTGTTGACTTATTGTCTCCCCCATTAGATTGTAAGCTCCTTGAACACAGGGGCTGTTGATTCTTTTTGTATCCTCAGTGCTTAGTATGGTGTGTAGCACATAGTAGGTGCTTAATAAAGATTTCTGGATTGATTGATTGTATTTTTATTTCAGGATACTTTATTCTCAATTTTTATAATTTCTTATGATTGCCTTGGATGAGCCTAATGGGAATTAGTAATTTGAATTTATCAATGAATTTTATGCACTACAGAATCAAGACTTAAAGGTATCCCTGAAAACAGAAACAAAAACAGAATAAAGAAATAAAAACAGAACAAATAACAGAAACAAAAAATGGGTTATATCAAAAACAATATTCTAAAAATATAACTTTTAGTTAGCATTGTGATCCCTGAATATTAAATCAGAAGATGTGAGTTTGAATTCTAGGTCTGTGACAATAATTCGTATGACCTTGGGTAAATAATTTCTCTGTTCTGGGCTACCATTTTCTTATGAAATTAAGCAACTGTAATAAATAACCTTTAAAACCCCTTCCTACTCTAAAATCCTATAATCTCTTCTAGAATTTATTTTTTAAACAAAGCTGTTTAAAAGAACTAAAGCTAAAATTTGAAAACTTTAAAAGATACTTTAAACAAATACAATAGTTTTAATACTATATACCTAAACAGTTTTCATAAACTAAAAAAAGACATAAAGTTATGTTACTACCTTCCATATAACTCTTAGATCTCTTTTTATTTCTTTTTAACTTAAAGAGTTGATATTAAAGTCGGTATGCATTTGGTCAAAATGAAAACCAAATTTAATGGAGAGATTATTTTAAAGATCCTGTTGTCAGCACCCATTCTTATTTAAAAAAAAACACTAGAAGGCATTAGGATAAATGGACTATCCTTAAAATAAGCAATATCTATCTAAAATCATCAAGAAGCATTATTTGTAATCAGGATAAGCTAAAAGCCTTCCCCAAAAGATCAGTGGTGAAGTAAGCATCCTGTTACCAACACTATTATTCAATATGATACTAGAAATGTTAGCTATAACAATAAGAAAAGAAAAAGAAATCAAAGGAATTTAAACAGACAACAAGGAAACAAAACTATCACTCTCTGCAGATGATATGATGGTCTACTTAGAGAACCCTAGAGAATCAATTAAATAATTACTTGAAATAATTAACAACTTTAGCAACATTTCAAGATATAAAACAAACTCATATAAATCACCTGCAGCAAGAGATAGGGAAAATCCAATTAAAGTAACTGTAAATAATATAAAATATTTGAGAATCTACCTGCCAAGACAAACTCTGGAACCACATGAACACAATTACAAAACACTTTTTACCCAAGTAAAGTCAGATCAAAAAAATTAGAAAAATATCAATTGCTCATGGGTAGACCAAGGTAACATAATAAAATTGAAAATTCTGATTGAGCTAATTTACTTATTTTGTGCCATACCAATCAAACTATCAAAAAATTATCCAATAGAGCTTAAAAAATTAACAAAATTCATTTGGAAAAACCAAAAGATAAGACTATCAAGGAAATTAATGAAAAAAATACAAAGGAAGGTAGTCTCACGATGCCATCTCTCAAGCTATATTATAAAGTAGCAATCATCAAGACTATCTGGTACTGGCTGGAAAATAGAGTGGTGGATAAGTGGAATAGATTAGGTACACAAGACGCAGTAGTGAACGACCATAGTAACCTAGTATTTGATAAACTCAAAGATGCCAGCATTGGGGATAAGAACTCAGCATTTGACAAAATCTGCTGAAAAAAACCTGTAAAACAATAGGACACAAACTAGGTATACAAAATGTCTCATATTGTATGCCAAGATAAGGTCAAAATGGGTGCATGGTTTAGACATTAAGGGTGACCCACAAGCAAATTAGAAGGCCAAGGAATAGTCTACTGGTCAGACCTACTGGGAGGGGAATAATTCAGGACCAAACAAAAGATAGAGATTATTACAAAATTTAATGCAATTAAAATTGTCATTAAAAAGTTTTGTACAAATAAAACCAATGCAACCAAGATTAGAGGGCAAGAAATCTGGGAAACAATCTTTACATAAAGTGTCTCTGATAAAGGCCTCATTTATCAAATATATAGAGAACTGAGTTAAACTTTTAAGAATATGTCATTCCCCAGTTGTTAATTGGTCAAAGGATATGAATGGGCAATTTTCAGATAAAGAAATTAAAGCTTTCTATAGGCATATGAAGAAGTGCTCTAAATCATTTTGACTAATAAATTTAAACAACTCTGAAGTATGACCTCATACCCATCAGTTTGGCTAATATGACAAAAAAGGAAAATGATAAATGTTGGAGATAATATGAGAAAATTGGGGCACTAATACATTGTTGATGGAATTGTGAAATGATCCAACCATTCTGGAGAGGGATTTGGAACTATGCCCAAAGGGCAGCCAAACTGTGCATACCCTTTGATCCAGTAAATACCACTACTAGATCCCAAAGAGATCATAAAAAAAGGGAAAAAACCTATATGTGCAAAACTGTTTATAGCAGCACTTTTCATGGTGGCAAAATGTTAGAAACTGAAGGGGTGCCCATCAATTGGGGAATGGCTGAACAAGTTGTGGGATATGAATGTAATGAAATACTATTGTGATGTTGAACAGATTTCAGAAAAATCTGGAAAGACTTGTATAAATTGATGCAAAGTGTGATGATAAGCTATAAATGACTGCAACACAATGATCCAAGAGAAGTATAAAGGTATCATGAAGCAAAATGCTATCTACATCCAGATAAAAAACTAAGGGACTCTGAATGCAGATCAAAGCAAATTTTTTCAGTTGTGTTATTATTTTTCATGGTGTTTTACCTTTTAATCTTTTTTTCTTTATTCACAATTGTCATTAATATGGCAATATGTTTTGTGTGATAGCATATATATATATATATATATATATATATATAAAACATATCAAATTATGTATCATTTTTGGAAGAAGGGGGAGGAGGGAGGGAGAAAAATCTCATAAAATGAATGCTAAAATTACTTTGACATGTAATTGGGGAAAATAAAATACTCTTAAAAATAATAAAAATCACATCATATAAATGAAAAGAAGAAACCAAGTTTTGCAAGTTCCTTATTGAGAGGGCAAGCATGCTATATAATATATGAATATGACATTAGATACAGAGTCAAGGATTCCATGACATCAAATCTCAGCTCTCCTATTTAGTAATCTGTATGACCTTGAAAAAGTAGCATCTCTGAATTTCAGTACCCTCCTCTGTAAAATGAAGTGGTTCAAGTAAATGATCACCTCTACCTAAAAGTCTATAATTCTAGATGGTCTTATAGGATCATTTAATCATAGTCTATGAGGATGAGGAGAATTTAAGGTAAGGATGTTTGCAAGTTTTTACACAAGTAGAAAATAAAATAGCTCTCTAATCTCACATTTCCTTCTTGAATGTTTCCTCTGGAGCTATCATCCCCAAACAATCTCAGGGATCCCATTTGTTGATGACCAAATCAAGTTTTTAAATGAAGAGCTACCTCTCTTAAATGTATAGATTTTGTCTAACAGTGATTCAATTAAAAGTTAAATAGTTACAAACACTGAAATCAACTGCTTAAAAATTTGTGTGGACACAGTCACTGATCAATAAGAGACTTTGAAATACAGTCAAACTGTGGAGGAGCTAAAAGATTTGGGGGGTGGGGAAAGCATCCCTTTGGACCAAATTCAGATACTGATCTTAGCCAAATTATGCCACATTTTATATCCCAGTTGCAGCTAGTTATCAATTAATTGTCGTCTCACTCATAGGAACTCAGACATTTTCCCTTCAGTCTGCATCCACTCACAGTACATAATGGCTAAACCTAGTAATTTCTCTTCTCATCATATAAATCCATCAGTACTTTCTAAATGAATAACAGATAGAGCATTGTATTCCCTCTAATAGGAATCATAAAGCATCTGGCCAGTTTCAGGCTTATTGCCTAAGATAATTTCTTGGAAAAAATGCTAAGAAATGCTTGTTCTTATGTCAAAGTTAATTCAGTTGTTTGCCAAATAGCTTGATATAATCTATTCTTTCTGCTTTTCTTTTTGTTAATAATTTCCAGGACATCTCTTCAAATTATTTCTTTCTTAGTTTAAAGTGAAAGTTTTTTTTTGATCCTCAAAAACAACATGAAAGGCATGTGAACATATCTTCAGAAATGGACTATTATAGTTAATAAGCCAGGGCAGAACCTTTGGCAATTGAGAAAGGCTGGCCATGGTGAAATGAGGCTCATTTGGGATGAATGCTTTTGTACAAACTTTAGCATATTATTTATGAAACTTTTTCAGACCAGAATTTAAAGTGCATGACATGGGAAACTTACAGTTTTCATTCTGAAAATTAAGATAACTGGAGGTTTCTACTATAAAAATTTTAGACTACCAATAAATATAAAACTAATTTGTCAGAAAAGGGACATTGATTGTAAAAAGGAGTCAAGATGTTCTCTCTCCCTACTATTTTTCCTTCCCTATCTTCTTTCTCCTAATACACACACATACATACATAAATATGTATGTATGTATATGTTAATGTGTATGTTGTGGGGTGATAGTTATTGTTGTTCATTCATGAAGTATCTTTGCCATTTCCTTTTCCGTCTCATTTTTCTGATGAGAAAACTAGACAAACAGGGTTAAATGACTTGCTCTGAGTCACATAACTCGTAAACTAAAGATGAATCTTCTGGACTTTATCCACTTGTGCCATCTAGTTATATTACATAAATATAAATGTATGTATAAAATGAGACTACATATGTGTATAAAGTGTGTATATGTATATACAAACATATGTCTAGAAGAATATATGTATATACATATATACATAATTACCCACACTGTAGCATATAGCTATGTCTCTGTGTAAACAAAATGAATAATAATTAATAGTTGAACTTATAATATGTTAGGTTGAGGATACTGTGAAGAGGAGAGAAAGGAAAAGATGGAGGGAGGAGGAGGAAGAAGAAGGAGAAAGAGGAGGTGAAAGAGGGGGTGAAGGAGGAGGAGGAGGAGGAGAAGCTTGAGTTATTCAGGTTAATAATCACCCTGAATCCAATCACAAGAAAATTTACAGAGATCTTTTCATTGCTCCCACATGGACTCAGTTCTGACATACACTTTTAGAAAGAGTAATCTAGTGAAATGCTCAACTTGGAGTTCAGAGATAGGGGCACAGTTCATCACAGTCTTGTGATGTCAAATTACAGAACTCAGTTTCTCCATCTGTAAAATTAGGCTAATAAAAGTCCTTTCTTGTATTTGTACAGCAATATTTTGAGAACATATGTGACAATGGTAATGATAGCATGCATTTAATCTGTTTATTAGGTAGGAAATGGAATCTTAGAGAGGAAGGAAGACTTAGATCAGATACAGATTGAACTGATCCTGAATAGAAGGACAGGGGACCAGCGTGGAAGAAAAGTCTTAGAACAAGGTTCAAAAAGGGTTGTAGAAATGAGATAAGCTTGCAGTGGATGGAACCCTGAGGGATATCCAGCAAGTTAGTAAGAACTATGCATATGACCTGTTCAGCCAGGGCCCCAAAATAGCGATGCTTGAGCATGGGAGAATGAAAGAAAATTCCTTGCCCTTAGCCAGGAGCATCAAATTAGGGCATGTATTTGTAACCTTAGTGATTAGCCTGGTGCATAGCGCATTAGATAAATGAAGTACAAACGACCACATTTGTGAAGATGAGAAAGGAATGAATAATGCACCAAACCTGGTCCTGTGAATTGTAATTGTGAGATGCCTCCACTGTATATACTTTGTATCCTAGAATTAATTTATGTCATAGAAGATTTAATGCATTTGAGACACCTGTGTGTGCTGGACTACAGTGGACGAGGTGAAAGAGAGAGGGACCATCAGAGGACACAGAAAGATCATCTCTCCATGGATCGTAGGGTTATAGATTTAGATCTGGAAAAGACCTCAGAGGTCATCCTGTCCAACTTCATTTTGCTGAAGAGGAGGCTGAGAGGGCTTGTTACTTGTCCAGAGTCACACAGCTAGAGCATGGCAAGGACACAACCCCTGATGCAGAGCTTTTCCTCAATTTTTACTTTACTCCTTAGCCTGTACAAGGAGAAAGATGATCTGAGACCTAAAAAGTGAGATCAAGATGAGAAACTTTGCTTGGGAGGCTTTATCTACTGGCTTAAGTGATGCCTTTACCTCATGGCTGGTGGAAGGGGCGTATTTACCTTGAAATCACAATAGACCAGAAGTCATTCTGAACCTCTCAGAAATGTAGTCCTAATTATAAACTTAAAGTATCTGAGCTGCCTGTAATCCCACTTGAGAAGGTCTGGATCTAGCCACACTGCCAGGGACTGGGGTCTCTTTCAAAGCATAACTACTGTGGAAATCACAACTTGGGGATCATGACAAGCATCTCAAGATCTGTTGGTTTTTCTAGCTCTAGTCTTTGTCTGGGTGGGATCCTCTCCAGTCTATACTGTGTGCTGCCACCTTAAAATTACATATGCATGACCAGCAGCATCCTTGCGAGAGTACCAGATGTAGGAGCTTGGATTTCTGTTTCAAACTAGTGGAGAGCAGTGCTGTTCTCCTGAGCTCATGTCCAGGAAACACTGACTGATACAAATCCTTCTGCCTGCCCACTTCGTGAATGCCTTGCTGCTCCCCTGATGATGACAACAAATCCGTCTGCTACCATGAAATCTTCAAAGTTACCTAGGCGCTACACAAGCATCAAGAGGAATGCCAGTCAACGGTGTCCTTACAGGGAGCCAATACAGTTCAGGTGAGTGTTTCTTTGGCGTTTTGCATAGTGGATTTCATGAAGCCTTTGCTGTTGCATTGTCACTTATGCTTTAGGAACAGATCTGAAAGAGGAGAGAGACAGATCAAGACAGACAGAGATACAGAGACAAAGACAGAAACAGACACAAATCAGTAAGAGACATAGACAATGAAACAGACACATGGAGGCAAAGAGAAGGAGAGGCAGGTAGAGAAAATAAGAGAGAAACAGGGAAACAGGGAGACAAAAACATAAAGACTAATATGGAAATATTGACAGAGAGAAACAGAAAAAGAGATGATTCAGGCAGACATAAAAAGACAGAGACAGAGAAAACTGGAGAGATGACTCCAGATGTCCCAAACTTGTGTTTCAATTCCAGTATAATTGCTGAGTGACCCTAAGGACGTTATTTTTTAACTTCCTAAAAAGAGAGGATTGAAATAGTAATGATAGAAAGAATTGAAATAGTAACGATAGAGATAATATGAAAATTAATATGATGCCCACAAAATGCTTAAAATGAATAGGTACTAAAATTATTGAATAAAATCTTATACACTAAACCTCACCAATAGAAATGAAATTAGAAATACTTTGCAACCACAAAATAAGATGTACACTGCTATCATTTCTATTATTACTATTAGATTAATTAAGAAAATCAGAATACTTTTCAAGAGATGCCATTTATTACTTTAAGCATAGACTGTGATCAAATTACTAACAAAGGACTCTCAAGTGGAGAGCCCCCTGAGCTGACTTTAAGGAAGAGGAGATGCATTTATAATGAGTGTATTAATTATATGCTAACAAATGCTCACAATTGTTCTCTGAAATCAATTAAGCATATTTTCCCCTGAAATCTCATTTCCAGTATACATTTCCTCAGACAAACCTTTCTTCATAAAAAAAGTCAAAGACCAATTGTCACAATTAACTTGAATTCTCAAGAAGAGATTGCATAAATCAGATTCAGCTATTTTCCTTTGCTTATTTAGCTCACGTTATCACGAGAAGCAGTTCTATTGCTATAGATAAATTCCTTTTATTTTTTAGTGAAGTTATTCTAGAAAAAATCATTTTGCATTTACACCAATGACACTTCAGAAAGCATAAACCTCTCCTCCCCTTTCCTCTCTTAATATGGCCAGATTTGTTTCATCTGGAGATACAAGTCCACTCAAGTGAACCCTTGTAGCAATAGTGGGCAGTAATGGTGTAGTGCCTACTGGGATGAGACTGACTTATAGTTGCGTTGCTGGAAAGAGTGTATCAGAATAATCCTTTTTCCCCCCTTCATGTCTTCTTAAACTCAGCAACTTGGATGACAGTGATAATGATGATGAAAGAGGAGACAGCCATGATCCAGAACAAATCTTCCAGAACATACAGTTCCAGAAAGACCTCATGGCCACAATTCGCTGCAGACCATGGCCCATGAAGCAGAAGCTGAAAGCTCTCAGGTACAGACAGCTCATCACTGAGCATTTTCAAATCCTTTCTGATCTTTGATCAAGGGAAGGAGGTCACATAGCAAAATGATCAATTATAAAATGACTATCCAATCTCTGTATATATGAGGACTGATGACTCATTTTATACTTATAAGATAATGAACTACAAGGATATTAACTTCCTTTTCACTAATCATGCTAGAAGCCATGTATTGGGACTAATATGTGATGACTGCAGTGGTATAAAATCAAACAATGCCTATGTTTAGCCTTCCAAGATTTTATTTAATGCTACAAAATCTACATTTTGCTCTCACTAGCAGATTTGTCATAATTTCTGACTTTATTTTTTGAGCTTTATAGCCTCATTACAAAACCCAGGGAGGCCGCATGATAGAGCTGATAAAAACATTAAACTGGGCATCATAGGACCTAAGTTTGGATCCTGGCTCTGGTACTTACTTCCTATATTTGATAAGTCAGCCCCTCTGGACCAAAGTAACCTCATCATTAAAATAAGGAAATTGCACTAGGTGGCTTCTAAGTTATCTTCCAGCTCTTAATCTGAAAATTCCACAATCCTTAAGGAAATAAGTCATACTAAACTGAATCCTATATGTTTAGTTATTTAAGGAAATGAGCTCGCATCCACTTGAAATGATGTTCTTTCTAATAACTTAACAGTTGAGAGAAGATTAATTTCTATTAACTAATTAAGGGGCGATTGCACAATTAGCTAATTAACTAGTTAAAGGGAAATTATTCCCTGGGTGGCAGTTTATTCTGAAGTCATTTATAATAGGTAGATTTCAATACCTCTACTCTGGAACCAACCCTTTATATATCAAAGGTGCTTTAAAAATAAGAGACTTGTTAAAGTGAATCTCATGCCTCCAACTCAGCAGAATGAGATACTTAAAGTTGGAGCAGAACATTTAGGCTAGGCAGAATGGGGGGTAATGGAAAACACATTAGACTGTAGATCAGGTGACCTGAGTTCTAATCGTCACTCTACCACTCAGTTTCTGTTTGGCCCACCTTGATATGACTAATTATTAGAAAGTTTTTCTCCTTTTATTGAGCTAAAGATAACATCTCAAACCATCTACCTATCACCCCAAGTTCTTCCCTCTGAGGCTAAAGAAAGCAAATCAAGTCTTTCTTCCACATAGTAGCACTTCAAGTACTGGGAGGTTGTCTTCTCTTTCATAACCAGTTCCTGAAATCAATATTGTTATGGCATGGTTTTGAATTCCCTCACCCTCACGGTCTTCATCTGAATTTATTCTAGTTTGTCAATATCCTTGCTAAATATGGAACCCAGAAAGTGAACATTGAGTTCCAAATGTGGTTTGATTAGGGTAAAGTACAGGAGTGATATCATTTCAATAATTTTGGACATTGTGGTTTTTTTTAGCTGCCACATTGCATTAATTCATACCAATCTTTTATTTAGATCTAAATTTATTTATTTTCAACATTTATTTCCACAAGATTTTGAGTTCCAAATTTTCTTCCCATCTTTCCTCTGCTCCCCATCCCCCATGGCATGTATTCTGATTACCCCTTCCTCCAGTCTGCCCTTCCTTGTATCATTCCCACCCCCCTTATCCCCTTCCCCTTTACTTTCTTGAAGTGTAAGATAGATTTCTATACCCAATTATCTGTAGATCTTATTTCCCAGTAAAACAAATTTTTAACATTTGTTTTTAAAACTTTGATTTCCAAATTCTCTCCCTTCTTCCCTCCCACCCACTCTCATTGAGAAGGCAAGCAAGTCAATATAGGTTATACATGTGTAGTTTTGCAAAGCACTTCCATAATAGTCATATTGTGAAAAACTAACTATATTTCCCTCCATCTTGTCCTGCCCCTCAATTATTCTATTTTCTCCTTTGACCCTTTTCCAAAGTGTTTACTTCTGACTACCCTCTCCCCCAATCCACTCCCCCTCCTATCATTCCCCCCTCTTATTCCCTTTCCCGTTACTTTCCTGTAGTGTAACCTACCCAAATGAGTGTGTATGTTATTCCTCCTTAAGCCAAATCTGATGAGAGTAAGCTTCATTCATTCCTTCTCATCTCCCCCTCTTCCTCTCCAAAACTTTTTTCTTGCCTCTTTTACGTGAGATAATTTAACTTAATCCATCTCTCCCTTTCTCCTTCTCCCAATATATTCCTCTCTCAACCCTTAATTTTTTTATATCATCTCTTCATATTCAACTCACCCCATTCCATCTATCTATCTATCTATCTATCTATCTATCTATCTATCTATCTATCTCCTCCAACTACCCTTATACTGGGAAAGGTCTCATGAGTTCCAAATTTCATCTTTCCATGTAGGAATATAAACAGTTCAACTTTAATAAGTGTCTTATGATTTCTCTTGCCTGTTTTCATATTTCTCTTGATTCTTGTATTTGAAAGTCAAATTTTCTATTCAGATCTTGTCTTTTCATCAAAAATGCTTGGAATTCCTCTATTTCATTGAATATTCATTTTTTACCCTGAAGGATTATACTTAGTTTTGCTGGGCATGTGATTCTTGGTTTTAATCCTAGCCCCTTTGACCTCTGGAATGTCATATTCCAAGTCCTTTGATCCCTTAATGTAGAAGCTACTAGATCTTGTGTTATTCTAATTATATTTCCTCAAATTGTTTCTTTCTGACTGCTTGCAATATTTTCTTCTTGACCTGAGAACTCTGGAATTTGGCTACAAGATCCCTAGGAGTTGTCCTTTTAGATCTCTTTTCAGAGGCAATCAGTGGATTCTTTCCATTTCTATTTTACCCTCTGGTTCTAGAATATCAGGGCAGTTTTCCTTGATAATTTCTTGAAAGATGTTGTCTAGGCTTTTTTTTATCATGGCTTTCAGATAGTCCAATAATTTTTACATTATCTCTCCTGGATCTATTTTCCAGGTTAGTTGTTTTTCCAATGTTATGTTTCACATTGTCTTCTTTTTTTTTTTTCATTCTTTTGGTTCTGTTTTATCATTTCATGATTTCTCATAAAGTCATTAGCTTTCATTTGCTCCATTCTAATTTTGAAGGAATTATTTTTTTCAATGAGCTTTTGGTCTTCCTTTTTCATTTGGCCAGTTCTGCTTTTTTAAGGCATTCTTCTCCTCATTGGCTTTTTGGACTTCTTTTGCCCTCTGGGTTAGTCTATTTTTAAGGTATTATTTTCTTCGATAATTCTGGGGTCTCTTTTAGCAAGCTGTTGGCTCAATTTTCATGATTTTCTTGCATCACTCTCATTTCTCTTCCTGGTTTTTCCTCTGCTTCTCTTACATGATATTTAAAATCCTTTTTGAACTCCTCCATGGCCTGCAACAAATTCATATTCCTCTTGGAGGCTTTTAATTTTGTAGCTCTGACTCTGCTGTCCTCCTCTGGTTGTATGCCCTGATCTTCCTTGTCACCAAAGTAAGATTCTGTAGTCTGAGTTCTTTTGTGATGTTTACTTATCTTCCCATCCAAACACTTGATTTTCTAACTCTTTGTTCAAGTAGAACTGTACTTCCAGGGGGAGTGGGGGTGGGGCTGGGTATACTGTCCCAGTCTTCAGGGATTTTGCATCAGTTGCTTGATTCCCCACTATCTGTGGGCCTAGATCTCTGGAAGCAGCCTCTATCACTGCTGCTACTGCCACCTGCCGCTGCCACCACCTCCACCATCTGGGATTAAAGGCAGACTCAACCAGACTGCCCACTCCTCTTTCACCCAGGTCCCACAGAGTTTTCCCATTGACCTTTTTGACATTTGTGGGTTGAGAAGTCTAGAAACTGCCACAGCTGCCAATGATTCAGTCCCCTGAGGCCTGCTCTGGTCCGTCTGTCCTGATATGACCCACACTGAACTGAGCTCCACTTCCTGACCAGTGCAAAAGACCCTTCCTGTCTACCTTTAAGGTTGTCTTAGGCTAGGGATTTGTTTCACTCCATCATTTTGTGAGTTCTGTAGCTCTAGAACTTGTTTAGAGTCATTTTTATAGGTTTTTGGAGGGCTTTGGGGGAGAGCTCAGAGAAGTCACTGTTTTTATTCCACCACCTTGGCTCCACCTCATGCTTAC
This sequence comes from Potorous gilbertii, assembly GCA_028658325.1. Taxonomy (NCBI): domain Eukaryota; kingdom Metazoa; phylum Chordata; class Mammalia; order Diprotodontia; family Potoroidae; genus Potorous; species Potorous gilbertii. The sequence goes on from CM053769.1 coordinate 553,608,715, forward strand.
GTGACTCATACCAATATTACAATCGGTAAAACTCCCTATGTCCCTTTTACATGTAATAATGTAGAACCATGTCTTTTCTAACCTGTGCTTGTGCATTTTTTTAACTAAGGCATAGGATTTTACATTTGTCCCTGATTTTTTTTCCTTTTATTACATTTTAACTAGCACAGTGGCTAAATTTTTCAAATCTTATCCATCATGTTAGCTATCTTTCCAAGTATTACATCATACAAATGTATGTTAAATATTCCACATATGCTTTTATCCAAGTCATTGATTAAAAATATTTGTTAGAAAGAATCTTGTGGCTATCCATCTTCTAGCGATCTCCTTCTAAGATAACAGTGATCCATTAATCATCATTCATTTGGTCCTGGTCATTCAGTTCCAAAACCCCTTAAAGTTGCTACTCTCCAGTCCATTGATCTTCATCTACTTCATAAGGATACTGTGAGAGACTTAGTCAAATGCCTTACTGAAATCAGATGATATATGATTATGACATTCCCCTGATCTTGTTCTTTTTGCATCATTTGATCTTATTGAACACAAACCTGGTTCACTGTGATCATAGTTTTTTTTTTTCCCCCTAAGAACTAATAAAACATCATTTTAAAAATTCATTCTAGATCTTTCCAGAGGTTGAAGACATACTCCTCACCTTATGGAGTGAACAAAAGACCCTTCTGATACTTGGCTCAATGTCTGACCTGGATGTTGCTTATAATTCCCAATAAAGGAAAATTTGACCACCTATAGCCCTGTAGACCTCTCCCTATCTCCATTTCCCCCCCAAGGACAGCAGTAGCAGTTCACCAATCACATTAGCTAGTTATTTCAGTATTTGGGACATAATTTATCTGGTCTTGGAGTCTTGAACTTATTGATGGTCACTCAATGTTTTCTTACTATCTCCTCATTTTGTTGGGTTACATTTCTTTCGTAACCATTTTTTAGGTCTTATATTCCCTAATATGAAGATCATTCTCCAAAAGCAAAATAAGAGTGAAGTTCTACCTTCTCTCTATTATCAAGGTCCCATCTGTACCAAGTGGCAGATCCCTCCATTATTTGATTTCCTCTTCTGTCAAGTTTATTTAAAATAACCCTTTATGTTTCTTTAGTTTGTAATGTAAGATAACTCGTCTGAAGCTTCTGAATCTCCAGCAGTCTTACAGACCATGCCACCAGTTATTCACCTTGAATTACATGCCTTTGCTACTATTTTCTTTATAATATATTTTCATTTAAATTGTCCAGTGAATTCTCTATATATCCATAGAAGTCCCTTAGCCAACTTCATTTTTTTCTTCCTCATGAGAATAAAGTGTTCCCATCCATCAAAAGTTTATTTTTAATACATCCCTTCCACCCTGAGCCAATTTCACTGGGGAAATTTTAGGCTCTGGGTTCCAAACTATCATTTCTATGAACACTGAAATCTATTCTTCCAAAATCTCAGGTGTGTATCAGAGTACAGCAAGTTTCCCCCTCTTTACTTTGACTTTATATAAATTTTGTATTTATTTACATGCATACACATGAGTTCTGCCAAAACAGCAGAAAATGTTTCATTTTTTTCTTTGTATACACAAAGCCCAGGACAGTGCTGAGCATACAGTAGGTGCTGAATGAATGTTTGTTGATTGATTTATCTTTTATGAACTCTAAAACCATCACATCTCTTGCCAAAATTTAAGTCATTTCTACTTCATTAACTAATTTCTTCTTACTGGTCAAAATCAGGTTTGTCCAAAATGTCAGGCTCTCTCCCTCTGCTTCCTCAACATTTTGGAAAATGAAATTATTATTAGAGGAAGTTGACATTTCAATTGTTCTCCTTTAATAATTATGCTCATGTATTTCAAGTCCCCTATGTCTGCTGATCCTCCTCTGAGACTGGAGCAGAGCAGGAAAAAATGGAGATTATTTGGAGTGTTGAATTAGGGGTAAATTCTGTGTCCAAGTCTAGGGTAATTTCTATTATGGTGACCCATACACACATTACATCATTGTACCAATTATTACTAATATATGCATGCCATATATGAATAGTCACTCTGCTGTCAACTAAGTCCCTTTCCTAACAATGTTACAATCAATCAACCATTCTCAGGCCCTTCCCATACATTAACACCAGCCTTGTCTCCCCTACAGTCTTCCAGTGCCCCTTACTGTTGTTCTTCTTCTCTTTATCTTTATGTGTTCTCCCATGAATCCTGTCTCCATCAGCTTGCAGAGGTGCTAATGTAGCGTATTATTGACCAGCTTTTCAGGGGGCTAATTGTGGTGTTTCTCTGAGAAGTGAATATGATCCCATATGGGACAAAGAGAGAGCGTGGAGTCTGAAGTCAATCTTTAGCATTTAATATAGGTGCTGTCCACTATGCTGCCTTTAGGCAAGGTAGATACCAGTCTGTGATGTATTATTACTGGGTTTTGATTAGTGGGACATTATTATGTATTGATTAAAATTTGTGCTTTGGAGACCTGCACAGAATTAGTAGTGAAGATGTGTCCTCATTAACCACCCCTTCCCTTTATGAAGACCATGAGGAAGTAGTAAAAAACACTGGATATGGAAACAAAGGACCTGGGTGTGAGTCCTAGCTCACCTATTTACATATAAATATGACCTTGGATAAATCACTCAGTCTCTCCAGGGTCAAAGTTTCCTCATCAATAAAATAGAGGGGGTAGATTGCTATCTGAAATTTATTCCCCTTCTGAATTCTGTGATCTGTGTTGATGGTAATGTTACTGGTTTTCAGTAAGATAAAGGAAAGAAAGGAATATGGCAACAGATATCTCAATCTTGGTGTCCAAAAGACATCTTAAATTCAACATGTCTAAAACAAAATTCTTTATCTTTCCCCCTAAATCCTCCTAAATTCTTACCTTCCCTATTACCATAGAGGGCAACACCATCCCCATAGTCCCATAAACTCACAACCTAAGAGTCATCCTAGACTCTTCACTATCTCTCACATCTCCCCCCATCCAATCTGTTTCCAAAGCCTCTTGGCTTTCCCTTGGCAACCTCTCTTGAATGCATTCCCTTTTCTCCTTTGCCACTGTCAACACTCTGGTACAGACCCTCATTCCTTCATAATTGGACTACTGCAATAGTCTGCAGGTAGATTGGCCTGCCTCAGGTCTCTTATCACTCAAATTCATCCTCCATTCAGTCACCAATATAATTTTCCTAAAATGAAGATCAGACCACGTCATTCCCTTACTCTACAAATTCCAGTGGTTCATTATTATTAGAATCAAATACAAAATCCTCTGTTTAGCATTCATATCCCTTCACAGTTTAGTCCCTTCCTGACTGACCAGTCTGCTTACATCTTACCGCCCACCATGTGCTCTTCAAAACTAGCATTTATCTAACACTGTAACGTTCATAAAACACTTCAATCCAGTGAAGCTACGCTACTCACTGCCGATGAGCAAGACATTCCATCTCTAAGTAATGACAAAAATTAGCATTTAAATATCACTTTAAAGTTTATAAAATATTTTACAAATACTAACTCATCTGAGCCTCACAACAACCCTTGGAGTTAGGCTTTATTATTTTTATTTATTATTTTTTATTTTATTTATTTATTATTATTTATTTTATTTATTATTATTAATCATCCTCATCTTATCTATGAGGCAGTTAAGGTTATACACTTCGTCCTTCGTTCTCCAAGAGGACCATGACGTCAAGGACATGATAACATGACTTGCAGTTGACTTTGATTTGAGGGAGGGAGAGCTGTGCAGTCACCAGCCTCACCTTCTCCTCCGAGCCATCTGGATCCAGCGGTCTGATATTGAGCAGGATGCCTGGAAAGGGCCCACAATGAGTGGGAGACATTTTCAAGCTAAGGTCTTTTCAAGTTCTCATTTTGAGTGAGGCAATGCCCACTCAGTGAATAGGTGTCTAGAAGGGAGTCAAGGGACAGCCCCTTTAATCAAATAATAAATATAATCAAGCTGGGAGGGGAGGACCCTCAGGACTGCTGGACAAAAGGAAAACAGCTACTATTTACATTCCCTCCGAGCCAGGAGGGCCCAAGGAAAGCAGAGGTTAAATGACTTGCCCAGGGTCACACAGCTGGTGAGTGTCTGAAGTTGAATTTGAACTCAGGTCTTCCTGATTCCAAGTCCAGCCTTCTATCTGTTTGAACACAAAACTAATTTGACAAGAGCTTTCCTATTCCCTCTAAGACTCTTGGTCTGAATCCTTGCTCAGATGTTTTTAACATGTATACTTGATCTTAGGCAAGCCAATCTGGCTCTCAGTTACTTCATTTGTAAAACTGTAACTGAATTTCCTTCTGATTCTAAATTCTATGAACCATGATCCATAATGATAGTCATGGTTCATGTCTCCTGTGGGATGGGGAAAATAAAGCATCACAAAGAGAAAGGACATTCTCTAAAGTATACCCCCAATGCTTCTTCAATGACCTCTAGATCTTCACTCTTCCTGGTCACCCTTGTCTGGATACCTGTCAGTTGTTCAGTCACTTTCAGTCGTGTCCAACTCTTTGTGACCCCATTTAGAGTTTTCTTGGCAAAGATACAGGAGTACTTTGCCATTTCCTTCTCTAGTTCATTTTACAAACAAGGTATCTGAGGCAACAAGGTTAAGTGGCTTTCCCAGGGTCACACAGTTAATAAGTGTCTGAGGTTAGATTTGAACTCATGAAGATACGTCTTCCTGACTCCATGCCCAATATTCTAACCACGTCTCTCAATCCATCTTTGGATTCTCATTAGCTTTGTTAGCCACCGCCATCACCACAGCTGATTTGTTTTGAGGTTTCAGTCTTTTCATATTGTCAATTTGTTTAAATTAACTGCTCTGGGGTTGTACAAATTCAGTGCTCATATCTACTTGCTAGAGGTAGCTATATTAAAAGATCTGGACTTGGAATCAAGAAGACTTTCATTCAAAGTCTACCCAAACACCAGTTTTGTTACCCTGAGCAGATCAGTTCATTTCAGCCTATGGGAACTTCCTTGTCTATAAAATAAAAATAATAGCACCAGCTTCCCAAAGAAGCTATAAGAATAAGATGAAGTATTTATAAAGTACTCTGTAAACCCTAAAACACTATGTAAATGCTAACTACTATCATCAATGATTATATTTTCCTGGGTGTGGCTCTCTAGTAGTGGTTTTGGCTTTCCTGCTCAGTTGAGATATTTAGGACATGAAAGAAGTCATTTGTGGTGGTGGAAAATGCTCTGGATTTGAAGATGAATCCTGGCTCCAATACTGGCTATCCATGTGACCTTTGGCAAGTCTTTGGCTTCTCCAGACTCCATCTGTCAAAAGAAAGGGTTGGAATGGATAACCTCAAAAGTCCCCACCCATTATAATCTATAATCTCAAGATACACCCCCAGTATGACCATGTGACTGACAGGCTCTGAAGGAGACAACTGAATTCTGCTCAAAGCATTTCCGAAGCTAATGAGCCAAATTTTCCCCCTCTATACGCTAAATCAGAGGGAGGGCATTAATACGTGAGAAAACTTCATTTACTGTCAGTACTGGGAAGAATATGAGATGCCTCACAGGCTTGGAGTTGGGGGGAGGCTGAGAGAAGCTAAAGGGCTCATGGAAAAATTGAATTTCCTGATCACCACAAAGCAGTTCAAGGAAACATTTACATAATTCCATCATTCCACAGCAACATCTCATAGGTTCTGGGACAACTGTTTACTGCTTTACTTATTCACATGTGCTTGGCGCAGAGTTCAGAATGTAATAAAATGGAGTTGTCTGGACATGATGACCTTTCCTTCTTTTGCAGACGAGCCAAAGAGATCGTGTTGAAGTTTGAGGGGAGACTGACCAGGACAAGAGGCTATCAAGCAGCAGGTGCTGATGTAGGTACATGGTCTTCCTGCCTGCCAGGGCATTGTGTTGGCTACTGGTCTTACAGCATTGGGGTTTAGTGGGTCTCTGGATCCCAATCACCTCCAACCAAACCCAGTTTGTGTTGAAGAGAGAGAGATGGGAGAGTTGGTTCAAAATGGGAATGAATTCACTTAGACCTTCTCTGTAGCCATTGGGAGCTTTATTGACACAAAAACAGCAGGCCTAAGATTTAGTAAGGAACTAAACAAAGGTAATGATACAGGAAAAGGACCAGGCCTATATAGGATGATTTTAGGGTTTCCTTATGGGAGTTGAAGATCTAGGCTAAGGCTTGCAAGATAAAGAAGTCTTGCAAGCTAAGGGCATGGGGTGAGGACTTGAATGTCACAAGACAAGGAAATCCCCCACCCCAGGATGAGGAGTGGGGACAGGGATACTTTTGGTGCAGGATAAAGGTAAGGGGTTTTTTGTGGTAAGGGAGACTTTAGGGCACCAAGGTCTTCACAAAGTAAATCAATACTGTTTTAACTCTTCAGGCACTGTTTCTATCCACATCATTTGGACAACTAATCCCATCACTTTTAGCTTCTTATCCACTCCCATTGGAAATATATTATAACAGTTACTTTATACCATCACTTTTCTGGCTAAAGCTATTTCCCCATTTATTTGTTGCATATGTCTGAGGCCGCTGTGACATGGTGAATATAAAGATGGCCCCAGCATTGGATGGAGCAAGATTCAAGTCCTGCTTCAGACATATGGTGACTGTGCCACCCTGGGCAAATCATTTAGCTTCTAAAGATTCAGTTTCCTCATGGGGACAATAGTAGTGCCCACCTCTCAGGGTGGTAGTGAGGATGAAATGAGATAATATTTATATAATGGGCAGCTAGGTGGCAAAGTGGACACAGTGCAGGACCTGAAGTCAGGAAGTCTCATCTTCCTGAGTTCAAACACCTACTAGTTATGTGATCCAGGGCAAGTCACTTAACCCTGTTTGCCTCAGTTTCCTCCTCTGTAAAATGATCTGGAGAAGGAAACGACAAACCACTTCAGTATCTTTGCCAAGAAAACCCCAAATGGGGTCATGAAGAGTTGAACATGACTAAAAAATGACTGAACAACAAAGCATGGTGTGTGGCACATAGTAGGTATTTGGTAAGTGCTTGAACTCTTCTTTCCTTCTCTAGGTAATTCTCTAAGCCTATAAATGGATGAATGAATGAACATAAATTATTAAGCATTCAATATATTTAAAGGCACTGTGCTAAGTCCTCAGAATAAACATAGAAAAGCAAGACAGCCCCTGCTCTCCAGCTCACATTCTAATAAAAGGAAATTACATATACATGTGTGTGTGTGCATGTATGTGTATAGGAAAAAGGTTTCAGATGACATGATACAGCAGTCCTTAGGATGCAGTGACAAAGCAGATAACAATGCATCTTTCTTTTTAACCTTTGAGTGATAAAATCATATCTAATTTTGATGTTAAGCAATTTTACAATGCCAAGATCTGGTAGGGAAAACTTATTTTTATAGCTCTTCAGTAGTTGTAGACAAATAGAAAGAGATGGCTATGGCATCTGTGATGGCAGTAACCGTAACTGTGTCAGATCTACATATATAAATGCTACTCCCCTAGACAAAGTCCCTAGCTAGAGGGGGCTAAATTGGAAGCAGGACAGCGATCTGAGAAATGCTGCCCTTCTCAGGGCACTGGGCTTACCTACCTCTCTTTACCAGTTACAAGAGTAGCTTGCAGAGTACAAGCCAATCTTCATTCACAGCTCCCTATACCTATGAGATCATAGTCCCAGTTCAATAAAATATGCCCCTGGTCTTACCAGACCTTGTGAATGAAGACCTAAAGCATAAACAGACCCTAATATCCATGACTGGGAAGAAGCATTATCTAATTTATGAATTGTGTTTCTCTGTATGCCTTTCATTGATGCTAATTGTTTAAATATAGTCTTTGGCCTTGATTAAGATAATTAGTTAATGGAGTTTTTCTCCCATAAAGATTATATATTTTATAGCATGTTGACTACCCGTCTCAGCAAATCATTTCACAAGACTACAATATTGATACTGACAGAAGGCCTTCATTAGGCAAATAATTTGCTCTCTATAGAATAATAATCAAAACAACTTGCTTGCTACTTCCTCTTCTCTGCTCTGCACACGAACCAGGGATACAACTTTGATATATTTGTGTGTCTGACTCAGATGTTTTAGTCTTACATATAAAATCCTAAATGTAATCAACTAGTCATGGACAGCTAGATGGCACAGAGCACTGAACCTGGAGTCGGGAAGACCTGAGTTTAAATTCAACATCAGACACTTACTGTGTGACCCTAGGCAAATCACTTAGCCATGTTTGCCTCAGTTTCCTCATCTGAAGAAAGTGAGCTAGAGAAGGAAATGGCAAACCATCACTTGCCAAGAAAACCCCAAAAGGGTAATCATGAGTTGGACAGGACTGAAAATGACTAAATAGTCACTGTTATTTCCCCTAGTCCATCCTGATGATTTAGCAGCCATGAACATACTAATCAAAGTCATGGCCTAGAGCTAGAGTTAGAAGAAATATTTGAGTCCATCTAGTTCAGACTCATTGTTTTAACAATAAGGAAAATGAGGTCCAGGGAATTTAAGTGCCTTTATCAAACTCAAGTAAGTCATAAGCATCTGAGTCAGGATTTAAATTGAGGTTCTCTGACTGGATTCTCTTTGTTCACTGAACTATGATGCTTCCCTGTTTTAATATGTCATTTCAGTACATGTCTTTAGGTTGAAATAGGTTTGTCCTCTAGAAGATTATAAAGAAAAGATAAACATGTCAGTCCTTATGAATTGTGGAAAGGAAGGAAGGAAGGAAGGAAAGGAAAGTGTTAAAAAAGGAAAGGGAGCGGAGATAGGAAAGGGAAAGGGAAAGAAAGGGGTATCATGGAAGTCTGCATCACAAGCACACACAATCTTGTAGCTAAGGATCTCTTAATTGCATTTGCAGTGGGGTATTTCCTCAGTAATTTTGTTTGTCTCCAAGACAAACTCTGCTTGCTTTTGTTTGAAATGCATGATCTAGCAAGGTTGGTTTTTTTTTTAACAAATAGTAATGTTTTTAAAAATATTCTTAGATATTATTTCATTTTTGAATTCCATTCAACAAAGTTTTATTTAAGTATTTCCTGTGTACAAGGCTCTTTTTCTTTCAGGGGACCTGATGACAATTTAATTCTCAACTCAAATTACAAACCAAGGAGATCTTTCCCTGAGCTGCTCTAGGTTGGTGAGATAGTTAAGGTTTCAGCTAAAATCAATGAGCTACAGATAGGGTCACAATTTCTAGAATAACTCTAGAAGTAGCATGGTGAATTTAATAGGAAATATGCTGAATTTATGAATAATAGTTAGCATTTGTGAAGTGCTTGGAAGTTTGCAAAATCCTTTACAGATATTATTTCATTTTATCCTCATAACAGCCCAGTTGGGTAGGCACTGTGTTATCCTCATTTTAGAGATGATGAAATTACAGCACAAAGGAATAAGGTGACTTGCCCAGGAACACACAATTGGGCAATGTCTGATGCTGGGTTTGAACTCAGGTCTCCCTGATTACCAAATCTATCACGTTTCCCATTGAATCACTTCACCATGAAATTTAGAGTCAGAGGAGCTATGTTCAAGTCCTTATTGTCCCCAACACTACCTCTGTAATTTTAAGTAAGTCACTGATGGTTTCTAAAAGCATTTTTCTCTATTTCCTTATTTGTACAATGGTGGGGGGGGTTCTAATTCAGAAGTTCTTCACCTTTTTATTGTATGGACCCCTTTGGCACTCTGTTGAATCCTAGCAGTTCCTTCTCAGAATGTTTTTAAGTGCATAAAATATAAACTATTATAAAGGAACTTGATTATATTGAAAGACAATGACCAAAATATTTTTTAAAAATCATAGAACTCAGGTACAGAACACCTTTAAGGATCTTCAAGGTGCCTTTCAGTTCTAAATTTATGATCCTAAACTTTTTCAGGACTTCTGCCTGAAAAGGTCTTATCTCACCCAGAAATGTAAAGAATGCTACCATCTTGGATAAAGTTATTGTTTGGCATAGAAATCCCTAAATAGTGTATCTCTTTTTTTTTCAGACACCTAGCAGTCCTAGATAAAGCTTATATAATCTCAAAGTTTATACTGCAGGACATGAGGAGGTTAAGGGATATGGACAAGTCCAGGTCAGGGTCTGATTGGTTGGATCAGTCCAAATAACTGGCAAGTGTGCAGAGGTATACTCTGTGTCAAAGGATCTGAGGTAATGTCTAGGAAGTCTACAGTGCAGCAAAAGGGGTTGGGCATGAAGCTGAGTTCTCTGGGGACTGTAGCTATAGTAGGTAAGAGAGATACCTGGAAATCGTAACCATATCAAGAAAAAAGGGGGAGTTTTGATGCTTTTATCAAGAGAGGCATAACCCGCCTGCTCAAGTTCTCCTGTTAGACCCTACCTACCTAATCAAACATTCTGAGTCTAGTATGCATCCTTACTCCTCTCTGACCACCCCTATTCAGTATATTCCAGTAGAGGTCCCTTCTCTGGACATATAGAAAGGCAGGGGGCCCTAGAATAACAGTCACAGAACCATGACATTTCCTCATGGATGTATTCCTTTTCTGAGGTTTGTGCAGAGAATTCAGTCACCAGAATCTGGATACCATCAGCCCTTTAATCAGTTGATCAAGCCCTAGATAGCCCAAAATAGCTACATATGAATTGAAACTGAGAACACAAACTTGAATTCTAATTCTTCCACTCACTACTGGTAGCCAGCTGCTTAGTTACAGGTGGAGTAGGTATAGTCAAGAATGTTTATTCAGTACATTTTTATAGCATGTAGATTTACTCTTATTCTCTGTCTAGAGCCTTTAGAGAATCTGAGCAATTAGGTGCTTAATTCTAATTTCTATAAACATAAAGAATGTGAATAAATAAAAATATACAGAATGAAATAATAAACACTATTGACAATTTCTATTTCATTCCCAGCTCATTGCATTCTTGTCAGAAACTCATGAACATATTCACTGATGGCAAGATTTAAAAGCAGCGAATTCTTAGAAAGCCTTCTGGACAAAGGAGATGTAGAATTCCTTTTCTTTTATTTATGAAAATGTTGCTGATTTCTGGAAGGAGGATTTCTTTTAGGCTTTATCTTTGAGGATAATATAGAGCAGTGTCTTATCTCTCCCAGGTATTGCCTATCCTCAGTATAAAGGAATCCTCATTTGTCAGACTACACAGTCTTTTAAGTAAAAATCTTCCCAATAAGTTGATTTTAGAAATAGATTGAAAACAATAAAAGTTTGATAAAGCAATAACTGGGAGAGATAGCTAAGATAAAAATTATAAGGTTTTCATGTGTCTTATGAAATGTTTCTTGTTGCCCTTGAACATGGGATGAAACAGACTCCACCAACTTTATTTGTCTCTCTGGGGTTGCCCTTAGTGCAATTTTGTTTTACAGATAAGGAAAATGAGGCAAAAGGGTTAAATGACTTGCCAGGGTCAAACAGCTAATAAGTTTCTGAGGTTGTATTTGAACTTAGGCGTTCCTGTGGTCCAGTGCTGCACAACCTAGCTGCCCATGCAAGAGATATTGATGTGTAAATTTTAATTGTCTCCTTGGTTAGCTAATGTATGCTTTTTTCCAAGACAAAAATTATAAGATGATCAAATGTCTTATGAAATGTTGTTTCTTGTTGCCCTTGGATAGGTGTGTGTGTGTGTGTGTGTGTGTGTGTGTGTGTGTGTGTGTGTGTGTAATTTAACCTTCACAACAACCATGTCAGGTTCATCACTGTGACTATTCCTTATAAATGAGAAAACTGAAATTCAGTAAAGTTTAGGCATTTGCCCCAAGTCACAGAGCTAAAGTGCTTCAATCAGGGCAGAAAATCTGGAACTTTGTTCTAAGACACTGAAACTTTGGAAGTTCTATCAACATTTGTAGTCTTTCAGTCACTAGAAAGAACAGTATTTAGGATCTAGATTATAAGAAACTTCAGTTAAAATAGGAAGGAACGAGATGTAACTTCCTCCCTTAGTAACAGCACCCCCGATGAAAGCCCTACCCAGATCACCTCCCCTTGCAAGTTTTAGCAGAAGAAGCCCTATGGGTTCCCTGCCTTCCTTGGATCAGACTGTCCAGCAGTCTCTCCCTCAACCCTCCAAACGAATTTGTTTTTCCAAAGTCCATTTAACAGGTGTTTGGTACTGTTTATCCCACGCATGTTTTGAGCTGCTTACCTTTTAGACAAAATTACTTGTTATACTCTGGCCAGTGTTAGAGTGTGAAGTAAGGTCTTCTGTCTGATTTATAATTATTATTCACCATTATCTAACTATCTTAAACCTGGGAGTTATCTGTCTATCCTAAAGACTCTGCCACCCTTAGGAGAGAGGGCTCTCTGGACCTTGTTGCCTCATCCATAGAACAAAGAGCAAAGGGATCTTTAGATTCTCCAAACTAAGAGTAATATTTCAAAGGCTAATCCAATTACAAAACATTAAACTAGTAATTCCCCACTCTGTTCTGGTGACATCCCAGGGAATTGCAAATTATAGGATCACTGGGTTTTGAAGGGACCCCAGAAAACATTTATTCATCCTCCCTCATTTCACAGATGAAAAATCTGATGCTTAATATGGTAAAGCTCAAGGACATGCAGGTTATATAAGTGGTAGTGTCATGAATCAAATACAGGTCTTCTGATAACAGATCCCATAGTCTCTTTCCTACAATTGGCAGGGTTATTAGGATAGGAGCATAGAATTGCAGGACAGCTTCCTTATGCTGTTTATTTTCAATTTTTTTATTTTGCCATTTCACTGCTTTTCTCAAGAGAAGAAAGCTGTGTTGTAAAATGGTTTAAAAAAAAGTCTCAAATAAACAGTATTTCAATCTTACAAGTCTGGAAGATGACAAAGAGTTTCTCTAGTCTGCTTCTTCCTTCCATTTTACTAATGAACAGATTGAGTCCCAGAGAGATATAATGGCTTTTCCAAGGTCACATAGCCAATTGTTGCAAAGCTGGGACTAAAAATCTGTATTCTGACTCAGTTCAGTCTGATTTCCACTACATTGTGCTACTAATGTTTGAAGGTGACAGTTTGAAAGGTTTGAGTCATGACTTAATTATTTCTAAATAATATAATTGTCACTTAATTGTTTCTAAATAAAAAAATAGGTAGACTTCAAGTGCACCTAGCAAAATCGTATCAATCTATCAAAGTCTACCCAAATACCGCTTCTTCCTCGAAGTCTTTGCTGATTGTGCCTCTCTCCTCTAACTGCCTGCCCCATTCCTAAAGCACTTTTTAAATTGCTCTTAGCACTCTTGTGATATAGTAGAAATAGCACTATATGTGGAGTTAGGGACTCAGGAAGGGAGGGAGACAGAACCCAACCTGTAACTGTGAGCTGAGGGGAGTTGGGAGAGAGGGGTGGTTAATGCTATGTAGGGGATGCAGAGGGGAAAAGAAGGGGAGCGAGGAAGGAAGGAAGGAAGGAAAGAAGGAAGGAAGGAAGGAAGGAAGTCAACTGATATTGCCTGTTGTAAGGCAATGGTATAGTTATTAAAGTATAAGAAGTGAAAAAAAAGGTAGAGCATCAGAGCAGAAAATGATCAAGGTAAAGATGAACCTGTTTTGTCTCCAGAAGCACAGAGCTGAGTTATTTGGCTCCTCCCAGGCATGGCCTCTGGTGGCCTGGTTTAGAGGGTGAAACTGCAGCAGCAGTAGCAGCACATTAGGAAAAATGAGGAAGAAGAGACATGCACTCAATAGCTAATTTTGATGCTGAGGAAGCATGTCACTTTAGGCAACTCATTTCAGTTCTCTGAGCTTCAATTTCATCACCTGTAAAATGAGGACAATATTACTTACGTGGTCTAATCATGCAGAGTTATTTTAAAAGCACTGACAAATGTGAATAATTATTAGTGTCCACCTCTGAAGTCTTCCCCAAACCCTCATCATGGTACAGAGGTGACCAAGGAGTTCTAGAAGCTTTACCTATACCAACAGGTTCTAACAAACTGAATGGATTCAAGGGTAAGCCCATGATGGATTATTTGTCTGCTATACAAAGACTGCCCTGGTTAAGTTCAGAGTCCAGACAAGTTACATTCAGATAAGTCGTCATCACATTGATTGAAGGATAGTTTATTTTTTATCTGTGACTGAAAAAACATCTACTAAGTTGGAGATTTGCAATCTGTATCAATTGAGAGAATATGCATGTAGACAAAATCACTAGTTGTAGGAGCATTGATATATACTTATTATTTGTACATATGTTTTACCTCCCTTTACAGACGTCATCATAATATCTTAGAAATAAAACTGGAGGGCTGGGTTTTAGCTTAGACTCTGCCACTAACTAACCCTGACTTTGAACAAGTCTCTTAAACAATTTCCTGGACCTTTATTCATCTGTAAAATTAGTCAAACTAGATGATTTATAGGATTCCTTCAGAATCTAAGACCCTGTGATTCTCAGCCACATTGTAAGCATGTTAAAGGTGAGTCCGTAACTGGCTAATTTTATATGCCATAATGTCTCCCACAGTGTCCTCCACATAGTAAGTGTTTGAAGGATGAATAATAAATATATCATCTCTTGATTTTGTGTGCTGGGAAGGATATTGTGAGATTGTATGCAACAGAGGAAGGTGTAGTGAATTTAAAATCAAGATAGTTGGATTACAGGTGAAGTTCTTCCTTGCGACCTTGAGTAAGTTTCATCTTTGTATTGTCAGAACAAAGCTTCATTACTGGAACATAGTAGGGTCAGAGATAGGAATTAGAATTGTTATATCTTTGGCACAAGAATTGTGTCTCCTAATGTAGGACAGAACCTTTTCTACAGATTTGAGTTAGATTTATGCCTGGATTACTGAGACCTTGTGACTTTCCCAAGATCACACAGTCAGGATATCAGTCAGTACTGAAAACCATTCTTCCTAGCTTTGAGGCAAGCTTTCTGGCAGCTATCTACTATATAGTAAATTGTTAATGTGTATTTATTGATTGCTTGATTTAATTCATTGGTCATCAATTTCTTTATCTATTAAAATAAAAAAATTTGGACTACAGCAACGGTGTCCAATAGAAACAGATCCTTGTGAGCCTTGCATTAACTTAGAAAAACTGCAAATAAAGGTGGTATTGTATTTTTATTTATTTTATTAAACATTTTCCAAAGATATTTCAGTCTGTGGATTACAATTTTGACACCTTTTGACTAGGTGATTTCTAAGGACTCTTGTAGCTTGACAGTTCTATTAACATTAACCCATATATCAAATGCAGAATCAATGAAATGATGAAACTATAGGAAAGCTGGTTTTTGTTATTTGACAAGGCTGAAATTTCTCATATCTTTTTACAATGAATGAGTTGTATATCTGCATATCATCCTCTGAATCATTTAGGATGCTTGTATGTGTGGAGTAGTCTGTAATAGACTTCATGGTTCCTCTGAAAAGGCAAAGAATACTTAGGCCAACCTGAGAGAATCCACCAACTCCATCATGGTTCATGGATTACTGAAGTCATATGGAACATTCAGAGGAAGATGTCTAATGTCAGGAAAAACCCTGTAGTTTCCCTTCCCAGCCCCGTCCAAGTATGCTTCAGAGAACATACTCCAAACTCCCTCTCATCCTTTCTAGTGCCCCGGCCATGCACTCGGACATCAACATGATCCCTAGATCTTATGTTTGCTGCCTTATTGCTAAAAGTAACATTCTCTTCTTCCTTTCAATTTTTCTTTAGCTCTGGCGAAAATTTGTCCGGCTTGCCTATAACTTTGTGGTTATTTTCATTCCATGGGAAATGAGAATAAAGAAAATAGAAAGTAAGTATTGGATGTAATCTGAGGAGAGATAGGGAATGTTGGCAGGCTTTATTTCCAATGTTCTGTTCTAGAAAGCCCTTGAATGCACAGAAAAATCGCATCATTCTTTTTAATTTTTTTTAAATTAATGAATACGTATTTTCTCTCTCATCCCTCAAAGTATAAAAGAAAGAAAAGAAAAGCCTTTTATAACAGACATATAGAGACAAGCAAAAATAAATTCCTACATTAGTTATGTCCAAAAATGTGTCTTAAATCTATCACTTCTCTGAAAAAATATGGGTTCCACATTTCCTTGTTGGGCCTCTGGAATTATGGTTGGTCATTGCATCAATTAGTTATTAGCTCATCATTGTTTTCCAAAGTAATGTTTGCAGATGAAGTGTTACACAATGGAAAAAGAATTAGTCTTGGACTCAGGAAGATATGGGTTCAAGTCCTGCCTCTTACATTAGCTATATGACCATGGAAAAGCCTCAGTTCCTTCCTGTAAATGGAGATAACACCTATAGTTAAAGCCTGAAAAGGTTTTATTGCTGTGAGGCTTAAATATGCAGGGATAGTAGAAGTATTACAAAATTCAAACACTATTTTAAATGTAATTTTTTTAATTATGAACTTCAGCAATTTCACAGAAAATTTTAAAAAGAACTGAGCATTGAATTTGAGCCATAACACTACAACTAGCACTTCTTTCTTCTGAGGAAAATTCAGCTTGTGGGTGTTAACACAAAGGATATAGTCTTTCTGCTTCTGGTAAAATCACCAATGGTCCCAAATCCTACAACTTCCTGGGGCAGGGATATAAGCAACAGGAAAGAGACCCTAGAAGGCAGAATCTAGGAGACTGTACCATAGGGATAAGACCTGGGACCGATAGACTGATAGCAGGAAAAAGAGGAAGCAGTGGCGCCAAGTAGTAGAGAACCATAAGGCACAAGAATGGTAGCCTAAAGAAGCACCATAGGCACAGAAAGGAAGCACACTGTCTCCCATCGCACCTTGGCCAAAGCTCCATTGTGCCACCCCAATTATGGCTCTGACTCTCTTTAAATTCCATCAAATAATAATGAGGTTAACAACATTCCCATTTCTACAGGACTTAATATTTACAAAGCACCTTCCTCACAACTGTCTTAGAGAAGTGGGTTGAGTATGATCGACAGTTTTCCATTCTATAGTAAGCAAAGGCAACATGGCATAATGGAAAAGACACTGGACTTGGAGTTAGAGGAACTGACTCTCCTACTTACTACCCGTGTGACCTTTAATAAGTCACTTAAATTCTAACTGGAATTTTTTTCTCCAAATCTGCAAAACTAGGATTTAGAGCTAGATGATATCAAAGTTCCCTTTCTAGCTCTAAATCTTACATTTCTGCGTGAGTAATTGTGATTCACTCACTATACAGACAAGAACAAATTACAAAAAAACCTATGGTGGTAGAGAAAGACAAAGTCTAATGTTTTTTCATCTTTATCATGGTTCTATCTCTTCCTATTATCCACTCAAACAGTCACCACGATGGGGTCAGGCTCTTATCACTTCTTGCCTATAGTTCGTAATAGCCTTCTAACTGTTTTCCTTACCTCAAACCTGTCTCCATATTAATTAATTCAATTTAATTAATCCTCCGGCAATCCAACTGGCAAAGTGATTTTCCTAAATCTCAGCTACCTGCTCAGTGAGTTCCAGTCAGGATCAAATATATAAAATCCTCTGTTTGGTATGTAAAGCTCTTTATAACCTGATTCTGCTTTCCCTTTCTGCTCTCTTGCTCTTCACTCCTCTCCACTCTGTTATGCCTCTTGCATCATGAGGAAGCCTAGTTCTACAACTCCGACAGACCTCCACAAGGCGGGCGGTTTTCGGCAATCTAAATGCAGCAC
>CM053769.1:553626916-553740332 GCA_028658325.1 Potorous gilbertii
ATTAGTATAAAAGTATATTAGTTTCTCTTTTGTTTTGTTTTTATCTTTTTAATTTAGCTCTTATCCAGTGATGTATCTATCCTCTTTTATGACTTTTTACATTCTTTACTCCAATTAAAATTCCTATCTCCTCAATGTTTAGTCAGAAATTGATCTAATTAAATCAATTTTGTGACCATTTTTCCCCTAGCATTGACATTTCTGGATATAGAAGTTAAGTGTTCCAGGTCTAATTCCCTAGAGATTTCTTTTCGCCTTTAAAAAGTATACTGTCCATATTACACACCCTCCAGTTCCCGATGAATTCCCCAAAATGGTGATACACCCCATCTCTGGCACCTTTTATGTGTATTATATTGTGGTAGACTTTGCATATATACATAATATGCTTATC
Source organism: Potorous gilbertii (assembly GCA_028658325.1). Classification (NCBI taxonomy): domain Eukaryota; kingdom Metazoa; phylum Chordata; class Mammalia; order Diprotodontia; family Potoroidae; genus Potorous; species Potorous gilbertii. The sequence continues at coordinate 553,627,311 of CM053769.1, forward strand.
TTAATAAGTTGATGGATCTGTGTGTATGCATTTGTGTGTTCCCACCAACAATATAGATTACACTCTATCCATGTCTGCTCTTTCACTCCAACCACTGGCCAGGTCTTCCCATAAATACCCCACAAAAAGTCCACCCAATGATCTAGAACACTGTCCTCCAGATCTGTTGTCCTTATATCGATGCCAATGAAGTGAATGGACTGAGGGCTGGATTTCCTTCCCTCTCTCAATATGACCAGCCCACCTTTATTTTTCAAGTCATATATCACTCTGAAAGCATCCTTTATAAAGCTTTGCCTCCACAATTCTTCACTGGCACTGTGTTACAGCCTGCTTAATGTACACTCAGACTCTCCCTTGCATTTCACCCATGACCCTCTGCTATAATACATTAGAGACTGGGGCATGTCATAACTTTCAGTTGTACAGTATCCCTAGAGGAATATGTTGTTAAAAGATGGAATCATTTAGTGTCATGAAAAGCATTGAAATTTTCCAAAGGCAATCCTGGCAGATCTATTCAACCCCAGGCCCAGTTCATTGTCCATTTTCAGTATCTGTTGAAGGGTGCATGTAACAATGGACCAGCTCTATGAGTCATCTGTTCAATTGCTTTTATAGACTGCATCAGTGACATTAAACTCAAATGGAAATGGGAGCCAGTAACCTGTGCATAAAGATGCTTGTGGGCTGCATATTGACTTAGTTTTAAGATGTAATATTATCTACATTTTGTTATATTTTTATTTATTTTGTTAAATCATTCCCAAATACATTTTACTATGGTTCAGACTATCCTCAGAAATGTTGTGGGCCATGTGTTTGACACCTCTTGTTTGGACAATAGGCATTCTTCATCCTTTTGATTTTACATTTCCCCCAAAAAAGGCAGCAAGAATGCCAACTACCAATTCATCTGTCTACTTTCTTACATCTACAAAAACGTTGAGAATTATCCACATGTACATTGCAGCCTTAATGGAAGTTTAAGAAGGAAACAGAAAGTCTTTTGTAAATCATGTTCTATAGCAGACCATAGCTGTACAGTCATGTTTTTGGCCAAACCATATGGAAAATACAAGTGCCTATTTTTGGTTGACCATATAAAAGCATTTGATTTAGTGTCTATACATGTGTGTGACAGCATAGGAGAATTTTCTTTGGTAGTGTAGTGCTTGAGTCTGTCCCAAAAGTCTTAGCTCAGTTTTAAGCTATCAATAGTTTCTTAATAGGATTACTATTTTAGATTGTATCTAGAGAACTAGGTTTCTACAGGATATACCAAAAGTCTTAGTGTAGCTACCTATACTCAGCAGATATATATAACAAATAGTAGCAATCTTTTTCTCTTCTGCTTTATGAAGCCATTATTTGAACAGAGATTACCTCAGACAGAGAGTATAGGGTATTAGACTTTGACTGAGGAAGATCTGGATTCAATTCTCTTCTCAGACATTTACCAGCTGTGTGACCCTGACAAGTCACTTAACCTGTCTACTACTCCCTTAGTTTCCTCATATGTAAAATGGACCCAGTGCCTTCTATGATCCCTTTCAACTCTAAGTTAATATCTAATGGGCATTTATTTTTACCAGATATACAATAAAAACCAACTGTATATTGGAGATTGTGATTTATACTCCAATGGTGATGGTCCTAGGTGCCAAAAAAAGGTCCCTCTCTCAGGCCAGTCAGCTCATTTTTCTCAGTTCCCTCTTTTCCCCCATATTTCTTTAGAATGGATGCTCAATTTATGGCACTGACCTTTCCTCTCTCATCAGCTGATTGCAGGGCAGCCCTTTGGGAGCACCATCAGAAAGACTATTCCCAAAGACCATGTTGCTTCAGCACAAGACTTAGACACCGTCTGGTCACTGGGGGTAAAGTTTATAATTCTCACTGGTATTCTTTGTAATACAACAAGGTTTGGGGAAACCAAAAGTCAATGATTATGATCTGATATGGTATTCTCTTTGCAGGGCTATCTCAAGTATTCTGTTTTATTTTATGGCTACTATGGCAAGGAGAGGAAGATTGGCAAAGCAGGTTACCGGTTACCCTTGGCTTACTTCCTGGTTGGCATGGCAGTGTTTGTTTACAGCTTTATCATTCTGTTGAAGAAGTAAGTTGTGAATATGCTTGCATCTTTTTCTGGCCTATCTACTTTGGCCTTTTAGTCAATCCTGTTGCAGCCTTACTGTGTGCTTCTAAGGCAAGGATTCTTAGCTTGAGTTACATGGACCATAAGGGGTCTGTAGATAAATTTCTGGAGGCCCATGAACTTGAATGGGAAAAAAATTAAATTTATTTTTACTAACCTTTAAATGAAATTTGGTATTCCCTTTAATTATGAATGTAGGCAACAAACCATTATTGTGAGAAGGCATAATAAGGTTATTTAAATTGTCAGAAATGTTCATGACCCCCAAAAAAGGTTAAGAACCTTGTTGTAAGGAAGTAGATAGTAAGTACAATCTAGCTAGTGAAATTGAATTTAAAAAAAACAATAGAAATATAATAGATACTCTGTAGTCCCATGATATACATTGAGAGAGTATTATGAATGAGGAAATCCATGAATGCCATATCCTGCATCATTGAAAATAAGAGAAGAAAAGGAAAAGATGAGAAGATTGGGGGTGGAGAGAGAGAGATAGAATACCTATACATATAATTTTTTCATGTGCTTCTAGTCTCAGTTTACTGGCTGTGCAACCTTAAGCAAATTATTTTCCCTCTCTAGATCTCACTCTTTTTATCTGCAAATAAAGGCAGATGGGCTAGGCTATCTCCAAAGTGACTTCCAGTTCTGAGATTCTATGGCTATATATAAGAGCCTGATAAGTAAAGATCTACGGACTTAGAGGATGGTCAGAATGAGAAAGAAAGAGACAAGAGCCTGTGCTCATCTTATTATCCCTTTTCCTGATTTCTGGTGATGACATTATTTGAAGTGAATAATGTTATGTCCTTGGAATTGACTTTCTTACCTGTGCTGCAACTCAATAAAAAAAACTCATTTTCAGATGTAGCAAAGTAGAAATTTGTTTTCTGGATCATGTGTAGTTGTTACAAGGGTTTGGTTTTGTCTTTTTCAAGTATTTTTGGGTAGAAGGTTAGGGAGGGTGCGAGATGAGAGCTAGAGGGGGCTACCAAGATAGGCTAGCCAGGAAAAATGGAGAAAGATAACAAGTAAAAAAGGTCAAAAAAACCTTTTTTATTTTAATGAATAAAAGGAAGGCCAGAAATTATCACAGACAAGCAGAGCAGCTTTGATAATGACTTGTTGGATGTGTTGTTTTTTAAAAGAAAAGCTATCTGTATATAATAGAGATTAACAGCTTTATTTACAATCCACTTTTTTCTGTTCTACTATGTATATAAGAAAATGCTTGTTTTATTTGGTATTTAAAATTAATTTATTTGAATATTTGAAATAATAAAAATTTAGAAATAAATGAAATAGAAAGCAGAGTATGTGTAGTGAAAGGAAATCTGGATTCTAGGTCCAGGTCAGTCATTTCTTTTACCTGAAAAAATCATTGATCTCTCAGCTTCATTTAAAAAAAATATTCAATAAGGAAATATAACACCTATTCTGAGTAATTCAGAATTATTAGAAGGATCAGATGGGATTCTACAAGTGAAAATATTCTGAAAGTTGTAAAAGTAACTATTCTCAAAAAAAAATGGTATTATTATTATTTTATTAAAATTGACATAGGAACTGGTCCCGTGATTTCATTGTTTAAAAGGAGCTTCCAAATGAGGAAGATCCTCTACCAATGTAGATCTCCATAATTCATAGTCTTAAAGACTTGTCTAGGGCTCTCAGAAGCTTAGGGATTTGCCCAAGGTGACATGGCCAGTATGTATCCCAGGGACTTGAACTCAGGTCCTGCTAGCTCTATGATCAGCATTCTGTTCGTTACCTCATCTATCAGCTTTTTCTGGTAAAAAGGAATACTGTATTCAGTGTTCCCTACCAATATGAACTTCTATATGAGAAAATAGATCAGCCTTGAGGTTGACATTGGGTAGCCATGTGTCAGAAAGCCATCCCTTTCTGATGGTATTTTACAGAATGGCAAAGAATTCCAGAATGAGCCTTGCAAGCGCATCCAATGAAAACTACACATTTTGCTGGCGGGTGTTTTGTGCTTGGGATTATCTCATAGGAAATCCAGAGGCTGCGGAGAGCAAGGCTGCTGCCATTGTGAACAGCATCCGGGTAAGCCACATGACTGCTGAACCAACTTGGGGCTAGGCAATAAGGAGCTCCCCTGGTGGTGTATTTGCTTTGGGGAAGTTACCCAGCAAATCTACTTGGAACATTAAACCTCCTTCAAAAAATACACCCCATACCAACTCTCCCCTGCCCCTAAACATACACTGGAAGAATGAATGTTAGTCTGACCTTTCCTCTTCTAACATCTTAAATAACATCTTCTTTATCTTAATGAATTTATCATCATAATTTTTTATGTTATTGATAGTCTTAGCATCATCCATTTAAGAAAGTATTAGGATCAAAGAATCATAGAACAAATTTAGAACTGTAGGGCATTTCAGAAATGATCTAATCCGATTAACATATTTTACAGAGGAGATAACTGAGCTTCAGGGAAGTTAAGTGACTTGTCTAAAAATCATATGTAAAGGAATCATTAGAGGATCTGAGCCTTCTCATGCCATAGGTCAATGGTCATTCCGCCATAACAAGCTGAACCTTCCCTTACCTACCAGTCATATTGCTGAACTAGAAATGGATTAGTATTAGGAATATTTGTGTTGCTCAGTTTACAGATTATTACTCGCTAGTGTTGGTAACCATTTGAAGTTTTTTTTAAGTAAATGCTATTCAACGAAGATTTAAGTGCCTCCTATTTGGTAAGCCTTTGGGAGAGTACACAGACAAAAGTGAAATGGTATCTGCCCTCAAGAAGCTTACATGTGTCGACCTGAAAGTTTGGTTAAAGCAAAGGCAACAGGCTAAATTCTTGTTTTATTATTTAATTAATTCCCTTTAAAGAAACGGTAACATAGAACTATGGAGCCAGATAGTATCTATCTGACTGCTGATACAAAAAGTTGGCCAGCCTTAAATCTGTTTTAAGACAAAGAAGGTGTTCTGTGTCCTTCAGATTTATGGTCTCCACAAGTGATTAACTAGACCATTAGAAAGGAATTTCTTAATTGCATAGGTTGTAAATACAATAAGATAACAGTTTGACCAAGTTTCAAATAGAAATTACAACCCAAGATGTCTGTGTTTTCTTTATCATTAACATGCCATAACATAGTATATGTCTACAAAATATTAAGATATGGAAAACATCCCATTACTCAGGAAAAGTGTCTTAGGTTAAAGGTCTCTTAAGGAATATTAAGTCAGCCCTGGCTTTGTTGACATAGGAACAGGCATTCTCTGAGTTTGTTTCAGAGAGAACGAAGAGATTATTGCAAATTTATATTAAATACTATCACATGCTACTCTGTGGTGTGTAACATGTGCACAGATTAATAAAGGTAATTACAAAAGGGACAGAATACTATTGGATGGGGGGACAAGGTGGTGGTGGTGGTGAGTGGTTCTGAGATTTCTGGAGGACATTCACAAAGCTCACAAAAGCTGAGCCTTGCAGGAAGAGAAAGATTCTGGAAGGAAAAAGTGAGGATGAAATGCATTCTAGGAATTTAAGGGACAGTGGGAATCTAGAGGGACCAGTGGCTGACAAAAGCATCTCCCTTACCCAAAGGCCATTTGCCTGTTGAAATGACAGCTAACAATCTTGTAGGGAATGAGGAAACATATAACTGTAAAATGGGGAGGGAGGGTGGAGAAAAAAGAATTCAAATGACATAGGAGCCAAGACTCTTTTCATGTAAGGTCCTACAGCCTATAGATTTCAATATACCCAAAGAGCATTCCTGTATTTTAGCAAACAGAAATAATAGACTTTTAACCCCGAGACTTTCGTTCTTAAATGCGTATAACCTCAAAACCAATAACATACTTAGAGAAATAAGGTTTGTAATAAAAAGAAATATGATTATCAACAATTAGATTTATTTTTATTACATAATGCGATTTTAAATGTTATGTTTTCTTGAAGGAAGCTATCTTGGAGGAACAAGAAAAGAAGAAAAGCAAAAATTTGTATGTATTAAAGCTACCTTTGTGTTCACTCAATGAAATCATGAATTTCCTCTTCATTTTATTTTTTTTCAAATCAGTAGCTCATCTGTACCTTATTTCCACATTCTTACCAATATTCTTTTTATTTTGCATTGCTATCATCCTTTTATGATATAGTATTGAGTAGGTTGATAATTTACCCAATGTAGATTTCAGATAGTTTCCATATCTTTTCATAGTTCACGTACAGTCCATAAAAGTATGTCCCAAAATTTCATGAGATAATATAAGCTTATGAAGAAGTCTGAAGGAATCGGTTCTTTGCTACTCAACTTAAAGAATACATCCTGTGCCTTTTCCTCAGCACGGTATGCAATATTCAGGCATCGAATGAGTTTGAGTTTTGTTTGTCAAAGTTCCTGTCTTTCTTCTGAAACAAATTCTTTCCCTGGGGATCAGAAGACCCAAAATGGAGTCGCTTTCTATTTCAGTTCAATCCCAGCATTTTTTGGCTTTCCTGGGCTATTTCTTTTGATTTGTGCCTGTCAGATGGGTAACAACATCATTTGAACTATCAGTGCAACTCATACTTCCCTTCTCTTATTTTTTTCAGTCTCCTATTTCCTCTTTTGGGGCCCATGGAAATTTAAAATTAAGCTAGCACTGAGTGATGAAGTGTTAGAACTAAATAAACTTCCTAGAAGAGGACAAGTTTCAGGACAGTAAGATGTACAGATGTTAGCTCCTATCATTTTGTTATTTAAAAATAACTAAATGTCTATACTCTTTGATGTACCCAAAACACTTTAGAGTTAAAAAAAAATACTTGCCTTATAACAACCTTGTGAGGTTGTCACTGAAAGTATTGTCATCTCTATTTTTACAAATGAAGAAGCTCAGATTTGGAGAACTATTTGTTAAATAATCACAGAACTTCTAAGTCTAAGAGTAAGCACTCAAAACCCCAAGCCCAGTCTGTGTAGTCCTTCTCTTATAATCCATTACCTTTTCTGAAGAGTTAATCAATTTGATTTTCCTCATGCTTAGTAAACTAAGTGATAGTGGTGAGGTTTGAGGGGTGATGGGGACCCCAAAATACCTACGTGCCAGGTCCTGCTCAAATGAATTCGACACAAGTCCTTCTTAAAGCCAAAGAAAAATAAAGTTTATTAAAGATTCACCCTATTGGGTTGACCCTTAAGGAGCCTAAGCATTTGTAATGTTTGTATTAACAAGCAGGCCAGATAGAATCTCAGCTAGACAGAGTCTGAGCTGGATTGAATCTGAGAGCCTTCATGGAGGCAAGATGGAACTTAAATACAGAAGAGTCTGTAGGAGGAATCTGGGGGTGGTCTGGTAGTCTAGGGTGATGGGAGGAGGGTTTTAGGGACAGTCTTGGGGAGAAGTCCTTTTAGAACAAGGAAAGCATATTTTGAGAAAATAAAAACATCAACTGGCATGAGGTGAGGTCCTAAGGAATGGGTTAAGACTCCCAAAATCAGTCCTCCCCTTTCATCAACATACAGAGTGAAAGGTTTTTCTAGATTAGGTTTAGTTTTCAAAGTCTTGAAAACTTTAGCCTGGTCTGAGTCAGGGCCATAAAACCAAAATCAGGAATCCAGATGCTACAAAATCCAGCCATGCCTAGAAACACTCAAACTTATTGCTTAGCGGCTGGAACAGGGATAAACAGGATTGTCCTTTTTCTCTCAGAGGTTAAGGAGGGAGAGGTAGGCATGTGAGGGAAGCAGGTGGGGCAATCCAGAGGTCTTGCAGGGAATGATCAGTACCCTGGGGTGAATACAGATGGAATCTACGGAGGATCTTGATGGGAGTGGTCAGCAGCCTGGGGAATGGGGTTTTGGAAAGATCAAGGGCAGGGTATGCAACAGAGACTTGGTCATAGTGATAATGAAAAGCCCATGGGATTCCAGAATCTAATGGGAAGATTAGATTTGAGTAAGGAAAGCCAGATTAAGTGAGAAGATTGAAGAGGAGTTCAAAGAGAGTCCCAGAGTCTGAAACCTATCAATAAGAAAAAGTTTTCCTTTTAGGATGAAGGCTCACCATCATATAACATAAAAAGCTAGAGAAGGAATTAGCTACATGACACAGTAGCTCCATGACTTTGAACAAACCATGTGACTTTTCTGAACCTCCATTTTTGTATCTGTAAGAAAAGGGTTTATTTAATCTTTGAATTTGCTCCTAGTTCTGATATCCATTGCTTCTATGAACTGTCAGCTTCTCATGACACCCCAATATAAGAAGAGTTTATAACCTTCCCTCCAAAGATTATAAGCCACATTGACTAAATTCTCCACATTTCTGGAGCAAACAAGTCTTCATTAAGTATGTTAAACATAGGTTCAAACACTTGATAAGCCATAGAAGTTTCACATTTTTCCATGGTTCCAGACACTCTAATATTTCATAAGTATATTCTATTGCTTGCCAGAGGGAAAAAACAAAAGGTATGACTGGATTGATGTAAATCAATCATCCTAGCTAGGGAAATTATTTTAAATATATGCTCCTTAAAGCTGGGTTAATGTAGCAAAAAAGAACTCTAAACTTAGGGCTAGTAAATCTTGAGTTTCGTCATAAGTTCATAGGATCATAGATTCAAAGGGGAAGAGAATGAAGAAACTATGTAATCCAATCCACAAATAAGAACACTGAGGTCTAGAGAAGTCAGGTGATTTTCCCAAGTTTACTCAGCAGAGCAGCAAAGGTAGGATTTGAACTCAAGTTCTTCAACTCTATCAGGAGGTGACTGGTATGTGGATTCGTTTTGTTTCCACTTTTCCTTCCTGTTCTAAGAAACCTAATGATTCTTAAATTGTTTATCCTGAATTTGTTTTTCAGATCAGTTGTTTTTACTATAAGATACCTTATGCTTTCTTCTGTGTTTTTTCAGCCATTTGGTTTTGCTTTAATATTTCTTGTTGCCTCATGGAGTTACTGGCATGCATTTGGTCCATTTGAATATTTAGGGAGTTTAATTCTTGGGCCAGGTTTTATAACTCTACCAAACTATTAAATTCCCTTCCCAATTCTTTCTTCATAGCTCTCATTTCTTTTTTTTCTTTTATTTTCTTTATAACTAATGGAATGAAACAAGCATTTCCATAACATAGTGTAATAAAAAGATGATTGCACATGAAACTGCCAGTCTACTATACACAACTTGCTATTTCTCTCAAATATACAACAAAATTGTCATGTAAATTTCCTTTTTGTTTCTTTTTTTCCTTTCTCTCCACCTCCTCCCTAGAGATGACCACCATTAGATACAATATACTTACATATATAGGTACATATATCTATATATATGTAAGATCATTCTACTTATGCTTCTATTTATTAGTTCTTTCTGTGGATACAGGTAGCATTTTTCTTTATGTGTACTTTATAATTAATTTGGGTATTTATAATAGTCAAAAAACTTATTCACTTATTTTTCCCCTCAAATAATCTCATGTCATTTATAAAACAATTTTTTAACTCTTATTTCATCTCTTCCTGAAATTCTAATATTATGCCTATGTTCTGTCTTTACCTGAGGCAATGCTTGTAGATATTTTAGAATCATTCTCTTGTTCTGGGGATGTGTCTTGAACATCCCTTCTACCATAATAGATAATAACAGTGCTCACTCCAGACTTGATGTTATAGTTGGATTCTAGCACACTACTGGAGAGAAATTCAGGGCTGGTCTTGTTGCTGCTTGGGGTAATGTGGATAGTGTTACTCCTCAATCTCAGAGACAGGCTAGGGACCTGCAAGCTTTCAGCATACCCAAAGTGGTCTGATAAAGAGAAAAGTCTGGTTCCTGCCCTCCTGGTCTGAACTCTGCAAGTTCCTGATCTGGCTTTGGGTCTGAAGAAAACATGGACTCAGCCCATGTTCAGCAGCTAGAAAGCTCTGAACTTTCTTCTTTCTTCATATGCAACTCAGGGCCTCCTTACCTGAGAATGACACTCTCCTGGGCAGGTCCTTGCTTCAGTGCATCCAGGTAGTGTGTGACAAAGCTGCCAGTTCATGCCTGTCCTCCCTGTAGTGCCTCACTATGTGTCTAGTCATGCCCAGTATAAATCTGGGATCTCTTCTTATCCTGGGCTTTGGAATGCTCCATACAAAACATGCTCCTGGTCAACCCTAGGGTCTACAGAATCTCCTCTCTATCTTTCTTCCAAGCAAGGATGCACAAATGATTCACTGTGGCTTTTTGGATTTCCTCATCCGGATCTGACCTGGTACATTTTGTGGATCTGTTTGGAGAAGTTTGTGGAACAAAGCTTGTAACACAGTGCTTCTCACCATTCTTCCATCTTGGCTCTGCTTCTTTCCTCGGACTAAACTGACTGCCTCCACCTCACTAGCTCTGCTACTTATGAGGCACCATGTCTCTTAATACTTCCAAGTCTGTTTCTTGACTCATATGCTGAAAATAAAAATACCTATATCACCAACCATACAAAAGTTTTGTGAAAATCTCATGAGAAAATGCATAGAAAACACTTTTGAAATACAAAACACTCTGGAAATCTAAGATATTGTTATTAGCTGTGTGTGCCAAGGGTAGTACATTAGTGTCAGTACGTACCCCAAGCAGAATACCCTGAAAGGGAGCATAATTCATTATGGGAGGAAAGAAGAAGCAATGTATCCATCCATACACCCTACTCAGAAGTCTCTCTCATGACATAATAATGAGGAAAACAAAGAAGGAAAAAGAGGGAAACATTGGTAGATTTCATGGACATGTCTATCTATATTTTATATTCCTCAAGAAATAAGTAACCATACAAATAATCAATTATTATTCCTAACCAAAAATCCAATTTGCAGTAAATGTTTTTTATGATTTAAAGTACATTGTTTACGTCATAGCTACCTTTTCAAAGAGAGTACTGTGACCTTTTTCCATCTCTTTTTTTTTCAGGGCAGTGACCATATGTCTCCGGATCATTGCAAACATCTTAGTGCTCCTCTCACTTGCTGGGAGCATTTATCTCATCTACTTTGTGGTAGATCGGTCCCAGAAGCTGGAGCGGACCAAAGAGGAACTGACCCTTTGGGAAAAGAATGAGGTTTTGCATATTAGCTCAGTTTGAACAAGAATGTCTTTGAGAAGGCTCATTCCAGTTTTCCTATTGAAAGTACTGATTTGTAGTCATTGAAGCTGTGTTACTTTTCTTTTTCAAGTATAGTCAGAAATATCCCGAAGAACTTACCCTTATCCCACCCTACCCCAGAGTTGCTTATTATATCTCCTCTCTAATGCTAAGAATGCAAGGGATATAAGCCAGCAACTACCAATTTCAAGTCTTAATAGGAGACTCTTATTCCTGTCAACCACAAAGGGTTAGTTCAGGTTGATCCTCTTCTACTTTGCACGTCCTTAGGACAAATGTCACCTTAGCTCCGAAGATCGCCTGTTGACCTACAGGGATTTAAAACGCAGAAGGATTTTCATTTTACAGAGATGTTTTGGAAGAATGACAATTTAATAATCAAGCTCTGAGGGAGCTAAAAACTCAGGTCCCTTCCAACCTCAATATTTGAGAATCATACGGTATAAAAACAGCAAAAAAATTCTAGGAAATGGTATAATAGTCACCGTCATTCTACTGAATGGCTTTTTCAAAGAGAATTATGATATGGAGTCAAGGTTAAAAGTATTTCGAGAGACAATCTGCTTAGTCCAATCTGTCAAAACTATATTGAGACCATGCCACTTGAGTCAATATCTACCCACATTTTTTCTATGACATTAAAAATAAATTCATAATTTCCCCTGGTAACAACACCTCTGTCAGAAGATTCACAACTCAAACTTAAATCTATTTGATGTCTTTCTCTGTTTTCTCAGTGAGGATGGTCAGCTATAGGTTATTATTGGCTGAAAAATGAACCAGATGTGATTTGAATGATTACTGAACCATTTTTATGTTCTCTTTTTGCCTTGGTCTTATCTTTTATCCAAATTGAGAGAAATTGGGACAGTGAGTAGACTACTGAAAAGGACAATTAAATTGATTATTCAATTCAACATACATTTTCAAAGCACCTACTGTATGTGTGGATGCTCTTCTCTATGGTAGGGAGATTCAAAGACTAAAATAAGATGCAGTCCCTGGACTCATAAAACGTATAGTCTATAGGGGCTATAATACATGTATGTATATATACATATATTTCATATATATATATATATATACACATATATATACACAAGTGCATAAAAAGGTTATAGATTAGATGCTATCTGAGATTCCAGAGGAAATGATCTTAATAACTGTGAAGGCAGAAGGAAGATCAGAAAAAGCTTCATGAAGATGTTTGAATTGGATTTTAAGAATAGATAAGAATTCAAGAGGTAAAGATGAATAAGATTTAAGTTGTTGGTTATGTATAGAGATCAGAATGATCAAAAACATGGAAGTGGGAAGTGGGAGCAGCAGCTACAGAGAACAAGAAGTAGTTCAATTTGACTGGAATAGAGAGTATATGGAAGGCAATACCACGAGATAATACTGGAAAGGTAGGTGGCACCAGGCTGGTCTTGCATTCCAGGTTAAGAAATTTGAGCTTTATTTAGTAAATAATAGGGAGCCATCTCAGAGTTTGAGCAGAGGTAAAACATGTTGAAATCTATGCATAAGGAAGACTTCTTGGTAGCAATAGCTTTGGAAGGACCAGAAAGTTGAGGAGGGAAGCCTAGGATGCTATTGTAATAATCCATTTGGGTGGTAGCATTTGTCATTTCTACATAGTAGAAATAAAGAGAAGGTCAGGTGAGAGAGTTAACATAGAGGTAGAATCAATGGAATTTGTTCTAAGACCTACTGTATATAAAGGACTTGAGAGAGGAAGAGAGGGAAAGAGAAAAGGGGAGAAAGAGAGAGATAGACACAGAAAATATAATACCAAGTTTTCAAACATGGGAAAACATTACTGAATCCAAACTTCACAGAACAAACCCCCTTAATAAAAGGATTTGTCCTGTAAAACTTGGCATCAGTCTAAAGGCCACACCCAAGGACCTAGAAGGTCACATGTGGCCTCAAGGCCGCAGGTTGCCCATCCTGGTTTAGTGCCTCCTTTTCTATTTGAGTTTAAAGCACTGTGCTCTGAGTTTTTTTCCCTGAGGTCTTTTCCAGCTCTAAATGTATAAATCTGAGTTTTCCCCAGATACTCAGCCTGAGAAGCATTGAGGGGTATAGTCATATAAAATGAAGGTCAATTCTCCCATCATCCAAGTAAATGGATTATTCTCATTATTTTAATAGCTTTCTACATTAAATAATCACTGTTATTTTAGAATTGCTTACTGTTTCAGGAATCACATGGCATTCCTAATGACTCATGTCATTTGTTTGTTTTGCATTATAATACACAAAATATTCTTATGACCCCTGATGTAAAAAATTATAACTAATGTAGAAATTTAAGATGTTTTCAAACCTCTAAGTCTGAATTTTCCTTCCTCTTTAGGTCAGTGTGGTAGTTTCTCTGATTACTATGATAGCTCCTTCTGCCTTTGAACTTGTGGCTGCATTAGAGATGTACCACCCACGAACCACATTGCGATTCCAGCTTGCAAGGTACTGTAGTCACTTTCTGTATGGTCAGTGTATGCAATACCCCTTCCATAAGAACTAAAATGCATCAAGTTTGCAAATTTCTTAAGGAAATTCTTTCCTCAGGGCTTAACATTGAGAACCTGGCACAACTACACTTGGTCACTAATAAATATGTTCTGTTCTCCTTAAATCCAAAGTCCTTCTCTGATACTAATACAAATTATGAAGGAGAGGCATCTATTTTCGAAGGAGATGAAGTGGCATCAATTATGGCATCACCAAAACCAAATGGACTATATTCCAGAATTTTTAGAGCCAGAAAGGACCTTAGAGATTATTTAACCTTGCTTCTCATTTTGCCCATGAGAGACTGAGGTCCATGGAGGTTAGATGACTTCCCCAAGGTTATCACCAAGAGTGTCTACAGAGCTGGGACCAAGTCTATTTTCCTCTTGATTATATCACCATCTTCTCTTGATCAGAGAGAGGAAAATGCTTTTCTTTGGGCGTACCTTCCTAGGAGACATTAAAAAGAATCTAATTTGTTATCTCATTTTTCCTCAAAATAATCATATTAGGTCAATTGGTAACATTGCTCTTGTTTCACAGTAAGAGAGAAAAAAAGGCTTAGTGACTTGTTTTTCTACCTCTTTACTAAATTGTAGCTCCTTGGGGTGAGGGGTTATGCTTTCTTTATCTTTGTGACTCCTTCCCTACCTCCCCCTTGCTTTTCCTGACAACTTGTCTTATATCTAGCAGGTTATAAGGGAAAAGGAAAGGAGAGTCTATTTGAAGCACACATTGGTTTGTGCTACTACCTAAATCTGTTTCTCTTCCCAAATCTGATCACATGATTGCCCGCAAAAAGGAGCAATAAGTGGCACAATAAATCTCAGGAGGGAAAAGATTGTAAGCTGCATTCTGAAGTTGGTTTAAGAAATCTGATTTAATCTAATCCCTACATTTTTCAAAGAAAGAAGCAACCTCAGAGAACTGTAGTTATTTGTTCAAGGTCACATAGCTAGTGTGGCAAACCCAGGATTAGACTCCCAGAAGCCTGACTCTCAACACTTCGCATCATACTAGATTGATGACAATTTCTGCACTACAGACCCATCAACCAATGTGTGACAGCCAATTCCTCATTGTATATTTGTTACTTTCAGGGTTCTTGTGTTATATCTGGGGAACCTGTACAGCTTAATCATTGCACTTCTGGACAAGGTGAACAGCATGAGTATTGCTGTGAGTATTCCAACATGCTCCAACAGCACCTTTAGATGTGTAAAGAAAAAACTACTCCAACTAGGTTTGTACATGCTTAAGGATACCTACCTGCCATGTAAGAGTCACACAACCCCAGAAAAGGAAGGGAGGAAGGAAGGAAGGAAGGAAGGAAGAAAGAAAGAAAGAAAGAAAGAAAGAAAGAAAGAAAGAAAGAAAGAAAGAAAGAAAGAAAGAAAGAAAGAAAGAAAAAAGAAAGAAAGAGGTGAGGGAGGGAAGCAAAGAAGGAAGGAAGGCCCATTCACAAAGAATATATATCTCAAACAAATGAGTTGCTCTTATATGTCCTTCAACAACACCATAGAACATCTGGACACCAGAGATGGGGTGAATATGGTGTAATGTCAGTTATTTTAGGTACCACTGGGACCCTTTGCAATTGTGCACTAAGTCTAAAAGCCAATGAGCATTGGAGAAGGAGGTGGTAGGTTTTTTAAAAGATTGAAACAGATAGAAGGAATAAGTCTCTTTCTATCTTCCCTTGATTATACATACATATAAATACATGCATATGTGTGTGTATATACATATGAAGACACACATACACATAAATATCTGTATAAGATGCTTATCTATCACTAGACCTGTGATCTCATTGGTGTAAGGAACTCATAGAATCACAAAACTTGAGAATTTGAAGGGACTTTAGAGATCATCTAGTCAATTCCCTATACAAAATGAACCCCCACTATAAAATACCTGACAAATGGTCATCCAGCCTCTGCTTGAAGACCTTCAAGGAATGAGAACTCACCAACTCTCTAGGCAGACTACCGTACCTTCAACAGCTCTAATTTTTAGGAAATATTTCCTGACATCAAAATCAAATATGCATTTTTGCATCTTCCACTTATTGAACCTGGTTCTACTCTCTGAGGCCAAAGGGAACAACTCTAGAACCTGTTTCAATTAGAAGCCCTTAAAATACTTGGAGACAGCTATGGTGCACCTCCCTTTCCAGTTTTCCTTCTTCTTCTTTTTTTTTTTTAGTAAATATGTGGTTTCATTTTTTATTTTCTAAATTTATTTATTTATTATTAGTTTTCAACATTGACTTTTATACAATTTTGAGTTTTAAATTTTTCTCCCCTCCCCTATTCCCTCTGCCAGATAGCATGGAATCTGATACAGATTATATTCATTGCAATCTTCTCTTTTCCAGGATAAAGAAGTAAGTACTAGAACAAAAATTAAATCACAGCTCTCCAATAACAATTCTTGACCAAAATAAGTTAAGTTTCTCATGCTATAGGCAAGTGAGGTCATTTGTTGAAGGACAGACATCCCTGGGAACAGTTTCATTGACACAGGTGTATGTAACCTCTGTTTTCTTTCCTTCAGGAAGCAGAAGTTAAAAATAATGCAAGCAACTGGATAGATTCTCCTCACTTCCTACCCACAATAGCACTTCCTGAGGAAGAAAAATTGTCCCCAACTATTTCTGGTATTCAAGTGAAACAAAACAGCACAATTCAGAATTACCTTGTGCCCACCACCATCACTAATAAAACAACTTTCTACACCTACAATGTACAGAATCAACAGGACCAGTGCTGGGAAACATATGTTGGACAGGTAATCAAGCTTCAACAAATCAGTATTATTTATTATCTACGAGGGAAAAAGTATGTGATGACTAACTTGTGAGAAGAAAAAGGATGTAGAATATGGAAGGAATGAGTTTGGGAGACATACAGAGAAATTAATTCTGCCTGAGTCTGGATGGGTTCAAATGATGCCTTCCTGAAGCCAAGGATGCTACCTGTGAAGTATGATTAGAGAACAAGGAGGGGGCTGGTGGCTTCTGCTTTCTGGGTCAAGAGAAAGGGCAAGTATGGGAGTACACCAAGATTGAGCAAGAAAAAAAGCAAGGGGAGTCATGTGAGCTTTAGGCAAGCAGATTCTAAGAAGGATGGGGAAAATGAAGAGTTATTGAAGATTAAGAGAAAATAAATCCTAGGCCTCAATATATTTACATGTGGCATAAGGATTAACTCATAGACCAATAAAATGCTATTGTTTTTACTTTTTATTTTTTCAAAACATTTTATCCCAGTGGTACATTTTAGAGAGACAGTACAACTTAGTGGAGAGGATACTAGGGCTGTAATCAAGGTAACCTGGATTCAGATCTTATCAGATGGCCTGCGATGTGCCTCATGGAGAAGGACCAGAGCCTATGTAGTTCATTCTAATATAAGCAGAAAACCTGGGAAGTGCTGTGTGTCATGTTCTGGAAGCATGGGGCTAAGAGAAAGGTCACATAGTTACGTTTAGGCAACTAAACATGGAGAGCCCAGGAAAAAGAAGAAAACTGAGATCCTAAAAAAAAAAAGGAGCCTGCAAACGAAAATCTCAGCTATGGGGGAGAGTGGATAGGAAACATTTGAAGAGTGAAATTACAGACTACAAGAAGTCCATTAAACCCCTTTGTATCACATTGCGAAAATTCAGGGGAAAAAAGATGTATCACCACACATCATGAGAAAGATAACTTGAAAGTTTCCAAACAGATTATATAGAAAGACATACTTCTTTCTATATAATCTAGAATAATCAAATCATAGATCTCACAGACCCTCAGAGGTCATACAGTCTGATCCCTATATGAAGTATAACTATCTTTGACCTCTGACTTACGATATTTCTATATTTCAATATTTCAAGAATTTATGATTCCACTGATGTGCCTATTTCTTCCACTGAAGATGGCATTGCTGATACTGTATCAGAAGAGTAACTCCTCTGTGCTTTGGTAAATTCTGGTCTTTGTGTTTGTCTATGGCTAGAAAATTCATCACTCTGCATCCTGAACTTAGCTAAACTAGTTGTTGGATAAGTTGAACTTAGCTAAACTAGTTGTTGGATAATAAACATTCTTAAAATCTTTCCAGTTTGGTTAGCTCATGCATGTCATTGTTTATTTGAAAATTACCTAGCTATTAGCAATCTAGGGTCACTTCCATGTAATGATAAGTATTAGAGGAGGACTCTGGTAGAGGTCTAAATATATTTCCCTACATCCATTTATCTTTACATTCCAATTCATTTGTTTAGATTCACATATTTATTTCTCAGTATGCATTGGCTGTCTTCTGCCTATCAACTTTATAAAATAACAATAACTACTACTACTGCTACTACTACTATTATAATAAGCAATGCTAGATGTATAAAGCAAAAATATAACATAACAACATAATATATGATATGATATGATGTAATATAATATGATATGATATGATATAATGTCAATGATGTGATTAAAAACAGATAAGAACATAAATATCCAACTGAGTGTTATCTTGCTCAAAGCAGTCACCTGGAAAAAATTTCAACTTTCTTCAGTAATTACCCTGACTCAACATCATGTTTAGAACTTTTCCTTGGGAAAGGAAAACTTTCAAGAACACTTCATGAATCTATCTCCTTCCACTCCCAATAACCCTCCTACCCATATATACATTCATAATACCATACTGTCACTCATTTCTCACTAATCACCATACTGCTCAAAGACCATATCTGTGGAATTTGTCTGCCCTCCTACGGGGAATCCTCTGATGCAGACAGCAACCACTTGGATTTATCCATTCTGGTTGTCTAACAGTGTTATACTGTCTATGGGAATTGAAGGTAGCATTGCTGGTATAATGGTTTTCTTCTTACCCCAAGGGATGTGGCCCTATTCTCTCATTCACCACCAGCTGCCACTTCTCTGGTTCCAGTAATCTGGCATCCCTATCCCAGGGCCTCCTCCCCAACCTCATAGAATTGCAAGTCAGGCCTCCCCTTTTTGAAGGGATAGCCAAACTTTGATTCCTTTCTAGTTTTTCTTTTTCCTCATGGGCTAGTCTAATGGACTGACAGCCTCAAGTAGGTACTTAATCAATATTTTTCAAAAGAATTAATAGATTAACATCTAGAAGGCTCAAATGAAGATCAGCAGACATCCTAGGATCAATGCAGATTCGTGTGGATGGAGTAAGGCTTTGAGGGTGTAAGAGGAAGACAACTGGTGGAAATAGGATTGCCTTAAAATAGGTTAAGCTAAAAAAAACTAAAGAGATAGAGTACTGTTTTAGAAGAGGGAAACATTGTCAATAAACATTTATTAGGTCCCTACTATGTGCTAAGCACTGGGGTTACAAAAAGAGGCATAGTCCCTGCCCTCAAATTATTCATAATCTAATGGAGGAAACAGTCATCATTGCAGGGGCGGGGAGGGGGCGGGGGGGGGGGCGGGAATGACAACATTACACACAAATAGAGAAAAATATGGTCCTAAGTCTCATAATTTTAAATGTGAATGAATTGAACAATCTGATAGAACCAAAAAGAGTGATGGATAGGATTAAGAAGTACAACTCCCATCTATTATTTACAAGAAATATAAAATAAATAAATACACAGAAAAAATTAAGGGATCAAAAAATTTACTATGCATCAGTTGAATGTAGGAAAGAAAGGAGTTGCAGTCATACTATCAGACTAAGTAAAAAACAGAGATTCAGAATACAAAAAGGTACAAATAAGGAAGATACATTCTACTAAAAGAAAGAATGAAGATACCTGCAAATAGATATAGAAGTAACAGGAAGCCATTGATGAATTTCAATAGTAACACAAGATGTTTTATTTTACAGGAAATGCTGAAGCTCTCCATTATTGATATGATTTTCACAGTGGCAAGCATTCTGCTTATTGATTTTTTCCGAGGTCTTTTTGTTCGATATTTAAGTGACTGTTGGTGTTGGGACCTGGAAAGCAAGTTTGTAAGTTCAGTGTTATGTTGGTTTAAGATGTCTCATTCAAGAAGTTCTGAGTGAGCTAACTTTACTTTCTCCTGATGGTTCTTTACTACATTAGCCAGATTTAGGAGCTCTAAAGAGGATAACTTATATGGGAGAAGGGAAGGACCGAATTCTCATGAGACTGATTTGTTTCCCTCTAACTCTCTCCATCCCCCTCTCTCTAAAAGGTTTACAATATTTTATCCACTATTTATTGACTCATTTTTACTTCTAGCCTGAATATGGAGAATTCAAAATAGCTGAAAATGTGCTCCATTTGGTCTACAACCAAGGAATGATTTGGTAGGTAACAAAGCTGTTTTTGTGTTCTGTTCTATTCATTTCATTTGGAGACTTCAGTTAATGAATGCACTATTAGCAAACCTACACAGCATAGTCTTGAGAATTCAAGTTCCATCACTTTCAATAGTAATTATCATCTATAACTTCGTAAGACCTTTCCTTGTCAGTACTCAAAACCCCTTGTAAGTCAGTGACATCAAATTTTGAGAAAGGGTGAGGATGTTCAAGAAAAGAACATTTGATTCATTTTAGTTGTTTGAAAAAATCAGCTACCACATTTAAAAGTGAACGCAAAGAAAAACTCAACAAAAGCTAGCATGAAACAATTTTTTTCTGAGCTCTACAGAAGAGGAAAGTAAGAAGGGATATGATTAGAAAAAATCATGGAGGAAAAGACCAATAAGAACTAGCTTTTTAACTTTCATCTCTCTTCATCTATGAACCTCCACTTGGTTCATCTATAAAATAAAGAGAGTGGACAAAGTGATCTCAAAAGTCCAACAAACTGTTATCAGTGAAGTGACCATAAGAGTTTCCACCACACATTATCTTGCTGAAATGCTATCACCATCTTTTTTGAATCACAACACATCTTTTCCTGAAATGTTTCCCAAGTATCATCCTCCCCTAATAGAAATGATAAAAGTTCAGTTCCCCTTTCTCTCCTCTTTTTTTCACTTCCTTGTGTTTTCTTATTCTCCTATACTTTTCACTTCCCATAGCTTTTACAAGAACAAGAGACAGCTGTGATAAAGTAGAAAGGGCTTTCCCCGAATTTTTCCCCTAAGTATCTTTGTGACCTTGGGTAGGTCACTTTACTTTCTGGGACCCACGTTTTCTTATCTAAAAAGAAAAATCTCTAAGCCCCCTTCTGGTTTGCCTTCTTATTTCCCTCTTCTTCTTCCCCCTTTTTTTTTATATCTCTTCCAATATCTTACCCCAACACCTCAGCTCTTTCCTGTCCTTCCTTTCCAAGTTCTCACTGGCTCTAAAATCCTATGAGTTCTTTGATTTTTTTTTCAATTCTCTCATTTACAGCTGATAAATGCCCCCATGCTTCTGGGGCCATTTGAAGTGAGAAGAAGAGGCTCATGACTCTTCATCTGAAAATCCCATAGTTTTGCCCCTGCTACTGTTGCCCCTGTCATACTGCTGTACAATGAAAAGAACACTGGATTTGAAATCAGGGAATCGAATTTTAATTCCCAGCTCTACCACTTACTCCATTGTGACCTCTCCTTGGCTTGAGTTTCCTTATTTGTAAACTTAGCAGTGGTGAAGATTACATGATTTCCAAATATCCTTCTACCTCTTTCACCAATCACTTCTGCATAGCTCATTTCCACTCCACGCTATCACTGTTCTATTACCTTTACCTTCTGACCTACCTCTCTGAGTTGCTACATTTCCAGTATTCACTGGTGGAAGCCAGGAAACCACTTTCCCATGATGTACCTCTCAACCACACATGAATACAATTCCTTTAATCATTAAAACAACCCTGTGAATTAGGTATGCCAACAGTTATCTGCACCTGACAGTAGAGAGCTTTGTAAGACAGAAAAGTTTAGAGACTTTCTTAAAATCATATGCTTATTGAAGGATGCAGGGTCCAAGTCTCCTATCTCTTAATACAATGGTCTTTCCACAGGACCACATTGTCTGGTCCTAATTGTTAAATGACCCTTCTCAATTCTATTCAGATCAACTCCCCACCAAACCCAACGACAAAAGCAAACCAGGCAAATGAAGTTTTATTATAGCCAGAGAATGTAGCTGATACATAGGGAAAATTTTCATTGTGCTAGCTAGTATTGAAAAAAAAACTTCTAAAGGGATTATGATCTTTTCTTCCTTTCTGAGGATGTTTAAAAATAGGATTCCCTTCCATCTGTGGAGAAGGTTCAGGTGTATGATCATTTATAAATGGAGATGTTGGACTCAAGCATTGCTATGGTATGTTTCAGTTCCAGTATTCTATGATTCTATAAACACATACATTTTAACATTCCTGCCTACCCCATAAATATGTGATGTTATTGTCCTGTCCAGTCTCATCATGTGACTTCTGAATAATTACATCAAAATTTAATTTACAAGCTATTCACGTCAACACCCACTTATCAGAATTGCACTGCATGCACGACACTGCAGGAAATTGGGGATTCAGACATAGATGATATCATCCTTTCTCTTAAGAAGTTTATAATCTAATGGAGTGAAAAGGCATTTACACAAATACCTATGATATAAGGAAGGGACAGTGAAACAAATAAAAGGAAAAGTCCAAGTAAAGTGCTATGAAAATATGAAGTATCTAAGGAGAGGGGAGGCTTCACAGAGATGATGACTAGGATAGGGCTTAAAGAACAGTAAGTACTTCCATAGATGTAGAGGAGGGACCTTTTTCAGCACATAACTCTTTCAACCACCATTGCCTTTCACCTTCCCTATGCTTATACTATTCTCTCCTGAGGATAAAGAGATGCACAGAGGGGTTATTAAATGGCTGTTTAGGATTAACAGCATTCTTCACCATACAATCTTCTCAATTTTCCAAATTTTTCACCCTTGTTCCTTCATTTAAAGTCTTGATACTACAGCTAAACTATTTAACAATTTGATTTCCTCTACTATCAAATCTCTTTCTCTCCTGTCTTTCCATTATCCACACTTTTCTGGTCCTCAGCCTTAGGTCACCATCTACTCTCTTGAATAATGAACTATGTTCTATTTCCTAAATGCAGGTTCTCCTCTAGGCTCTATCCTGGGCCATCTTTTCTCTGCTTTCTACAGTCTTTCACTTGGTGATATCATTAGCCCCCATGGGTTCAATAATAATCTCTATATTAATTATTCCTAAATTTATATATCTAGCCCTAATATTTTCCTCATCTCTAACAGCCTGCTGACTATCTCCACAAAGAAATTCCATCAGTATCTCAAATTTAGCATGTTCAAGACCAAAATTCTTCTTTCCCCCTAAACCTACCCTTCTTGTTATCCTTACTTCTGTTAAAGGCATTACCATTCTCCCACTCATAAAAATCCATAAATCTGGAGTCATCCATCATTCTTCTTTTTCACATTTAGATTCAATCAGTTTTCATCTTGCCAATTCTATCTCCCCACCATCCTTCACATCCATCCTCTGGGCAGCTGCTAAGCAGCCCCCAGCTTTGAAAACCCAGATGCTGGTGCTGCTCTCTCTGGTAGCTGTGTATGTATGGTCAGACAGTTGCATCCGCCTATTGATATCATGCAGCTGGAAGCCCTGTCTGTTGGTTGATCTTTGTTTCTCTCTTTGTATTTTCTCTGAAGTTCAGGGTGCTAACTTTTTCCCCTGAACTAAGTGAATGATATATGTGCTTGATTAAAGTGATTGTTAACACTTTGAAAGTTGCCTTTACTTTTAGAAAAGCAAAGCAAAGAACCTGTGATAGTAGGCCCTCCTGTGTATGTCAGGGTTCTTGCTTTTCACAGATAGTGCTTTAGATAAGCAATTATTATATATTGGTTAAACTGAATAAATTGAATAGGAAGAAGTTCATTCTACATGCAGTATAAAAGAAAAGTTTAGGATCAGGTAGGTGGTGGTCAAGAAGAGATAAAGAGTAGTCCAATCCGGCGACAACAGAGCATATAAAGTGAATAAGGGAATGATACAAAACTGGATAGGCAGATTGGAACCAGGCTGAGGAAAGCCTTGAATACCATGATGAGGAAGTTTTAATTTTTTAAAAAAAATATTAAAAATGGTTAAGATATTTTAAAAAATATTAAAAATGTTTAAGATATTAAGATATTATATGTTGTATGTTGTATTTTCTCTTTTTTTTACAGGATGGGGGCTTTTTTCTCACCCTGCCTTCCAGCGTTCAATGTTCTCAAGTTGATTGGTCTGATGTATTTAAGGAGCTGGGCTGTGCTAACCTGTAATGTGCCCCATCAGCAAGTTTTCAGAGCTTCCAGGTCAGCGAAATATCTTTTTTGTTTGTTTGTTTCTTAATTCTTGTCTTTAATCAATCACTCCAGTACCCAGTATTTTTTTAATTGTTGGTTTTACTGTGCTTCTTTTTCACTTGATAGTATTCTCTTTTCCAATTACATGTAAAGATAATTTTCAACATTCCTTTTTGTAATATTTTTGAGCTTTAAATTTTTCTTCCTCCTTCCTTCCCTTTCCCCTCCCCAAAACAGCAAGCAATCTGATATGGCTTATACACATACAATCATATTAAACATATTTTCACATTAGTCATGTTGTGAAAGAGGAATCAGAACAAAAGGAGAAAACCATGAGAAAGAAAACAAAAAAAGAAACACAAAAAAGTGAAAATAGGATACTACAATCTGCATTCAGACTCTGGAGATCTTTCTCTAAATGTAGATAGCATTTTTCCATCATGAGTCTTTTGGAAATGTCTTAGATCGTTGTATTGCTGAGAAGAGCTAAGTCTATCAAAACTGATCATCACACAATGTTGCTTTTACTATGTATAATATTCTCCTGGTTCTTCTCACTTCACTCAGTATCAGTTCATAGAAGTGTCTCCAGGTTTTCTTGAAATCCGCCTGCTCATCATTTCTTATAGCACAGCAGTATTCTATTACATTCACATGCCACGACTGGTTCAGCCATTCCCCAATTGATGGGCATCCCCTCAATGTCCAATTCTTGGACACCACAAAAAAAAAGCTGTTACAAATATTTTTGTACATGTATGTCCTTCCTTCTCTTTTATAATCTCTTTGGTATACAGACTTAGTAGTGGTATTTCTGGATCAAGGGGTATGCACAGTTTTATAGCCCTTTGTGCATAGTTCCAAATTGCTCTCCAGAATAGTTGAATCAGTTCACAATGCTACCAACAATGCATTAGCGTTCCAATTTTCCGATATATTCTTCAACATTTATCATTTTCCTTTTCTGTCATATGTCTATCTGATGGGTATGAGATGGTACCTCAGAGTTGTTTTAATTTGCATTTCTCTATTCAATAGTGAATTGGAGCATGTTTTCATATAACTGGAGATAGCTTTAATTTCCTCAACTGAAAACTGCCTGTTCATATCCTTTGACTATTTATCAACTGGGGAATGTTTTGTACTCTTATAAATTTGACTCAGTCCTCTATATAGGTGAGAAACAAGACCTTTATCAGACACACTGGCTGTAAAAATTGTTTCCCAGCTTTCTGCTTTCTTTCTAATCTTGGTTGCATTGGATTTTTTGTGCAAAAATTTTTAATTTAGTATAATCAAAATTATCCATTTTGCATTTCATAATGCTCTCTATCTCTTGCTTCATCATAAATTCTTCCTTCTCCATAGATCTGACAGGTAAGCTATTTCATGCTCTCCTGATTTGTTTTTGGTATCACCCTCTATGTCTAAACTGTGTGATCACTTTGACTTTATCTTAGTATATGGAATAAGATGTTGGTCTGTGCCTAGTTTATGCCATACTATATTCTAATTTTTCCAGCATTTGGAGTCTTTGGATTTATCAAACAGTAGATTACTATAGTCATTTACTACTGGATCTTGTGTACCTAATCTATTCCATTTATCCACCATTCTAGTTCTTAGCCAGTACCAAATAGTTTTGATGATTGCCACTTTATAATACAGTTTTAGATCTGGTATGGTTAGACCACATTTTGTTGCATTTTTTTCATTAATTCCATTGATATTCTTGACCTTTTGTTCTTCCAGATGAATTTTATTATTTTTTCTAGCTCTATAAAATAATTTTTTGGTAGTTTGATTGGTATGGCACTGAATAAGTAAATTAATTTAGGTAGAATTGTCATTTTTATCATATTAGTCTGATCTACCCATGAGCAACTGATGTTTTTCCCTGTGTTTAGATATGACTTTATTTGTGTGAAAATTACTTTGTAATTGTGTTCATATAGTTACCAGGGGTTTTTGGCAGGTAGGCTCCCAAATATTTTATATTATTTGCAATTATCTTAAATGGACTTTATCTTTCTATGGTTTTGGGGCTTTTGGATAATATATAGAAATGCTGATGATTTATATGGGTTTGTTTTATATACTGCAACTTTGCTAAAGGTGTAAATTATTTCAAGTAGTCTTATAGTTGATTCTCTATGATTCTCCAAGTATACCATCATGTCATCTACAAAGAGTCATAATTTTGTTTCCTCATTATCTGTTTTAACTCCAATTTCTCTTCTCTTATTGCTAAAGCTAACATTTCTAGTGCAATGTTGAATAATAGTAGTGAAAATGGGAATCTTTGTTTCACCTCTAATCATATTGGGAAAGCTTCTAGCTTATCCCCATTAAATGTAATGTTTGCTGATGATTTTAGATAGTTATTACTTACCATTTTAAGAAATGCTCCATTTATTCCTATGCCTTCCAGTGTTTTTAATAGGAATGGGTGCTATATTTTGTCAAAAGCTTTTTCTGCATCTATTGAGATAATCATATAACTTCTGATGGCTTTGTGATTGATATGGCCATTTATGCTTATAGTTTTCCTAATATTGAACCATCCCTGCATTTCTGGTGTAATTCCTATCTGGTCGTGATGATACACTGATAAATTTACCCCATTCTGCCTCCCCGTTTCCTCTTCTCCCAATACAATCCTTTTTTTCACCCCTTAATGTTTTTATATCATCACATCAAAGTCAATTTAGACTCACACACTCTGTCTATGTATACTCTTTCTAACTGCCCTAAGAGATAGAGTTCTTAAAAATTACAAGTATCATCTTCCTGTAAAGGGATGTAAACAGTTTAACCTTATTGAACAACATGTTTCATCTTTCTTTCCTGTTTACAATGAAATGACTTCTTGCAAATAAAAGTAAAGAAGTTTTTTACTTTGTGTTGTTTGGCAGCAAAAGTGATAATTTGTGTAAACACAGGGTGTTCACTGAAGTCTTCATCATAAAAAACATTGAGAGGCTATAAGCCCAAAGTTACGCTCCCTCCCTCCTCATTTACTGATTACTTGATATGTGCTAGGTATTGTAGGGAATAAAAGACTGTTTTGCCCATGAGGAGTCCATGAGGAAACAGGACTAGCATCAGGTAAGAAAGAGAATGGGCCAAAATTTTGCATTCCAGTTTATTTACTGTTTATCCTACTTGGCAAAACTAATATTGCCATCTGACTCCCAACTTATTAGGGAGGTACAGCTCTGCCCTCCCTTCAGTAATTCATTCAGAATCAGGAAGACCTGAGTTCAACTTTACCAGCTATATAACCCTACACAACTTTCAACTCTTTCTGCTCCAGTTTATTCATTTGTAGATGAAAAGGTTAAGATGGATTGTGAGGTGCACCAGTGGAGAGACTACTCACATTAATGAGATCACAGATCCATTGAATTTTTTTAAGTACACGATTATATAAATCAGGCTGGTAGTAGTAGGAATAGTAGTAGTAGTAGTGGTGATAGTGGTAGTGATTGTGGTAGTGGTAGTAGTAGTAGAAGTAGTAGTTGTAGTAGTAGTAGTAGTAGTAGTAGTAGTAGTAGTAATCCTAAGTAGCCTGGACTATAGTATGTACTTGATAAATGTTTGGGTTTTGATTGGTTGGTTTATTGTTATTACTACTAAGCTGTAGTGCTCAAGTACTTTACATAAATAACCTTATTTGGTCCTTACAATTACCATGAGTTAGGCAGTACAACTATCATGCCTCCATTTTTAAGATAAAGAAACTGAGGTTCAGAGCACCTCAAGGTCAACATAGTGTCAGAATCAGAATTCAAATCCAAGTTGCCCAGTTCTACAAATTCTTTATTTTGTGTGCTCCATTCCACTACTCATATACCAGTGTGCCCCTTCCTGGCCACCAGTTCCCACCATGTGTTGTCTTCCTAAATTAGTATGTAACATTACATATACACATGATTCTAAATTGAAGTGAAGCAAAGTGTGAATGCTGTACACATTCATTTCCTTTTTTAAGTGGTTTTCTGGTTAAGAATGGTCAATATCATAGATCTTCTCTTTAGCAGTTCCTTGGATATACATACACATTGTGTACAGAATTCCTGCAAAGTGAAGCCAACTATATTTGCTTTTTTCATAGATCCAATAACTTCTACTTGGCCATGTTGCTGTTCATGCTGTTTTTGTGCATGCTGCCAACAATCTTTGCTATTGCCCGATACAAGCCATCTTTAAACTGCGGTCCCTTCAGGTGAGTGATCTCTTCATTAAAGACTTGCTTTGTTTGGAAACAAACAAGCCATCTTTAAACTGCGGTCCCTTCAGGTGAGTGATCTCTTCATTAAAGACTTGCTTTGTTTGGAAACTAAAACCAGTTTAAGAGAAACTGGACTGCCTGCCAGGTGTGTTCCTTATAGAATGTTAATAATCCAATTTCCCTCAATTCACATAACCTAAAAGAAACAAAGGAGAGAGAGACAGAGATGGAGAGACAGAGAGACACAAACAGAGAGACAGAGGCAGAGAGAGAGATAAAGATGGAAGGAGGAGGGAGGGAAGGAGGGAGAGAAGGAGAGAGGAAAAATACTTAGAAAGCAAAAAACCATTTTCATGTTGATTACTATTTAAGGTGAATCAGTCAATTTTGATAACTTATATTTGAAATAAAACTAAAGTTTGTGGCTTTGCATACATCATCCCATTTAAAATTCACAACCACCCTATGAGGTAGCTACTACAGTATAGAGAAGTTAAATAATTTGTCCATGCCTATACAGCTAATAAGTGTCAGCACTGGAATTTGAACTGAAATATTCCAGATTCTAAGGCCAGCACTCTACCCACCTATGCAAAGTCAATGGCATTTTGTGAATTTGAAACAATTAGTTGACTTCCATATGAATCCACTCTGTTGCTGAAGAGGTTAGGGTAACAGTGTGGGAACAGGGTGGAAGGAAGGTGAATGAATAGATTGTATTGATTCATTTTTTGTATCCAAAGTATATGCATGATTCTATAATTCATAGCTTCAATAACAATTAGATAGCTATCAACTATATATACATAGATATAAAATTGGCAGGTATTCAAGTTAGGACTTAGTAGTATTTAGTGAAAGATAATTATAGAATGGCAGGGAGCCATAATGAATAGGGAGCATCCTGAGAGCAACAAAGGCATGGGTTCAAGTTCCATCTCTGATGCATTCTGATGGTGTGACCCTGTACAAATCACCTGACTAGTAGCTGGCCCTAGACAACTCTACTCAATCACTCAACAAACACTTATTAAGATGTTTACTATATGTCATTCAATGTGCTAAGTGGTCCAATTAAAAAAAATACAGGCTACATGACTTGCTTATGTGTCCTTCCACCACCACCCAACCCAATATGTGTTCAAACATCCTAGATAAGAGCACTCTAATAAAGGGACTGTAATCTACAGTATAAATTAGCAAAGACTTCTGAGCTGCCATGTAGAAGAAAGTATAGACTCTGCAAGTCAGAACTGGGCCCAATAAGTAGGAGTTACAGGAAGGAAGTTTTTGTCTGTTTTTTAGTTTCTTTGTTTTTGGTTTTGGCAGAACTTCCTAACAGACTGACTTATGTAGTAGTGATTTCCCTACCACCCGGGGTATTCAAGTAAGGGCTGGATTACCACTTTGTCAAAAACATCATTAGGAAGATTCCTAGTACTAGTTGATAAGTTGGAGTAGATTGCCTACAACGTTTCTACCAACTCTGTGAGTCTGGTTTTTTCAAGACCTGATTGCCTAGGTTATAACTTCAAGTGTTGAAGTATAAATGCTTGGGTCTATATCTTGTTTATTTAACCAATAGCAAAATAACTTCTTTTCGGTTTATTTGTTTGTTTTTCCCCTTTCTCAGTGGGCAAGAGAAAATCTATGATATTGTGTCTGAAACTATTAAGAATGATTTTCCCTTATGGTTCAACTCAGTGATTGGCTACATTAGCAGCCCAATTGTCATTCTTCCTGCTATACTTCTTCTCTTGTAAGTATGATATCTGCAAATCTATTATAATATTGCTTCACAATTCTGTTTTAATCTGCTTCACAGAAGTAGTCAATGCTCTTTAACTTTGGATCTAATTGTTTGATTCCTGTAATATTGTAGCAGCAAGTACTCTGACTCATCCAGGATGACCTGCTGACACAGGTTCTTAGGTATGCTTTTCTAAAAGGAAAGCAACTTTTGCAGGGACAGCAATCTTCTTTTATCACATTTACCAACAGAGAAAATACAAACAGGGAAATAAAAACCAACAGATAGGGCTTTTAACTGACTGACCATAAGCAATACATACATCACAGATCAACAGACAGATCCAACTCTCTGACCTTTACATACATACATAGCTACCAGAGAGAGAAGCACCTACATCTGAGCTTTCATCTAGGCATGGGAAGGGGCTTTTTAACAGCTACTCAGACTCTCATCTGGCACAGCAATCTTCTTCCAAAGAGTAAGCCCGGAAGCAAAACTTCACCTCAGAATATATACACACTTTTCAGAGTCAGAGGGCATCCCAACCCTCATGACCCAGTGTCTCAACAGAAACTAAAAGAAGGTGTGGGTCTTCCTACAAAATAAGCCTCCCCTAATGAAGGTTCCTTTAATGGGCTCCACCTGAGGCCTATTAATGGGTAGGGAAGATCTTTACATTACAAACATTCCCTTACTTTCTCTTTTATTTTCATCTTCCACTTCAAGACTTTAACATATACACATTAGCTATTTTGCCAATTACTGTGTGACATTGAGGAAAGTCACTTTATCTCTTGGGCCTTCAGTTTGCTTGTCCATAGAACAAAGGTATTTGATTGGATGACCTCTAGATCATTTCTAGCTTTAAATTTATATCTATGCTGAGTACATTCTAAGCTGTGACTGGGATTTGGGAACTTATTTCTCAAATCACCAAAACAAGAATTGCCACCATAAGTGATTCCATACCCCCAGATGTTGTTGCTGTGTTTGTCCTTTGTTCTTGAAGAGGATCATTACGTCAAGATGATGACAAGACTTGAAGTTAACTATATCAGTGTCTCAGAAAATCAGATTCTAGCTTTTGTCCTCACTTTTCCTACACACAGAACTCAGATAGGGGAGGGAAGGGGAAAAGACAAACACAGAGGATAGTCAGATTCAGGAAGCTATAATTGTTCTAGGAGAAGGAACTCCCCATTACCCAGAGATCATGTCCTTGGCACCAGCCTTCATCACATGGTAGACAGCCATCAACCTCCCAACTCCAGAGAGGAGGAAGAGGTAGGGAGAAGCATTAGATGGAGTAAAGATAGTGAACAAAGGCAAATCTTTAAGGAATAGAAAGTCTGGGTAAGTCCTATTATGGGATTTTGAAAGGACATGAGATGAGGAGACATAGATCCTTGAGGGCAATGGAGATGAATTGTGCCTTTACTTACCCAAGATATTAGCACCCTTGAAACTGATCACTTTGCTATAGTGGATTTGTCCTTTGTGGCTCCACATGAGACCTTCCAGAAATTCAACTGCTCTTTTAAAAGTGTGTGTGATTTTCCTCCCTACCAGTTGTATGATTATACCCTGTTCTCTTATAGCATGCTGATCTATTACCTTCAGAGTATTGCAAGATCACTGAAGTTCACCAACAGCCAGCTGAGAATGCAAATTCAAAGTGTAAGTATTAATTAAAATTACCTATTCTAGAATTTTATTGTGTACTATTAATCCTAGACCCTAAATAAAATCTCAAAGCAATATTGTTTTAGAAGCTTATGGAGTATGTGATAGTTCTTGCTGAAGTTTATTTATTTTCATTTCACTAAAGAATTCATCAACTGGTTACCCTAATTTAGCTACATATGAATAGTTATGCTGATCTTTGGAAAGTAGTCTATTGGCAGGATTATATTTGAAGACTTACCTGCTTGACAGAAAGATTTGTGTTCTGCTGATAAGACTCCAAAGTCATCTCCATATTATGATGATGCATTGGAAAGGCAAAAGACCTAGGTTAGTATCCTGGCTGTGGTATTTACTGTTTTGTTTTTTCCTTTGGGCAAGTCACTTCACGTCTTAGGGCTCTGTTTCCTCACCTAATAATAAGAGTTAGGCAAGATGGTCTCCACGGAGCTTAAAAGCTCTAAATCCATGATCACTGAGGTCAGATTCATCTATCACACTATGGTTCAGTCATTTCTCAATTATGTTTGACTCTATGACCGCATTTGGAATTTTCTTGACAATGATGGAATGATTTTCCATTTCTTTCTCCAGCTTATTTTACAAAAAACCTTGAGGCAAACAGAGCTAAGCGACTTGCCCAAGATCACAGACATAGTAAGTGTCTGAGGCCAGATTTGAACTCAGGAAGATGAGTCTTCCTGAATCTAGCCTAGGAACTCAATCTACTGGGCTACCTAACTGCCTACTATCTCTAAGCATGTCAGCAAATAACTTCTTGTTATAATGATGCTGATGTGGATACATAAAGCACTTTTTCACCTAAGAAGGGTAAAATATTATCATTGTAATTTTTCATCATCCAAGGTGGGTGAATGTGTTAGGTGTGTTTGTGAAGGATGGTGCCCTTCTTAGAAGTCTGAACTGCAATCTGGATACACTACCATCAGGTGACTGTTGCTTTACTCTTAGGTCACCAATCAATCCACAGGTCGAAGGGTACAATAGAGCTTCCAAAAAAATTAGTTCTGAGGCACACTCAAAGGTAAGGGAAGAAAATCTTCCCTTTCTCTCTTCCCAAGAATGTTCCTGGCTAGCCAACCATGAATTAGCTTAAGACTAGACAGTAATAGTTGGAATTGGGTGTCTGGCTAGGGCTAACTATAGCTGTTCTAATGCTGATTGATAGCTTAGCCAAGTAGCAAAAGGAAACAAAGGAGTTCTAAAGGAGATGTTGCAGACCTTCTTCTTCCTCTCTGCTCCATTGATTCAACAAAAGAAGATGCCAGGCCACATACTAAGGATTCAGTGTATCCACTGCTGCTCTGGAAACACAAATACAACAGGAAACTTCAATGAATCTTCACAGTGCTACTTAATATCTTCCTTACCAAGGATGAATTAGGAAAACATTTTCACCAAATGTAAAAATAGTTTGTGAGGATACAATGTGACATAGACATCAATGGCACAGTCATAGTCTCACCATGTGTTCACTCAGGCAAGGGGAGGAGTTTGTCTGCCTTTGATTGGGGGAAGAGGATTGTGGAGATGCTTGGGGGAAAGGCAGACTTTGGGGAAATGATGAGAAGGCTATGGTAATGGGATCCATGGTGGTAGTGGTGGTGGTGGTCCACGGACAATCGCGACTATGTGGATGGAAGGGTTGCTGCTAGCCTTCCTTTTGGATAGGGCAAGACTTTGGGGGCAAAGCTCTGCTTACACCCATTCTAGTGAAAGCTCTGTGCTTTAACACTGTATAAGTAACTGAGGGAGATAAAGATATAAACAAATAGATGAGGGCTAGATATTCCCAGTGGGCTGATGTCCCCCAAATGCCCCAGGGTAGTTACATGAATAGATGGGTACCTATATTTCTAATCCCTAACAATCTCATTTTTTTATTCTTTAAAATTTAATCCATGTCAAAACTGTAAATAATTGTCATGTATATTTTAGGATAGATCTGAAGACAAGAAAAAAGTTGCACAAATGATAGGAGGTAAGTGGAAAATGTAAAATAAACACACAAAGAATGGATGTCTTACCTAGTGCAATATATTCAAAAGTACTGGAAAAGAACATTGAAGTCACTGTGGAAAAAATGGTCTCATCCACATTTACTTACTTTCCAATTATTCTGAGCTACGTTTATTGTTGAAAATAAAGAAAATAAACCAAATAGAGTGGTCAAAAATAAGTTTGGGTACAAGGTCCAATTAACAGCATTAAAACTCTGAAGTGTCAATAATAATAAAATAAAAAGTAAAGAAAATAAAGAAAACTTTATTTGACATTTGAAGAGTTAGATTTGAGCCTGCTCTACATCACTTGCTAGCTGTATGACCTTGGGAAAGTAAGTTTCAAACTCAGCCTCAGCTTTCTCATTTATAAAATGTAAATAAGAATAATTTCCCTATCTATCCTACAGGATTCTTGAGAAGATTAAGATGAGATATCATATATAAAATTCTTTGTACTCATAACATGATGTGTTTTGTTGTTCAGTCTGCATCAGTTGGGTCTCTCTTTTCATGACCTCATTTGGGTTTTCTGGGCAAAGAACTAGAGCAGTTTGCCAATTCCTTCCCCAACTCACTTTACAGGTGAGGAAAATGAGGCAAAAAAAGGGTTAAGTACATCTAGTAAGTGTCAGGTCAAATTTGAACTCAGGAAGAGGAGGCTTCCTGCCTCCAGACCTGAACTCTATCCACTGCACCCCCTAGAGGCCCAAAGTGCTATATGCATTAGTTAAAAGTGAATGAATGAATGAATGAATGGTAACCTTCTAAGTTAAAACAGGAACATAGTGAGGTAGAGAAGTATATGGGCAGATTCTAATGACAGAATGAA
The DNA here is from genome assembly GCA_028658325.1 of Potorous gilbertii. Lineage (NCBI taxonomy): Eukaryota > Metazoa > Chordata > Mammalia > Diprotodontia > Potoroidae > Potorous > Potorous gilbertii. The sequence continues at coordinate 553,661,911 of CM053769.1, forward strand.
CCTGAAATAAATAGAAAGCCTCTCCCTCCCCAAAAAAAGTTGAATGGATGCTGATGTCACTTTGCCCCATCTCTGTGCTCCATGTAATTACCAATTTTTACCAGAATTAACAATCCTGCCTCTTTGTGCTGACACAACATAGCCTGATTTCAAGCCCTATTTTTTTCACTATCTACCTGTCCCTACACACATCCCACCATATATACTTATCATTTTCCTCCAGCACCTATTGAGAATTAAAACCAATTCAGTTGACTCTGTGAGCAGGCTTAATCATGGAACCTGACTTTGTTCTAAGAAATGAATTGAGAAACCAAGTACAGCACCTCCATCATACTCTATGTAACCATACTCTCTGTCAAAGAATAAGAGTGTAATATTGTCTATATAAAAAGCTATTTGAAAGTTCTCGAAGCACTCTCCTTCTCAGCAATCCTGGAAGGCAGGCAATGAAGTTATCACCAAATTTCTCTGAGACAGTTAAGTGATGCAGTAGATAGCACCCTGAATCTTGGATGAGGAAGACCAGAGTTCAAATGTGGCCTCAGATGTTTACTGCTGTTGGACCCTCAGCAATTCACTTACCCTCTTTCTATCTCAGTTTTCTCTACTATAAAATGGGAATGATAATAGTATCTACATCCCAGGGTGGTTGTGGGCATCCAGTGAAATAGTATTTGTATAGTGCTTAGCACATAGTAGGTGGCTAATAGATAATTGTTCCCTTCCTTCCCCCCTCAACACTCCAAACCTTTTTCAGATGAGAACAGAGACTGTGCAATAATCGCACAGCAATTCTTAGACCTGAGGTTTGAATTTACACCTCCTGACATTAAGTCTAAAGCTACTCCTGCTTTACCATACTGTCTCTCCAGCTATGACTAAACAAACTTTCCACTAGAAATTCTTACCCAGAAAGATGTAAGAGCTCTGCCAATCCTAGGGAGTAGAAAAGAAAACAGTAAAGAGGAGCAGAGAGCTGCAGCATATAGGGAAGGGTTTCATTGTGAAAACAGAGACATCTGAAATCATAAGGAAGCTATGGTTATGGTTAAAAGGGTTAGGGACAATGGTTAGGAATAGATGTTTTAATAGAGTTAGCAGATAGCTACCCAAGGCAGGGCGGGTAGTCCGTGAATTCCATCTTTGGGGTATGTCTCACTATAGGAAGGAAAGCGTGGAGAAGTGTAGGAGCTATCTTGAGACAAGGCACAATTGGAAGATTAACAATTCTGAAAATTTTAAGATCCTTAGATCTTAAGGAAAATTTCCTCTTAAGGAAAATGAAGGAAGGCTTTGAATTGTCAGAGCCAAGATAGAGGGTGAGTGACAGGAGGCAGATTCAAAGAGAGACATCATAGTTATAGATCAAGTCTTGACTTATACGTGAACAGATTTAAGTGAGGCAGAGCTGCACTTCCAGAGTCATTGAAGTCTAGTGGCAAGACAAAAGTCAGGATGACTGATGATGGCCTAGGATGCAGTGGATAACCTTGGCATCATTGATGTCTGGTCAAGCTCTAAGAAATCCACAGAGCCTGCTTCAGCCATCTTTGTGGCTATTGAAACAAATTGATCCTATGTCATAATCAATGCCAAATAATATTTGCCTATTGGGCATAGTCTAGTGCAGATCAGTTCATTTTCTAAGTCAGAAATGACTAAGTTCCTTAAGATAATAGTAGCATTCCTTTTATAAAGTACAAAATGTCTTGATGTTTCATAATTTTTTTGTTTCCTATAGAAATTCTTTTAAACTTATATTATTAGATCTATTTCCAAAAAGAGGTGGAAAAGGTCCCTCTTTCCTCTGAGCCTCAGTTTCCTCATTTGTAAAAATTAGGAGAATGATTAAATCACCTCTAGGGGCTAACATTCTATGGGACAATTTTGTCCTCTCCACCCCCCCACCACCACCGACATATTGCATAGCATGTGACTGAAAAAATAAAGAGTAGGATTCACTATGCCTGTTATACTTAGTTCATTGGTCACTTGTTTTTATACTCAGCTATTTAAAGAAGCAAAAAACCCCACGGATCAAGAGGCCCTTAGTATTAAAGGGGAGGTGGACTTTAATTTAATAGATCATCCCAGTTGATGCTCAGTTTAATTCATGTGACATTTATGAAGCACTGGCTACATTCCTAGTACTGTGCTAGGTCCAGAGAGAGATACAAAGACTAGATCAAACACTGCTATGTTATCATGGAGATTACAGTCTAGAAGGATAAGTTTATTAGGTGCCCAAAAAAGCATCATATTAGGAAGGAAAGCTCATTACACACTGAGGAAACCAGAAAAAGTGTTATGGAAGAGATGTCATGAATGAGATTTCAAAAGATCAATAGGCATTCACCAGGAGAATAATCATAAAAATTCACATATAAAGCAATTTAATATTTGCAAAACTTTCCCTACAAATACCCAGTAAGACTGGCAGTATAACTCTGACTAAGCCCATTTTGCTTATAGGGGTGTTAGGAAGATCAGATAACTTGTCGAAAGTCACAAAGCTAATAAACAAGGGAGCTCAGTGCCTTTTCCAAAAGCAGCCTTCTATAAAGGCAAAGAGGAGTAGAAGTAGTGACAAAGGGATGTTCTAAACAAAGGAAACGGTGATCCAAGGCATTAAGATTAGAAAACCAAGAATGTAAAGTATAATAAAGTGAGATAGGGCTGGAAAGACAGATTGTGGAGGATTTTGAATTCCAAGAGAAAAAGTTTGGCTTGAACTTGGTGGACATTAGCCAATATGCTTTTATTAAACTCCTACTGTATGCCAAGCACTGTGGTAAGCTCTAGGAATACAAAGAAAGGCAAAAAGATAGTCCTGGATCTTGAGGAACTCACAATGTAAAGGAGAAAACACACAAATAAGACTGACAGGATAAGTTGGAGATGGTCAACAGAAAAGGCACTAGCAGTAAGTAGCATCTAGAAGGCAGAGACTTGAAGTCAGGTAGTGAAGCCAAAGGATTGAGATGAGAAGGGAGTTCTAGGCATGATGGACAACTGATGAAAGTGGGTACAGTTGGGAGATAGAATCTCTTGCTTGAGGATTACAAGGAGGCCATTGTCAATGGATTGAAGACTGACTACATAAGGTGAGGGAAGAGATATCCAAAAGGTAAAAAATGATAGAATTTGGTGACAAATATGATGGGAAGAGTGAAAATTTGAGATTGATACCAAGGTTGTAAACCTGGGTAACTGGGAGGATGGTACTGACCTTTTTAGATTTGTGAGCTCCTTGAGGGCAGGGACTATCTTTTGCTTCTTTGTATACTCAGTATTTAGTACAATGCCTGGGACATGGCAGATATTTGATGAATATTTATGGACAAACTGACTCACCAGTAATAGAGAAATCTGGAAGAGGGTGAAGGCTTGGGAGTAAAGATAATAAGTTGGGTTTTGGATGTCCTTGAATTTAAGTTGTCTATAGGACATCCAGTTTTAAAAATCCAATAGGCAATTGGATACACAAGTCCAGAGGCTCAGAAAGAGTTTAGGGTTGGATAAGTAAATCTAAGAATTATCAACATAGAGTAGAGAACTGAAGCCATGGGAAGTGATGAGATCACCAAGGGAAACTGTATAAAAAGAGAAGGCCTAGGACCCAGACCTTAAGGATGCTTACCTTTAGTGGAATGACCTGATGAAGGTCTAATAAGGAGGTTGAGAAGGAGCCATGTAGCACCTAGGGAGAGAACCATGATAGAGTAGTTTCCTGGAAACCCAGAAAGAAGAGAATATCAAAGAGATAAAGGCATCAGGGTGTCGTTAGAGGATTTTGGACAGAAGGGTGACATGAACAGGTCTGAGCATTAGTCTTTTTTTCCATTTCCAGCCAGGACCCAGACCCAGGAGGGAAGCAAAAAGAAACCTCAGGAAAGTGATTTTGTCAATCTCCAGGCTTCAGCTCACTCACTAACTTTCAGGAAAAATGGCAATGCAGTCAACTTTAACTCCCCAGGCAGCAGAATTCCAACCATTTCACAAGCTATATCCCAGACTAAGATCTCCAGGCCAGAGGAGATCTCTTCTCCAGTTACTGGTATCTCTAAGGCACAATCTGAGCCCATCGACAACAGGTAAGGTTTAGCTTTAACTGAACTAGAAGAAACTCCTGCCTTTAGCCACAATGGGAATAAAAGCATAGATTGAGTAGTTTTGAACAACCTTGTAAAAAGGAACTTTTAGTATATGAAAAGGCTTAGCTAGACATAAGCATTTTGACTTAGGGAACTACATCAATCAAGGTGCTAAGGAAACCAAGAAAACTGTATAAAGTGGTATTTGTGGTTTTATTTTGGTTCAGACTTAATGTGGTATAGGAAGTTCTGGCTAAGAAAACTCCCTCTGCCAATGCAGATGGCACCTGCTCTGCAATTTACAGTATTAGAGTAGGAGTTCCTCATCTTTTGGAGTCATGGGTTCCTTTGGCAGTCTGGCAAAACTATGGACCCCTTCTCAGAACTCTGTTTTTAAATACATAAAATAAAACACATAGGACTGAAAAGAAAACCTTAAGTTGGTGAAAATAAAGATATAATTTATTTTCTGATCCAAGTTCATGGGCCTCCTGAAATCTATCCACAAGGGCCCATGGTTCTCACATTAAGGAGTCTTAGAGAGTTGCCAAGGGAGTCCTGAAAGGTTAAAATGGTGTGCACAGGGCAATACAGTCAAAATATGTTAGGACGATTTAAAACCCAATCTTCTTTGCTCCCAGGCCAGCTGGAAGAAATTAAGAGAGGGAAAAGAAGAATATTGAAATGGATATATTCTTATTCTCAGGATTTCTTCCACCAAATACATTTGTCATACCACAACAAAGGAAAGTCTATAATATAACTCCAGTCTATTTATATTGTTGACATGATCTTCCTATAAATTCCTCCTCCAAAGTCCTCTAATGCATCATTGTGGCATAGAGGTGGCACAGGATTCATCTCTATGCCAACAGAGAGCAGGTCTCGGCAAGATGAAACAGCTTCAAGCATATAAGTTCAGCCATGGTTCATCTAGCTAAGTTAAGAGAAATGTTTGTTACCAGCAGGCTGACCACCAGATGAATTTATGCAGGATGAAGAAGAGATAAGAGGTTAGGTAGGATTGTACCAACTGGTAGAAAACTACTATACAGATGAAATTACAGATCTTTGAAATTTTGAAGGAAGCATCCTTGTGAAACAAGTAGAGAACAAACATCTTTGTTTCCACTTTACAGAGAAGGAAACAAAAGAATAATTCTTAGTTGCATGACTTGCCCAAACTCAAGCTAACATTCCAAGGTAGAGAATGGAAATGTTATGGCAATCATGGCATTCAACACCTTTTTTTCATCTGCTCACGTACAAACATTGCCCAAAAAGAGCCTCCAAAATTGAGAAAATAGTTTTGTTTTTTCTAGGTCACCACTAATTTAGACTTAATATTTTTAATGTCAAAAAATGATGCTAAATATTTTTCCCTAGATATTCTCCTATAAAATGAAAGATGGGGCCAGATGGTCTTTCCATCTTTACCTCCTTGTGATCTATAATTATTCTTCCCCAGATATTATAAGATGCTATCTAGGTCACAAAGAAAGAATATTCAGTTCCAGTTCAACAAACATTGATTCAAAGTAGGGAGCATTGGACTTTGTTCACCAAGAATGTGGCTCAACTTATGGTGGAATGGAATAAACATAGAGAGATATAACTGTTGCATGTTTGGAAGATTTTCAAGTAGGTTGAACAAAGTCCCTCAAAGGTGATTGTGAGCCCCATGTCTCCAAGATCCTTTAGGAAAGACAAATTAATGTAATTTCATAAGCAGTGTGTCAGGATAGTGTTCATTTTAGGAATCTGGCAGATTAGGCAAATGAGCTCTGTTTCAAATAGCTGCTTATCATGTTTTTAAATTACACACCAGAGACATAAACTCTACAGTGTGACATAGAGGACTCCCATAAAACTTTGGCATTTACAGCTCAGTAAAAAAGTAAGCCCCAGGAAGAACAGAGTACAAGGTTTGTTCTTTCTTTTTTTATTTTTTTAAGGTATCCATATTTTACGCATGATAGTGACCTCTGCAAGACCAAGCCCTACACCCCAGTTACTTTCAAGAAACACTTGGAGGATATCTACTCAGAGCCTTTCCTTCGAAAAGGCAACCAGCAAATGAACCCTGATGTGCTTGGAACAGGAGCCCCAGGGTTTGTAGGAGGACGAACCCATGTCCCTAGATATTATATTGTTAATGAGAGGGAGTCCCGCCGAAAGCCTCGTTCCACCTCTAGATCACCAAGGCACTTTTATAGGGAAAATATGGGTGACTTTGAGGACATCTATCCTAGGAACAAAAGGGGCTATTTGTTATCAAAACCCCACCATGCCTACACCCCACATTTGAGTGATGAAGAGGAAGAGGAGGAATTGAGAAGGGACATATACAATAGATCCTCTCGTCCACGATCCCTCTCAGACCTTCATCAGGCATCTCATTTTTACATTGGCGAACGAACAGAGAGCCACATCTTGGCTGCGGAAGATCTGGCTAGGATGCACTACCAATCTTGGAATGGTGGCTTTGAGACAGACTACCACCAGCCAGTTTATTTGTACAAAAAGCCTCGATTATGGAATTTTGATTCGGAACCCCGGTACCCAGGGCACTTCATGAAACCAAAAACCAAACAAAAGGCAGAACCATCCTTTACAGAGTCAGATTCAGTGTCTGCCTCTAGCAGTGACCAGCAAAACAGTAGCACTGATCAATATATCCAAGTCATTCATAACAAAGACAAGTACCTAAAGTCTGCAGGCAAGCTTAGCAAAAAGAAATCCAAGTCTAGACTAGAACTGACTATTGCAGATCCCAGTGAATTGATTTGTTCAAATGTCTAAATGGAGTGAATCTTTGGACAACAGCAGCACATCATTGTGATTCTGGTATCAAGAATGAGGGTACACATTAGAGACTTTCTGGAAAGAAAAATGAATCATATACCATAATGGACCCATGAGGCTAAGATTTGACCTGTGAAGGAAACAAATCCATAATGTATTGCATACTTATGGATCCCCAGTACTCTGAAACCTGTCTATTCTAGAACATCAGCAACAAATGTGTATGTGGACAACCATTTAACATAGACCATGTTCTTATGGGCAGTGGATTGAAAGCAAACATTTGGCATCATTCTTGATATTTGAAGTCAAAGGAAAAGGTCATGTAACTCAAGCTGTCTTTCCACCTCATTCTGCTTCAAAAAGGGTAAAGTCACTGCCATTGGAGAGTCTCCATTTATGTAACTGAGATTGCTCCAATTAGCTGCTCATCCTTAAAAATAATAATAAAGTACTATTTATTGTTGCACTGTCTTTTAAGTAAAAATAATTTCCATATAATAAAAAAATCTGTCAATGATTTTTCATTTCATTAAGGTTAGGATTCTAAACTTTGTGTGTGTATATGTGTAACTTTTTCCAGTCAGTCCATAAATACTTATTAATTACCAACTATGTGTTGGGTACTGTGCTTAGTGTTGGCAGTCTGGTAAAGCCTATGTATGGCTCTCTTCTCAGAATAATATGTTAAATGTATATAATATAATTCAAAGGAACATAAATGAAACCAATTATATTAAAATAAAACTATCAAAATATTTTTACGATGAGCAGGTGGATTTCAGAAAAAACCTGGAAAGACATAAATTGGTGAGGTAAGCAGAACCAGGGGAACATTGTACACAGTAAGAGCAACATTATGCAATGATCAACTTGGCTACACTCAGCTCTTCTTAGCAATATAATGATCCAAGACAATTCCAAAAGATTCATTATGGAAAATGTTATCCACGTCCAGAGAAAGAACTATGGAGTTTGAATGCAGATGGAAGTGAACTAGTTCCTCTTTTTTTTCTGTGTTTTTTTCCTTTTGCTCTGATGCTTCTTTCATAACATGACTATTGTAGAAATATGATTGCATATGTATAAACTACATCAGATTGCTTGCTGTCTTGGGGGGAAGAAGGAGAAGGTAGGAGAAAAGAATTTGGAACTCAGAATCTTATAAAAGTGATGTTGAAAATTATCTTTACATGTAATTGTATAAATAAAATACTTTTAAATGGGGGAAAATATTTTCAGATCTGTTAAAACATGTTCATGTCCCAGATGCCATGATACTTAAATGTAGTGCTGATAGATACTAGAACTATTTTGAAGGATGACTCCATAGAAACGGTTTAATAATTAAATGAGAATCATGAAGAAAATGAGAAAGGAGAAAGTGCAGCAAAAATTATAATAGATTTTTTTGGTCAAAATGACTGCTGGTTATCACTGAAAATGGAAGAGTAAATCAAGTTAGCAGTGTGACGTTCACATGGAAATGTACAGTAGATATTTTAAGATATAGACCTAGGACTGGGATGAGGAATTGTCATTCCTTGTTTTGTACCCATAAGACCTAGCAATAGTACATAGTAGGAGCTTAATAAGTGCTCCTTATACAGAAGAGTATTATTGGAGAAACATTCATATTTAGGAAATGAAAATGAAGGAACCATCAAAAATGGAGAATTATTACAAAACGTTTTTCACACAAAGTCAGATCTAAATAATTGGAAAAATATCAGTTGCTCATGAGTAGGCTGTGTGAATATAATAAAAATGATAATTCTATCTAAATTAATTCGCTTATTCAGTACCATACCAAACTACCAAAAATTTATTTTGTGGAGCTAGAAAAAATAGTATCTCATCTGGAAGAACAAAAGATCCAGAATATCACAGGAGTTAAGGAAAAGAAATGCTAGGGTGGCCTAGCCATACCAGATCTCAAATTGTACTATTGACTAAAAAAATAGAGTGGTGGATCAGTGGAATGATTAGGCATGCAAGACACAATAATAAATGACTAAAATAATCTACTGTTTGATAAACCCAAAGACTCTACCTTCTAAGTAAACTAGGAAAGCAATGAATAATTTATATATCAGATTTATGGAGAAGGGAAGAAATTACGACCAAACAAGAGATAGAGAACTTTATAAATTGCAAAATGGATGATTCTGATTACATTAAATTGAAAAGGTTTTGCACAAACATAGCCAATACAAGCAAGACTAGAAGGGAAGCAGAAAGCTGGGAAACAATTTTTACAGCTAGTGTTTCTGATAAAGACCTCATTTCTAAAATATATAGAAAACTCAGTCAAATTTATAATACAAGTCATTCCCCAATTAACAAATGATCAAAGGATATGAACAGGCAGTTTTCAGAGGAAGAAATTAAAGCTATCTACTGTCATATGAAAAAATGTTCTACATCACTATTCATTAGAGAAATGTAAATCAAAACAACTCTGAAGTTGCAGATGCAGCATCAGACCTATCAGATTGGCTAACATGACAAAACAGGAAAATGATAAGGGTTGGAGGAGATGTGGGGGAAATGGAACATTAATGCATTGTTGGTGGATTTGTGAACTGATCTAATCATTCTGGAGAGCAATTTGGAACTATGTCCAAAGGACAATCAAATTATGCAAACCCTTAGATCCAGCTACTAGGTCTGTGTCCCAAAGAGATCATAAAAAAGGGAAAAAGAACTTACATGTACAAAAATATTTATAACAGCTTTTTTTGTGGTGGCCAAGAACTGGAAATCGAGTATCAGGAATGGCTTAACAAGTTCTGGTATATTAATGTAATGGAATACTACTATGCTATAAGAAATGATGAGCAGGCAGACATCAGAAAAACCTGGAAAGACTTAAATGAAGTGACATTGAGTGAAGTGGTTAGAACCAGGAGAACATTGTACAAAATAACATCCATATTGTGCAACTACTAACTTTCATAGACTTGGCTCTTCTTAGCAATGCAAAGATCTAAGACAACTCCAAAAGACTCATGATGGAAAATGCTATCCACATCTAGAGAAAGAACTATGGATGCAAATTGAAGTATACTATTTGCTCTCTTTTTTCTTGTTTTGTTTTCTTTCTTCTTTCTCGTGGTTCCTCTCAGTGGTGTTAATTCTTCTTTACAACATGACTAATATGAAAATATGTTTAATATGAATGTTTATGTAGAGCCTAGATCAGATTGTATTCTGTCTTGGGGAGGAAGGGGAGAACATTTAAAACTCAAAAGTTCGTGGAAGTGAATGTTGAAAATTAAAAATAAATTAATTTTTAAAAATCAAAATGGAGAACTAATTAAAGCACTGATAAGGGACAGAGAAACCAGAACATGTCAGAGAAATTAAGTGGGGAAGAGTTTTAATTAGGAAGGGGTGATATAGACCGCCAAATGCTGCATCGAGTTTGAGAGTCATGAAACAATGCTCTTGAATTTGCCAAGGGCTTCACTGGCAACGGAGAGTGATTAGTATAGAGATCTAGAGGTAAAAGGTTAAGGTGGAAGTAAGTGGTGAAGAAATGGAAGCTGTTGATTTGGAAAGTCTGAAAATGAAAGGAAGGAGAAAAATAGGAGTAGTTAAGGAATAAATTGGAGCAAAGTGAAGATTTTGACCCTTTCCCACACACTGGGAGATTATCCTGTGCTCAAGTCTTCTTAGGATGCCTTGTTCTGGTGTCAAGGTGACTCTAAGGTGTCAAAGATTGTACTAACAAGGAGAAAGAATTCTGTCAAATTGGAAAGGTTTACTTAGTACTACCACATGTCAAGTTATGCGTTTTATAGTAAGAGGATCAGTCTTAAATTAGGTAATTGTTTTGTTTGTTTTACCACAAAAACCCTCTTCTCAACTGTGGAGTGGCTGATGTGGAGCGAGCGCCCTTAAGGAAGAAACTGAAGACTAAACAGATGCTAGAGGGGATTAAAGGGGTCAGAGACTTTTCAGCTTGAAGGAACACAGACCCCTTTGACAGCCTAGCAAAGTCTAGGGACTCCTTCCCGACGTAGTCTTTAAATAACTGAAAGAAATGTTAAAAGTTTAGTTAACAGTTACTGAAAATAGACGCAGTTTTTTCCCTCGTTGACGTTCCCTGACCCCCAGAAATTGTACCCGGGGAGTCCATGAGCCCATGGATCCCAGGTTAAGAAGCCCTCGTCTAAGTCAATCAGATTGCCCATAGTTAGAGGGGTGTGCCGGAGTTCAGAAGGAACAAGTTCAAGTTCTTTAACAGAGGAGGGCTGCGTCTTTGCCTGGGATCTCTTGTACGCTGGGGTGGTAAGGAGGTGTCCGCGGAGTTCGCGTGGGAGGGCCAGGCCTTTTTCTCTCTTCCCGGTGGCAAAGGTAGAGGGTGGAGGCACGCTCAGCCTGGTCCTGCCCAGCCTCCTACACAGCACCCGAGCAGGGATCCGCTTCGCCTATCTCGCCAAGGGCGTCTCCCCGACCTTTCCAAGCAGGGCAGCCCCAGGCGCCTTCTTTCCAAAGTCTGCCAGAATTGGAGGCCTGGAAGAGAAGAGAGAAACCCAGCCTACATGGGACAGACCACGTGAGGCCTTGCCTTGAAGGGCCAATCGGGGAAATGGGAGGGACGGTCCCCAAGAATGGGGATTTTCCGACCAATCCGGGCGGCAGGGGCGGGGTCCGGGCCCGACTCCTCCCCACGTGGTGAGGACTGTCAGCTGCGGTTGTACCTGCTCCGGTAACGCTGGGCTCCCTTTTCTTTCGCCATGGACCCAGTTCAGGCCGCGGAGGTGTCCGGGATAGTGGCCGAGAAAATGCTGCTCTACCGAAGGGATGAGAGTGGATGGAAGACGTGTCGGAGCGGCGTGAGTGATGGGGCCCCGGGGGGACCACAGTCGGACTAGGGCGGCCCCGCCGAGGACTTGGCATCTTCTCGTTTTCTCCTGCCTGCCCCAGGCCGGCACAGGGCATCCTCCCTCCAAGTTCACGTCTCACTGAGGGACACTGTGCTCCGCGCCCCCTTCTCATCAACACCCTATTCATTTCCCCACCTCTTTTCCTGGCCTGTGCCCTCGTCTCCCAGGCTTAGTACGACTTCTAGGCTGTGCTCCCTCCTCCCAGAACAGAGAATCTTCCCTTACTCGATCCAGACTTTCTGTCCATCTACTCCATGATGCTTCCGTACCGGACAAGCCTCATCGGCACCCCCCACCCCCGGCTTACTCAGTCCCACCGTCGCTGCCCCTTTCGTGCGGTCAGGCCTGACAATTTCCCAGAGTTCAGATATCCCTGCTGGAGTCTCAGAACTCGAAACTGCTCTAGACGAATCAAGCTGAAAACTCAGAACTCACGCATATAAGAGGATTTTATTTTCAGGAACCATAAACAGAAATCTCCATTCAACAAATGTTAAAAAATCACCTACAGTGAGCTAGGCAAGGGAGCTATAAAGATAGGTAGGTTACATTTGTGTTTCTCTGAAAACGCACAGGCTCTGCTTGGATGTTTACTTTCACTTCCTTGAAATCTGAATTTTAATGGAGATCCTAAATTGTGTAAAGACTTACACATTTTTTAAAAGTTTTTGTTAAGCACCTGAAGGTTTGGTGGGGTTTGAAAAATTCCAGCGACATTTTAAGTCAGATTGAGACGTCCTTCTCAAGTGTTTTTCTTTTCCCCAATAATTTTATTAACAGAAAGGAGTTACAATTTCTTGGAGGCCTTCTACGGAATTTCCTGGAAACCTGTAAGTCAATGTGTTTCTTTAAACTATAGAGGTTACTGAATCTTTCTCGACAAAATCCTGCTCACTTACTAAATGCCATAGTATGTATAGTACAAGGGGTCCCTTGAGGTCAGGCCATCAGAATTATTTTTCTGGGAAATATAATCCCTTATTCTGAGACAAATCATTTTCATCAAATGGAACCTGAATGTGGAGACACAGATATATACAGGCATAAAAGGAGATGGGCTGATAAGCTTTGGTTTCCTCTCAGATTTATTGCTCAATGATGCATTAATTCAACGAGCATTTATTAAGTGCATTATTACGAAGCACTTATTAATGAACACAGTCCTGGGAAGACAAAATACAATGACACTGGCTTTTCTGTTCACTGTACATGCATACATATGTATACATATACACACATACACATACATACATACTTATCTATATGAACGTTTGTCCAAAGATGAGCTATGATACCTCAGTGCCAATTTTCCTCCGTCTTTCCCCACACAGGTACAAAGGAGAAGGAATAATAAATGGCAAGCCTGAAGAAGTGTGGAAGTTCTTAGCACCATCAGACAATGGATTACGGGCAAAATGGGATGAAAATGTGAAAGAGCTTCAAGTTCTTGAGTTGGTCAAAGATGTAAGTCTATGTTACCTTGGGCAAGTCATTTAATCTCTTAGTTCCCCAGGCATCTTTCCAAGACTCTTAAGTTACAGACAAGTTACTGATATGCACCAGTGAAGGAAATATTCACACCAGAACTTCCTCACAGGAGTAGAATCATAGGTCCAGACCACATAATAAATTAAAATAATTATTACCTCTTTAGATATTGGTTATACCATATTATAGTGATATCACTTAGAAGGAAGCACCAAATAGTAAGAAATATATTGAATTAGGAATCAGAAGATTTACTTTTGAGTCTTGTCTCTGGCATTTATTATCTATGTCAAGTCACTTGTTTCTCTAGGTCTCAGTTATATTACCTATAAAATGAGGTGGCTGGATTGGTTGATTCCCCAATTTCCTTCCAGCTGTAACATTCTATGACTGGTCTCTCCTTGAGCATAAGAACTGTATCCCTATACTGCTTTTAAAACATGACAAACCACTGGATGAGCTCATGAAACCATTAAATATTATTCCTACCATTTAGACCTGGAAGGTACCCCAATGATTATCTAGCTCAAGAGTTCTTAAACTTTCTAATTTTGTTTGTTTGTTGGACCCCTTTGACAGTATAGACTCCTTTACATAATTGGTTTTTGTAAATAATTGAGGGAAATGCTATATATCATTTAGATCTAAGCAAAAATAAAAATGTGATTTTTTTTCCCTTTTAAGTTTACCAACCTCCTGAAATCTATCCACAGACCCCAGCTAAGGACCCCTAATCTAGCTCCATTCTGTTTTCTCATGTGTGAAATAAGTGGGTTAAGTTAGATATCTGAAGCCCTTCCCAGCTCTTGTATTTGATATTTTTTGGTTTGCCCAAGCTTTTGGGTATCCCTAGGTAAAAAGCATCATGATGACAAAATAGGGGGTGAGACAATCATAGTGGGAACACTAGTGCTTCACTGGAACTTAGTACTGTATTTTGGTAGTGCCCTACACACCTCACCCTCCCACCCCCAACAAGATAGGGTGCAATCTTAGGTAAATAAGTAACTAGTCTGCCACTCCCTAAAAGAATGGCAACTTTATCTGGAGCCATGTGGCTGTTGGCTTTGTCCCCACCCCCTTACTTGGGTTCTATGTCTATTTATATATGTACTTCTGTAGATTTCCTTGGTCCTTTTATTTAACCTTTTATTTTTCTCTTGACTCCCATATTTATATTTCAAAATTCCTTTTCGACTGCAGTTTTTCTATCATGTCTGTTTAAAAGTCCAGAGGACTGATAATGAAATGTACTGTCTACCTCATGACAAGAAGTGATAGATTTAGCATGTAGAATGAGATTTATAAGTTATTGCATATGGTCAATAAGAGAATTGGTTTTGTTTGACTATACGTATCTATTTTAAGGAATTTTTTCTTTCCTTTCTCTTTTTTAATGGGATTGGGGAGACAGAAGAGAAAGAACATAGATTTCTTTTAATAAAAAACAATTAAAAAAATAGATTGGGGGAGGTTGTTACAGATATGGAATATTGCATGCAATTTCAGATCAGGTATTTTTAGTTTTAATTGTTGTTTTTTTTTTTACTTTGTTTCAAGAGACTTCTCATGGATAGGAAGTCACATCTGGAAATATTTGCAATGTAAAAACAGAGTACATCAATCAAATTTAAAAAAATAAGAGTACCCTGGGTGCTGAGTCTCAAAATTCTACTCATTCAGTGCAATGCTTTATAAATAATAGGGACAGCTAGGTGGTGCAGTGGGTAGAGCACCAGTGCAGGAGTGAGAAGGACCTGAGTTCAGATCTCACCTCTGATACTTGACACTCACTAGCTGTGTGACCTTGGGCAAGTCACGTAACCCCAATTGCCTTATCCTGGGTCATCTCTAGTCATCCTGAAGAATATCTGGTCACTGGATTCAGATGGCTCCAGAGGAGAAGTGAGGCTGGTGACCTGCATAGCCCTCCCCTCACTCAAAACAAAGTCAAGTGCAAGTCATGTCATTTTTCTCTGATGGCATGGTCTTCTTCGGCAATGAAGAACTAACACATACTGTTATAAATAATATCCCTAAAGCACATCAGGGATAAAAGATGCATCATGACCTTGTGATGCTTTTTCTTGTTTGTTTAATTATTTCTGTTGTGTTCCATTTTTTATGACCCCCATTTGTCATTTTTTTGGCAAATGAAGTGGTTTGCTATTTCTTTCTCTGGTTCATTTTTATAGGTGAGGAACGGAGGCAAGCAGGGTTAAGTGACTTGCCTACGTTCACACAGCTAATCTGAGGCTAGATTTGAACTCAAGAAGAAGAATCTTAATGATTCTATGCCCTATGCCACTTTAACTGCTGTATTTTGTGGAATTTGAACATGACAGTACATTTTTACATTGTCTTTCACTACTGTGTAATGCAACGTAATTTCCCTGGATTCAATTTACACATGATTGATGTGACCCTTCAGCCTGGTTTCCCCATAGACTGGCTATAAGACCTCAGGGGAGATTGCTTATATGTAAAGCCAATATGCCTTTCTTTCCATAAGTCTTATGAAGAGTAGCTGACCCATTGGGTGAAGCAGCTTATGCAAATGTAACAGTACTAACAACAATAAGTATTTATATAATTATGGTTCGCAAAGTGCTTTGCAATTAGCTCATCTGATCTTTGTACCAATTCTATGTGGTAAATGCTCCTATTATTCCCATTTTACAGATGAGGAGACTGAGACAAGTTAAATGACTTACCCAAGATCATAGAACTAACAAGTGTCTGAGATAGGAATTGAGTTGTATCTTTCACTCTGTCTTTTAAACCACGTTGGTAGAGTGAATAAGCTTGACTTGATTTTATGTATCCTCTTTTCAAATGTTATTAGATCCTTATTGAAAAATATGTGGGGGAGAGTTGATTTTTTTAATCAGAAAATTAAACATTTTGTGAAGATCTTGTGATCCTAACAGTGTTAAATTATATAAAACTGTTATTGCTGCATTCTGTAGTGATTAATTCTATGGGCATTAAGTTTTTTATCCTAAAATCCTAGAGCTGGAAAGGACTTTGGAAATCAAGACTGCCCTAGGATTCAGGAACCCTGGATTTGACTTCCAGCTTTGTGACAAAAGGGAGAGTTACCCCATCTTCCTGATGCTGTTGAGGTTAAGGGGTGCTGGGACTCCTAAATAGGAACACACTGGGTCCTGCCTGAATGAATTCCATCCAAGTCTTCTTTCAGCCAAAGAAAAACAAAAGTTTATTAAAGATATACCATATTGGGTAGACTCTTATGGAATTTAAGTATTTGTATCTCTAATGCTAGGAGGCCAGATTGAACCTAACACTAATGTAAACAGACTAGAGAGAATCTGAGCACTTTCATGGAAACAAGATAAATCTTATATACAGAAAGACTGAGGGAGGAATCCAAGAGTGGTCAATTAGTCTGGGGTATCTGGAGGAAGGGAGGGAGGGGTATCTTGGGATTGTCTTTATGGGAGTGGTCAGTAGCCTGGAGAAAGGAATCAAGGATGGGGAAGTAGCCCCAGGAAACCCTGAGCACACAGAGATTTGGCCATAGTGATAATGAAAAGTTTATGGTCTCAAGGGAACACCAGTCAAGTGGGGAAATCCAAGAAGATTTCAAGGTGGGATTTTCCAGGGCCCTTTAGATAAGTGGGATCCAAACTCTTTTGGGGTAAGGGCCAAAGGTCTCTGCTTGGACCCATTCCCTGTCAATACCTAATCAGTAAAATGAGAGAGCCCCAGATTTGGAGTCAGAAAACCAAATTTGGAACCTGGCTCTGCCATGGTCTCACTCAGTTTCTTCATTTATAAAATAAGGGAGTTGAACTTGATGACCTCTAAGATCTCTTCTAGCCCTCAATCTATGATTCTCATGTGATCTCAAGTGACCTTAAGTCATAGGATCATAGTTATGGAGCTAGAAGGAACTTTAGAAGCCTTAGAATATAATATCTTCATTTTACAGAGGTGGAAACTGAGACCCAGAGAGAAGTGACCTGCCAAGGGTCACACAGCTAGGGAGTGGCAGAGCCATGATTCAAACTCAGGTTTTCCTGACTTCAAGTCTAGTGCCTTAATCCACGTAACTGAGTTACTATACCCCATGCCATCTCCCCATTGATCCAAGTTAGAAGTTCTAGGATTTAGTTGAGCCTCCTCCTTTTATAGATAAGAAAAGTAAGATTAAAAGAGATGACTTATCTAAGATCACATAATCATTCTATGAAAGAGCTAGGACTGGACTCCATTGCACTACCAGCCCAATTTTTTTTATACTTTAAATTTTGTCTCATTAGCAAGCAGTGTGTAATTTAATGAAAAAGCTTAACCATAGCTATAGAAGATGTCAAATTCATTTGTTCTAAAGCCCAAGGAAATCTGGGATGGCAAATGGATTAAGAAAAATAATAGTATACATTTAAGGTTTGCAGAGTGTTTTACAAATATAATCTCATTTTGTCCCCATCACAGTCCTGAGAGGTAGGTACCAGTATCATTCTCATTTTACAAGAGAAAAACTGAGGCAGACAAGGTTAAATTACTTGCCTAGGGTCACAGAGCTAGTAAATGTCTGAGGCTATATTTGAACTCATCTTTCTAACTCCAAGTTCATAGTTATCTAGGTATGCTAAGTTTCACTGAAATAGAATTAAGAATATGATTCTTTTAAAAGTTGCCCTTTTAAAAGTGATGTCACCCCAACTTGCCTAACAGTAGAAGGGTTAGGCTGATCAGAAACCAATGGGAAATAACAGTGAGAGCTTCAAATTGTGGAGAGATAGATAGCACAGTATGATAGAAAGAAATAGACCACTTACTGGGCTGTGATCGTGGGTACCTCCCTTGTCATCTTTGATCCTTAGTTTTTTCATCTGTCAAAACTAATATAATGATACTTGTATCTTCCTTATCTTTGTGTGATGACCAGTGATGCTGACTAAAATTAAGTGTCCAAGAAAAAGGATATTAATACTATATTCTGTATTTAGGCACAATCCGCCACAGTCAATTAACCTTGATCAGTCTATATCCAAGCCATTTATAGCTGGAAAGTGAGATGTTCAAAATGCAGTCCTTCCCCTGAGACAAGAATCTATCCCAGAATATTTCAGGTGACATTTATGGAAATCTTGAATAAGGGAAAGATAGTCTGGGTTAACATTTTATATGATTTCTCTTGGACCACTCCTCCTGAAGAATCTATAGGGATCCTGCCAGAAATCTCTGAGTGAAATCTAACTGGAGAATTTTCCTTTGGATGAGTCCTAATTTCAATTGTTTCAAGTTGGAGAGGTTAGAAATTTTATTTGGACCACAATTTAATCTGCTTATCAGCTTTTATCTGTTTCTCTTAGAAAGGCTTTTTTCTCTTCAGCCTAACACCCACCTTTCCAGTGGGTTCTTCCTGGAGTCTGGAAAGGGCTTTAGGAAAAAATATCATTTCTTAATATTTTCAGTTTTGCTAAATGGATTTTACATTTGGGAAAGGGCTTTAGGAAAAAAATATCATTTCTTAATATTTTCAGTTTTGCTAAATGGGTTTTACATTTGATTACACATAAGAAGAAAACCCACTTGCCAGGCATGTTGTGCATTCCAAGCAAAACTGGCTTAGATGATTTCTAAAGTTCTGGTTATCTGTGATTCCTGATAGTTTGTGAAGTGTAAAGCTAAAAAGTGTGAGTCCCTAACGCATGATGCCTGCAAAGCATGTTTTCTCTGTAGATGTGAAAGTGATGTGGTACAGGCTCTGGGAACCACCTTGAACTCTTCTTGAATCTTCCCACTTGATCTGGGGTTCCCCTGAGGCTATAAGCCTTTCATTATCTCCGAGCCCAATTCTCTGTTACCCTTAAGCTAGCCTAGCCCTCCACTGTCTTTTACTTCCGGATTGCCTCCAGCTACTTGCCACTCTTGATTCTATAAAAATCATATTCTCTTGCTTCCTGGAATTCTGATCTCTAGTAGCCCCAGTCCCATCAAGTCCTCCTTAGGTAGACAGCTCCTCAGAATCCTCCTGGACTCCTCCTTTAGTCAAGCCAGACTACTTGACCACCTCTACAATCCTCCTTCAGTCTTTCTGTATATTAGATCCGCCTTATTTTCATGAAAGTGCTCATATTCAATTTGGCCCACTGGCATTAGTGACACAAATGCTCCGATTCCTTAAGAGTATACCCAATATGGCATTAATAAACTTTGTTTTTCTTTGGCTTAAAGAAGGGTTGGGTCCATTCATCTGGGCAAGCCCTTCATTTCCTATTTCATGGTCCCGCCACCTCTAAACTTTAAAAAAAGTTTGCTGACAGTTATAGACTCTCTCATTTCTCAGGTATTTTGTTTCACCTTTTCCCCCTTCTCAGCTTTACCTCATTATTATTTACTCCCTCTCCCCACCCTCTCTCCCCGACCCCCAAGGAATAAAAGTTATTTTTTCAGGTTGAGGAAAACAAAGAGAACTCACAGATAAAGGGATACTCACAATGAGCATTTTCTTCAGAGATGGAATCTCAGTCACCTATAGGGAGGCTTGAGATCTGATTCTCAGCAGCCATCGCTTCTTCTGATTCCTTGGGAGAGGATTCTTTGGAGTCTTTCCCATAGTTACTAGTGACATTGGGGCTACTCCCTGATATTTTTTCTTTTGGAGTTCCTTTTTTAAAAATGTCTTATTCCTTTTTTTGTTACATTACTATCATTTCCTAAAGCATAGCACCAACTCCATATTACTCTGATAAAGTGGAAAGAACAATGAAATTGGACTGCCAGGATCTGAGTTAAAATCCTATCTTGTGCTGCTTAGTACTTATGGAACTTTAGGCTAAGTCATTTAACCTCAACTTCTTGTAGCCTGGGTTTTTTCATCCAGGGTTTGGTCTAGATCAGAAGAATCAATTGCAAATAGAAATAGGGCCACTGAACCATACATAAAAGATCCCTGAAGGCCAACTGTTGATTTAATTTTAAAATGTAATTTTACTCTATGTATTATTGAATTTTTCATTTATTTTGTTAAACATGTCCCAATTACATTATTTTCTGGTTTGAGCTGCACTCAGTGGTGTTGTGGACTGCATTTGACCCATAGGCTGCACAGTTGACATTTCTTGTTTAGATGACCTCTAAGATTTCTTCCAGCTCTAGAACTATGACCCTATGTTGAATGGGTGGAGTATAACTATGATTTTTTTTAAAAAGTGTCGAGGATTTGCTTATTGAAAAGGTACTTTGCAGATAATTTTTTCCCTTAAATTTGGCAGGATCTTTTCATAACCAGAACAATTACACCGTCAGCTGCCATGAAACTCATTTCTCCTAGAGATTTCATAGACCTGGTACTAATCAAGAAATATGATGATGGGACTATAACTTCTAACGGTGAGCTATGACCTTGTGTCTTTTTTTTTTCATTTCAACGTGTGTGTGTGTGTGTGTGTGTGTGTGTGTGTGTGTGTATGTTTTTGTATTGACTATCTAATACAATGATTCTTGAAAAAAGTGGGTCTTTTGGAAAATATTAGCTTGTGTTCCCTGGGCCCTTACCATTACACAGCTGTCTTTGTGGAGGGGAGGAGAGAGGGGACTTCCTATCTCCTCTACACCAGCTGTTTTCAACCTTCTCTTTTCTTCTTTCAACCCTACTTCCTTCCATCCCATCCCACCCCTCTCTAAGCAGATGACATAGCTTGTTCTTTTAAGTTACCAAAGAGAATCAGTTCTCTGTCCGTATTTTGGCTTTTTGTAGAGATCCCTTCTCCTAAGTAGGGGGTGGAGGGAGGACTCCTGTGAGAGAGAAATCAGAGCACAGAATTTCTGTTTTGCTAGTTTGCTTTTATTTTGAGTCTATGGTCTCCATTTAGTTTGGGGAGCGGGGAGGGGATGATAGAAGGGAGGGAAAATAGGAGGGTGTAATCAGAAGCAAACATGTTTGAGGAAGGACCAGGTCAAAAGAGAGAACAGAGTAAATGGAGGGCAGGATAGGATGGAGGGAAATAGTCTTTCACAGCATGACTATTATGGAAGTGTTTTGTATGACTATACCTGTAAACTATATTGAATTGCTTCCCTTCTCAATGCAGGTAGGTGGAGAGGGAGAAAGAGAGAGAATTTAAACTCAAAGTTTTAAAAATGAATGTTAAATATTGTTTTTACATGCAGCTGGGAAATAAGACATACAGATAATGGGGCATAGAATTCTATCTTGCCCTACAAGAAAATAGAGAGGAAGGGGATAAGACAAGTGGGGTGAGGAGTGACTGAAGGGAGGGTAGATTGGAAGAAGAAGCAATCAGAATGCTTGCTGTTGGGGTGGGAGGAGGGGAAATCAGGAGAAAATTTGGAACTCAAAATCTTAGGGAAATGAAAGTTGAAGACTAAAAATAAATTAATTGAATAAAAAAAATGCGCTAAAATGATGTAGCATCAGCCCTGCAGGAATGCAGTACCTCTTATCTCCTGTTTTTCCTAGTGAACTTCCTTGTTAATTACATCTTTCACCTTGTGCCCTTTTGCTTCTGTGTGGTCTAGGGAACAAGTGCTTATGAAGCACCTACTTTGTGCCAGTCACTGTGCTAATTCCTTTGCAAATATTATCTCATTTGATTCTTACAATAATCCTGCAAGGAAGGTACTGTCATTATCCCCATTTTGCAGTTGAGGAAACTGAGGCAGACAGAGGTTAAGTTACTCTCCTGGCGTCACATAACTAGCCTGTATCTGAGGCCCAATTTCAATTCAAGTCTTTCTGACCTAAGGCCCTGTGTTCCAACCACTACTCCATCTAGCTACCTCTAGATGACATGATTAATGTCTCCTTCAACTCTATGATTCTGTCATGTCTTTAAATGCTAATATCTAATATATTATTTGTGTGCTTATCTAGTCCTCCACAAATTCCTATTCTGGGAACTTTTCATTTATTGAAAATGATGTAAATTATTGAAGATTATACTGGAAGAACTCAAGTTCTGGCGGTTTCTATTATGCTGGAAAAGCCTTCTAGAAAAGGACAACTATGAGTATAGAACACCATATATAATTTCAGAATCTTTTAATATGTTGGCTAATTTTGCTTAAGTTTTTTTCTCATTATTTTTCATTAATAAGAGATTCCTCTCTAGGAGGAGATCATCTCTCTAGACCTAGATCTAGAAAAAGACTACTTTCTAGGAGAAGGAAGAAGGATGTATTGGAAAATGTAGATAATGTAAAAACCAAAGCTTTCAATCATTAAGAAAACAAAAAATAGGCCTTCTTAAAACCAGTCTAAGCATGAAGAGATTCACCACTTATAGACTGGCCATTAGCTCATGAGTTCTTTGACCATCAAAACCCATGAAACAAATATAGATATAAAATGGTGCTGAGTTCTCCTTGATTCCCTTTCAATTCTGCAGTGAAGGTGGCAAAGGAAAAGAATGGCAACTGCATGGGGAAGTGCTAAGAATCACAATTTTAAGACAATCTCTAAACATTAAACTAGTTATTTGTTTTCCAAATCTTCATGCAATGCTCCAGGGGACATATTACTGGGGGAATTGAATCATATAAATATTAAGATTCTCACTTTAAATGATGTTAAAGAAAGAGCATGGACTCTGTAGTCAGTCCATGGGTTGAAATCCACTCTCTCATGCTTACTACCTGTGATCTTGGTGAAGATTCTTAACCTCCATAAGATTCAGTTTCCTCGCCTTTATAGTGAGGGGTAGGTCTAAATGATCTCTGAGGTCTTTTCCAGCTTTTTGTCTATGATTCGGTGATCCAGAAAGCAGGAGGAAATTGTAATGAAATGGAAGGCTCTCCTTGGAAATCCCAACCCTCAAAAAAATTCTTCTCTCACCCACCCCACCCCCCCAACTCCTGGGTGAGGTTTCCTTTCACAGGTTGTCTTGAAACAAAGACTAGACAGAGACTTAGAGGATATGTTGCAGAGCAGTGTTCTTATGCAGAAATGTATTGGACAAAGTTAACTCTGAGGTTTTCCTTATCTCTGATATGAGTTGCTTTTATCAAGGATCCAAAGATAAAAGAAAAATCATTTCATGGGACATTTGGTCATCTTGTATTGCAGTGCTCATGGTGTACAATTGTAGAAGAAAAACAAAAAAACTCTATTGTTTTCTTTAAAAAACAAACAAGTGAATGTTTGATTCAATAGCATAAAATACTACTTTGCTACAAGAACCTCCTACACTAGTATAATTATACTGATGGAGATCACTTTGTTGGAAACTTTGGTTATTAGTATCAAAGGAATCATTAAACTGGGAGATGCAAGAGCATTTGTTCCTGTCACAGAAGGACCTTCCATAGGAAAGTTCAAAGGAAAGAGGGCTTTCCTCAAGATGCTAAAAAATCCTCCAGACTTGTATGTGTTTGCAGAAGATATCATGCTGGCTGCATTAATCCCCAAATAACCTGTTAATGAGATTCCCTAATCAATTTAATTTCACAAACATTAATACACATCTAACTACATGTTAGGTAGTATGCTAGGTGCTTTTGAAAATGAAACCATATCTGGCCTTAAAGAACTTACAGTCTTCTAAGCAGACCCAACATGTGCCAGGAGAAGTCAATAACCATGTAAAATAAATGCAAAGTAACCTAGGGGATGGAGGGAGGTGAGATAGAAAGGACTAACAACTGAGGGAATCAGAAAAGTGGTCTTTTTAGGAGCTTTCATTGACTTTCGTCAAGAGCCATGGATTTGAAGGGGTGTATGGAGAACATCAGGTAAGGCTGGAAATCTAGTACATGAGGGTAAATAAATAGGAAATTCATCCGTTAAGATGGGTTTGGGCCATATCATGAAAACTCTTCAGTGCCAAACAGAAATGCTAATGTTTTATCCTAGAGGCAATCAGAAACCACCAAAGCTACTTTAGTGGCATTCATCAGTGAATATACATTTATTAAATACCTACAGTGTACTTGGCATTGTAATAAGTTATGAGCATACAAAGAGACCAAAGACAATCTCTTGTCTCAAGAAGCTTACAATCTAATGGAGGAGACAACACTCGAACTAGTATATGTAAAGCAACTATATACAGGATAAATAAGCAATAATTAACAGAGAGAAGGCACAGGAATCGGAGAAAGCTTCCATTAAAAGATTATTAATCAATGTGCAATAGTTAAATGCCTACTCTTTACTAGGAAGCTAGGTGGCCCAGTGGATAGAGTGATGGGCTTCAGACACTAACTAGCTGTAGGACTCTGGGCAAATCACTTAACCTCTATTTGTCATAATCCAAAATAGCAAAAGCTTCCAGTATGTTTGCCAAGAAGACCCCGTATAGGGTCACGAAGAATCAGACACAACTGACAAAACTGAACAACCACAATGTTATGCCCTAGATGCCCAAACACACAAAACACTACCTGACTTCAAATAGATAACATCCTACTAAAGTAGAACAACATGATCACAGAGAAATAAATACAAATATATGCTTGGAAAGACTTGAATGGTGATATGGCAAGGCAACTGGAGACCTGATGATGGTATTAGACTATGAACTCCTTGGGAGAAGGTACTATTTTTATTGTTGCCTTTCAAGTAGGGAGTATAGTGTAAGTAGGGGCAGCTAGGTGGTACAGTGGGTAGAGCACCAGTGCAGGAGTCAGGAGGATCTGAGTTTAAAACTCACCTCAGACACTTGACACTTACTAGCTGTGTGACCTTGGGCAAGTCACTTAACCCCAGTTGCCTCATCCTGAGTCATCTCCAGTCATCCTGATGAATATCTGGTCACTGGATTCAGATGACTCTGGAGGAGAAGTGGGGCCGGTGACCTGCACAGCCCTCCCTCACTCATAACAAAGTCAAGTGCAAGTCATGTCATCATTTCTCTGATGGCATGGTCTTCTTTGGCAATGAAGGACGAACACATTTTTAGTGTAGCTAAATCAGTCACTAGGCTATCGAGATTGGGCAGGGAGGAAGGCATAACAAGAATGGAGGTGATGACCTGAGAAAGAACTAAGGGGTTGAGGGATTACAGGTCACAGGGAAGACAAGAGGAATAAAGTACAGGAAGAGATCATTATCCAATATAAGCTTTTCAGGGCTCTTACCATGGAGGTTGAACTATTCTGGGTGACAATAAGAGCACAGAGTCAGAAGCTCAGCTCTGACCCCTTACTATCTGTATGACTTGAAACAAGTCATTTGCCAGTTCTGGCTCAAGTGTCCTCAGCTGTAAGATGGGGAAGTTAGACTGGAGGGTCTTCAAAGCCCCTTTTTAGTTCTACTGTCTCCTATATGCAGATGATTGCTAAGGTTCTTGCAGCTCTCAGAATCTATGCTTCTGGACACACTCTAGAAATTTAATCTGATAACAGATACAAGTCCTTGATATTTTCATTCTTCTTTTCTTCTCATGCCTATGTCCTGAAATTCCCTTTCCATGGCATACTATTCACATTGATGCAGGTTGATCCTGGGCAGCCTGCTATGTGCCTGCTTCCCTTCACCCCCTTCCTGTGGCATCCCATAGAGTAAGTCATCTGAATGTCCTGCATGCCAAGTCAGAGTCAGTGACTACTTCTCTGTTCTTTTTTTCTAGCTACTTACGTGGATTATTCACCTTGTCCTCCACAATCAGGTTATGTGAGAGGGTTTAATCATCCCTGTGGTTGCTTTTGTGAACCTGTTCCAGGGTAAGAAGAAATCTGTTGTCTTATATGCATAAAGTGACTCCACCAATTTTCCGTCCATGTATTTATGTGTATATATATGTATACGTGTGTGTGTTGGGAGGAGGAAGCATAATGAGCACATACAAACATGCATATAGTCAGGGTGAAATGGTAGTTATATGTTAAAGTGGGCAAAATAAAGAAATGTTTTCAAACATGAAGCCAGAACCCACTTTGGAAATTTGGGTTATATTACTCAAAACAAATGAACAAACAACTCCAATACAATGCTTTAAGGTTTATAAAATGCTTTCTTTGCAGCAGTCTATAATGTTGGTAATTTTGGACAGGACCTATGATTTCAATGGTATAAAAAATAATTTGTAAACTGAAAGCAAATTGACTACTTGCCACTGTTGTCTATTTCTACCACCTATAATTTTTAAAGAATTGGGGCAAAAAAAGTTAAAGAATGCAGCATCCAGTCAGTGGTGAAGCTAGTACTAAAAATGAGGGCTCTCCATACTGAAGTTAGGTCACTTTTCCTTAACTAAATCTTTATCAGTTAATTTTAGATTGCTTGTTATGGTAAGCAAAAGATGAAATCACTGAGGGAACAAAGATTTCAGCTTCTGAATCTATCAATTTATTAATCAATATATAACAATTGCATCAAAAATTGGGGCCAGTGATCTTTCTTAGTTTTGGCATAGGACAGATTTTTTTTTTTATGTATTAAAAACAAATACTCAAATAAGACTAATTAATTAAAAGGAAACAATTAACCAGGCTACAAAATTAGGCAATCTGATTTTTAATTGGAGGAAAGATTAGGGACTTTCCAAGTTGGGAGAGAGGAAACAAACAAGTACAATTTCTGAAATCAGAAGAAAAGAAGTTTCGTATTCTCTGAGACTGTATTCAATCAAAGGAACATGGAAATGGTAGGTGATTGACCAGTAAGGGGCCAGTTTTCCGATAAGACCTATGAGCTACTTGAGGTATATAATAGTGAGAAAACTCCTTGCATCAATCTTCAGATCTTACTGGGTTTTTGGTCATCACAATCTAGGTCCTTAGTTAAGGGTCTCTAAGTAACAGGGAGAGGTGATCCAGCCACCTAATCATGAAAGGCTATGTTCAAACAAAGCAATAAAGTTTTCTGACTGTTCCCATAATTGAATAAAGTTTTCTCACACGACAGAAATTAGACTAAACCCACAACTGAATAAGGAAGTTGATTAGCTCCAGAAATGAGTCACAAGTTAAGATGTCAGTGTGGTTTACCCAGTTCTCACTATCATTTTCTGTTCTAATTCCATTACTGCTCAACATGGACCCTGCCCATAAGGCTGTGCCAGATAACACACCCAAAGACGTCTGCTGACTAAATTCTGCAGTGCTTCTTTATTTGAAGAAGACGGGAAAGGAAGGATTTATAGGAACATAGATTTAGAACTGAAAGCGACATCAAAAATGACACCTTCATTTTACAGATAGGAAATCTGAGACCTGGCTTGCCCAAAGTTTAGAAGGCTAGAAAGCAACAGGACTGAACTGTGAACCCAGACCCTTTGACTCCAAAGCCAAGGGCCCTTCTCTCCTGAAGTGTCTATACTCCATTTTTATACGTGTAAGCTAATTCCCCAATTTTGGTGAGGTTTTGTGGTTATAGGATTTCAATTTGGTTTGTTTGGTTTTTTGGTGAGGCAGTGGGAGTCAAATTACTTGCCCAAGGTCACACAGCTAGTAAGTGTCAAGCATCTGAACCTGGATTTGAACTCAGGTCCTCCAAACTCCAGGACCAGTGCTCTATCCACTGCACCACCTAGCTATCCCAGGATTTCAATTTGGAAGGACCTTGGAGGTTATCTAGTCCAACCATCCCATTTTAACATAAGAAGACTGAGACCCTGAGAAGTTCAAAAAAAAAAAAAAAGGCTTGGTTTCAGATCTACGTCTTGTGACTCTCAATCCATTGTCATTTCCACCTTACCATGTTGTGTTTGTATGTGTATCTCAGTAACCAATAACATATTCAGTATAATTGTCTTTTTAGAAGCACCATTTAAAAGTAGTTTTAAAAATATATAGCTAGACAATTATAAACTTTAAAGATATCATAGCTGCCACAGCACATGGTGTGGTGGAAAGAGCCCTAGATGAGAAAGGAGATCTGCGTTCTACTCCTCCTAACTCTGCCACTACCACGGTGTGGGACCTCTTGGCAGGTTGCTTCATTTGTTTCCCTACCTGTAAAATAAAGCGGAAAAGTGTTTGCAGTCAATGACCTCTGAGGTCTCTTAAAGCTCTGATGCCTAAAACACATGGACAGCTAAGTGGTACAGTAGATAGAATGCCAGGCTTGGAGTCAGAAAGATTTAATCTTTGTGAGTTCAAATCCTGCCTTAGATACTTATTGTGTGACCCTGGGCAAGTCACTTAACCCTGTTTGCTTTAATTTCCTCACCTGTAAAATGAGCTGGAGAAGGAAATGTCAACTCACTCCAGTAGCTTAAATCCCAGAAGGGGTCACAAAGAATCAGACATGATTGAAGAACAACTGAACAGTGCCTAAAATAGGATAACTTTGTTTGTTTCTTTGTTTTCCCTGTTATAAGAACTTTTCAAGGTCCTGGACTTGGGCTGAGGGCCACCATTTCATGCTTTCCTTTCTTGATACAGGGGGTGTTTTGGCTGGGATTTCATGTCTTGAACAGATTTCATTCTTCAGAGCTAGAGAATTTGGGGAACCAGAGGAGGAAGACAAAACTTTTCCTAGATGTAGGCATTCAACAATTATGTTTATTTGACTTATTTTGTCCATGTTATCTTTCTTTAAAGACCTTAGAATATTTTTATATACCTTTATCCAATAAGGATGCTTTATTCCTATAGTGTATTAATGATTTCAAAGCAGTTTCCCAAAGCTCCTAAGTAATAAGTAGAGAAGGAAAGTGAAATGGAATCATTTCTCCAGACTCCCCCAGGAGTGAAGTCAGAATTTGAGCAACATCTCCTAGCTTCAAGACCACTACAGAGATAATTCCCATTTTGCCAGTGAAGACAAGGCCAGATGAATGTCTACTAGGAATCTGATTTTGACTTCTGCCACCTTCCCCTCCCCACTCCCTGAAACATTAGTCAACAGTACCATGAGCTAGAATCAAAATGAAGGAACCATTCTCTAGGATCCATAGGAGAACCATGAGCTTGTTCTGTTCACCATTTAGGGCATCCTTTGACACAACCAGGAGTCATGGAATGAAATATATCCTTTATTATGACTTCTTTGTAAATAAAGTATTTTTGATATTTCACTAGTTCTCTTAAAAAGTTTAACAAGATGTCAAGTTTGTCATCGTGTTCCATATATTCTGCATTCATTCACAATTGAAAGTGGAAGAATATCTGCTTATAGTTCATACCCAAGAGTGAAAGACTATTTGAGGTACCCATCCCCATCATCATCAAACATTTATCACCTATGATGTCCAGGACACTTGGCCAGGGCTAAGGATATATGATCCTTGCTGTCAGGGGGTTTATGATCTAATTGGGGACAAAGGATGCATTACATTGAAAGTCTAACAGCTCCTGCTCCCTCCCACTCTTATTTGCCATCTGCTATGTGAGCTTGGCCAGTCACCTAATCTCTCAGATCTCTTCTCTCTTTTCAGCAACTAAAGATGTTCTCAAAGGCTATGGGCAACTCTAATTGTCTATGATTTCCATACTGGAAAGATATCATTTTGAGGTGGAATGAAAGGTAGAATAGGATTCTCATTGGGGTAACTAAGACGTTTTCACTCAGTTTCATTTTTTGATGAGGTAATCTTAGATAAGTCAGTATGTATTCAGTATGTGTCTTGTTTTTTATTTGACTGACTTAGTCTTTATTGGGTTTTTTGACTTATTTAGACTTATAAACCTCTGAAATATATTGAAGACTTATAGCCTCTTCCTCTTACATTAAATATTTATCATACTTACTTATATCATACTTACAGCAAATATTTATCAAATATGCTAAAAATTAGGCATGTAGAGACACAAACAAAAAACAACCCCCTCCCTCAAGGAGCCTTGATTTTACTTGGGATACAACATTAAAACAGATAAAGAAATACAAGATAATTTAAGGAGGAAGAGAGCACTATGTAGGGAGATTAAGAAAGGCATGCTAAAGAAGGCCCTGGGTTGGGCCTTCAACGTAAAGTATACAAGGTGCAGAGGCGAGCAGGCAATAGGGTCCAAACATAAGAGACAAGGTATGGAAGAGACACATATGTCACCACTAGGGGCCATGCTTTCTGGGTGACAAGGCATATATAGCTGAGAATACAGAGCTATAGGACCTTATTCCAGTCTGTTCACATCCTTGGCCATTTGCTTTCTATATTAGCCTTGTTATATCTTTTACCTATACAAGTTCCCTAGGTTCTGTGAGTGGATAGATAACTTTGCTACTCACAAATTCTACTTGGTCAATAAGTAGAGGGCCCCTTCTGCCCTATGGATTGGTGTAAGAACACACCTACTTTACCATCTAAGAGAGCAGGGTCTCAGAAGGAGAAGAACAAGGTAGTGAAGGAGACAACTGGGAGATAGGTATCATTTGAGTTTTCTAATTACAGCATGCCTACACAGTGGCCCCTGGTATTTAGATATAGGATCAATAATATATCTCCAATAAAGAATTTGTTGAGGAAGACAAGACCAGCCATGTCTGCATTAGGCGTTATGATTATCCCCCTGAACTATTTCTTATCTGCCTATTTGGATCTCATAAACAAAACTTAAAATTTCATATATGGAATATGTTGTTTGCTTTTTTGAACCGTTAATGTACATTTTCATAAGAGAAATTGCATAAGTAATTAGTGCTTTTAAAAGTCCCTGATTTCTGAAATATCTAACCTTCAGTCTGAAGAATCTAGTTTGATTTTTGATTACTGCTGATCCTATAAACAGCCAAATTGGGGTTGGGGAATTAGGCAGGAGAAGAAAAGGAAGTTACAAGGAATTGGAGAAAGTGAGGAGGTAGATGTTACAGATTTCCTCTAAGAATTTTACAATTATTTTCATGGGGTAGAGAGATTAGTTTTGTTCTCTATAGCACCAGCTGCTCGAACAAAGATCAGTGAGAAAAAATAAAAATTTCAGCTTACAATTTGGTAGGACTTCCTAAGAATTTGAGATAGCCAAAAATGTAACGGGGTACTTTATGAAATATTTAAGAAGAGATTATATAACAACATGGCCAACATGTTATATGTCTGGACTAGATAACCTCTTCAGCTCACTTCCAAAGTGAGCTTCTGTAATTCTCTACCACATATTATATTGCTCTTACATACGTATCTATGGAATAATAATAAAATTTGTTTGTTGATTTCACAGGGAACCAAACAAGGCCCACATTGTCAGTTTCTTTCAGACCGACCTCAGTGGCTATCTTCCCCAAAATGTGGTGAACTCCTTTTTCCCTCACAGTATGGCTGAATTTTACAATAATCTTCAAAAAGCAGTGAACAAACTTCAAGAATGACACGCTTCTCCATGGAAAAACATCAAGTTTAACCTGCTCAAAAACAGGAGTTGTTGGGACATCAGTAACATGGTAAACAAGAGACCCCTGACTAGGGTTTGCTTTCTAAAAACAAACAAACAAAACAGGAGGAAGAAGACACAGATACCCATCAGGATTCGGCTTTTCCTAACACAGTCACTGACCTATTTCCATTCTTCCTCCACCTTCTTCATGCCTTTCACCAAAAAAAAGCAAAAGAAAAAAAAAAGAAAATAAAAGGAACCAGATTTTTGTGAAGTCATTTAATGGATAAGATATCTTATCTTTGGCTTTATTGGCATTTCGTTATGGATGAATCCTGCATAGTCTTATGGAACTAATTTTGAATTTTGGAATTACAGGTCATGGGTTCAAACCCTGTTTTTGCCACTTAGTATCTGTGATATTTTGCATCACTTAACCCCTCTGGGCATCAGTTTCCTTTTCTATAAAATAAGGGAATTGGACTAGATAATGTTTAAGATCTCTTCCATCTCTAAATGAATGATCCTAAGGGTTAAATCTGGAAGAATTTCACACTTTGGTGGTAACGGCTTTAATCAGATAATTTTCTAATGAGCTGAAGAAATAGGAATTTTATCTAAGATAGAAAAATTATTTGAGAATATAAGACAGACCCTACTTTAGTATTCACCAAAAGGGAACTGAGAATCAACTCTACCTGATTTTCTGGGATCCTGCTGTTAGAAACAGATCCTTAGTACTTATAGCTCATTCCTCCTTGTAATTGGTTCTTCCTCCCATTTGTAATTACCCTTTATCTGTCCTTTATTGAACCTTAAGAGCCCTCCATGATATCCTTGAAAGAGCGCTGAATCTAGTCATCTCTGAGGCCATAGTTTCTCTGCCTCTCTGAGAGTCCATTTCCTCATTTGTAAAAATAAGAATAATAATATCTGTTTTAATTTAAATATTCAATAAGAATGTATTTGTAAAGCTCTTTAAAACCTTGAGGCTCTCTACATATAAGATAGTGTGAGTATTTTATCCAAATCTCCAGTTTGCCAACATTGTTGTAAGATCTTAAGCTGGAAGAGACCTTAAATGTCTAATACAACCTTCCTTGGAGAATCCTCTTAGCAACTGATGGTCAGTCATTCTCTTCTTCAACCACCTTAAGCGCAGGGAACTCATTACCTTCAGAGGAAGCCCTTTCTATTTCTGAGTAACTCTGATTGTGAAGGAGTTTTGGGATTTGTTTGTTTTTAATTCTGTACCAGATTTTGCCTTTCAGTAGCTTTGGAATTTTATTCTGATTTTCCAAGGAAACAGTCCTATTCCATGTTTCACTTTTTTTCTCATCTACAAACTTTATTAATCCACTTATTTTTTTATCCATTGCCAACTTCTATAGAAAGTTATTTATGTTTAATTGACTGATACTAATATCTTGTTATCCATTATTTGAGTCTAACCCTTAGCCTAATTCTGCAACACCCCTGAAGAGTTGTATGATGTAGGCATGTTTATAAGCTGTTTGTGTTAAAATATGGTCTCAGCTAAACTTGATTGATTTCAAAGTGTTATCTTATTCATACAAATACCTGGTCCAGAAAATTAAATCCTGCTACGTAGACTATGAGACTATGATTAAATAGTCATTCCATTTGAGGTTATTGCTTAAAATGGAGAAGAGAGATTTAAGAGTAGATAGTCACCTTCACGTGTGTCAAGGTGTGGCATATGGAAGAAGGTTTAGAATCATTCACCATGCACCAGAAAACAGAAGTAATTGTCCCAATGGATAGAAGTTGCAAAAGGCAAAACTTATTAACAATTCGAGATGCCCAAAGATGGAACAGGATGCCCTGGGAAGCACTATGCCCTTCTCACTAGAAGGCTTCAAGCACAAGCTGGACTCCCACTTGGGGTATGTTGGAGGGGGAATTCTTGTTCAGGTTTGGGGTAAATCAGGTATGACCTCTGAGGAACCTTTCAACTGAGAGTCTGTGATATAAAATTTAGGTTAAAATGGAATAATGACTGGACTTGTGATTTCATTGATATGGAGAACTTCCAGGTGAAGAAATATCCTTTATTAATGAAATCCACTACTTCTTAGCCAACTCTCTGTAAATTATGCCACATTGCTTCATTGACTTAGTAACAAAGCAATATTCCAAATCATGACATGCCTATTTTCTAGAGGAGTAGTTATATAAGGTGGGGTGGGTTTAAAGTAACTGGTGTGTTTCCTAACCAGTTGGAGTAATCAAGATAGAAACAGATTATGAGTAACAAGGCTAATGCCTTGTTCAGGGGAACAGGCTGGAGAAAGCATGTGAAGTGAAGAAACTTGGTCTGACTCAATATGCATCTGTAATATATAGCTCAAGTCTTTCACCTTTGTTCTAATGAGCTGAGAGTTGAATGATCGACTTCCTTTCCCTATGTCTTGACTTGACAGTCATAGTTGCTTAATCTAAGCATTTGTAAGGCAAAGAGTATGGATTAACTGTGAAAACTGATGGTTGCACCATTAAAAGTCTGCTTTTGTTCATTTTGACTCTGTATTTTTTCTTTCATTGGCATTGTAGTCAACCATGGAGAAACCACTGAAGCACAAATCCCTAGGGAACTCCACTGGAGACTTCTCCCCAGGCTGACATCAAACCATGAATCTTTGCTTTTGAGTTCCCTGCTTGGAACCCATCTCAAACTTCTCGGATCACTTTCCTCACTCTGTCTACAAGGGAAGCATGAGAAACAGGATCAGATGGTGGACAGGAGCGGAAACAAGAGCTTCCTGTCTATCAATTTAGCAAAGTCGTGAATGGGCTATACTATGTGGCAGATTCAGAGATTGTTCCTAGTAAACCAAATTTAATAGCCTTGTCAAAAAAAGGAAAGAAATTTGTGTGGCACGACCGGTTCTTGGTGAAGCTGTGCTGGATCCTTGTGACTCTTTAAAAATATGTTCAAGAATTCTGTTGGGGATTGAAGTCGAATTCACTGGCACGTTGTCTCTATTATTCACTCTTCCTGTTGTGACAATTGCCTTTCTCTGTTCCCAAAGTACTGCTCCTATTCTCCATGATCAACTCAGCAATTCTGTCTGCAAGTTCTTTCAGGATGTTGGGTTATCACATTTAATACCTGCAACAATCCTGGGTCAGTACATAGTGTAAGGGTATAATCACAGTTAAAGGAACTAGGGCTCGGAAAGATCAACTTTTTAGAGGTCACTTGGCTAATAAGGGGGTGTGTCAGGTCTGTCCAGTCAGTGTCTTTTATACTATATCATACCTCTCCCCCATCTCATCAGTATTATACCAGTATTATATATATGTATATATATAATACTAGTATTATATATTATATAATAGTAGTAGCAGCAGTAGTATTAGTAACAGTTAACATTTATATAGCATTTTAAGAATTGCAAAGCACTTTACATATGTTATCTAATTCTTACAATACAGTTAAATTCTGTTATTTTCCCTCTTTTATAGATAAGGAAACTGAGGCAGGAAGAAGTTAAGTGACTTGCCTAGGATCACATAGCTAGTATTGGAGGCAGGATTTGAACTTGGACCTTCACACCTGAGTTTAGCATCTTATCCACTGCCACCTAACTACCCAAGTCAGCTGTCAAGTTTAGAATGGAAACCTAGACCTCCAGGGCAGACAAATTTAATGGTACAGGAACTAATATAAAGTACTTTGAAATCACTAAATAAAGGTATTATAGAAATAAAATGTATTACTTTCAGCACATACACATATATGTGTGTATACACAATATACACACGTAGAAATATAGATATTTACCTACATTTATGTGTGTATTAGCCCCTTCCCTCTTTTCCCCCAATGATTCCTTGCAGATTCATAAAGTCTTAAATCATATGAGTCAGGTCCACTTCTACACAAAAGTCTGCCATCCAACATTCCTCATTTCTCTTTTCACATATTCTCATCACATAAAAATCCCCTGATTTGCTTAGGAAATCTACCCATTGGTACCAATTCTGTCTTCCAAAGTTAAATGACTCCCATTTCTCCCTTCCCACTCCAAGTTTCCTATTGGTCTTCCTGGCCCAATTAAAACCATTTTAAAATCCAAAAATGGCTTTTGAGGTGAATTAAATTCAGCTTTATTATACCATTGTATCACCAATATGATCTCAATATATGTATATTCTTTTTACAAAGTCTACACAGTTTGTATGACCAACTGTTGCAGAACATTGAGATTCCAGAGGCTGTAATGGATCTCCATTTTTCTGGACAACCTGCTGTTGGATGATGTCCCAGAAAGTTTATGATAACCAGCAATTGCCAGAGTAAAGCATCTGGACTTTCCCAACATCTGCACAGTGGGAGAAGAGGTCCTGAGAGAGAGCAATTTGAGGGAGGAAGATGTTTGCTGCTTCTGGGCTGCAACTGTCAGTCCTTCCCCTGGGACTGTTCAGAAGATTTGGCCAGGGAGGGATGGAGTCCTTTTCTCTTGATGACAGCCGTGATGGGCCCATCAGGTAAAGACTTGATAACATTCCAGGCTTCAAAACGAGTAAGTCCCTGCATTGTGGTGGTGTTGAGCTGCAATATTTCATCTCCTGGCTGGACTGCATCACTTTGTTCTGAAGTTACCCCTAAGAGCAGGGAAGAAGAGTTAATGGGAAGTGGTTATTCTGATATTTTGCTTGGAGAGAAAAGCAACCAAGAGAATGAATACATGTCTTAAAGATGCCAGGGAATGTCTAAAGAAATCAGACAACAGATATACAAGAAAATTTCCCATTAAACTAAATGCATGCTAAGACAACCCGAAGATTCTCAGGATTATTCAGAAATTGGACTAACACTTTTCCTAGTGTTTTTGCCAGATGAGAAAGTTCTTCTTGGATGGAGAGCTCCTTGAGAGCAGACTCTTGCCTTTCTTTTATCTCCATGGCTTAGCACAGTGCTGTCACGTCTGACTCCTCATGACCCCATTTGGGCTTTTCTTGGTAGAGATACTGAAGTGGTTTGCCATTTCCTTCTCTAGCTCATTTTACAGATGAGGAAATTGAGACAAACAGGATAAAATGACTTGCCCAAGGTCACACAGCTAGTAAGTGTCTGAGACCAGATTTGAACTCAGAAGGACGAGTCTTCCTGACTTCAGGCCAGAACTCTATCCACTGTGCCATATAGTTTCCCCTGGTATATAGTAGGCATATAATATGTTTATTGACTGACTAAAAATACAATTTTCCATACTTCTGAAGCCTGAGTATCTACTGCTTAAGGCAATCTTCTGACCAGAGGGTATGTTTAGGAGACAGGATAGGTTTTTAGATATTTCCAGGGCTCCCTGTGGTGTCAGGGGAACTGGATACCCTGATGTGGATTAAAAATC
The DNA here is from genome assembly GCA_028658325.1 of Potorous gilbertii. Classification (NCBI taxonomy): domain Eukaryota; kingdom Metazoa; phylum Chordata; class Mammalia; order Diprotodontia; family Potoroidae; genus Potorous; species Potorous gilbertii. The sequence goes on from CM053769.1 coordinate 553,698,772, forward strand.
CTGAAAACTGTAAAGAGAATAATGTTCCCTTTCACACTCTTAACAACACCTTCCTGCCTACAGAAGTGTTCTTATGCTACTTAGCATATTTCAAGTACCTCTGAGGCCTAGGGACAAAGAGACATGGGGGAGAGTCTCCATTCAAAGTCACACAAGGTGATTGTATTCATGCCAACATTCTCATGTATATCTCCCAGACCCACACTCTTGAATACCATACTATGCAGTGAAAAGAGTATTGGATCTGAAGTCAGGAGACCTAAATTCAAATCCAAGTTCTTCCATTTCTGAGATGTGGGAGAGACCTTGGGCAAGTCAATTCCACCTCTGCCTCAATTTCTTTATCTGTCAAATAAGGTAGTGAGACAGGATGATTTCTAAGTTCCCTTCCATATCAAATATTCAAAGACAAATTCAGTAAGTCAGTCATAATTTATTAAGTGCCTACTATGTCTAACAAGGTTCTAAGTGCCAGGAACACAAAGAAAGACAAGTCATGGTATCTGTTCTCCAGGAGTTCACATTCTAATAGAGGAGACAACATGCAAATATGTATGTACATGTACGTATGTTTGGTATAAATGGAAAGTAATCTCAGAGAGGAGAAAGGAGGGACTGTGAAAGTTCCCCCACAAGAAGGTGAGATTTGAGCCCAGTCTTGAAGGGAGCTGGTAATCAGAAGTCAGTAGGAAGAATACTCCAAACATGGGGAGCAGTGAGTACAAGACAAGGGGCCAGCATAACCAGATCATGAAGTAATTTTTAAGAAGACTGGAAAGGTAGGAAGGGACTAGGTTATCAAAAGCTTTGAGGAGTTCCTTAAATCAACTTACACAGGCCTATAGGCCATGAGAGTTTATTTTGAATGGAAGTAACATGGTTGTATAAGTCTTACAGGATTTGCCTGAGACACAGAGTAAGTAAGTGGCTGACTGGTTGAGATCGCTAAAAAGTATAAAGGGTGAAATTTAAACCCAGAGCTTTCAGATTTGAGGTTCAGCCTTCTATTCACTATGCCACACTACTCAGATGCAGTATAATCCATGTGAAATATTTATGCAAATTTAATTGCACTGAGTCTGTATTTTCTTTCTTTTATTAAAAAAAAGTTCTCTTGAAATCTTTTGTCTTTATATGTCCATCATTTCAACATTTCTCCACTCTGCCATATTGAATCCTTGCTTTTGACAGAGAAAAAAACATGTAGGCAAAAATCTCTAAGAAGACTGAATCTGAGAATGTTTGCAGTATTCTGTGCAGTTCACCAGCTCTCCGTTGTGAGAGAGACACTATATTTTATTATCTCTTACCTGAGACCTTCCACCCTGAGTTACTGAGTTCAATTGAGTAAGCTTTTTATTAATATTGTTCTCATCATTATGAAGAGGTTCAAACGATTCTCTTGGTTTTGTTTATAAAATATTAAATGATTTCAGAGAGTTTATTTTTATATGCCCCCAGAAGAAAGATTGATACCCTACTAGTGCCATACCTTTGAAAATTCTGTTTACTGATATAGGCTTATCTCCATGAATTGAACCTTTTCCTCCTTCCAGACTGAATCCTAAACCAGCAGATGTCTTTTCAAGAGTTACAGTACAGATGGTAACTTCAGTTGCTGAGGAAAAATAGAAGGTCATGTAAGGAAAGTTTACTCTTCTTTCAGGCCCATTCATTGAGACATCCTCGGCAAAAAACCAACCAGCTGTTGTGCACATTTACTGACCATCATATTGCCTTCACTGAGTCTGCCACCATTTTGACAAAAGTAGCCCCACTTATAATGGCACTAACTTCCTCAAGTTGGGAGGCTAGGGGTTGGGTGTGTACTGCCTGGGACTAAAAGAACCTCTGAGACTCTTATTTCCACCCACTCTTCCCAGGCACAAAAGGCTGTGACTTCGGCCAGAGGGCTCTTTGCCCTTGGCTCTCAGACTCTGATGGATAGCCTAAGCATTTCTTGGATATCCATTTGTAGAGGAATTCTGTCTTCTCTGATATTCAAGAATAGTTATTAGCCTCATAATTTGTTCCACTAAGTACTAGCTGTACCAGCCCTACCTGATCCAAGCTCCTGCACCTATCCTGACCTCTAGTCTCTTAGAGAAGTAGTGTAAAATAATGGCAGAAGTATGGGACTTAGGATTAAGAGATGTGGGTCCATGTCCTCGTTCATTTATTTAATAGCTGTTTGACTTTGGCCAAATTTAATTGCACTGAGCCTGTATTTTCTTTTATTAAGAAAATATTCTCTCAATGCCTTTTGTCTTTATATTTTCGTCACTTCAACACTGCCCCTCTCCACCATATTGAATCCTTCCTTTTGACAGAGAAAAAAGCAAGTAAGCAAAAACCTCTAATGAGACTGAATCTGAGAAGGTATGCAATATTCTGTCCAGTCCACCAACTCTCCATTGTGAGGGAGACATTCTATTTCATTATCTCTTCCCTGAGACCTTCCATCCTGGTTCTTTAGTTACTAAGAGTTCAACTTAGTAAGCTTTCTATTAATGTTGTTCTTGTCATTATGTAGAGGTGCAAACTTTTCTCTTGGTTTTGTTTATTTTACGCCACATTTGTTTATATAAATCTACCCACTTTCTTTGAATTTCTTATATTTATCATTTCTTACTCCCAATTGCATTGGATTATATTCATATACTATAATTTTTTCAATCATCCCCAATTGGGCATCCACTTTGTATCATAACTACAAATAAGCCTGCTGTGAATAATTTGATATATATTAACTCTTTGTGTCTGCAACTTCTTTGGGCTTTGTGCCAAGTACTGGGATCACTGAAGCCAAAGGATGTAGAGATGATGCTCCATTTTCTCATCTATAAAATAGGGATGATAATGTTAGACCTATTTCCTTCACAATGTTGTTGGAAGGCTAGTACTCAGTAATACGTAGAGAGCTATATGAGTAGAGGGAGAAGCAAGGGGCTGGGGCTGAGAAACTGAGTTCTATCTCCACTAGGTTTTATTAGATTCCTCATTTATAAAATAAATGAGTGGAACAAGTTAGTTTCTAAGATTCCTTTCTATTATTAGCACAAAATCTAGGCTTTTGTTTGGCCCTTAATGGACATGTTAATATATATGTACTCTATGTGCGTATATGTAATATATATACACATTATTAATATATATTAATATATACACATTATTAATAATATATACACATTACATTGTATAATATATGCAATGTTATATTGTATTCATAGGTACAATATGTGTATAATATGTACCATATTGTATAATGTACAATATGTGTATATTATGTGTATAATTTGTCTATAATATGTGTATTATTAAAATAAATATGTATATACAATGTAAAAGTCTCATATAAGAATTTTATTAGAATTTTATGTGTATTTACATGTTTATACACAAATATATGTGAAGCTATGTATAGAAATTAGGATTATACAACTTTTATGTAAAAGGTGAAATACCTCTAATAGAGACTTGGTCTAGCATTATGCCTTTCCTCCCAAAATGGAAAGCTCATGACCACTCCCCTGTCCATTTCCTGTAAAACCTCACCTCCAGTCCAGTACCTTCAAATAGATTTATTGCTTCAAGCCTACTTTTGATTTAAAGGACTGTCCTCAAGGGAGGTTAACAGTCCCACTTTTAAGGACACAGTTCCCAAAGATACTTCATCTCCAACGAATAATAAGCCAACCTCTAAGATATTAGGGCAGTGTCATTTCCTTATGTCTAGACTTATCCATTCTTGAAATGGAGACATCTGAAAATTCTTTTAAATTAAGGTATCTGACTTATAAAAACTTTGGAATCAGTCAAGCCTTCCTCTTGTCATAATTGAAAGTTGAAGAAAATGATAAAATGTTGCAGAGAGAACCTTGTTTGACATATAAATTTAGTTAAAAACTCAAGGGGTCTTGTCATCTTCCAGATTATAAGGGGCTCATGGGGAAGCACCGTGGTCATGCCCAAGTATCAGCTGGTCAGTCTGATACTGTCTTGGGCTGCAGTCTAGGATTCCTTTCCCATTATGGATGACTACATGTTATTGAATTTAGTCTACCAATATATCTACCAACATATTCCTATATTCCAAATAGCTAGGCTTCTTAATCACTCATTTGACTAGCATTTATTAAGCATCTACTCTGTGCTGGTTACTATAGTAAGCACTGAAGATACAAGGAAAAGCAAAAGACAGTTCCTTTTCACAAGAAGCTCACAATCTAGTGGGGGAAAGAATATGTAAATGACTATATTCAAACAAGATATATACAAGATAAATTAGAAATAAACTCAGGAGGGAAATCTTTAATATTTAGCGGGATTGAGAAAGGTTTCTTGCATAAGGTAACACTTTAGCTAACACTTGAAGGAAGATGGGGAAGCTTGGAGGTGAAAATGGTAGAGAAGTCCTACCTAGAAATTAGGAAACTAAGCTAGTGAAAACACTTGGAGTCAAGAGATAGAATCAAAAGTGAGGAATAGTAAGGAGGATGGTGTTATTAAATTGCAGAATAGATGTTGGGGAAAGGAAGGGAGGTATAAAAAGACCAGACCAGGAGAAGAGAGCCTGTTTATAGAGGGTTTTCTATGCCAGAGAATTTTATATTTGATCCTTTAGGTAATAGGGGGCCACAGAAATTTATTGAGCATAGGAAGTAGGGTTGGAAGAGGGCATGTGACATGAGGGACTGTGCTTTCAGAAGATTACGCTGGTAGGTGAAAGGAGGATGGGCTGCAGTGACAGAGAACAAACAGCAGGCTATTGAAAGAGTTTAGGTATGAGGTGATGAGGGCCTACATCAGGGTAGTGGCAGTGTCAGAGATGAGAAGGGGGGACATATAGCAGATATTATGGAGGTAGAAACTACAGAAATTGGCAACTAATTGGATCTGGCAGAGGAGGGGTGAGAGAGAGTTGTGAACTGAAGAGATCACCACATGAAATAGTATAGAGGAAGAAGAGAGAAGGGCCCAGCGCAGGGCATTGGGTTCATAGTTAGCAATCAATCCACGAGGAAGCTTTATTAAGTACAGTGTCAACAACACAAAGACCAAAGGGGGGTAGTTCTGAGTCTCAAGGAATTTACATGCTAATTGGGTAAACAATATATGCTGCGTGTATCTGCTTTGCTTGTGTTTATATATACTACCTAAGTATGTGTATAAATACATATTTATATGTTCATAAATACACATATGTGCATACCTAGGTAGAACCTACAAACACATACAAAATAGATACAGTGCAACTTGGGGTGGAAAGGTGGGGAGAAGGAGGGCCCTAGCAGCTGAGGGGGAAGGGGGAACCAAGAAGGATCTCCTACAGAAGGGGCAGGCACTTGAGCAGTCTTGAAGGGAACCAGGGTTTCCAAGAGATGGCAGTGAGGAGGGAGAATAGTCCAACCATTGAGGGCAACAAGGGCAAAGGCACAGGAATGAGAGATAGATCATCATGTGTGAGGGATGGCAAGAAGGCCTATGTGGCTTTACTGAAGTATGTATAAGGAAGAGTAATGTGTAATGTTAATTAAGTTAATGAGAGTTAGAGATCTTCCACATCCATTTATGGGTGAGGAATCATCATGTGTGAGGGATGGCAAGAAGGCCTATGTGGCTTTACTGAAGTATGTATAAGGAAGAGTAATGTGTAATGTTAATTAAGTTAATGAGAGTTAGAGATCTTCCACATCCATTTATGGGCCTGCCCATCAAGGAAGGCTTGATTAGGGGAGATTTGTTTTGTAGGGAGGCTCACATTTTTTTGTTAATTTCTAATAAGGCACTTGTTCTCAAGGGTTGTGATGCCTTCTGGTTCTGAAAAGGAAGCTCTGAGGTAAGGTTTTTTGGGGGGCTTACTCATTGGAAATATTTGTTTGGCCAGATGAGACTCTGGGTAGCTGATAAGGAGCTCCTCCAGCTTTGAAACCCCAGATATTGGTGCTTCTCTGTCTGGTAACTATGCATGTAATGGGCAGACAGTTGGATCTGTCTGTTGATCTGTGATGTATGTATTGCTTATTGTCAGACAGTTGGAAGCTCTGTCTGTTGGTCTCTATTTCTCTTTATTTTCTTAGAAGTTCAGGTTACTGACTTTTTCTGAACTAAGTGAATAATATATGTGCTTGATTAAAGTGATTGTTGACCCCTCAAAAGTTGCTTTCCTTTTAGAAAAGCAGATCTAAGAACCTGTACAGCAGGTCCTCCTATGTGTGCTGGGGTCCTTACTGTTATACGATGCTAGAAAAGTAAGAAGGATCCAGGTTGTGAAAAATTTGAAATGCCAAATATGACTTCATATTAGATTCTAGAAGTAATTAAGGAGCCACCAGAGTTTGTTGAGCTGAAGAGTGGGGATGTGTGTGTGACACGGTCAGACCTGCCAGTTTAGTGACAGCTTTGATTTAGGGGAGGAGAGCTGTATACTTTTAGATTTAATGTGCATTATTAGTATTTTCTCCATCACTTTCTTAAGGCTAGAAAATTAAAATGATAAACAAGCCCTGATCCGTAATATTTGCAAGGTGCATATGCACATGCTGAAAATTTATCGATCTCCTTTCCTTGAAGTCAGTATGAGCTAGTTCCAGCATCAAATAGACTAGAAAGGAAGAGATATGCTTGAGTGATATTACAGACATAAATAAATAAGCCTTTGTAAAGGGTGCCTGGTTGTGGACTGTGACGAGAGAACAGAGCCAAACGGGATGCATTGATCTTGCATCTGAGTGACTCTGATTGACGTTTTGGGTCCTGGTCAACAGAAATAAGGACATTAGAAAAGTGTTCACTTGTCAGGATTTTATTGTTATTTGTTTTATTGGTTCAGTGTTGCTTGTTTTATTCTATAATTGAAAAATAAAATAAATTTAATTAAATTCTTAGTTTCCTAGACAACTCTCCTAAAACTTGTATGGCCTTCCTAAAATACCTAGCGTTTTTAGGAGTGCTGTGAAAGAAACTCAGGTAAATCTATTCTTCCTTTCTCAGCCTGTTTTCTTCCAAAATTACTCCATCAGCATCAAGTACATAAGAAGAAATTCCATACTTCTCCCACCCCAGGTCCTATACTAATGAAATCCTAACAAACACAACCGTGGGAGTGGATGAAAAAAGAATGATATCCATGTTTAACACAAAGCCCAACATATCTACCTTTGTAAAGAGATTAGAAGAAGGGATCTTGACCTGGGCTCCACCCTAAGGACAGATTTCAGAGGGTCTTTGAACCTGAAGTGGGGGTGGAGAGAAATTCTATCTTGCTTCAGGGTAATTGGCTTCCTTTATTATCTTATGCATTTTTATTTTATGCAGAAAAAAAATATTCTAAGGCTTCGATAAGATTTTACCAACCTACCAGAGAAGATCCTGATACGCAAAGTTGTTTAGAATCTCTGAACTACAAGAAATTAATTGTTTCTGACCTGACTTAGAATAGACTTCAGCATTCCCACAGTCAGTAACATAGACAGCAAGAAATTCAATCACTGAAAGACTTTATAGAGGAAATAGTTAAAGAGGCTATATTTTTGTCCTGGCATTTTGTCATGTCATGATACAACTTCTCTTTAAATATAATTTGAATGATCAGAGTCTGTGCATGTGCTAGGTCAAGTCCAAAAATTACCTCATTGACAGAATATTCCCTGAGTAGCTAAAGGGAATCATATAACCTGTTTATCAGCATCTACTTCATTTCCCTGCCTCCAGAGGAGTAAGACTGTCCCAGCTGAGGCCAGCAAGCTTCTTAGTGAGTTGAGTTTCTTTTGCAACAATTTAAAAGGCACTTTTCTAAGGCTTCACACAGTATTCTTGAACACCAGCCAAACAGACCTTCTTAGGGCTATTGTGCTAACAAAGAAATGAGTGTACACTGTTCAATGCCAACGACAAAAAAGCTATTAAAAGCCACACGTAGTGTTTTCAGGAGTGCTTTGAATGCAATAGAAGAATGCAAATCTAGTCTCCCTCTCTCAGTCTGTTTTATTCCAAATTTACTCCTATCAGCATCAAACACAGTAATCAGAAGGTTTTTGTTTCTAGTTTGCTTTCCTCTTGCCCGGCAGTTATTGTGCCAGCTGTAGCATGGGAGAGTAGGGCAAGGCGTGTCCTCAAGTGCTATGAGAATTACCAGTCTACAATTTAAAGCACCCACTCTACTGTTCAGTCACAAGTCTGTTTTGCTACATAGTGAACTCCCTAAAGTTCCATTTCTAGCCTTAACATATCACCCAGGTTCAAGTGTAAAATTTCCAAGAGGTCTGGATGGGACACAGAGTCACACATCAGCAATAGAGTTGTAAGTTCTTCCTACAACTTAACATGTCTAGGACTGAACTCTTCTTTTTCCCTCCAAAATATCTGCTTCTCTCTCTCCTTCTCCTTTTTCCCACATAATCCAACTACCCTATTTATCTTGATACTATCATACTCTTCCTTACGCAAGTTCCTTCCCTTTCATCTCTCTGCCCCATATAATCAATTGAGCATTACATTCTGCTAATTTTTTTCTCCTTCTCAAGGTCAGTCATTTCCTCTCCTTACAAAAAAGTCAGCCTCCTTTTGACAAAGGTTGCTCCCACCTCTTTCTAGATGTTTCTGCACCCAAGAGTGACTGTACACAGCTACTGCATGTCCCTTCGTCCTCTCACAAATGCTTTGGTGGTATGTCTTTGCCACTCCGTGGTGTACTTCAGCTAGAAACTGTGCCTCTGACCAAGAGGTAAAATAGAACAGAGTTCCTCATACTTTCCTGTGTTCTCAGACTGATATAGTTAAAAGAAGTTTTATTCCCAAAGGACTTATTAAACCTTAGTTCTAATCCTGGTTTTACCACTAGATGTGTGACTCTAGACAAGTTAGTTTATCTCTCTAAACTTCAGTTTCCTTATCAGAGAAATGAGGGGATTGGACAAGGATCTAGTCACTTGATAATCTTTAATATCTCTTTCAGCTTTAAAATTGTCTGATTCTAGCTTAGAATAAAATTCTCCACCTATATTAATTAAATGTTGTTTCTGGCATTCTGTGTTTCATTACTTTGGAATGTTGCATGAGGTCTGGTTTCTTTCTAGGTACTCCCCATGGGATGGTTTTTCAGAAAAAACTGGAAAGAGAAGAAATAGGAGGGGGTGTTCTTTATCCCATTCACAGAATTTATGGGAATTATCTATGAAAATTCTAAACTTCCAACTATATGAGCAAAGCATCCAATTATACAGGCCAATACTTCTTTTTACCATGGCACAAAGGCACTGGAGAGATCCACCTGGTGGGTGAGAGAATAGAAGAAAACCCAAGGAATATCATTGCAAAATTTGCAAATAAAATTAAGTCCACAGAGTGAGAAAATAATTTCATTTGAGGAGAGTAAGAAGAGAAAATCAGAGGACTACTAATGCCTGAGATTTGAAGAATTCCCTGACTTTGTAGCCAGAAAGAAGAGGACCAGATTGAACAGTCAAAGAGTCAAGAGATGAACCAGAATAAAATATTTATAGTGGTAAAAGGAGAAGAAGAATTTCTAAAAGGTGTGTAGTAGCAGGTTTTCCTCTATAAAATCCCTAGCTTATCCTGGACAGGTGCTACCTCCCTTAAGAAGGAGCCTACTTGGTGTGTTACCCAGAATAAATGCCTTTACTTGAGAAAAAAATAAGGTGTATGGGGGATGTGGTTTATATTTATTAGGGTGGAATACTTCAGAGAGTCAAAGTGATTAGGAGTTGACTTAGAACCATGGACAGTGGTGGGAGTGGATATCAGATTTCATATGTGAATGTAAGTAGAAATGGGTCACTTCCTCAAAGCAGAGGAATCTATAAATATTAATATAGAGTAGTCTTAACCCTGAAACAAAGTCATTCCTGAAGCAAAATGTGATAACTTGGATCACAGTTGGCTGTTGGGAAGCATGTCCTTATTTATTAACCAAAAAGAAGTCAGCTAAAATCTTGTGTTGTCTGGAATTTGTCAGCTCATTATTCACTATCCCATACTGTATATCTATTAAGAGAGATAGAAAAACTAAAAAACACATGGTTTCTGCCTTCCTGGAGTTCGTAATTTAGAAGGGAGATACAGCAGAGATAGTTATAACGCATCATGTTATATGAAGAGTGCAGAGCTATGGGATTTTCCACCCAAGAGACGTGAGCTCTTCTACCCAGCCTGCACTTCCTTCTGCCCTGACTTTAGGTATGGTATCACCTTCTCTCTCTCTCAAGTGTTTAAACTTGCCTCTTCAAATTTTCCCATGGATGATGATGTTACAGCTTTTCTTGTTGATAACGACTCTGGAATGTGCAAAGCTGGGTTTGCAGGAGAGGACGCCCCTTGCACTGTCTTTCCTTCCATTGCTGGGTGTCCCAGAATATCAGGGTGTGATTGTGGGTTTGGACCAGAAAGACAGCTAAGTGGGGAATGAGGCCCAGAGCAAGGGAGGTATTCTGAGCCTGAAACATCCCCACTGAACATGATAATTTTATTTCAACATAATTAGTTTTCTTTGTAATCCTATGCATTTTATTACATAAATTTAGAAACATCATTCTGAGAAGACATCCATAGGCCTTATTATACTGCCCAAGTAGGCCAAAATGCAAAAAGGTGAAGAACCCTTAGTCTAGACCGAAAAGCACCATGTCAGACTTCAGAATCCTACACAGATACCTGATGCTACTACTACTGTTTCTTGACCCTTAAGGGATAACAAATAGGATGCTCATAAAGTACAAAAATTCCTGAATATCTTGAGCTCCCCAATATACACAAACCATTGCTTTCCCTAAGTAGTCCCATGACCAGGCACCAAACCTTTGGGGAAAAAGAGCTCTTGGCTATAGTGTAGGGAAGGAATAAAAAGTTTATGAGGTGCCATGGTATCTATGGGCATCAGAAAGTGAGGAAAACTTACTTGCTTCTGTGGAAACTTCACTGTTTGCTGAAGATGCAGACTCAATGGAAGAATTCAACCCTGCCTCATCTTCCTGCATTTTCCTCGTAACAATAACAGCTTGCTTTGGGTCTCGAGCTTGGCGGATGATGGCCAAGGCTTCATTATGTGTGGTGCCTTTAAGAGATTTCCCATTAATGGAAAGGACCTCATCTCCTTTCTGTATGGTCCCTTCTTGAAAGGCTAGTCCATTGGGAAATACTCGGTGAACCTGAATATAACACCAAAAACAAAGACCAATACATGAGAACAAAGAAAATCTCACCCTAAAAAAGTCCATGTAACCTACAGATCATTTTGTCACAGTGCAACTCTATCACACTGGTAGATGCCTGGAGTTAAAGATGAAACAAAGTGTTCATCTTCTTTGTCCCCAAATAATGCTCACTTACATCTATGTAATACTTTAGGGTTTATAAGGCACTTTTCTCACCACAATTCTATGAAGTGGGTAGGGCACATGTTATTATTTAGTATGGTTTAAATGTGAAAAGGCATCTCAGATTAGCAGATAGCAAGGTAACCTCAGAATCTCCAGTCCCCAGCAGACCTGAAACCAGAGGCTTCACCTGGGGTGGGGTGGGGGGCTTAGCTGACATTGTAGACATCTGCTCTATTGGTGGGCAGAAATGACTCCTTTCTTAGCAAGGTTTTCTGCCCCTCCATTCATGTTCAACTCACTAAGTAGCCTCTGTCCAAACTCCCAGAGGCCTGAACTGTGGCCAGAAACTATGACAACTTACTGTGATTGCTTTGTTTTCCAGATCGACTCCTCCTGCTAAACTGAATCCAAGGCCAGCCCCTTCCTCCTTATGCAAAATGGTAACATGAATGCTGTCAAATTGCTGTGGAAAGAAAATATTAAAACATATTTAAATGCATTTGAATGAATAGTCTAAGCCACTTATTGGCTGCATAACCTTAGGCAAACTGCTTTCCCCTCACTGGGCCTCAGTTTCCTCACCTAAACAACAAGAGGTTTAAACAAGATCTTTAAAGATCTTTTCCAGCCCTAAATTCAATGATCCCACCATCCCTTTTCCTTCAAAGTCCAACTCATAAGTTGTCTGATGCATGAAGGCATTTCCTGCTCTTCCCCCAACAGAATTTGATTGTTCCCTCTTTATATTAGTTTCTTTTAGGTTAGTTATATTAATTGACATGTTTCCCTGAACCTTCCACTAATCCAATATAAAGTCTTTTAACTAAAATTTCTCATAGTGCTTCTATTTTGACTGATAGTATGAATTATTTATCTCAGAGCACAGTGGATTATAATTTCTCAGACAAAATAGAATAATGGATTTCAGACAAGTAAATGCAAAGAGTTGCCACTTTCTACATATACTTGTATACATGAGTAAGTCTGTTCTCTCTCTCTCTCTCTCTCTCTCTCTCTCTCTCTCTCTCTCTCTCTCTCTCTCTCTCTCTCCCTTTCTATTATTTTAAAACCTTTTGCTGCATGTAAAGAACATTGACCTTGTAATCATGAAGCCTAGGGTTTAGGTCTTTATTCTACCCCCTGATTAACCGTGTGATATTGGCAAGGTAAGGACTTCTTTTCTCTTGAACTCAGTTTCCTCATCTATAAAATGAGAGGATAGAAGAGTATTATCTCTAAGGTCCTTTCCAGATTGAACATTCTATGGTTCTGGCCATTTTTCTATTACTCATACACCATACACTATGTCACTATATGGACACCAGCATCTCAGAACCCAGGACAAAGCACCCCGCTCTGAGGCAGACTTCTGGATTCTAGATTTACATGTTCTTCTTGGGATACCATAATAGTGAAGCAGAACAGAAAGAGCCCTGTTAGGAGTATGAAAAGCTAGTCTATTTCACAGCATGTTAAAAACGCTCACTGAGTATCAAAAAGTACTCACAAACTAAGTGATCTTGACCACATCTTCAACTCTGTGAGTCTCAGCATCCCCATTCATCACAAGAAGCAGTTAGAGCAAACAGAATATAGCTAAGGGTCCTAGGTCACAGGCTGTTTCAGAGAGAGCACTTTGTAACAGGAATGTGCTCTATGAATGTGAGGAGCTGCTATTACCGCCACAATGATTATACAACTAGGAATGAAATAGAGGAGCTTTAAGGTCCTTTTCAACATGGAGATTTCTTACTTCTAGTAATGAACTACCAGAGGCATCAATCACATGGTGAGATGGAAAGAAGTCATCCTATCACTCTGTCATTGACTACCTGTAAGGGATTTTAGCTAGCAGGTCTCTTACTGTCAGCTTGTTTTCTTAAATGATCATTAGAATTACAATCTCTGAGGACCCTTCCTGGTTCTAAATCTATGATCTTGTGATCTTGAAATTATTGGATCCCAAGAATAACTCTTGCTTGAGAGATATTTGATCAGCTGAAAGGTTCCTTTTATCTCTGTGTTTGTTACCCAATACTTTTAATCTATTTTCACAGAGAAGTGGATTTGAATGAGGGAAGCATGTGGGACAACATGCTCAACAACATGGTCAGACAAACTGACCAGTTGTAGGTAACATTGTAAAATAGCAAAGCTGATCTTTAACCAAAAAGAAATAGAGGCCTGATCTAAGAACAAACAAACAAATAAGTAAAACAGGGAACAAATTTGTCTTTTCTAGCTTCCTCCTCCCACTTTTTTTTCTCTCTCTAATCTATGTTAACAGATAAGGGCTTAAGATATTAGTCTTACGTGGAATATTTTCACTATAACAAGAACATCTAGAAAACATAAAATGCTATCAAGCATCCAAAGGAATGAATCTCTAATTGTGGAATTTCAGAGAGGTTGGGGAAAACATTTTGAGACAGAGGATTGTCCCAGTGTCTCTTCGACACATAAATCACCATGTAGTACTTAGGATTTGGTAACCCTAAGGTGTACTTTCAACACTACATGGAAGCTATAGGTGTGGACAATGGTTTGACATATGAGACTTGTTACAGGTATGTAATTGCATATCTATTGATCTATTATTCTAAAGAGACCAAAGAAAAAGGAAAAATACTCATATGTACAAAGATATTCATAGTTGATCTTTTGGTGATGGCAAAGAATTGGAAATTGGAGGAATACTCAGGAATCAGGGAATGGCTGAAAAAGTTGTGATATATGATTGTGATTGAATACTATCATGCTATAAGAAATGATAAGAGAATGGTTTCAGAAAATCTGAGAAGACATATATGAACTGATACAAAGTGAAATGAGTAGGACCAGGAGAACGTTGTACATAGTAACAGCACTATTGTAATGATGATCAACTGTGAAAGATTTAGCTACACTGATTAATACAATGACAAAAGACAATTCTGAGGAACTCATGATGAAAAATGTTATCACCTCCAAAAAGAGAACTGATGAATTCTGAGTGCAAATTGAAGTATAAATTTCTCACTTGATTTTTTCTTACTTTTTTTGGCAACATGGCTAATATGGAAATATGTTTTATATGATTTCACTTGTATAGTTGATATATTTTTTGCCTTCTCAATGGATGGGGGAGGGACTGGAGACAGGAAAAGAATTTGGAAATCAATTTTTAAAAAATCATAAAAATAAATATTAAAAAAAACAAATGTTGCAAGTTTGCCTGCACTCAATCAAATTCACTGAACTATAATTTGTAGAATCTTTAATATTAGATCACTTCAGGGAAAATATCACATTACAAAGCTATTCCATGGTTAAGAATTAATGCTTTGAAAGGACACATACCTTTAATGTTGCTTCATCTAGTGCCTTTACTTCCTCTATGAGTTTCTTTAATTCTTCCCGAGTAAGTAGAGAGATGACGGACTGCCCAGATCCACATGTAGACTGAGGAGAGTTGGTACCCTCCTCTGTGTCCTCATTCTCTTTCAGACACTCAGAATAGTCTCTCAGCTCGGAAAGGCTTTCATGTTAGTGGGACAAGAGAGAAAAATAATTTACTGTGAGATGAACATTCCACCACGGACTATGAGATTTTGGAGGACTGAAATTGATGCTATCTATAGTCTATACCTGCCCAAGTAAGTCATAAGGGACTGAAAAGGACATTTAATGTGAGAGCCTTTTAGAAAGGAGGAAAGGGAAGTAAAGGGGAGGAGAGGAAAGGGGAGAGGAGGAAGAATTATTTGTATAACCTTGAACAAATTGCATCACTTATCTGGGACTTAGTTTTCTTTTTCTATAAAATGAGACAGTTAGATGTTCTCTAAAGCCCTTCCAGATCTAAATCCTACCTATAATCCTATAAAGCAAACTCAGTTAAGACCCAGTCTTTGGGTAAATGTTTTAAACAGGGAACATCTGATCAAGGCTCTTCTAATATAGAGTAGCTGCTATAAGGGAATTCTCCCTGACTCATTTTAACTATTTTCCCAGGAGTGTAAGAAGTTCCAAGAAATGTCCTTAGATTCTAGTTCATCATCCAATCTGTTCAAAGTCTAGACTCATAATTTGATGATGGAAATAACTATCTTTTGAATAGAACCAGGGTTGAACAGAGTTCACTAGGGCATGTGCTTTGCAGTGGAAATTCCTGTGACCCATAACCTATAAATAGGCATGGAAGAAGTAGTCTAAATGGCTTACTTCAGTGAAAATCCCATGTCCATGGAAGAATTTTCATGTGAAGGGCTGACAGCCCTCATATCTTCCACAGGCGTTGGAGATGATGTTTCCCGAGGGTTCCATGGACTGTGTCCACAGGAAACTGGAGATGCAGGAAGGCAGAGGAAAGATTTCATTAAGGCTGATGACACCTGGCTGCTAATGGAGTAGAGCTTGCTAGATTTCTCCTCGGTTGCCTTCATCTCACAAGCTTGATGAGTGGTCAGGGGGAAGCTCCGAGCTCTCTGGACTGGAGCATTATTCACAAGGAGGCACTGAGATTCTGTGATCTTTGCCTGGAGCAGACTTAAGAGATCACTGTCAGTGTTGTGGCTTTCCTGAGGGCTGGATGGACGTGCTGGTGGGGGTGAATCAGACAATTCTGGGTCCTTGGGAACTGAAATGGCATGTGAGTCCCGGGGCAGAGGGGTCTTTGCAGGTGGAGTCTGCTGCTCAGTAGTATGGTGGGTACCTTGAGAGAAAAGACCAGTGGGAACTCCTGCATCTTGTTTACTAGATCTTTCTCTCTCTGAGAGGGAGAGTTTTGGAACCAGTCTCTGGCTTCCTTTTTCTGGGGGTTGTGAAGTACTGAATGTCTCAAAAGAACTGATTCTTTGTTTGATGGATGATGCTCTGCCTGGGAACAGGGAGCGCTCCCTCAGAGTGGGAGTGGGTTGGGCAGGAGTGCTTTGATCTGTTAGTGTTTTAGGCTCTGCGGTTCCACATCGATTCCTTAGTCCTTTCAAGCTCTGACGAAACCAAGCTGGTTTGGGAGCTACTGGAGGGCCTTTCTTCACATTTCCATTTTCTTCAGCTTTGTAGCCTTTGGATATGTCACCTGCAGTTTCAAGCTTCTGTAACATGCCATCAGAGAGACTACATTTGCGGTTTTCTTCACTGGAATTGACATTAGACCTGAGCTCTAAGTGACCGTGGTCTTCACTCATGGTGGGGCTAAATAAATTTTTGATGCAATCTGAAATTCGGACCCAAGGATCTTCCACAGTAGTGTCAAAGCTGTAATCTACGCGGGCTTGTCTTCTAAGCAAAGGATGCTTCACTAGTGAGATGACACCTAAGTAACAAAGGAAAAAAAAAGAACTTGAAGTAAATTTATACTTCTATATGAGAATAGGCTAGTTATAAAGATGATATTTATAATGGTAAGGAAATAACTGAAAATGGGGGTAATTGGTTATATCTGGTACATGGAAGGTTGATGCTATTGGTTAGAGACACTGTCATCTAACTCCCAGATAGATGTAATTGATTCTAAGGGAGAAAGAGAAAGAGAAAACGAAGAGAACACTTGTTAAGTGCCTATCATATGCCATATGCTATCATATGAGCTAAGCCCTTTACAAACAGTATTTTATTTGATCCTCACAATAGCCTGGGAGATAGGAGCTATTATGATTCCCATTTTACAGATAAGAAAACTGAGACTGACATAAGCTAAGTGATTTGCCCAGGATCACACAGGTAGAAAGTATGTGAGTTAGTATTTGAATTTAGAAACCCTGAGTATTAACTTCATAGAATCAAAGCTCTTTGGAGGTAGAAGGAACCTTAGAGACTGTCCAAAGCAACCTTTTGATTTAATAGATAAAGAATTTGAGGATCAGAAACCTCCCAGACAGCTGCAAAGGGAGTCATAGATTCCTGATCTCCCTATTCTGAGCAGAGCGATCTTTTGGCACTATCCCACTGGCTCCTAATAAAGTAATTCAAAAATTAAATTATATTCCTTTCACTCTTAAACATTTAACACTTCCTTTCAGCATTCAGCTTTTAATTCTATTTTTAAAAGATAATGGGTTTAAATGACTTCATTATTAATTAAAAGTCAGAGACAACTCTGACTTCAAACATGCTAATTTTGATAAGTTCACAGTTAGAGTTATAGGAACCTCAAGGGTCATCTGGTCCAATGTCCTCATTTTACAAATGAGTAAAATTTGGGATGCAGATACTTGCTTGGGGTCACATAGGTATTAAATGCACTGAGTAGGATTTGAATTCAAGCCTTCCTGACTCCATTCCAGTGCTCTACCTATTCAACCATAGTAATGTGACAATTAAAAAGGGTTAAGAGACATAATTTCTGGGCAATTTAATCATTTTATTATTAAGACCAGCATGTTATAATAAAACCATGGCTATTTGGCTGTCTCTCTTAGATCAAAGACCCCTGATGGCAGTGGGCTCACAGCTTATATGCCCTTCGGAGACAGGTGTTCTTGAGGGGTGGCAATCAACTCTGATTGATTAACACAATGGAAATGAGTGTCCTGGGGTACATGACCTGTGCCACCCAACTCTTAGTCAAACAGACATCCATTTCCATATGACCTATCTGACAAAAGGAAGGATCCACATTTTCCCAGACCTATCAGAGTAAACCCAATGAGCAGGAATGAACACATTAGTCTAAAAGTAGAATTTCTTTTACTAACTGATTAGCTCTTGGTCTTCATAAACCTCGAAAAGAGATTTCCCACACTGGTTGCTTTCTGGATGAGAAACTAGAACCTTGGTGCTTATTCAATAATAATTAATTATTAAATATAAGACAGAAATAATTTCTCACACTAGTTATGCTTATGGTTAGACTCAGCTAGGTGGTGGCATAGTATACAATGTTGGAAATGGATTTAGGAATAAGTGAGTTTGAATCCTGCCTCAAAGATACTAGCTATCTGTACAACCCTGGGCAAGTCACTTAATCTCCACCAGCTTCAGTTTACTCATCCATACAATGGAGATAACACCTACTTCACAGGGCGTTGTGAGCAACCATTAAAATTGTCTATGTAAAGTGCTTTGCAAATTATAAGGTACAATAGAAATGCTAGCTGTTATTGTTATTTTAGACCTTATCGTTGCTATTGATACCCTTCTTATAAGAATGATGATGTTGAGAAAAATAAGTGGACTATGTCTTTCTTGGAATTTCAAAAAATAAGAAAATATAGAAAGACCTAGATAGAAGAATGACTTGTCTAGGGTCACACAGATACTAAGTAGCACAGTCAGGATCACAGGCAAGCCCAGGCCTTCTGTCTCCAAATCCATTATTCTTTCCTCTGCAACAAACTATAGGTAACAGAAGCTAATTTTCATGGTTGCTTTTACAAATGATGTAAAAAGATCATGGAATTAAGAATTAGGAGACTTGGATTCTATTTACAGACACTGCTACTGACCAGCTATGAGATGTTGAGAGAATCACTCCACTTCTCTGGGGGTCAGCTGCCCCATTTGTAATATGTGGGTGCCTGGGAATCAATCCCAAGGGAGGTTTGGGAATTTGAGCTGGAACTGGGCTCTTATGAAAATAGACTTCTTCCCCTCCCCAGAGACTGAGGTGGTGCAAGAGGGGAGGAGGATTATGCCTCCTATATGTTGGGGGAATATGTATATTTATGACTATCTTTAGAAGTAAATATTCCTCTTTGTAAAAGCCCTGCTGTCTTCTAATAGCAAGAGTTAACGAACATTTGTATAGCACTTCACAGTTTATATAGCACTTTGTACTATAAAGTACTTTGTAAACTGTATCTCTTCTACATCGCAATTTTCCCCATCATGGTTTTGATACATCACAGGGTCAGCACAAGAAATTTAACAGAAATTTTCTGGGAGTCTTGCAAAAGTTGCAGATGACATGCAGATGACACACATGTGCACACATATATGTATGTATACATAGGTATATATATTTCATCTCAAATCTCTTTTTTTTAGTTATAAAGCTATAAAAAATAGATGTTAGGGCACCACAATGATGCCTCTTAGAGTGTCATTGGATAATTGCATAGGAAATTAAATCAAGCTAGTTAGCACATCATTCTTGAACTGAAGCAATGTGCATAGTCTCCTTCTCAGTGTAATTTCCCAGTCACTTCACATTATCCCTGTTGGATGAGAGGGAAGCATGGCATAGAGGATAGAGTGGTTGATCTGGAAGATATGGGTTCAAATGTTAAACATTCTAACACATTCTAGTTGTGTGTCCCAAAGCAACTTTCCAAAAGTATAAGTTGCAGATGAATTGTTGATTTGCATTAGTGGAGGGAGTTTCCTTACTAAGAGTTTCCCACAGAGATGTGTGTGTGTGTGTGTGTGTGTGTGTGTGTGTGTGTGTGTGTGTGAGAGAGAGAGAGAGAGAGAGAGAGAGAGAGAGAGAGAGAGATGAAGGGAAGGAGAAGAGAAGAGAAGAAGGAGGAGGCAATGAATTTTCATTTGCTAATATTTAAGAGGAGAAGCAGTATAATGTAGAGGATAGAGAGAGATGGCATAAAAGTCAGGAAGCTCCCGGTTCAAACCCTGACCTCTGACACATCTTTAAGGGAGGCTAATGCACACACAAATACACAAAATGACTGTCTGACTTCCACTCAAGTTTTAGAATCAAACTTTTCAGGTTCATTTTCACAGCTCACAAATACATCCATCCCCCAGACAGATGTTGCACTTGGAGAAGCATCTAAAAGCATTTAACATCCAAACATACCTGTCCTGGATACATTCGCTTGCTCTGACCCTGCTGGGGTGGAGGCAAGAGCCTCAGCACCTTCCACTTGAACCGAAACTCTTGATTCTGAACAAGATCGAACTTCACTCAGAGTTGTAACAGTTTTCTTTCCCCGTAGCTGCAGGTTTCCCACTTCCTGTGGTGTAAACAGGAAATATAGTCTGTCAAAACGCCATGCTATAAATGGTAAGAATTGCTAAGGGCACAAGCCATCTTTGTGTTCTTGATTTTATCCTCAGCATAAATCTTAAGTAATGCACAGGCTTTTGCTTTAAATAAAAAATAGTTTAACAGCTTCACAATGAGCCATTTCAAGTACTTGGTGATGAGGGCTGGGGGTGGGCATGGTAGAAAGAGTTTAATGACATTTCTTCCTATGCACTTGTGCAGGACTAAAATGGGTTACAGTCACTGGATCCACCAAACTTGTGGCATTGATTTCCTGTTGCTTTAAAAAGAATTTCAGTGCAGAAACTATCATATTTTTTTCTAACCAGTTAGTGTGTGGAAAGTTGGTTTATCACAAAATTAAATTAAAGGCAAAGCTTATAATGCACTAAAAGTCAAAGAAAAGGATTTCACAGGACCTCAGATAGAGAATTGGGGGTGCAGTAGAGCAGAGCAGGTAGCTCCTGTACTTTTGGGGGTAGCCTTCAGGAGGAAAGCCTGAAAACTGTTTTCTTAGGTTTCAAGGAAAAGGTCAAGAGAATTATTATTTAGTCATGAGTTCATGATTCCTGCCTGCTGGATGGTCCCCAAGGCTCGGCAGCTAGGGCAGCAGCCTGCTTCCTGGACCGCCTCTTGTCACCTGCCCTGCTCCTCAGAGGAAGCAATTAAGCCTGTGCTTTGTGTCTTCCGCCTTGGAGTGAATGTTATGTCTCTGATCTGTGCATGCTGAGAACAGATTACCATCTGAGAAAGATATCACTGAAATAACTCCCTAACATTTTGCAAATTAAAATACTATTCAAAAGAGCTCTTTCCTTTGTGTTCTACTCATTTAAAGTTTACTTGCTGCATGGTCCTTTGGGCTTTCTTTAAGTTGACAAGACCATGAAGGCAGAGGAAATTACTCCAATGAAGTATTAAACAGGCACTATACAAGACTTTGGAATTTAAATTGCCTCAAAGTTAAGTATCTAGACAGACAATAGCCCTTCACATGGTATATAGAGACAAGATAATATAGTAGACGGAGCAGGGATTTGGGGCTGAGAAGATCTCAGACGTTGCTGTTCATCAAGATGCCATCAAGAGGATGATGTCTTGACTTAACAAGTGAATTGGGTTTAAATGAGGCAGAGCTGCACGAAGTCATCCGCCTCACTCTCACCTCCAGGGACACTGAAGGCCAGTGACAAGACACAGGTCAGGAGAACTGGCGATAGTCCCAGATGGCCCAAGAGATACCTTGGGCTTTTTAAGCTAGGGTCTTTCTCAGGTCTCACTATGTATGAGGCAACACCCATTCAGTAATTAAAGGACAGGTAAGAAGAGGGGCAAAATATTGCCTAGTTTGCCTTTAGAGAAGAATCAATTTGGGACGAAGACCCTAGATATTTACCAGCTATGTGACCTGGGAAAGTCCCCAAACGTGTCTGGGTCTCTATTTCCTCATCAACAAAATGAAGGAAGTTGACATGAATGACTTTTAAGATCCTTTCCATTTCTAAATCTATGATCCTAATGGAGTTCCAAAAGCAATGTGTAAATAGAAAAAAAAATTAAATTAAAAATAGACAAAACTAAACGTAAGTGGTGTCAGCCTATCCTAAAATGATGAATTTAGAAAGACTATTTGAATTTCCACCAAGATAATGATCTTAAAGATAATGGAGCATCATAGAGGGCACAATACCTGTGTAACACCAGCTCTATGTTCAGAGGATCTGGGTTCAGTTCCTGGATCTATCACTTCTACCTGTGTGACTATAGGCAAATCACTTAACCCTGCTGCGTTTCACTTTTCACATCTCTAAAATGAAAGGTTATACTAGGTGACCTGCAAGGTCCCTTCTAATCTTGATTTATGATCATATGACTGGATGACCTGAAAGTTCATTTCTAGGTCTCCATCTATGATTGGCAGATATATTTCCACAGAATATGACACAACTAAAAATATGCTACTCTGAATGAAATTTTCTATCCTTCAAAAGATATTATAATTAATCACAAAAGAAAAAAAATGTAAGGATGCTGTGTACCCAAACACTTTATTGGCCAACTCTCTCTGTACTATCTCTGTAACCTAACCTGCTGCATTCTGGAGAGGTCTTCCCATAATCAGACAAGTATTTGTCATGCTCATGTGGCCAAGTACATTCACTAGAGTAAAATGACTGCTAGGGAGATTTGCTGGTTTCTTCCCTGGTTGCTTATACCCAACACATCTGCCATCCATTTTGTTTCTTAACAGACTCTTTGGGGTAACCTTACTTGGCCTCCTGAACTCAATTTAATTTGGGTTTCAATTTAAGTCAGAGAAGTTTTCTTTGCTTTTGTTGCTGAGAATATTTCCCCAGCTCCATAAGTGGGAGCCTCATTGTTTTTTTCCTGCTGAAGAGGTGATTAGTCAAACTGTGCCCTCCAGCAGCATCAGCTCATGCCTACTCAAGGACTTTCACTTAAGTGGTTATGCATCAGCAGTTAGCACAATTCCTTCACTTCCTCTTCTGTTCCCAGGGCCACCAAAAAGGTGACCTCAAGGTCCGTGAAGAGTGTGCGCTAGTGCCCCCTTGCACTCTATTTCCTAACCTGTGCCTTTACAGCCTGGTAACTAAAAAATCTCCTTAAGTTTTGCTCTCTGCTGCCCTAGGCTCGCAGTCACAAAGATAAATAACATCCATTTAAAAAAAAAAAAAAGGAAGAAGTAGAGTAACTCATTAGCTAAGTATAAAAGCAACCACATCCTGCTCTTTGACTCCACTTCCTTTTTAGCAACCTGAGTTCCTCTTCCTCTTCAAGATTTCAGGCTCTCACAGCACTGCAAATAGCTGTTTGTTTCTTTGTTCAATAGGCTATTTTTTTCTTTCTCCCAAATTCTAATTCCAAAACACTTAAGGGTTCAGATCCTATATCTGTCACTAACTTTCTATGTGACCTTGGGCCAGCCAGTCACTTAACCTCTCTGGGCCTCAGTTTCCTCATCTGTAAAATGAATAGATAACCTTATATAAGGTTCCTCAGAGGGTCTGGTCCTCTGTTCATAACCCAACTTGTTCAATTATTTCAGCCATGTCTGACTCTCCATGATCCCAATTGGAGTTTTTTGGGCAAAGATAAACAATCATTTTACTGAGATATATGAGGTTAAGTGGCGTGCCCAGGGTCACACAGCTAGTTAGTGTCTGAGACCAGATTTGAACTCAGGTTCTCCTGACCTCAGTACAGGCCCTCTATCTACTGTACCACCTAACCACCCCTATGAACCTACATATCCATATATCATTTTATAAGACTTTAGCAAAGACCTTTAGTACTAAATAGCTAAGTTAACTATGAGAATTTGGATGTTGAACCTAATAAAAATATATTGAAATTCCATCATCTGGCTGTTCTACCTACCTACATCCCTACAGTAGACTGGAACAAGGCTGGATAAAGTACTCACCAATGAGTAACAATTGGAAAATATTTCTTTTTTAATGGTGAGAGATGGAAGAAGTCTGGAAAGAGAGTAAGGAAGCCCAAAATGTTCATACCTATCTAAATGAACATTAATCCATCAATTACCATTTACTCAATGCCAAGTTAGGCAAAAATGAAACATCTCCTATCTTTACGGAATTCAATTCCATAAGGAGAGGCAATATAGATGTAGAATGATAAGACATCACGTTTTCTCCTTAAAACTTATAGTGGGCCTGAGAAGCATGAATGACCTGGGTAGTAGGTTAGAACAGTTAGAGGGTCCCACCCCCATGAATCAGAATAAATGCTATTGGCATAGTCTTAATGGTATAGCTGAAAACTAGCTTCTGCTCATGTCTCTGTCCCTCTGAGTGCTGAACTTCCTGACCACATACACAGGTATTGTCCAGAGTTGATTCATTTACCTCAGGCTTGACCTGGGGAACAATGAAAGACTCCCCTTCTGAAAAATAAGTCCCTCACCATTGATACATGTTCTTTGCTCCACTTTCACCCTTAACAGATCAAAAGGAAGGTGGACTGAGTATCTGTGTCTTTTCACCTAAGAGCTCTGGCTCTGGAGGCAGAGGACACAGGCCTCAGATTCCTCATCTATAAATGAGGGACCAGATGACGACCCCTGAAATCCTTTCTAGCTTTAGAGCTGGGATCCTATGATCTTAAATGGACTTTTAAGCACCCTTTATTATCCTTTAGGTGGAGGCAATCTATATAATGAATAGAGAGCCAGTATCCAAAGGAAGATGGACCTGGTTTCAAGTTCTGCTTCTGACCCACACTGACCTTGAACAGCTTATTTAATACATCTACAACCTAGGCAACTTTGTATGAGAATAAGTTTCAGACAAGGCTTCAACTTGCCTCGGTAGAGTCCTCATACTAAAGAAAGTCTAGATCCAGTCCCTTTCCCTATCCCCTAACAAGAGTAATGGTCACTTAACCCAATCAACAAGAAGGCCAAACTTGTCTACACTCATCTAGCCTATCCAAAGTTTGAGAATCATCCCTAAATTAAATTGAGTGATCTCTCAATGTTGATGCTGTTTTGGTTCTGCCTTAAGAATGACACGCATGTTCTTCACATGTGCTTGGATTTTTAAATACAAAGAGTTTCTACTAGCACTTAGAAATGATTAGAGCATCCTCTCTCACCAAAATATAGTTACTAAGCAGCTGGATAACCAGCCTTGAAGTCAAGGAGAGCTATGTTCAAGTATTGTATCCAACACATAGCAGCTGGTTGACCCTGGTCTAGTCATTTAGCAGCCTCTCAGTGCCTTGGGCAACTCTCTAGATGTTAAATCACAGAACAGTGAATGTTCTTGAGGAAACAAGTTTGTTTCCATGAGTTTCCTATACTGATGTAACTGTTGGTTTGGGCCAAAAACAAAATATTTAGAGTTACATCAACTTTACTATTGTCATTATTTCTAGCCTAACTATAGAATCCCAAGGCTTAGAATGAACCTGGAGTAATTGTTTAGAATGTTCTCATAGTCCTACAGTAGAGGACAGTGTACTTTCAGGGTGCAGGCAGCTGTATATCCAAACGATTACAGAAAAAAAAAGGGTTTACATCTGTAACAGAAAAACCTCCATCATTTCTATTGGCAAATGTTTTCAAAGTAGACATAGCCAGAGATAAATTATTGTATGACTGATGAAACGCTTAATTTCTTTTAGAACATTTTGAGAACAGAATCCTAAAAGTCGTCTACCCCAATTCTCTCATTCTATGGATGTAAAATTTGAGATCTAAAAATAGTTTGTGACAAAGCTCATTCAGATCTCCTGCCATTCTAGTACTTTTGGGCTTATACTATCAATGGAAGTTAAGTGTTAATGGCTATCTATGCATTCAACTTGCATGTGGTTCAGAATTATCAGGAAGATTGCTGTGAGGTCTGCTGGATGAACCTGTACTAACTTGGCCTGTTTCCTCCATCTATAAAATGAGAAGCATGAAGTAAATGATATCCAAGCTTTTTTATAGCATCTTAAGAGCTGTCAAGGAAGAAAGACTGTACTTGCTAGACCCACCAAGTGCCAAACATACCCATCTAAATTTAAACTAAGATCAGAATGAAAAGCTTATTTCTGATTACATACTAAGAGAAGCTCTGATAGAGAGGCTGAAATCCTTAAATCTATTAGAATGATTAGAAGATGTGCTGGTGTGGCAGATCATCAGTGCTTTACTTATGGTAAACACTTAGTGGATATTAATACAGTAACATCTTACTTGGTCCTTAGCTGGAGACATTTGTTCAACTGATACTGAACTCTCTTTCCCGTCAAGGCTCTGCTGCTGATCACTAGTGGCTGCATCTGTTTTAAAGTATTTTCTGGGTGGAGGTTTGGGCTTGGAAGACGTGGGCTTTCTAACCAGAATCTCAAAGGATTTCTTGACTTTCAAGGGTGGGTGGCACTCCTCAGCCCCCACTGGAGTTTGGCTCTCTGGACTGGTTCTTGAAGATGGAAGCAACAAAGTCGGCTCCTGGGTCACTGGGACATTCACGCCCGCAGCTGTTGGCTCTGAGTCTGAAGGCTGCTGTGGGCTATTGTTGCTACTGTTCCCAACAGAGGAGGCAGGGGTGTAACTGCTGTCACTACTAGATCGGACCATGACTTTCTGAGACCTTCGGTGGAAAGGAATGGAACTCTTCTCACCCTCCTTTTCACATGTGGGTCTGCCATGCCAGCTACTCTCTAGTCTTTTAATACCTGCAATTGGAACATAGTCAAAACTTCTTGAAAGCAATTTATTTAGAAGACAACAATCCAATCCTACACTATTTCTTATGTTCCCAGAATTATACTGAGCATCACCAGAATACAACAGAACTATCTGATGAAATAGTTCCTGCCTTCAAGGATCTTATGAGCCTCTGGCAGGACAAGATCTTCCCCTACACTTTACAGTTTAAAGCCCGTTATCTTGGCTGCCAAGAAATGCATAGGGAAACTATGAATCAGCAGCCTTCTAGACTGTGATACTTGGACCTGGGTATAATCTTGGTCAGAGACGAGAGAGATAGAGAGAGATAGTGAAGAGTCTCTCACAAAATCTTCTGAGCTCTTGACCTCATCCATAATTTCCCTTATAATCATTGTCCCCCAAAGGGTCCCCTTTTTCCTCTCAAGTGGTTCATATTTTGGTTTAACAAGAAATCAAATGCAGAATATATTTTATCTAGCCTGACCAAAAAAAAATTGATGAGGCCTTTGACTCATGCTTTTGACAGTTAGGATGAGTTTTCCCTTTCCTGCCTTAGACAATCACTTAACTGTGTGACTCTGTACTAGTCTCAGCCTCAATTTCCTCATCTGAAAAATGGATATAACAGTAGTACCTACTCACATAGTTGTGAGGAGAAAATGCAATAACACATGAAAAGCACTTTGCAAATCTTAAAGCCCTAAATAAACGCAAGCTGTTATTCTTTCTTTAGGGAACATCAAAAACAACCCTTCTCTCTAGTGGATTCTAGCTCTCGTCCAGATCCTGACAAACCACATGTGTCTCAGTAACATCAATAAAAATAGCTGGCATTTATATATTGCTTTAAAATTTGAAAGACACTTTACAAATATTATTTCATATTATTCTTACAACAATTCTGGAAGATAAATATCATTATCTCTATTTTACAGATAAGAAAACTGATCCTAACAGAGGTTAAGTAACTTGCTCAGGGTCACACAGCTAGGAAGTGTCTGAGGCTGGATTTGAACTCAGGTCTGCCTGACACCAGGTCCAGCTTTATCTTCTCTTTATTATTAGATAAATAGATGGATAGATAGATGTGTTTGTGCATATATACGCATATGTGTGTATGTATGTTTTCCTGCTGTGCTGATCTTTCTACCCCTTTAGAGTCATGCAAATAGTGAATCTTGTTAATTCTACCTGTACAGTAGGTTTATTTCCTGATGGAGGTAAGCTGGTTTCTATTTCATTGTTACAGTAACTTAAATAGGCAACTGAAAACCTTTATTAAAAAAAAATTGTTCTGGTCCCCAAAGCAGTGCTTATTCTACCACAACTGAATGTTACAGTAGTCAATTCTGTTAAAGCGATGGACTTGATGTTTAGGATAATGATATCTTCCATAAGATGTGGGACTATCATGAGTGTAGTAGGACATGTGGGTTAGTAGATAGATACATAGAAGAAGGTGAAGGAAAGAGGAGAGAGAGAGGGAGAGAGAGAGAGAGAGAGAGAGAGAGAGAGAGAGAGAGAGAGAGAGAGAGAAATTTTGTTTTCTGAAAGAGTAGATAATCTAGAAGTATCTTTTTTTCTCTACAAGATTACTGTCAAAGAATGAAATTCTCATCATTCTCCATGGTTGGAAAATTGGGGCAGATATTTGTTGTAAATCATAAAACAAATCATTTGCTGTAAAGTCTATGATTTGTTGTAAATCATAGATAATAGATTGACAAGAGAACTTACCAACTGAGTCATTAATTCCTCTGAATTTATAGTTGCAATAATTAAGACTAAGGGGGATTGAAGGGTTAAACCCAAGTTCATACAGTTGGTGACAAAGATGATGACAGAACCCACTTTTTTCCCTTGACTCTTAGCCAAATATTGTTTCTACTATACCAAACTATGAGATAAGACTATGACCGGAACGGGAAAGAAAGATAGATGCCATGTCTTTGAACAATGCCTAGTTCTTACTGTATCACACTTCTCATTCAAGGCCTTCTGTGATCCCCCAGCAGACTTCCAGTCAGTCACATAAGTGTATTATTTATAATTGGTCTGTCCATTGACATTGCCTTTTCATCTCACCAGTTCAAGTTCATGGTCAGCTTAAATTTCTCCTCTTTAACCTTTTCTCTGCTCCCAGCTATTTTAGTGGTTGTTATCCAATTAAGACTCTAACCTAATAATTTATAAACATTTAACTGAAATCAATAATATTTATTAAGCACTAATTATATGCATTGAGGAATGGTATGTCCAGGAGACTGGTATAGTCTGAAATTTGCCTAGAGCACAGAATTGTAAAGACAAACAGTTGAGGAAAGACTGGAAAGTTAAGTTGGAGTAAGATCATGGAAGTCTTTCATGCCAAGCAATTTGAACTTTATCTAACAGGAAGTGAGGAACCTTTTGAAGAGGGGACTGACATGATGAGATCTGTGCTTAAGATATAAGATCATAAATTTAGAATTGGAAAGGACCTTAGAGGTCATGAGTCTAAAACGTTCCTTTTCCAGATGAGGAAGCTAAGGCACAGTTTCCTAGCATCACATGGCTAATCAGTTTGAGGCAGAATTAAAACTCACTCCAAGTCCAGTACTCTAATCCCCCATGTCACCCAGCTGCTACTACTACACCATCCAGCTACTTAAAGAAGTTTGTTCAGGCTTCAGGTATGTAAGGTAGATTGGGGAAGAAACCAATTCAATGGCTATAGGACTAATCCAAGTAAGAAGTCAATGAGACTATAACAACAACAAATTTTTAAAGACCCATTTTGAAAGTAAGAATTCTGATCAGTGAAATAATCAATCCTGATCCCAGAATAATGATAGTAAAATATGCTCCCCATCTATTGGCAGAGATGAACTCCGCATGCAGAATAAGATGGACATGGTGAAGGAGGGGGAATTTGTTTTGTTTGACTATGAATATTTGTTATAAGGGGTGGTTTTTTCTTTTTTCTTTTTCCAATGTGAAGAGGTGGGAGGGAGAGGAAATAAATGTTGTTAATGGGGGGAAAGGTGAAATGGAAATGACATGAAGATAAATAATTCAATGTGAACAAAAAGAAAAATAATGACAGCTCAAATCAAGGTGGGGATAGAAAGGAGAGGATGAGTCTATAGGGTGTCAGCTTTAAGTTACCACCCTATAAATCCTCACATTAACAGTTTTCACTTTAGGCATTTGTAGTACTCTGTAACCAATAGCCTCGTGCCTCATCCAAAGGAGGACAAGGATTTCCTTGGCTTCATTATTTTTCTTACCTTCCAGACTCCAATGATGTCTTTCTTTTCCAAATTTGCTATTCTCTACAGCCTGAGCCACAGCGTCTTTTAATTGCTGTTCAGATACCTAGAAAATATCAATTCACTTTGTGAACTTGTGTTGGGAACTACAAAAGAACAGAGAACCTTATTTTTACCTCACGCCCAGCCAGGGTTACTGGATCAGTCTCTTACTGGTCTTACTGCCTGCTCTCTCTTCCCTTTCATCCATCCATCCTGATAAAGTAACCTTGTGAAAGCATTGTTTCATACATATCACTTTCCCTAAGTATGTGTGTATGTGTGGGTGTGTGTGCATGTGTGTGGATACATGTGTACATAAACACACACACACCCCTTTAAAAACCTCAATAGCTCCCTCTTGTCTATAGGATAAATTGTAAAATCCTTAAGCTGATCATCCAAAGCCCACGATCTATCCTCAGTTTTATTTCCCATTACCTTCCCTCCGTAAACCCTCTGTTCTTGTCAAATCGGTCTCTCTTCAACAAGTTCCGTATGTCCTTGCTTTGCTCATACTCTTTTGCCTAGGATTCCCTCCTCTTAAATCTCACCTTTCCTTCAAAACCCAGATCAACTACTACCTCTAAGGATGAAATCCTAGAGTTTTTGTGTTAAATAAGACTGTAGAGATCTTCTAAACTATAAATTTAAGATTGTGTAGATCCTCTAAATTTTACAATAGAGAGAAAAATGAGACCCAAAGACACCAACCCCCTCACTTGTCTAGGGTTCACACAGCTAACTAATGTTTGAACTGAGAAGAATCCAGAGGTCCTGGATTTCATGTCTGTGATTGTGCAAGCCTTCCAAGATCACAGAATTAGAATTTTAAAGCTAGGTGAGATCTCAGGAGGGGTGCCTTTTTTTCTTTACCTATAGCACTTATTACCAGAATCTCTAGGGTGGCACTTACCCATGTGATGTTGTATGATAGTGATTCATTCCTTTGTGTATAGATAATATCTTCCCAACTGAGTTCTACCAGTAAGGGGAGGGGACATGTTTTGTTCCGCAGTTTTTAGCACATAGTAGATCCATCAGTGGATATTTGTTAATGGATTGATTCGTAAAATTGTTGATAACATAGTACAAGAGCTAAAGTGCAGTGTTTTGAGTCAAGAAGACCTGAATTTGCACACTTACTAGTTGTATGACTATGGTCGAGTCATTTTACATCTCTAAACCTCAGTTTCTTCATATGTAAAGTGAGGGAATCAGACTATGAGCCCCCTGAGAGCAGGGACCATTTTTTACTTTTCTTGGAATCCCTTATCATACTACCTAAGACATAGCAAACAATAAGGCTTGTTTTGTTTTGACTGGACTCTTCTATTATGTAATCTAGGCTAATTATTTTAAGCCAGATATTCTATTTTCTTTATTTATTGGTACCTGAGAATAAATTGATATGTGCTTAAAATTCCATAAATATGGTTAAGAACATTGCATTTCAGAGTAGTGGCCCAGGCTCAAGCAACACTAATATCTGTCTATAATCCAGAAACAGGATTGTACATCACCTAAGAATGATCCTTCACAACAACCCCATCCATGAGTCTTCCGATCTTGTTTTCTGTGAATAGCAGTTACTCTGTGAAGATTATCATGCTTAGGCTAAACTTTCTTACAGTAAAAATTTCCAGGAACACCTTTATTTCTTTAAAATTTGACTTCCAAGTTTGGTCCTAGGTGATTGCAACTAGATGAAAGAGGTGGAAGTATTTGAGGCTTTACCTGGGGATCAGGGTGCCTGCTAATAATTACTGGGACTGCTCCGGGATCACAGTGGCTTAGGATGGCATACACTTCATTGAGTGTCATGTTTTGAACTGAGATTTCATTAATTTCTATTATTTCATCACCACATCTGCAAAATAAACAGCAGTAAGAGGTTCATGATTCCAGTGACATAATTCAAAGCAAAATGGCATCCAGACTTTCAAGCTTGGTTACACTGGGCCTATACCTTGCTCAAGAAGAATTGGACTGATTTCTGATGTAGCTAGAGATTAAATCAGTCCTTGGACTTCCCTTCCCCTATTGAAACTTAACACAAAAACAGGGAAAAGGAGTTATTTCCTCAGGCACAGTATTTAACACATCCCATAAAATGAAGCTCTCAACAGAACTTCTTAGTATGGGATATAAATTTTATTACAATTGCAGGACAAAGGGAAAATGAGGGGAAAACGTCACTTTCCCTTCCTTTTGCTGTGTGAAAAGGTGAGGGTCAAGGAGATGTGAAGAAAGACCATAATGAACCATTGCACAAGTAAACAGCTTCAACATACATGCTGATACTCCCTCTAATACTTTAATCTCCCTATTGCTCCATTTAGTCATTTACCATAACCTACTCCTTCACCTTATATTGGCAATGTACGAAGATAGTCAAGACTTGGATCTTTCTATCACCTACAAATGAGTGTTTCTGAACTCTGAAATTCGCTTATCTGGTCACAATGTGCTGCTGTTCCTTCTCTTACCTTGCATCTCCAAACACTATTGTTTTTCTTCTTCACAACATCCAATCCCTTAGAGGCCCCCATGAATATATAGGGAGATATTTTCTGGTCATTTTCTTTGTGATGTTCTCTGATTAAATGCGTTTGACTGACTTATTATGTACTCTGGTTGACTGGTAAAAATAACCATATCGCTAGAGGTCCCTGAGCTAATACTAGGTTTTGAGTGAGCATTGACTCAGTTTTCTAAAGGGCCCAGGTGAACGAATCATGTAAATAACAATGATAACCTGAATTTCCATAGCATTTTACAATTTCCAAAGCACTTTTAGGTTCAGTCCTTACAACTGTAATTAGATAGTGCAAAGTAGGTACTGTTATCAACATTTTCTTCACAGAGAAATGGACTCAGAGAGTTCATTGGTTTTGCCCAAAGTAATCCACTTAGGTGAAACAGAGCTTGATAAACATTGACAGGTAAGATGACTTTGTATTTAGCTAGTACAGCGATTGGTACATAGTAGGATTAAGTAAATTTTGATTACTGACAACCTTAGTTGATTACTGACTTGTCATATCAAGTTTTTGAAAATCCCTCAAAAATATTTTAAAAGACTTTTTTTTAAAAAAAGTAAGAGTATCTGACATTTCTCTATATGACTCCTTTATTTAGAAAACCTTCAATAAAATCCTAGCTTCTGTCCTTATCACCACTAACTATAATATTTAAAAGCTCTTTTTAAATCATCCAATTAATCCAGATACCATCCATATCACCATAATTTTCTCTCAAATCCATAAGATCCTGCAAAATTTTACTTTCTTATTTCACAAATTTTTGCCACCTTTGTCTTTCTGAGAAAAAAAAATATATTGTACCTGAGGCGTCCATCTAAATGCGCCACTGATCCTGGGGAAAGAGTATGAATAAATATCCCTGAGATGCACTGGAAGTAAGGGATACTGCATAGGCCAATTCCTAAGCCTACTCCAGCCTCTAGAAAGGAAAATGTAGAATATTAGTGATTAATTAACCAAATTTTGGGCTATATTTGGTGCAATGCATACCAGAAACATACTGATGATATAAAACTTTCTTTATTCCAGTCCTAATACTAGATGCTCTTTGACTACATCAATGCTTCTAAAAATGTGGTCTGGGTTCCCTTTGAGATCCCCAAGACTCTTTTAGGGGTTCTACAAGATCAAAAGTATTTTCATAATAATAACAGCCTTAATTTATAATATAATATATATAATATACACTATATATATATAATATGTATTCTGTATAAATTAAAACTCTCTGTGAGAGAGAGCACTAAGCACAAAGACCATCTCTCTATAGTAACATGAATAACAAAATTCTTGAATAGCATTACCAGAATTCAGATCTCTGGAAGCTGAAAGAGTTACATAGATATCTGTGTCTGGGCTTGAAGACGTTTATCATTGGTCAAACACAGCAATGCAAGATTTCTGTCTGGAGAGGTGTTGAGAAAAGGGAGGGGAAGACCTGAGTGACAGTGAAATAAAATTAGTCTATTCTTTATGTTTCTCTGTTTTTACTTTCTCCAAATAAAGAGCTGAAATATTCAGCAATTCAAAAACTAGGATGGGGTTTGGTAAAGAGTGGCATGAAGGATGGTGCCCTCAGAACAAAGCCAGGAGTTCAT
Organism: Potorous gilbertii; assembly: GCA_028658325.1. Lineage (NCBI taxonomy): Eukaryota > Metazoa > Chordata > Mammalia > Diprotodontia > Potoroidae > Potorous > Potorous gilbertii. Next base: position 553,732,670 of record CM053769.1, read on the forward strand.
ACCTTTCTTTAAAGAAACTTCCATTATGATCCTGTCATTGGGCTTGGCAGTGTTGGCTGAGAAGGATGAGTTTTCCAGACCAAAAGAACTATTTTCCTTGGTGATGCAGGTACTTGAACTCAGTGAACGGCATAGTTGAGGAGAAAAGTAGTTGGACACTGAATGGGGAGCACTCAGGCTGGTCCTAACTGTAAGAGTGAGAAGTCCTCTTTTGGCTTGCTATAAAAAGAAAATAAGATATCATAAAATATTACAAAAACTTGGGAATTCAAATTAATCAGAAGATAGTGAAAAGTCTGAATCATGTGAGGGATAGATACTTGGTCCCACCATCACCTATCAAAATCTGTCATTCTTCAAGACATTGCAGAATGCTCCAGATCAAATGCCATCTCCTCCATGAAGCCTTCTGTAATCCATCTCAGAAAAAAGTAGTATCACTCTCCTCTACCCACCTGTAGAAATTGGTTCCTATTTTTTTTAATGGTGCTTAGCATTGCATTATATTTACAAATCATCTCCACTAGGAAATTGTCATTTCTCTGAGGACAGGACTCTATCTGGTTCATCTTTGAGATCCCGGTACCTTGCATAACACTCAAAAAACTATTTGCTGAATTGTTAAATTCATGTAGAAAGAATAACTTGAATTAGAGAGTTACCTAGTAGCAATTATAAGACCTGCTTTAATGAATATGTAAAACTGATATGTAATTAGCATATGAATTGCTTCTTTGCAAATGAGTGCTTCTAAAATTCTTGAAAACTTTTAGATTAAGTAATTTACACATTTACCCTACAATCTTACTTAATATCATTAGTTTTCTTAGCAGTCTTTTTTAAAAGCAAAATTAATCTTTGGCTTAAACTCCTGATTTAATCATCATAAATTCTAGATTAATGGAAACTGAACGAATGAGCTTTCACTGCTGCTGTGTGTGGTGGGAGGAGGGGTGCCCACATGCCCATGCTAACCTACATCTAGGAAACTAGATACTACTTCATTCCAAAGAAACCATATAATAAGATAGAGTCACCTTGAATTTCTGCAAAGCATCATTGTGTGTTAATCCATCCATCGATTCTCCATTGAGTTCCAGAATCTCATCCCCTGTTTGGATAAAAGGAAATAGAAGAAAATTATTACATAATCCAAAGACATTAGAATTATATATATATATATATATATATATATATATATATATATATATATATATATATATATATATGGGAACATGAGGATAATATTGTATCTGAAAGTCTGTTCTCAGTTAGATAAAGTCACTAGACTGCTTTGGACATGAATATATACTAAATGATTTGTAATTCCGAACTTGCATTCAAGATGATAAAATTCCTGCTAAATGAGGACCATCCAATTCCATCTTTTCCTTATTTTAGACTATGTGACAATCCATCCAGTCAAAAAAAGATGGGTAAGTCACATTTTAATAAAGCTATGACATCGAATATCACAATAGAACACCAAATTAGGAGTCAGAAGATGTGGGTTCTGGTCCTAACTCTACTACTTATAGAACTAGCTATGGAATGTTGGGAAAGAGAAAGGACATACACATAGGAAGCACTTACTGTGTGCCAGGCACTGTGCTACATGCTTTACAAATGTTGTCTTATTTTATCCAAGTCAATTAATCTCTCTGAGTCTCAATTTCCTCATTGATAAAGTTGCAATGATCATTCCTGGCCTGTTGGATTCTCAGGAGGATTGTGAAAAGCAAATGAGATCATGGATGTGAAAGGATGTTGTAAACCATTACAATCATGTAAGAGGCTGTTGATACCATTACTTTAGAGAGGAGTATTGAAAAATGAAAACTTTTCAACCAAACTACATCCTTAATGAACTTTTATTGAAACTGATAGCCCCAGTGTTCTAGAAGTCTGTTTGGTCTGATTCTGGTCTAATTCTAGTCTAGTCTAGAATACTATTTCTGATAAGAATAAAGGAAATTAACTAGATTTTATGCACCTGGAGCAAGAAATATTAAGTATTTTAACTTATTGGACATTCCTTTATTTTTTTTCACCATGGAACGCTAAGAATAAAATATGGTGCAGACTGGAGTAAATTTTCCCCCAGAGAAGTGTAATAAAATCACTACCATAACTATAACCACCCCATAATTTGTACTGAAAGCAACAACAAATTCTCTAAATTATGACCTCTTGGAGAAATGTGAATATGACAGTAGTTGGATTCATCAGACATAAAATTGGGCCTCATCTTATGAACAGACCATGTTCCAAAAGTTTATTTTGTGTTTGGGTGGTTGGAAATCCAAATATATTTTTCCATAGAAACAATCTTATAAATAGCAGTTAGATTCCCAGGCCAATCCACAAAAGCCAATGTAACCTGTAATACAGCCAAAATTGAGTACATTTGCAATGAAAAATGGTGAATAAAACAGAAATATATGTAGAATCACATTTTTTCTTTGAAATATGATGCAGTAAATGTAGAGGGTATACACTCAAACATCCTGATAAGGCCCTCCCAAATTCCTATAAGTTTTTAATGAGTTGTTACATTCCTTTTATAAGACTAGCTCTTTAATAAGATATAAAGCCAACTAGACCTCCTTCTCCCCAACCCTAACTCCCTTGACCCTTTAGTAACAAACATATTGAGTATGATTGATTTGATACACCTGAGTTCCATCCTTGAAACTTAGCTTTGCAAAGGAAAACAGAGATATAAGAACAGATAAACCAGTATAGAGATACAGAGAAGAGAGATGCTACGCACAGAGACTCAGTCTTCCTAGAGTGGAATCCTGAAAACTTTTGAGTCCTCTATGGGGAATATCAATACATATCATGACCCCAAAGATGGCATAGGTAGAAACTTTGATGAGGAGTTATTAAGCTATAAGCACTCAAGGCAGCAGCAATGGAGTGTCAGTGGAGCTCTCATGGATGGAGTCCAGAACTAAGTATAAGCTAGAGCTAGTGAGAAATGAAGGACAGTCATGGTATGAAGAAGTAAACCTTTTCAAAGGTATTTGGAGCGATGTGGCTTATGAAAGTCCAAAATGCAGATGACATCACTGAAGAGGCTGACTAGACTCTCGAAGAACCAAGGGCTTTTCCATTGCAAAGGGTCTCTCACTATAGGGTGGTGCTCCAAATCTGAAGGCTTGTATAGATCTCTAGGGGAGATATGGCTGATGGGAGGAATATATTCTTCAACTCTCTAGTAAACCAAAATGTTTTCACTTTTTTTTTCTTTTAGGGGAGGGAGGAGGGAGAGGGAAGAAGTAATCAATCCCAGAGTAAAGGGATTGCACTTGGGAAGTGTAAGCTCTCTGAAAGGGAAGGGATTTGTCTTGACTGTGTATTGCCTCAGGGAGAAGTCATTTTTTTTATAGTTTTACTTGTTTGTTTGCTTATTTTTTTATCTGTTGCCTCTCTGTATGTGTCTGAATAGTAATGCCTAATCTATATTCAATGATGTGTTAACTTGATTACTAATATTGGAACTGGAGGGTTCTCTGCCTATTGGCTCATGTCGACATGAGCCAAATTCTGATATTCCCAAGGGACATCAGAGAAATAGAAAAGTTTTATGAGAAGTCCCCAAGGTAGACTCTGGCCTGGTTAAATATACAAAAAACGTGCACTGGAAAGGACAAGCGATATCATTGGCATAGAAGCAGGAGTTTCTACGAGGAATGAGGAAATTCCCTGTACCAAGACAGGATATGGGCTTCTCTTCCGCTTATCATCTTAAAGAGCTGCCTAGAACTGAGAGGTTAAGTGATTTGCCCCGGGTCACAGAGCCAGCAGGTATCAATGGCTGGACTTGAATCCAGGTTCTTCTTGTCTCTAAGGCCAGCTCTCTATCCACTATGCCATATTGTCTTATATATAACATAGAAAAACAGCTTTCAAATAAATTCCTATCTTTTAAATAGATCCAATCTCTTTGTGACTGGCCTGATCTCAGTCCTGTACCCATACACAACAGTCAGGAGCTCACATTAGGCAATGACCATTCCCCAGTACCTCAAACAAATCTCTGGATGTCATTCCTAGAAATCGGAAAGGATGGAAATGAGGAACCTTAATCTCAAGACTGGAGAAAGACTTTGAACAGAGGAACGTGGTTAAGCAGTATTCATCCTGAGGAAGGGCCTTTCATTCCCACCATTCATCCTGGAGAACCAGGGGAATGGACATGGGGAGGGTAGAGGTGATGGGAAATATGTTTGGGTCCCACTGACCATCTAGCCTGCCTCTCTTTACATATCAGAGATATATTAGAACCAAAGTGGGTGGCAATATCATTAGTATGCAATTTTAGAGAAGACAGAAGAGAGAACAGGAGGGAGGCAGCAGCAACTGTGGGAGTGAAGTGAAAGGGGAGAAAACAGAGATATGAGGAGAAAGAGTGAATTTCTTCATCATTCCTAGGGGGACCTCCATTCCTACCCATGTGACATTCTAGATTGTCACATGTCAGTGAGCAGTAGTCTATACAGATGACATAATCAATTGGGCAGCTCACATGTAGAATTTCAAGCTGGAATATGTTCCTTTTGCTTACCCTATACTTATATTTTATGATAAATACTATTCTTAGGCTGAAGAATTTAAATAGATCATGAACATTAAGTCTCTCTATGGGCCTGATGCCTGTTTGGTTTTTTTTTCTTTTTTTTTAATCTCCAAAATTTTTCTTGACCTATATCATTATTGGAAAAAAATATCCTACCTTCTTGAAGCCTTCCATCAGCAGCAGCTGCTCCCCCAGCAAAGATTGTCTTGACATAGATCCCAATAGGACCATAGATGCTGTCCTTTCCACCAACAATACTAAAACCCAATCCCTAAAGAGAGGAAGGAGAAGGGTTGTGTTTATAATTTGTGTTATGTCAGTAGAAGCACAGATTCTTAAAAGTTGGAAGTGCCTTTTATGGTCATCTAGATCAATATCAGATCTGAATATAAGTCCTGTCTACAAAACTCCCAACAAGTCATCATCTACTTTTTGCTTGAATACTTCCAATTTAACCCACTACCTTCCTAGGTAGTCCTTTGAATTCTTTGTAAAGACCTAACTGTTAGGAAGTCTTTTACCTACTTGAAACCTACCTTTCACCTCTTTGCAAATTTCAGCGATAGTTTCCATGTCTACATTCTGGGGTCAAGAAAAAGAAGTCTATTACCTTTTCTCTCAAATACTTAATGGCAGCTAGTATGTCCCCCTCAAACTAGCTGTAGTATGTGTGTATGTATGCATGCACGTGCATACACACACTATGTAGTTAGCCTTATACTTATACTGAGGTTTAGCCCTCAGTAAAATTATGAAGGAGGAAATATGGCTTAACCCATCTGGCTTAACAGAAGAAAATAAAATACATTTTCACATTTTGCAGGTGAGGAAACTGAAGCTTAGAGAATTTAATCTGTTTGATCTAAATAAGTATCTAAGTAAGTATCAGGACTGGGATTTGAATACTGGACTTGATATTCCAAAGCCAGTACTCTTTCCTCAATACAAAATTATCTTTCAGCAATTTAACTTTATTTATTAAAAAAAAACTTTTAAAGTATTTAATTCCTTTATGTATATAATTTCTTTATGTGTGTACCCAGGTAATAAATATTTATTAAGCACTTACTCTGTACCAGGTACTGTGGTAAATTACAAAGTATACAAAGAAAGCCAAAAGACAGCCCATCCTCTCAATATGTAATACATACACACACACACACACACACACACATATATATATATATATACATATATTACAGTATGCTACATATCATAAACAAAAGCTATAAGCTCCATCTCTTCACTAAAGCTGAGGCAAAGATCATTTAGTCCTTAGAAAAGGTGTTGGTCGGCTTCCAGATAGAAAAGGCTTTGTTGCTATTGTTATTTCTAAGATGTGACCAGCATAAAACCACAGCCCTTTCTGAAACCAAAATGGGAAGCATGAAGACAGTTATTATTATAACAATTCAAACAAGAAATATATGCCTATATTAATTACAATGATGGTGCTTTCTCATGGAGGTGGGGTGGCAAGAGAAAATGGCAGTGAAGTAGATGTCATGAGTAATGAGTTCTGATCTTTGCTCCAACCTCTGCAGGCTGTATGCCTTCAGGAAATTCATTTCATCTCTCTAGTCATTAATGTCCTCCATTATAAAAATAAATTCAATTCAATCAACATTTGTTAAGCACCTACCATGTGCCAGGTGTGGTGATTAAGTGCTAGGGATACAAAAAGAAACAAAAGGCAGTCCCTGCCCTTAAGGAGCTTACAATCTAATGAGGAAGACAACATGCAAACATACATACACACATGCATACATATATATGTAAATATATATATGTGTGTATGTATATATGTATATGTGTGTAGGAAATAATTAAGAGGAAAGAAAATAAAACCAACAAAAATACCCAAGTATCTCCTCCTTCATCATTTTGCTGAGGGCTAAACCTCAGAAACCATCTCGAGTACAGAAGCACTGATGTGAATTCATCAATTTCCCATTACAAACCCTATTTACAGTTTACCCAAGGCATCCAAGATTTTGTCTTGGGGGAAAAGTGCAGAAACATAGAATTTCAGAACTGGGAGAGACTTTGGAGCTCATCTAGTCTATATAATTGGAGTTTCTGTTTGTTTTCTTTTGTTTGTCTCCTACTAGCAAAGATCCATTTCTTACCTTGGCCTGGCCCTTCATTAACACAATGTTGGAGATGACAGAAGTCTGCAAGCCAGCTGGTGGCTGCGTGAGCTGTGCTGTGCTAAGTGACCGAGAAGGTCTTGAAATTGCCTGCAAACAAAAATGAGGGATAAATAAGAGGCAAGAGTTCATCAACTCAAGAGAACAGAGAGTATGGCCAGTTCAAATCAGTGAAAAATTTGAATTTTAGGTAATGGTGATAATGCTTGTGGTGGGGGTGATTTTACTTTGTAGTACATATATATACACACACAGTACATATACATCCCATACTATCCTCAAAAAATTTGAGTTATTGATTAAAAGAGCGCTTTAATATAGGATCAGATGATCATAAAACACACCCTGGGCTCTGATAGGTGAGCTTTTGCCTTATTCTGCCCAGAACCAAACCTACACATTACTTCCCATCCATTTCTAAAGTATGTCACCTGCTCTCTGGTCTTTATCATCCCCTTCTAACTGGAACTCTGGATTCTAATATTGGGATCTCATGCCCTGATAGGGAAAAAGCTTTTGCCTTGTCTTGCTTGGCACTATATCTCCACATCATTTCCCAGACACTTTCAAATTATGATGTTGTACAAAATCTCTCTTTCCTTCCACCATCTTTCTGGCTCTTATTTAGGTGTTTTGTTCCACCATTAGAATATAAGCTCCTTGAGGGCAAGAACTAACTTACTTTCTTTTATGTATTTCCTCATGATGTAATATAGTGCCTGAAACATAGTAGATAATGACAAATGTTTTAGTATTCGTTCATCTAGAGCTGTATCCCTCAAATACCATCTGGTACAATCCCATCATTTAGGATTAATCTATCTCTATGTATACTTATTTATATTTATATGTATGTGTAGATAGATAGATAGATGTAGATTTTTTGCATATAGAAATATAGATACAGGCTGTCCCAGAAGTCTTAGGG
>CM053769.1:553740832-553773859 GCA_028658325.1 Potorous gilbertii
ATAAACGTACAGCTATATGTAAATAATAAATCCTATCCAGTTTGGCAGTATCCAAATATTGGCTTTTTTTTCTTTGTACCTAATTCCAAACCCCACTCCCTCTTACAGTGCTTAGCACAAGACTTGGCACAAAGCAGGTGTTTCATAAATGCTTGTTGATTGTTGATGAGACCATGTATCTGATTCCTTAAATCCAACCTAGTTAAATTTACAAGAGTCTTTTATCACTGGAAAATTGACCTGAACCAGATCCAGTCTTTATCTCTATTCAAGGCTCTCCATAATCTAGCTCCAATGATTGCAGTGATCCACCTTTATTTAACATAATCCTTTTTCATGTGTTTTGCATTCTAATCAGACTGAAAATAAAATGCCCTGTTATAGAGACCTTTCCAATCTTTATATCTTTACTCCCTGTACTTTGTACCATTAATGCTCTCTCCTGTCCAGTTTCCATGCACTGATTCCTTTTTTTCCTTAAAAACTTAACTAGGATACCATCTTCTCCATGAAGACTTCTCAGATTTTCTTCCCCAACCCACTGACAATGCATCTGAAAGTGACCTTCCTCTCCTTAACCATGTAATGCTAATGTAAAGTTCATGGTGGGTAGGGGGAAGAGTTAAAGATCTTCTCTGACCATTAATAGGTCTCAATACATTTTGTTACTTTCCACTGAGGCACTGGTCAGAGGGTCATTCCTTCCAGTTCTGAAAAGTATATAAATAATCTGAAGTGAGATTTTACTTTGGGGCTTACTCATTGGAAGTGTGTATTTGGCCAGATGAGACTCTGGGCAGCTCCTAAGGAGCCCTCATCTTTGAAAATCCAGATGTTGGTGCTTCTGTCTCTGGTAACTATGTATGTATGTAAAGATCAGAGTGTTGGATCTGTCTGTTGATCAGAGATGTATGGTCAGATAGTTGGAAGTCCTGTCTGTTGGTCTTTATTTTCCTGCTTTTATTTTCTCTGTTGGTATATGTGTTTGATTAAAGTGATTGCTGACCCCTAAAAAGTTACTTTCCTTTTAGAAAAGCAGATCTAAGAACCTGTACAGCAGTCCTTCTGATGTATGCCAGGGTCCTTGCTGTTATAAACCATTAGATTGTAAATACTATTAGAGTAATGTTTGAATTCTATCTAATTTTATATCCCCAGGTATAGTGTCTTGTATACAACAGGAACGTAAAAATGATTGCTGAATTGAATAAATATTCAAAATTTAATTTCTGTGAAATTTTTGCCCTGAAATTTTTACAAGTTTGTCATAGACTATATTCCATTGTAGGGGATTAAAGTTACTATAAGTCACAGTATATATCAAGAAAGCTTGAAAACAAAATCATAAAGCAAATTACTTGTGATACTATTACAATATAATTTCTATTTTTATTTTATCATGGCTGATTTAAATTGTTAAAAACTTTTATTGCTGTATTTTTTTTTACATTATAAATATTTAGAGTTTATTCCCACTCTGTAAAAGTGCAACAAAAGAAAACAGTTAAGGAAAACTAACACAATAAATCCATCTGTTTCTCTATTTTAAAAAAATTAATATAATGCATGGGAAGAGAATGGGAAAAAAAGAAAAACAAATTTCATCTAACAAATATCTACAGTCAAGTAAAGTATATTTCCTCAACATACAAAGTATACAAATATCTATATCTATCTATCCATTTATCAGTCATTCATATGTCTTCTGTATTCTAAGTCCATCACCTCTTTGTAATGGATAACATCTTTCATTATCAGTTCCTCATGGATATTTATTATATTAATCTTACTTTTTATAGCTTTCAAATTTGTTTTTCAGGATTGTTATTATATAAATTGTTATCTTCATTCTGCTCATTTCAGTCTTTATCAGTTTATAAAATTGTTCATTTTTATTCCCTTAATCTTATTGTATAAATGGTTCTTTTCATTCTACTTACTTCACCCTGCATCAATTCATATAGATTTTTCCATTTCTTTTAAAAATCATTTGAAGTCACTGATTTCCTCATTTCTTATAGTATAATAATATCCCATCACATTCATATACCACAACTTATTCATTCAGTCCTCAATTGATAGGCATTCCCTTAGTTTCCAGTTTTTGCTTTCACAGAAAGAACGGCTACAAATACTTTTGTGTAGAAAGGACTTTTCTTCCTCTCATCTATTTCAGATATAGGATTAGTTGTTTAGTAACTATTTGTATACAGTTTCAAATTGCTTTTCAGATTTATTATACCCATTCACAGGTCCACCAAAAGTGCATCAATGTAGTTGTTTTCCCACAGCAACTCTTTCATCTGTCATTTTGTTTTTTGTCATCTTTGCCACTCTGATGGCTATGAAGTAAGATCTCAGAATTACTTTAATTTGCATTTCCCTAATTAGTAGCATCTTAAATCATATTCATATGGCTACTGATAATCTTTCCTTGTAAACTATCTGTTCATATCCTTAGACCATTTAGTAATTGGGAGAATCTCTTTTTCTTATAAATTTGAACTAGTTTCTTTTATATCTTGGAAATGAGACCCTTCTCAGAGAAACTTTCTTCAAAGATTTGGGTTTTTTTCTTGTTGTTTCCCCTCCAATCTTAGTTTTATTGAATTTGTACACAAATTTTTAATTTTGTGCAATCAAAATTATCCATTATATCTTCTGTGATCTCTATCCCTTGTGTGGCTACAAATTCTTCTCCTATTGATGGATCTGAAGGGTAATTTTTACCATGTTTCTCCAGTGTGCTTATGAGATGACTTTTAACTTCTAGGTGATACACCTATTTGGAACTTATCTTTATATAAGGTGTGAGGTATTGGTCTAAATTTTATTTCTTTCATACTGCTGTACAAAATTTTCCCAAAAGTTTGGGGATTTTTGGTCAATTTCTACTAACAAAAATGAGCATATATTTAAGGGGAACCTCATCACAGTGGAAAGAGAGTAAGAAGAGGTATCAGGAAACTTGGCTCTGCTAACTAGGTAACTTTGGACAAGTCACTCAGTCTCATTAGACTTCAATTGTTTCACCTGTGAAATGGGACTAATAAGGTCTGCTTTGCCTCCATCACAGGACTATTGTGATTATTAAATGAGAAAATGTAGGTAAAAACACTTTGAAAGCTGAAAAGCTTAAGAATAACGATTATTAGTGCCCCCAACTGAGGATTCATGAGGTGACTATGAAGCTTTTAAGTCATCCTTGAGCTCAGTTCCAAATCCGTAAGTATCTCCTTATATAACTGAGCAGAACTGATGCACAGACAAGGTGGTGTGGGGCCCATGCTGGGGTTCAGCTTCTGCATTTCCTGGGTGAGTGAGGGGTGATGTAAATAAGCAGGATGTAGCAAGAGCATGACAAGAGTTGACTATTGCTATGATTGGCAGCAGATAGTCCAGCAGGGCTGTCCCCATGACTCCAATCCGATCACCAAGGCATGGATGCCATTCTTAGCCAGACAGAAGCCAAAGGCTTTTGAAGGCTTGATTTTCAAGCAGTCTTAAAGCCTTGATAGCATGTGCTGTAAATTTTGTTCACTTGATTTTAAATGGTTTAACTTTTAGTTTCACAAGTTCTTTTTAAAAATTCATCTAGCATTCAAAGAATGTTAGAGTTCCAGCAATACAATAAAATGAGCATTTATTAAGCACCTACTAAGTGAAGAGCATTGTGATGATGTGGGAGGGGTGTCAGTGCTCGTAAGGTAGTCTGTATCCTAGTCAGGTGCAGGGATAGGACATTAACGCATCACTTTGGGGAGGGAAAGATAACTATAATAGATGGCAGTACATGATAAGTACATTCGTTGTTGTTGGGTCGATTTTTAGTCATTTCTAACACTTCATGACCTCCTATTGGCAAAGATACTGGAGTGATTTGCCCTGATAAATACATTAGAGGAATAAAAAGTAAAAATGCAATATATCTGCTGGGAAATGTTCTGCTACCTGAGGAATCATCAAAGACTTCCTAGAAAAGGGGGCATTTGAGCTGGGCTTTAAAGAACAGGTACAAATTCAATAGCCAGAAGGAAGGAGAGAGGACCTTCCACTTACATAGAACAATCCAAGCAAGAACACAAAGGCACAGGTGGTCACAGAGCTGATCAAGCCTACAGCTAGGTAGTGCAGTGGATAAACCATTGGGTCCATAATCATGGAAACCTGAGTTCAAATCTGCCATCAGACACTTACTAGCTTAGTCAATTACTAAAAATTTATTATATGAATGCTACTGTAGTATACATATAAGCACTGGAGATATAAAAAGAGTTAGTAAATCTCTCCTGGCTTCAGTTTCTTCAGCTGTTAAATCAGGATCATACCACCTATCCCCCAGGCTGGCTGTAGAAAGATCAAATGAGATAATATTTGTAAAGTGCTTAGCACACTGCCTGGCAATGATAGGCATTTAATTAAGCATGTTCCTTTCCCCTTCCTTTCTACTACTTGAATGAAAGGCGGGATGTGATATGAAGAAAAAAAGGCTGAAAAAGGAGATATATACTGTGGGTGGGGATGGCCTCCAACCCTTAATGAGAAAGTAGTTTCATCAGCCCACTTTGGCAAGGATGATGAAGAAAATTCCACTGAGCAAGGCTCCTGGGATCCTGTGTATCTGAACAGAGGATTTCAACAGATGAGCATGAACTGGGAAGGAGATTGGTGCTGCATGATAAGGAAGAGGAAGGGTAGATAAAGAAGAGGGGCAGAGGAGTCATTAGAGTGAATGGATCACAACTCTTTCAGCCTGCTGGAGAGAGATCAGTAAGAAATAGCTGAGCAGCCCAATGGTGACTTGACTATGGCATCAATCAATCAAAAAGCATTTATTAAGCACCTACTCTATGCCAAGCACTAAACTCTGGGGATTCAGGTACAAAGAACGAATCTATCCCTACCCACAGAGTTTATATTCTGGAGCATGGTTCCAGAGACACAGCAAGATCAAAGTCAGCCCCAAGGAAGTGAACATTACTCTAAACTGCTTCCTTGAGATCTGAGGGAAAGACACTGAAGGGGCAATCAGTATCAACCATTACAGTTTTACCACCAGTGCCATGAATCTGAATTGACTCCATCTTTTCCCATTAAGTTGGAGAAGCAGAGAGAATGAAGGGAAATTTGAGCATCATTCCCCTGGAAGTGAGCAATACAGAGAAACTTCACAGCCAGATCTTACAGTTTCTACCTCTACATTCTGCCCATGTCCCTTTCTCTTCACTAACATAGCCACCACCCCAGGGCAAGGCCCCATCACCTCTTCCTGACTTTTACAGGAATTTCCCAGTTGATTTCCCTGCCTCAAGGTTTTCCCCATCCCAATTCATTCTTCACACAGCGGGCAAAGTTATTTTCGTAAAGTATATTTATCCCTCCCCTCTCCCCACCAGCTCCAGACACACTCAATAAATTTCAATGCTCCAGAGAAAACTGATAAATAAATATATAGAAAAATATTACATATGTGTAGATATACACATACATATGTGCACATACACATATACACATACACATATGTGTGTGTATATTTGTGTCTAATGGTAGCCATCTCTAGGGTAGAGGGAAGAAAGGAAAAAAGGACATTTGTTCTATCATTTTGTTGTATGATTTGCAGTTTTGTGTGCAATCATCTTTTTTTTCTGTTGTGTCATGGAAATGCTTGTTTTGTTCCATGAAGTGAAGATAAAATAAATTTTTAAAAATTGCAATGGCTTCTATTGCTTCTGGAATGAACTCTAAACTTCTCTATTTGCCATTCACAAACTGGCTCCACCCTACCTCTGAGGTCTTATGATTCCTTTTTAAGCACTCTACAAACTGGCCTCTTCTCTGTCTTTCTCATATGGCATTCCATCCCTCCTATCTATGCTTTTCCTCTGGCTGTCCTTCATGCCTCTCTTATCATCACCATCTCTTAGAATGCCTATTCCTTCAAAACTCAGTTCAAAGTACTGTCTCCCACATGAGGATTTTCCCAGTCCCCTGAATTTCTAGTTCCATTTCCCACCAGTTTGCCTTTTATCTACCTTGTACCTGCTTGTATGTATAGATGTTGCCTCTCCTTTCAAAATAAAAACTTGTGAAACTTACTGTAGTTTTTCCTGCTGAGCAGTCCAGTTGCTGGGACAAAGATTTTCTGTTGCTATAAAGAGAATAAGGTTGTCTGTCTCTACAAGCAGCAGATTTTTTGGTCACTGGGAAATCAATTTCACCAATCCAGTATGGATTCACACCTAAACCAGAGAGGAAAGAGCAGGGAAAATGTCAGTGAAAGAGTTCTCTTCACACATGAAGTTGTGTGAAGAACACATTCCATTTTAGCTTAGCTTTTCCTTCTCCATTCTTGGTTATGTACCTTGAGGCAGTCTGTTCCTCCCGCATAACAGTGACTCTCTTACCTTGGTGCCTTTGTAGAGGTTTTCCTTGTGTCTAGAATGTACTAATCCCTACCACCCTTTAAAACTAAACTTAAAATACACTTCTTACAGAAGGATTTTCCTAAGTCCCTGGTTATAAATACTCCTTTTTTTCACATTATTTTACTCTGTATAGTTGTTGTAGGTGGTGCAGTGGACAGATCACCAGACCTGGAGTCAGGAAGACCTGAGTTCCAATGTGGCCTCAGACACTTATTAACTGTGTGACCTTGGGCAAGTCACTTAATCCTGTTTGCCTCAGTTTCCTCATTTCTAAAATGAGCTAAAGGAGGAAATTACAAATCACTCCATTATCTTTACTAAGAAAACCCCAAAAAGGGACACAAAGAATCAGACATGACTGAAAAATGATTAAACTACAACCAAGTATCTATTGTACCATTCCTGGTAGAATATAAGATCCAGAGAACTGCATTTCACAGATTTTTTTTTTTTTGCTGTCTATATATCTCCCCACTATCTATCACAAAGTCTTGAACATGTGTTTAATAAATGCTTATTAAGTTAAATTAGCCAAATTTTCCTTCTTTCCCGGGATAGGAGTATGTGTAGGGCACAGGGATAGAGGAGTTGGAATAAAAAATAGCCAGAATGACTAGTGAATCTATAGTTAGTTATAGACAAATAAGCATATTACTCCCCCACCCCCAAATAACACCCACCTGGGTGTATATTCTTATCTGGATGAGGTCTGCTTGATCCATTCAAAAGTGGCAGTGAATAAGGAGGTACCCACGATTAATGAGAAAAGCTGGATAGACCTCGCTTGTGACTTGTTATGACCCAGAGTCAGAATCAAAGAGATCCAGAGACCTCTCTTAAGGGGGTATGTATCACTGATTTATCTTTTGTGTAATATCAATAAATTATAGACCTTTACTAATAAGCCTTTTCTAATTCCTCCAGTTGTTAGTACCCTATGCCTACATCTGAAAACATTTATTTTGAATATTTCCTGTATCAGTGGATAGAACCTCTTGGTGTGTGTGTGTGTGTGTGTGTGTGTGTGTGTGTGTGCGTGCGCGCACGTATGTGCATGTGTGTGTGTGTGTACAAAAAGACCTGAGTTCAAATTTGACTTCAGACACTTACCTGTGTGTGACTAAGTCACTTACATGCTGTTTCCTCAACTGTAAAATAGGGAAATAACCACACCTCCCTCCCAAGGTTGTTGTAAGAATCAAATAAGTTAATATTTGTGAAAGCACGTATTATAGCAACTGTATAGTAGGCACTTAATAAATGCTTATTGATTAGTGGAAACAGATAAACTGCTTGCTTTCTATCTCCTAGAACAATGCCTCAAACATGTACTTAATAAACATCTATTGAACTGGATTACGCAAATTTTCACTCTTTCCCAGGATCTCCTCCTATCTTTCCAGTCTTCTTGTATTTTACTCCCATTCACACATTCCACTTTGTACACTGATATTGATCTATTTGCAATTCCCCAAACATATCACTCTACTTCCATCCTCCATACCTTGGTACTAGCTTTTCTGGGTGCCTGGGGTGCTCTGCCTTCTAACCTTCCCCTCCTGGTTTCCCTAGCTTTCTTTAAGACTCAGATGCACCTTCTTCAGGTGACCTGTCCCAGTGCTCCTCTCCTCCAACTACTAGTGCCTTCCACTCTCAGATTACGTTCTGCGTATAGCATCTATATCTTGTATGTTTTTTTCTCATTAGAATGTTTCCTCTTGGGGAACAAGTGCTGTTTGAACCTTTCTTTATACTCATTACACTTAGTTCATTGCCTAGCACAGACTAAGCATTTAATAAATGCTTATTGATTGATTTGGATTCTAAGTGAGCTGGTCTACCACAGGCCAATGCACAGTGAGGAATGGTATTCCTTATACTTTCATACATTTTCAGAAGGCTTCCTAAAAGACAGCCTCAGCTCTAAAATGTTCTTTCTAGTTCCTTGACTTCAGCCCTTCCAAGGGAAGGAAAATAAACATTTATATAACACCTACTATGTGCTAGATACTGTGCTAAGTACTTTACAAATATCCATTTGATCTTTACAATAATCCTAAAATGTCAGTACTATTCTTATCCCCATTTTACAGTTGAAGTAACTGAGTCAGAGGTTAAATGACTTGACCAAGGTCACACAATGAAGAAGTATCTAAGGCTGAATTTGAATCCAAGTCTTCCTGACTACAGGCACAGTATTCTATCTACTGCAAACCTAGGTATCTTGATTGTCAAAGTGATCTTTCTAAAGTGCATTTCCCCTACTCAATAAATTCTGTGTTTAGTCGTTTCAGTTATGTTTGACTCTCTGTCCCCATTCAGAGTTTTCCTGGCAAGGATAGTGAAGTGGTTTGCCATTTCCTTCTCTAATTCATTTTACAGATGAGGAACTCAGGCAAACAGGGTTAAATGACTTGCCCAGGGTCACACAGTTGGTAAGTGTCTGGTCAGATTTGAATGCAGGAAGATAAGCCTCCCTGACTCCAGGTCCAGCACTCTGTGCACTATGGCGCCACCTAGCTTCGCAATAAATTCGAGTGACTCCCCATAGTTTCCGGGACCAAATATTCTCTGACTTTAAAGCTTTTCAAACAACGTATCTTTCCTATCTTGTACAACCTTCTTACAATTTCCTCCCCTCTACCTTCTCTATAACCAATGACACTGATCTCCTTTCTCTTTCTTCCTTTCTGCATTCCATCTGCAGACTCTGCCTTTTCACTAGCCTAAAATGTTTTTTAATCAGTCTCCTTGCTTTCTTCAAAACTAGGTTCAAATCCCACTTTCTACAAGAGGCCTTTCCTTTCCTCTTTTCCTTTCTCCCACAACTAGTGCCTTCCCTATAAAATTACTTCCTATTTACACTGTATGTATCTTGTTTGTGCATAGTTGTAGATATATTGTCTCCATTAAAATGTGAGATTCAGAGCAGAAACATTCTTTGTTAGCCCAGATCTTAGCACAGGACCTAGTACATAGTGCTTAATAACGTGTGTTGATTTAACTTTTATTGCCATACACCTCCTATACTCAACTGTCTCTCAAAATATTATGAGCAGCTCTCTGCTTCCAAGTTTCCTCCCTCCCCCCTCAACATAATATAATTCAAATCATTTTTCACTGTTTGTTAACACTCTTACCCAATGGTATCCTGGAAGCTGGCCTAACCCCCTCAGATATATACATATTTACATATATAATAGGGGTAAATGTAAGCCCCATGAGCTATAGGGCTCTAGTATACTTCCAATGGACTATGTGTACTCTGGCTTAGTACTGGGTGCTTTGGGATAAGAAAATAGCTCCTTTATTGGACCTTTGGTCCAGTGGTGTGCTGATAAATGTTTAACAACTGACTGTCCCAAAAAATGTACACATAACACAATTTTAAGCTTAATCTGCATTATGAATATTTTCTCTATCGTTCTAGATAATCAACAAAACAATAAACTAAGCTTCAGTTTGTGACCTTTGCAGAAGTTAAGAATCTACTATCATGAGCAAGTTTCAGTTGGATCCAGCACACGGCTGCCTTAGTCTCATGAAGGCTAACAGAGTACCCCTGCCAAGGAGAACTGGACCCTGAGCCTGGAAAAACTACCTACTCAGTTCACTTTAGGAGCAAAAATAAATTCCTGTCACCCATTTTCTTCATCTCTCAAGAACAGGTGATGTGAACTCTCTCTAGGACTGCCAATAAAAAGAGCAGTGAGTATACGTATTAATTATGTGAGCCCAAGCCAGGGTATCAAGCTCCTGCCTGCCTCTTTTCCTTGGAGGCTGGCAGCTTCGAGGTACCTCAAAAGGAACTTCCTGCTTGATGGGAGGAGGTTTCTGCAACTACATCCTTCTTGAAGCAAATGACCACAAAGGGATGATGAGTTAAAGTCCATGTCTGACTGGCCAAAGATATGAATCATAAGAAACTTGTGAAAACAAGGCAGATCTGAGGTAGTGAAATGCCCTTTCAATAATCTCACTAAGAATACTGGATTTTAATGTTTTAAGTATCAACTTCCAAGGAGAATACAGTAGAAGTCACAGGGTTACTTCATGTTTAACTCTGTCAGGGTACACATGTTTTAAGCACATCTTTTCTATGGAGGAAATAAATAGCTGTCCTATACTGTCACAGTAGATAGAGCTTAGAGTGACTTCTGAGTTTGAATCCAATCTCAAATACTAGTTGTGTCATCCTGAGCAAGTCACTTAACCTCAATTTCCCTCAGTTCTTCATCTATAAAATGGGAACACACTGAAGAAAATATGGCAAACCATTCCAGTATCATTGCCAAGAAAATCCCATGGAGCAAGTCCATGGGGTCATGAAGAGCTGGACACAGCTGAACGGGCACCAAATACCAAAGCTTTACTCTACATTGGTTACCTTTCTATTTCTTTTTTGGGGAGACTTTAGTCAAACTTAATCTTTAAGTCATTTTTTTCCATAGCTGTAGAGTGGAGACATAATGAGTCAGAGGCTATAAGAAAAGAGCTTGACCTTTCCCTTTAGAAGCCAGGTTCCCCACAACATGAGCCCAGTTGCCATGAACCCAGAACTAGCTACCCATTAGTAAGGGAAAGCAAACATCACCCTCCCTCTTTGTACCTTGGCTCAGTCGAATCCATTGTTGCACGAACACCCACATCTATAACAAACATATAATATGGCTCCTGTCTAGGAGTCTATAGTGTAAGGTTGGTCTGCTTGACTAAAGAAAATAATAGGCTTTGTAGCGAGTTGTTTTTAGGTTTTAAAACCTCCATGGCAGTGAGGAACTGCCTTACTGGAGATGCAGTAAACAGAAAGGGGAAGAAATGAGGGTGAGGGAAGGAAGTCTATTGGACTAGATGACTCAAAGTCTCCTTCCAATTTTACCATTCTACATTTATTAGAGAAATTATAGTCTGCATACAAAAAGTGAGTCTGAACAAATATATTGCTAGGTATGAACAATTTCCATTAAAAAATATTTTCCATGGCTAGAGCATAATTTCTTTTGGGATAAATACATATTTGTGAGGGTGAAATATAACCCTGTCTTTAAAAAAAGAGGTCAGTGAGTACAAATATCCATAACTTGGCTATTTTTTAAAAGGATAGAATATATTAGGTATAGAAAAGAGACCAGAACCCCAGTTCAGTGTCCACCTTACTGGGAACCAAGGAGATACAAGGCATCACTTTCAAAACCAAAATCTCACCAAATCTGACATTGATGTTAAGGGGCTTTGCTTTCACTATCCCATCTATTGTCTAAGCAACAGAGAAAGGAAATTCAAGGCAACCTCCTTGTCTTAATTAGAAAGACCAAGAGGGGAGTAGCGGGATGAGGGGTTGACTCTAAAGATGTCTGGGTGTCATAAATACTGAAGCCGGAATGGGAAGAATCTTGCCTAATCTGAGCAGGCCACCAGCACAGCTGTGACAGTCTGGATACATTTAGCAAAGCTGGAAAACTGCTCCCAGAGGTCAGTTTACTCCAGGTGTGTGGTCATCTCCAACTTCCTCTCATTGTTTGATCTGTGTCTTAGCCAGATACCTGCACCCAGTTGAGGATGGAGAAAGGAGAAAGCCAGAAAAGTCAAAGAACCAATAAATAAAGGGTGCTTTTGAATGTGCCTTCCACCCAAGCATACCTCAGTAATGGGGGAGGCATGACATTGGCCTAACCGGAAGATAAACAGGCTCTAATTTAGCCCAGCTCTGAACCAATATGCTGCTTGTAAAACTCCGTCTTAGAATCCCTAAATTTCCCTAAAAAGTCAGACCAAGCACCCCTTTCTATTGGGTCCTTTTCCTCATCCTTTGCCCAATTTCCAATACTTTTTTCTCCAGTCTTTTTATTCATATCTAACTCCTCATAACCTTTCCATTCATGACTATGGAGGAGAAGTGAGGCTGGTGACCTGCACATCCTTCCCTCACTCAAAACAAAGTCAAGTGCAAGTCATGTCATCATTTCTCTGATGGCATGGCTTTCTTCAGCAATGAAGGACAAACACAAACCTTACCATTTGAGGGTTTTTTTTGGCAAAGATATTAGAATAGTTTGCCATTTCCTTCTCCAGCTCATTTTACAGATGAGGAAACTGAGGCAAACAGGATGAAGTGACTTGCCCAGGGTCACACAGCTAGTAAGTGTTTGAGGTCTTATATTTGAACTCAAGTCTTCCTGACTCCAGGCCTAACACTCTGTCCACTATGCCAGCTGACTATCTTCTAGTATTCTCCTTCCTCAAAGTCACCTTATATCTATTTTGTACATACCTAAGAACGTATAGTTTTTTTTCCCCTCCAAACTAAATAAGACCCATGGGGCAAGGACCATTTAATTTTCTTTTTCTTAGCATCCCCAGTGCCTAGCACATGGAAGGTACTTAATAAGTGTAGACTGATTACTGATTGCTTTCATGAGAGGTATTTTTAGGTGCATTGTCTCTATTTGGAGGACAGCCACTGTGTAATCAAAAGAATGTGGACAAAAAAAAAGCTAGGTCTTCAATCCAACTCCATCACTTTACTAGTCATATAACGTAGGGAAAATCACTTCTCCAAACTTCCCTTTCTTTCTGTGTAAAAGGGAAATAACAACACCTGCCCATCTTATAAATGCGCTTATCCCAGAGAGTTATCTTGAGTACTAGATGAGATAATATAAATATGAAAATCCCTTTGTAAACTGTGAAAAGGCTTCTGCAAATGTTAGGTGTTATTATAGCATCTGTGGTCCTTCCTCATGGGATGCCAATGAAAAGGTTTCCTTGAACACTTGATTGGTTCTAGCCCTTGCTAGCTGGGAACCTATTTTCATTTATCCCAGTCCATTTAAATAAAAGAAAATAAAATAAATTGCAGGAGACAGTAGATGAATTGATTAATCCAGATTACAGGAAACAAGAGGCAAACCAATTAAAATGATGGAATAGTTTGTGGGATGACACTATTCATGCAAAGGACCGCAATTGAAAATATCTTGGAGCACCTTCCATCAGGAAATGAGAAATTGCTTCAGAAAGTAGGTTAAATTATTCCACTTAGGTCATTTCCATTGCCTTTGCTTAAGGCGATTTCAGTGTTGCTTTCATTAAATTAATGATTATTTTGGTTTTTCCCTCACACACGGAAAAAGGGTCATTAAGTCACAGAAAAGACAGGTTGGATGTAGAGTTTCATATTTTTCACTGAATTCTAAAATCAACCCATCAACAAAGATTTATTAAGGGTCTACTCTGTCCCAGACATTGAGTACTGGGGATACAAAGACAAAAAGTGAAAATCTGTCCTCAAGGATCTTGTATTCTCTCTAGGAAAACAAAATGTACATATAAAAACATAGACACAATCTTCATAGATTTACTTTTTATATACTTTATCCCTTAAACCACTAAAGACTAAAGACAAAGGACTAAGAAATGGTTCATGGCTATAGGGGTAGCAAAGTTATATCATTGTTAGCTATATGACCCTGGCTAAGTCATTTAATATCTTTAGGCTTAAACAATTCCCTCAGTTTTGTCATCTAAATCATAGTGCTGGAAGGAGTTTACCCCACCCTGAAGAAACCATAGTTCTCTGCATGTTTTTGTCTTTTAGCAGCTTACTCAGCTTCATGATGGTCATGTAACCACGGGGGCATCTTGGTGGGCACTACCTTTTTGGGGCAACCCACCAAAATCCTCTTTTTCTACCCCACATCAGATTTCTATGTAAACTATTCCATAATTTGTTTCTAGGACCACATTAGTACAGAAGATTCTGACCATATAGCTTCCTCAAATAATATGATTAGTTTGATGGTGTTAAAGATCTTTTGAAGTTAATTCAAATACAGAAGACTGAAGAGTTAAAATTATTAGGGATAATGGTTCATATTTATATAGTATTTTATGATTTGCAAAGTCCTTTTTTATAAGGCAAGCAGATTAAGTTTTATTATGTCTATTTTGCAAATGAGGAAATGGAGACTCAGAGAGGTGAGTAACCAGCCTCACAGTAAGTGGAAGAATTAGGTCTTTTAACTCCTGTAGATGCATCAAACATCTATATCCACTTTAATATTTTATATAAGACATGGCAGGGGGAAGGAAGAAGACAATTCAGTAAATGCCACTATATATGTAAGTCATTTAAAAAATGTTATGGGCATTGTACTCCTAACACAGGTTCTGGTTGTGATGAATTCTTTCCTTAGTGCAAATCCAAGTGGAATGAAAATATGACTTTAAAAAAAAAAGACTAAGTAGTGCTAAGTAGTGCTGAGGGTAGGACACTGGGGCCGAAAGTCATAAAGATTTGAGTTCAAATCTGATCTCAAACTTTACTAGCTCTGAGACCTTGGCCGAGTTACTTAACCTCGATCTGCCTCAGTTTCTTCATTTATAAGGTGGGGATAATTATGGCATTAACCTCACAGAATTGTTCTGAATTTAAAATAAGATACTTTTAAGGCTTTTTTGGTCCTTAAAATGCTATGTAAATCCTAGCTTATCATCATCATGGTTATTATCTAAAAATTTTGAATTAAATGTATTTTAATGCCTTTTTTTCTATCTAGAGTCACTCTTTTTGTATGTTGCAAAAGGCAAACAGTAAAGGAGAGGAAACATAGAAGAATAAAAAACCCTGCAATTACATATGATTATATATGCAAAAAAGTACAATTTCCTTTCCATCTTTTTTTTTTGGTGGCATTTAAATAGAGCCCTAACTAAGTCCAGGCTACTATGGCATTGTTCCAGAGCAGCAAGCTGAGAGGGTACTAACGTAGCATTTATAATCCTTCAGCAGCTTAGAAACAAGGGAGTTTAGCACCTAGTTAACAAGGTAAAATAAGAACCTATGAAATGGCAGATCTTTCTCCCCCAGTAACTCTCCCATCAGCCTCCTCTCCTTACTGTCCTTTTCCCCCAACCACTTCCCAGAAGTAGTAGCCCAAGTCTTGGGATCTTTGTGCCATTGGGTAATATCTCATCACCATCCCCCAGTTTCCCAACTGAGTGTCAACTTCCTCCAATTTGGCCCTAGGCACAGTTTATGGTATTTGTGTAGGGTATGAAAATGCTTACTTAAAGCTCCAAAATAACACAGCCTAAGTTATCAAAGGGAATCGTGTATAGATTTCCAATGGTCAAAAAAAGATTTTGCTTGGAATCTCAGTGAAACTTGCTGACTTAGGGTTTAGAAGCTCCACATTCTCTTTTTCTTTTTGTGAAAATCAGTACAGTATTTCCCTTTCTCCAATCCTATGGCATCCTTCCCACTGAAAAGATAACTAACAGTGTCTCAGTCATAATACTGTTCTTTCAGTATTTGGATACAGGGATGTGCTGGAACCAGCTGGAACTATCCTGTAGGAACCAATTGTTATGTTTTCATACAAATCTGCAATGGGTCCAGATAAGGATTTATTTATTGTTTTGTTGATAGACTAGACTTAAGAAAGTTACAGAGAAAATGTGCATACAGATTATATTTAAAAATGTGTCCAGCTTACCTTTCCCTCTTTTTAGAGAACCAGTTCTTAAACATTTACAGGCACACCACTGCTTTGAGATATAATTTGTCTAGCCTAATGATTTTATGACCAGGGGCTATGTGAGGATTGGCAGAGAGTTGGTCTCTTCATGTCCCCTATTAGGGACAATTGCTGAGGCTGGAGGATTACAAGCTATCTCTTTTCTTAGCTCTTGACCCAAGCACAGGGCCATATTGGTTCATATCTAGAACAATCAGGCCTCTATTGAGGGACAGGATAGGAGGATGTTAGGCTCCATTTCCTCAAGTCAATGGCTGATTAGCCCCACACATACAAAACCCTGGAGAAAAATACATTAAAAAAAGTTAAACCAATAATAATGTACTGTTATATTGCACTTTATGGTTAGATAGTGTTTTTAAATATATGATCATAGATTTTGAAATAGAAGGGACCTTAGAAGCCTCAACTTTATATATGAGTAAACTGAGATTCCAACTAGTTAAGTGACTTGCATGAGATCACCCACAAAGTGACAGAGAGAGGATTTTAACCCAGGTCCTCTGACTCCAAAACCAATGATCTTTCCCCAGAGAGCAAGTTTTGTCTCTTCCATAAAAAGATGATAAATGACTTGTCCAAGGCCACACAGGTTCTCACAGGAAGAGTAAGTTCTCAACGTGATCCTCGTTATGGTAGCTTCTGATTGTCCCTGTACGGTATATATCATGCAGCCTCTCCAGGGAAATGAGCATTTAAGAGGGCTTGGCGCAAAACGACATCTGTTCTTTTAAAAAATCTAAGACATCTCAAAGCATATTTATATTCATTTTAACCAAAACTAGTTACACATTATTGGAAAACACCAATCACTGTTTATATCAGGTTTCCCAATCATAAGGTTTGTGTTGCTCAGGCATTTTCAATCAGGTTCATCTCTTTGTGACCCTGTTGAGGGTTTTATTGGCAAAGATGCTGGAGTGATTTGCCATTTTCTTCTCCAGCTCATTTTACAGGTGACAAAACTGAGGCAAACAGGGGTAAGTGACTTGCCCAAGGTCACACAGTCAGTAAGTATCTGAGGCTGGATTTGAACTCAACTTCTCCTGACTCTGGGTCAGTGCTATTGTTTGAAAGTTTATAAGGCACTGTTCTTCCAACAACCCTGGGGGATGGGTGCTAATGAGCTTAATTATCATCATTTTACAGATGAGGTTTTCTGAGGCTCTGAGAGGTTAAGCAAGTTGCCCACAGCCACACAGCTGGCGTCAGCAGTGGAATCTGAACTGAGTTCTTCCTGACTCCAAGCCCAGCATTCTATGCACTATGTCATGCTGCTCAATGACAGGCTATACCAATAATCAAGTGTGTTTGCAGAAGATAGTTCTATTATGAAGTGCAAAAGGAATAATTTTTATTACATTAAATTGAAAAGTTTTTGCGCAAACAAACCCAATGCAACCAAGATTAGGAGGGAAGCAGAAAACTGGGAAAGAATTTTTGCAACTAATATCTGTGATAAAGGCCTTGTTTCTAAAGTTTTTAGAGAACTGAGTCAAATGTACAAGAATACAAGTCATTCCACAATTGATAAATGGTCAAAGGATATGAACAGGCAGTTTTCAGAGGAAGAAATTAAAGCTATCTATAGTCAAATGAAAAAATGCTCTAAATCACTATTGATGAGAGAGATGCAAATCAAAACAACTCTGAGGTACCACATCACATCTATCAGATTGGCTAACATGACAAAACAGAAGATGATAAATGTTGGAGAAGATATGGGAGAGTTGGAACACTAATTCATTGTTGGTGGAGCTGTAAGCTGATCCAACCATCCTGGAGAGCAATTTGGAACTATGCCCAAAGGGCATAATAAATTGTGCATACCCTTTGACCCAGTTTCTGGGACTGTATCCCAAAGAGATCATAGAAATGGGAAAGAAATTACAAAAATATTTATAAAATCTCTCTTTGTGGTTACCAAAAACTGGAAATCAAGGGGATGTCTATCAATTGGGGAATGGCTAAACAAATTGTGGTATATGAATGAAATGGAATACCACTGTGCTATAAGAAATGATGAACAGAAAGATTTCACAGAGGCCTGGAAGGACTTATATGAACTGATACTGAGTGAAAGGAGCAGAACCAGGAGAACTTTGTACATGGCAACAACCACAGTGTGTGAGGAATTTTTCTGGTAGACTTAGCCCTTCACAGCAATGCAAGGACCTAAAATATTCCCAATGAACTCTTAAGGCAAAATGCCTTCCACAGAGAAAGAACTATGGAACTGGATCACAGAATGAAGCAGACCATTTTCTTTTGTATTATGTTTTATTTGTTTTGTTTTATGGTTTTTCCCATTCATTTTAATTCTTCTATACAACATAACTAAGGTGAAAATGTATTTAATAGGAATGTATGTGTAGAACCTATATAAGATTGTACACCATCTCAGGGAAGGAGTAGGGAGGGAGGGGGAAAGAAGGGGGAGTAAGGGGGAAAAATCTAAGATATATGGAAGTGATTGTAGAACACTGAAAACAAACAAAATAATTTAATAAATAAATAAATGAAAGAACATAAAAAATTAAGCCATTAAAAAAAAGATAGAAAGTTCCATTTAAAATATTGCATATATGGACCCAGAGATTTTCTTCAAAACAAGAATCAGAAATTTTGTAATTAGCTCAATGCATAGCCCTTCCAAGAGAAGTATCAAATAAAGGCCAAAAATAATCGGCGTGATTACCGGTCTTTCAATGGCATAATGCCTGGTCATATCCATAAAAGCTTTAGCTAAATGAGATGGAACTGAAAGATTAGATAACAAAGACACTAGCTCAAATTTAGATAGATATCTACGCTGTGAGATGGGGGCAGCCAGGTGACACAGTGCATAGAATGTCAGGCCCAGACTCAGGAAGACTTAAGTTCAAATCTGGCCTCAGACACTAGCTGTATAATCCTGGACAAGTCAATTCTGTCTGCCTCAGCCTCCTCCTCTGTAAAATGAGCTGGAGAAGGAAATGGCAAACCACTCCAGTATCTTTGCCAAGAAAACCCCAAATGAGGTCACAAAGAGTTGGACAGGAGTGAACAATAATACCATGAGGAAATAGGACAAATATTTTTATCTTATTTTACAGATGAGGAAACCGAGGTTCACCCAGTTAAAGCAACTTTCCCATCATCACCCAAGTATGTGGCAGAACTAGGCTGCCCAGACCCAGCTCTTCTTACTACGAGTCTAGTTCTTTTTTTTTCTTTTCCCACAGCCCCAGCATTAAAGAAAACTAGATCATGAAGGGACTTTAACAAGTTCAACTTCTGCATTTTAAGCATGTGGAAATTAGGGCTCAGAAAACTGAAATAGAAGTCTCAACTAGGACTACAATCCAGGTCCCTTCATTCCCAATACAATATTTGAGAGAGAGAGAGAGAGAGAGAGGGAGGGAGGGAGGGAGGGAGAGAGAGACAGGGAGAGAGAAAGACAGACAATCAGGGAGACAAAGAGACTGTTTGATTCACAGCTGAGTAGATGAGTCACCTACATAAACTCTCCACGGGGTAAGTAAGGACCTAGCTGTTTCAGTCCTGCAGAGCCCCGGCTATAAAGATGTCTATGAGAATCATTTATATTGAATTTTTTAGCACCAACCCAGTTTAGCCACAGTTGTATAGGCCTGCCCAATATCACCACTCAGAGCCATTCCTAGGATTTCTGGCACGTGGAGGATCTTGGGTGAGGAGAGCAGGCAGAGCAAAAAGACCTTGACAGTCAGGCAAGAGAAGACAAAATGCACAACTATGGACCCTGGCCTAGCTCTGGATACTAGGCATCATTCTTGGTAGAAGTCCCTACAAAGGGGTATTTAAATGCTCTACAAAAAATTTCATTCAATCTTTACAATAACCCTGGGCAGTAGCTGCTCTTAGTATTCCCATTTTACAGTTGAAGACACTGAAACAGATAGAGGTTAAGTAACTAATCCAGGGTCAAACAGCCAGGAGGCGTCTGAAGTTGAATTTGAACTCAGGTTTTCCTGACTCCAGACCCTATGCTGTATCCACTCCACCACCTAGATGCTTCTGATACCTATTGCCTTGCCCCTGTAGTATAATGTAAACAACCCATTCCAATCTAGAACAGTTTCTCTGATGGAGTAGTAGAGGAACACAGTCTCTGAGAGATGGGTATGATAATGATAGGACCCTTGGGTAGGGGAGGTATTTGGAGGGGGCAGAACTGGACTGCAGAGCACAGAGAACCACTGCAGGGCCCCTTTCTTTCCTAACTGTTGGCACCTTGGAGTAAAAGCTCTAATCACACCCCCCCCCACACCCCACCAGTAGTTATGGCTTTTCACCATAGAAGAATTGAATTTGTATTTAAACAAACACAAGGCAGAGTTCTCTGAAGTGGCACTTACTTGTTGAGTTACTGCGTGTCCTCTGGCCAGTGGTTTTGGAGTGCAGGAAACTGTGATTTGGGGCTTCCAGTTTGATGGACTTTTCCCTAGAGGTAGCTGTTGAGGATTCCTACAAAATAATCCCAACATTATTTCAATCAGTTGTTTAGAACAAAGTTCTTGTCCTAGGTAACTTTATCATAAATTTTGCAATTGTCATAATGGGGACCAGGCAAGAAAATGGATCCATCAAGAAATCTGTGCTGCTTGTAACAATTCAAAGCATGGGTCCTTTCTGAAAAGAGGCAAGTGAATAACCTTGTGTTTAGAGATGCCCTATTTAATACCCCTGCCCTTTAAAATGTAAGCTCTTTGAAAGCAGGAATCCTACTATTTTTCATTTTTTCATCCTAAGGGCCTAACACATGTGGCCCTTTACACTTAAGAAATATCTACGGAATTGAATTTGAAGAAGAAAATTAGCCAAACATACTTACTTGAAGAAAAGAGATTGAGTAGAGCCTAGGTAGCACAGTGCATAGAGCATCAGCCCTCAAATCAGGGGACCCTGAGTTCAAATCCAGTCTCAGACACTTACCAGCTATGTGACCGTGGGCAAGTCACTTAACCCTGTTTGCCTAAAGAGAAAGAAAAGAGTCCTAGACTAAACATTTTTAGAATCATCTAATTTTAAAGTCATATGTAGAGATCCTAAGTCAAATTCCTTTCTTTTATAGGTATCACTTAATCTGAAGATGTGAATTCAAATCCATTCCAAAAACTACTTAATTGGTATATAAGTATGTAAGACACTGTGCTTGTACTATTGGTGAATTATGAGACCATGAACAGTAAGGTAAACCTCTCCAAGTCTAGATTTCCTATTTAATTCATAGGATTATAATTGAAAGCCAGGAGACATCTTAGAGGTCATCTTGTCCAACCCTCTCTTTTATATATAAGGAAACTGAGGACCAGAAAAGTTAATGATTTAGTCAAGATCACAGATATACTAAATATTAGAACATGGTTTTCAATAGCCCCACCCCACCCTGCTCCCCAAAATTTGAAACATTCTGATTTTTTCCACTAAACCATGAATTAGTTGGCATCAGAATGAAATGAAACAATATAAATGCTTTGATAGAACCTGACATCATTATGTATATATCCATACATATATGCATACATATATGTAACAAATTTTCCTTATTAGCATCATGCTTTTAGCCATGATGTTTCAGAAGTAGAAAAGTAAGCCTGAAGAAAAATATCTAGCATTTGTAGAGCATTTTAAAGTGCAAAGATATATATATATATATGTATATATGTATACCCACATGCATATATATGGGGTTATGCATGTACATGTGTGTACATGCACATGCATATCCATATACATACACATGTATATATATATGTTTTATATGTAGGTGTGAATATGTATGCATATATACATATACACTATGCATATATATTGTGTATATTCATATGTAACACACCTGCATGTATATATGTATGTGTGTATGCATATATATGTGTGTATGCATGTGTATATATATATATATATGTTAATATTGCATTTGATCTTTACAATAACCCTGTGAAGTAGGTGCTATTATCCCATTTTCACAGATAAGGAATTTGAGTCTAACACAGGTTAAATAACTTGCCTAGGTCATACATTTAGTAAATGTCTTTGGCAGCATTTGAACTTTGATTTTCCTGAATCCAGCACTCTCTTTACTGTGCCACCTAGCTGTCCCATATAGCTCTACCTACACATCTAGCTCTCTATATCTATATAGACAGATCTATATCTCTTTATCTGTTAATTATTCCATTTATCCTCACAACATTGTGAGGTAGTAGCTATTATCTCAGTCTTGCTGCCTTGCTGTGAATTGGCAGTCCATTCCATTCTGTAATCACCGTCCCCCTCCCCTCAAGATCTTTTCTAGTTTCCCACCTGCAAAATAAAAGGGTTCAGTAGGGTGGTTCCAGGTTGGTCAGCCTCTGAGGCTATGAATTGATTCAGAAATAGCCTTGTGCTTTCCATGTGGTTTAGCCTGCAAGCCTGTCTAGGAGACTGGAGAATCACTTTCCTTTTTCAGCACCAGGTGGCACTACCAAGTCAAACAAAGTAATCTATTCACTCTATTTCAGTGAACTTTGAAAAACAGAATCAGTTTTTGACCAAATCAGTATTTGACCAAAGGTGATTTTTAGAACCATGTTTCATTAACTCATTACAGAGATTCAAAAGGTCAGTCCATGGTCTTTGATTCCACCATTGAAGCAGAATTACATAGAAGGTTGGCCAGCGAGGTGGTATAGTGAAAAGAAAAGTGAGACTAGAGTTAGGATGACCAGAATTCAAATCCCTAGCCTCAGACTTTCTAGCTGTGTGACCCTGGGCAAGTCACTTACCCCTGTTTGCCTCAGTTTCCTCATCTGTAAAATGAGTTGGAGATGAAAATGGCAAACTACCGCAGTATCTGTGCCAGGAAAACCCCAAATTAGATCGTAGGGACTTGGATACAACTGAAATCACTCAACCACAACTAAATTCAAGTACTGTGCCAGGAGTTGGGCATACAGGGAGGAAAATGAAGACTACCATCTGCCTTCAAGGAGCTTACTTCTGCCAGACCCTTTACTGCAGATAACTGCAGGTCTTATTATCCCTATTTTACAGAGGTAGAAACTGAGACTATGGAGATACTGTGCTACTTGACTCGAAGCATGCTGCTAATCAGTATCAGAAATGGAATTCAAATGCGTATCTTTCTGAGTCCAAGTCCAAAATTCTGCCACTCCTCTTGGAACTCAAGTCTCCTTTCAATATCTGGTCCAATAAATAAATATTCCCTTGCTTTGCTTCTTCCAGGGTAAGCAATGGAATGTGTGGGTAAATAAGGAAACTGAATCCTACCTACGAGGAGTAAGAGTACACTAGGAAACTGAGGTTTAGCAACTTGTGCTAGTATTACCCTTGCCTGCAAAATTTCCTTTAAAAATATATATATTTTTTAAATGATTATAAAGTTAGTTGAGTTAGTGAAAAGATTTTTAAAGTTTTTTTCTAGATTAATGGTAAGATTGTTATAAAGTACAAATACTGATCAATCCATAAACATTTATTAACCCCCTACTACATGTTAGTCAGTATACTAAGCAAAAATATAGTAAGAGTCTGGAGAGTGAAAGGAAATTGATGGCCTATCATAAACACTGAAGTAGTCACCATATAATCTATAAACTAAACTCCATTGTGAATTATCCATTGCAGCTGTTAAAAAGCATCTCTGTATGTGGACTATACCAAAACACTTGATGAATCATGTGAGGGGAACCTGAGAACACATGCTTTTGGGCCTTTAAGACAAAGAATCTTCTCAAAATTGAAGGCCTGCCTCACAAAGGACCAATAGATCATCAACCTGCGTTGGCTTTAAGCAGATGGGAGTTGGGAATGGTAGGAGCATGGATATAAAGCTAGAAGGACTCTTTGGGGACCTCCAGACTAACCTCATTTTATAGATGAGGAAACTGAGACCTACAGAGGTTATACAATCATATACATATATATATGTATAATATATATATAATCTTAATTTAGTACTATTATTCTTTGGTGCATGGGGAGAGTCATGAAATAGGAGGCAACATAAAGAGTAGTCTAAGAGCAAAGGCACTTGTATAAGGAAAGGATGTGGACTGTCTTCCAAAGAGAGCAACTTATACATTCAGGAGAGTTGGGGGTAGAGGAAGAAGGCAACCCCAAGAAAGTGGCTCTTTGGGGCCAGACAAGAGAATTGGAGGAGATTGCCATGGCACAATCCATGGACCTTGATAATGGATCCCAGTAAGGGACAGGATTACTCTCCAAATTGCTAGGAGTGGACATAAGTGAGGGAATAGTGTCCTATGTGACTTAAGATGGTGGTCTCCACAAGGCAGTCAGAATGGAAACTTCCTATTTGGCACATGGAAGAAGGACACTCCTCTAGATGTCAGTAACCTAGGACAAAAATCTGATTAATCTCCACATGACTATCAGGATAGAAATTTTCTTTTCTGGACATGGAAGAAGGACACACCTCTGGATATCAATGACTGAGGATAAAGCCTAGGTACAACTCTAAGAGAATATAGTATTGGAGGGTGGGACAGAGCTTATAAAATCTCATCCTGCCAATCAACCTGTGGATTGACTGCAGGTGCCCACTGGGTCAGAACTATCCTATAGGCCTCAAAGTGCCAAGGACTAGTCAATGCTTTTTGAATTCTCTGGATAATTTTGCATTTTATCCGAGAATCTATAGCCATGGTATAAATTATCTTACTACATAGTTCCTATGGGAAAGAAAGATTACATTTTATCATGAACTGGGATGGGAAACAAAATAAGTTCAAACCATGTCTCTTGAAACTTTTAAGCCTCAAAATAACACATAGAAGGCTTTTTGACACCTCTCTTTGGAACAAGTAGAGATGGTATGTAGCCAACTGCCCCAAAAAACACTGGCCAAGATTAATAAGAGTTTAAATTACAGAGTGTCTGAAAGCATAGAAACTGCTTTATGTGTACAATCTAATTGGTTTACAAGATATCCCATGTGGTACAGAGCACAAGTATCATCAGGATCATTTTATAGATGAGAAAATTGAAGATCAGAGAGGTCCAGGAACTTTCTCAAGGTCACACAGCTGGTTGGTGCAAAGCTAAGATAGGAACCCAGGTATTCACCACTTCCACTGTTTTTTAACCACATTACACTGTTTTGTTTGCATAAGCCCTGGTATAAGCTATGAGAACACGAGAAAATCTGCTTCTTCTTATGACAAAAAAAAAATCTGATTTCTAGTCAAAAATTACCCCCAGCATAATATGTTTTATGCATAAAAAAAAAATCACCCTATAGTAAAAAAGAGTATTATACTGGAAGGAAATGTCTTTTCCAGTTCCATTTCTATTTAGCTGGATGACTTGGGGCAAAACATTTGGTCTTCTCTGAACTTCAGTTTCTTCCTCCAAATAAAAATGATCTCTAAGATTCTTCCAGCTCAGAATTCTGAATTTATTTTTCTGATGAAATTTAATCCTACAAGTCTGAGCTAAATGGTAAGTGTGTCTAAGTTGCTACAGGAACTTCTGCCCCTCCTGAATTTATCATGTCAGAGAATGATTCAAAAGAACAAGCGTCAATGGAGCAAAATGTCTGTCCTTGGCTCAGAGCGATGCTTGGTCACACTCATGGAAAATGTGCTCTGGTGGGGATAGTCAGACATCAAAGAGTGAGTGCAGGATCCCAGCAAACACATCAACAGTTTTATGCTTTCCACAGACACAAAGCTCTTCTATTCCTTCTTTCAGAATTAACACCAGCTACATGAACTGGGGTTTTGTCATTGCTGGTGGTGACGGATTGTGGCTGAGGGGGTGGGGAAAGGGAGTGCCTCGGAACAAGATTTTTTCCCTCATCCTCCCCTGAGACCAAGAAATCTCAGGTTTAAGGAGTTGTCCTGTGGGTCTATAACTCCTCTGCTTACCTTATTAGCAATCCCTAAATTGACCAAGCCCGCTGCTGATTGAATGAGAGATTTCGATTCCTGTCTGGAGGGCTCCTTAGGAGATGGTCCATTAAGTGTCAATAGCTCATCTCCTGGTGCTAATCGGCCATCTCTAAGAGTGGGGAGAATAGCACACCACGACTCCCATTGGATCTACATAGTGGTCACTAGAACTCAGATGGTTGGGATTCTTGATGGCTTATGTCATGTTGGATTTTTCTTGTGAGTACATGGGGTTTGAAGAGAATAAAATCACAATTCTACAAGTAGAAGGGGCTTCACAGGCTCTCTATTCCAACCCCTTTGTTTTATAGGTGAGGAAACTGTTAGGTGATCTGCCCAAGGTCACACACATAAACCTAAGTGACAGGATCAGAAGTGAGGACCCGGAACTCTAGAGCCAGTTTTCATCACACTGCATCGTTACTCCCTATTTTGAGATGTATTCATAGTATCAGAGCTGGAAGGGATCACAAAGGTCACCTAGTCCTACATCCTCCTTTTCCAAATGAAAAAACTGAAGCTGAGGAAAGTTAAGTCATGTGCCCAAGGCCATATAGTAAACATCTGAGGTAGAATTTGAATACATATCCTCTGACTCCTTCTATACCACGCTACCTCCCTATGTCCTCAGACACTAAGGAAGGAAAACTAGGACTTTTAGAATTTCCAAACTGAATTTAACTCAGAAAAATTGCCTTTAACTATTTCTTCTAAAATCTAAAACTAGTTCTTCTAGAACTATCTACACTCTAATCAAACTGAGCGATGCAATAATTATTCAACAATATTCATTAAAGCTCATTGATCAAGTCACTCTGTTCAAATTAGTCTCATAGAAACCAGTATTAATCATTGAGACAGGTGAAGTGAATGAATTAGTCACATTTCAGGCTAGTCAAAAATAAGATCATAGAATATTAGAGGTGATAGTGACCCTAGAGTTAATCTATTCCAACCAAGGGTATATTAGTAAATGCATGATGACCAGCTCTTCAGAGGAAAAAATAAGTGTGCATAAAGCACTTTTCAGTTTCATCTGCATTATTAAAATTTTTCCATCACTTTCTTAGTTCTAGACAATCAACAAAACAGTAAGGCAAAGCTTGATTTGTAGCATTTGCCATATGAGGACATGAAGGCAAAGGGATTGGAAGTAGGGCAGGGAAGGACCTATTAGCAATAGATCTTGGATTAGGACCCAGCCATCCATTCCTATTTCAGCTTTATAATATAACATGCTATAAGTGGTATAGCTATTATGGGACATCAACAGATAGCACACAAGGTCACTGTCCATGTCTTCTTTTAATCAAAGTAGTTTAAGCAAAAGTCTGGTCCTGAGGTAGAGACACAAAGGGAGGGCTTCTCTTCACTCTTTGCATGATCCAGTTCATTTTGTCCTAAAATCAGAGAACAACCCAGCTCTCAACACAGATGTGCTCTGCTTTAAAGAAAAGCAGTATATCCAAAAGCCAAAACATACCAAAAGGAGAATTGAAGAATGATTATTCACTTTTATATGCGAGGGCTTATCCCATGGTTCCTTTCAAGTGTGAGCTCCCTGGAGAACACGTAAGTATTTGTTTACAGAACTACTTGACAGCAGAGATCAAGGGGCAGAGAGACTTAAAGCTCAACTGCCAAGAATTCCTGCCAAAGCTCAGTCCTGCTGCT
Organism: Potorous gilbertii; assembly: GCA_028658325.1. Classification (NCBI taxonomy): domain Eukaryota; kingdom Metazoa; phylum Chordata; class Mammalia; order Diprotodontia; family Potoroidae; genus Potorous; species Potorous gilbertii. The sequence continues at coordinate 553,768,409 of CM053769.1, forward strand.
TTCCCTTCCCACACTCTACATGGGCTGTTCCCTGATTTCACCCTGTCCTTTCCTGACTCTGTGTATTCACCCAGGATTTCCCCCATGTCTAACATGTATTCTTTTCTCTTCATATGCTAAAGGGCTCTCCTTTCCTTTTCCTCTCTTCCATGAAGACTTCCCTTCTCCTATCACATTCTACTTTATGTAATTAGTGGATAGAGAGCTGACCTCAGTGCCTCTAAGACCTAGATTCAAGTTTGGTTTCTGGCAACATATTGATTATGTGACCCCCCCCAGCAAGTCATTGAACTTATAATGCTCTAGGTAACACTCTAAGACTTAAAAGTCACAGAGAAGGTGCTGATCTAGAGTGGAAAAGTGAGGATTCTTGTCTGGGAATTCCCTCTATCAACAAAATCACATGTCCAGTCTCTATCCCTATCCTTAAGGCCTTATCCCTTGTATTAGATTATAAGCTAATTGGAGGAAGGGATAGAATCATTTTAACCTTTGTATGCCAGGTCATTAGTATAATAACTGGAATATAGTACATTAACATGTAAAGTCTATTGAATTAATAGGAAGATAAAGCATTATTGAAGCTACGTATAAGGATATGGGAAAATGGTACTCAATGTATGTCTCCATTCAGGCACAGCTTTTCAGAAATTCTTTCACTATATTAATATCGAAGCAAGGCAGCCTGGGATGGACCAAATGTGTTAGGAAACCTGAGATCTAAATTCTGACTTTACCACCAAATAGTTGCATGGTCTTTGATGATTAATTTACCCTATTTGGAATGATGTTCCTATGATATGACCAGATGAGACTCTGGGTAGCCATTAAGGAAGAGAAGGGGTGGACTTTGAAAACCCAGATGTGGGTGCTTCTCTCTCTGGTAACTATGTTCATATATAATGGTCAGGGAGTTGAATCTGTCTGTTGATCTGTGATGTATGTATTGCTTATGGTCAGAGAGTTAGAAGCCCTGTCTGTTGGTCTTCATTTCTCTGCTTGTATTTTCTCTGTTGGTATATGTGATTAAAGAAGATTGTTGACCCTTCAAAAGTTGCTTTCCTTTTAGAAAAGCAGTTCTAAGAACCTGTGCTAGCAGACCATCCTGGATATGTGAGGGTGCTTGCTGCTATAGTACTATACAAAAGTAAGCTATTGCTTTTAATATTATTATATAATACTAGTGTTTCTGTTTTGAATTACATATTGTGGAACAGGTACCAGAACCTAATTGCCATCCATAATTAAGGTTGGAAGTGAGGCAGTCCAATACAGATGTGAAACAGCTTGACCAAGAGAACCATATTATACATCCAAGTCTTAAAGCAGTTTAAAGCATGGGTCCTAGGGCAGGCAAGGGGTGTCTGACTGAGGATTTGCTTGGACAAGCATTCTCAGCCTTTCCAAAGCAGAAAGGCAGACAAGCTCTCTGGAAACCTTCCATACTTGTCTTTCCCATTAGAATGTGAGCTCAAGAGCAAGGCCCCTCTTGCTCATCTATTTGTAACCCCAGTGCTTAGCAAACACACAGTAAGCACTTAATAAATGTTCCATTTATTCATTTTGGGGAATTAACTAGTTATTTAGCTAGCTAAAAATGAAAGATATTTCCAGGGAGGAGAGAAGGTGAAAATGGGTTGATTGGGTCTGGTTGGGTGAAAAGCTGATGACATGAAGGTATTGTGAAAAGTGCTTGTTTTCATAGGCTAGAGATATTCATAAAATGATCTATTCATTCATTCCTTATATTCTCATTACCCTGGATATTTCCCAGCTCCATGTGAACTAGTCAGCCTGTCTCCTGGTTCATGCTACTATGTATTTATTTTGTGTATTCTTCTCTATTCTCAACAAACTTCTGTATCTTTCAATTTTCAACCAACATTCCTTTCAGCCTTCTTTCTTTAACTGAAACCTGATTTTTCCTCAAGCACACTCCATCTCTTGTAACATTTACAAAAGTCACAATCCATTCTCTCCCACTTCTCTCATCCCCACTCACAACTCTTAAGGCTTTAGAAGGAGGAAGGTGGCATATTCCTTACCTGCCTCTACTGTTCCCAAATCATGCTTCTAGTCAATTTTCTGACAATCTTTTTTTCTCAGATCCAAGATTCCCGTTTATATCATTGTCATCATATCATTGCTACTATTAATGCTTACTTCCAGAACTGCTGACTTTTATCTATGACTTTAGCAACTGGATCATGGTCTTCTCTCTATCCCAGTCACAGCCATCATCATCTATAGAAATTTCAAGTCATGCTGACTAATTGTCTAACACAAGGGTTTTAACCTGAGGTCCATGGAACCCCCTAGGGGTTAAAGAATAGATTTCAGGCAGTATAGAAACCTGAATGGAAAAAAATATATCTTTATTTTCACTATTCTTTACTTTCCTCTGTAATCTTATGTATTTTATTATCAAAGCTTCCAATCTGTTGATTTCTTCCAACCTCTCAGTCTACCTTTCTACTAAGACAGGACTATAAGATCACAGATCTCAAGCAGAATGGAACTTCAAAGGTCATCTAATTCAATCCCTTCAATTTACAGATGAGGAACCAAGAATCAGGAAGGCAAAGGTCATACATATAAGGCTCATAGACAGGATTTGAACCAAAGTTTTATGATTCCATGATTAATACTCTTTTTTGTTGTACTACTCTGCTTCATTTGCCTCCATACATAGCCTTGACCCCACAGATTCCTTCTTTTACGAGTCACTACCCTAAAATCAACCCCTCATCCCCATGATCTTTCATTCTAGACTGAGGTAATCCTCATTATCTCTTCTTTTTAGTATATGCCCAAGAGTATTTCTGGTAGATACAATGAAATTGAGACAATCTTGCCCATATCAAATTCTCTACGCATGTTCCTTATGGACCCTCACTACTTCCTGCCAATCCTTCTATTTCCCTCTTATTGGCTTCCTAACTCATTCCCCACAGCAATTATTTCAAATTATTCACTTATCACAGTCTCAGTTGCTTGTATCCTCTAACACTTAGCTATTAGTAGAAGATGTGGCCTCCTGCTTCAGTATAAAGGATGTAACCACTGCTCAGAACTTCTCAATATCATCATTCACTATGTCTGCCTTCCCTCTGATCACAATCCCCTTCCTCACTAAGGTTATTAATTTCATCTACGCTCTTGATGTCATTCTCTTCCTCAATCATCAGCATCTTTGTCTGGGATTATAGATTTTGAGCTAAGAATGGCCATCCAGTCCAATCCCTTTATTTTCTACATGAGGATCTAAGGTCCAGGAAGACCCTGACCTGCTCAGGGTCACGTTAAGTGACTTAAGCAGCAGAGCTAGAATTTGAACCCAGGTCTCCTGATCACAAATCCAGCATTCTTTGAATGATATCATGATGCCTCTGGTAACCATGCTCCCATCATTCATATAGTATGCATTAGAATTTGATTCAGATGAAGGAAGTTTAATTTCTGCCTCTGAGCCATTTGGGTAACCATGAGCTTGTCTTGTCACATTTCAGTTTCATTTTCCATAATCTGTAAAATGAGTGCAATAACACTTGCATTATCCACCTCACAAAGTTGTTACAAGAAAACCACTAGCGACTATCACAATTTCTGCCTTTCCGCTAGCTCTTCTCATCTGCCTTCAACTTACCCAGTTCTTTCCAATTCTTAAAGCAAATAAACCCCTTCATGTAAATGACCTTTCTAACCCACCCATCTGCCTTCTCAACTCTTTCTTCTCTGCCTGTGTCAAGTTTATTTTAAAAGTTGTGTGATATAAACACTTCTGCTTCCTTACCACCCATTCTCTCTTACAAATTTGACTTCCATTCCATTACTCTACTAAAATAGTTCTCAGAGGTCAATAATGTCTTCATAATTGTCAAATTCAATGGCCCCTTCTCAATCTTCATTCTCCTTTGATCTCTTTGTAGCATTTTACACTGTTGATTATCAGCCTCAACCTTTTAAACAATGTTTTCCTTTGGCTAACGAAATACAAATGTTTTGTTATTCTTTTAATTTCACATTTTAAGACTCCTTTACTGATTTTTTTATCTTCTTTTTGAATCTTTAAGGCGAGTATTCCCCAACCCTCTGTTCCTGCCCCTTCTTTATAAGCTTTCTCCCTGAGACAGTTTCATTTATCACTGCTAATTCCCAAATCAAGCTCTTACTTCTCATTTGCACTCCAAACCTTCATATCCAGCTGTCTATAGAATATCTACACCTGTATATCCCACTATAGGGGTTTTTAGTCTTATTTATTTAACTTTATCACCTCCAGGATCAAACACAAGATCCTCTGTTTAGAATTTCAGAGCCCTTCATAACCTAGCTTCATCCTACCTTCCCAATCATCTTACACCTTACTTCCTATCATGTATTCTTCGATACACTGACACTGGCTTCCTAGCTATTCCACAAAAAAATACGCGCTACCTCTTGTCTCTTGTACTTATTACCTCTCTTTGGCATTTGTATATTATTTTATATTTAAATTATTTTTATATATGTCATGTTCCCTATTAAACTGTTAACTCGTTGGGAAGTATCTTAGTGTAGGGTGTCAGAAGATGTAATACTTGTTATCTCTCCTATTAAAATGTAAGCTCTTTGGGAGTAAGGATTATTTCCTTTTTTATAATAATAGTGTCTACACAGCAGACACTAAATACTTGTAGACTGATTGATTACTGTAAGCAAGTCACTTAAGCTCTTAGGTTTTTCCATCTGTAAAAGTGGCAATAAAGATACTTTCAAGGAATAGCTTTGTGAATCCTACAGTAAGCAATTGGTAAATGTAAGGATTGTGTTTTTTTTTTATTTAAATTTATTTATTTAAGTTTTCAACATTCATTTCCACAAAATTTTGAGTTCCAAATTTTCTCCCCATGTCTCCCCTCCCCTACCCCCAAAACGCCGAGCATTCTAATTGCCACATCTGTGTAGTTTTGCAAATGACTTCCATAATAGCCATGTATTTCCCTCCATCCTATTCTGCCCCCCATTTCTTCTGCACTCTCTTTTGACCCTGTCCCTCCCCAAGAGTGTTGACTTCTAACTGCTCCCTCCTCCCATTGCCCTCCCTTCCATCATCTCCCCTACCCTACTTATCCCCTTGTCCCCTATTTTCCTGTATTGCAAGATAGGTTTACATACCAAAATGAGTGTGCATTTTATTCCTTCCTTTAGTTGAATGTTGATGAGAGTAATACTCTGTTTTTTCTCTAACCTCCCCTCTTTTTGCCTCCACTGAAAAGTCTTTTATTTGCCTCTTTTATGAGGGATAATTTGCCCCATTCCATTTCTCCCTTTCTTCTCCCAATATATTTCTCTCTCACCTCTTAATTTCATTTTTTTAAGATATGATCCCATCCTATTCAATTCACCCTGTGCTCTGTGTGTATGTGTGCATGTGTGTGTGTGTGTGTGTGTGTGTGTGTGTGTGTGTGT
>CM053769.1:553774359-553807101 GCA_028658325.1 Potorous gilbertii
ATATAAACAGTTCAGCTTTAGTAAGTTCCTTATGATTTCTCTTTGCTGTTTACCTTTTCATCCTTCTCTTGATTCTTGTATTTGAAGGTCAAATTTTCTTTTCAGCTCTGGTCTTTTCATCAAGAATGCTTGAAAGTCCTCTATTTCATTGAAAGACCATTTTTTCCCCTGAGGTATTATACTCAGTTTTGCTGGGTAGGTGATTCTTGGTTTTAGTCCTAGTTTCTTTGACTTCTGAAATATCCTATTCCACGCCCTACGATCCATTAATATAGAAGCTGCTAGATTTTGTGTTATACTGATTGTATTTCCACAATACTGGAATTGTTTCTTTCTAGCTGCTTGCAATATTTTCTCTTTGACCTGGGAACTCTGGAATTTGGCCACAATGTTCCTAGGAGTTTCTTTTTTGGATCTCTTTCAGGAGGTGATCTGTGTACTCTTTCAATATTTATTTTGCCCCCTGGCTCTAGAATATCAGGGCAGTTTTCCTTAATAATTTCACAAAAGATGATGTGTAGGCTCTTTTTTTGATCATGGCTTTCAAGTAGTCCCATAATTTTTAAATTGTCGCTCCTGGATCTATTTTCCAGGTCAGTTGCTTTTCCAATGAGATATTTCACATTATCTTCCATTTTTTCATTCTTTGGGGTTTTTTGGTTTTTTTTTTGTAATTTCTTGGTTTCTCAGAAAGTCACTGGCCTCCATCTGTTCCATTCTAATTTTTTAAGAACTATTTTCTTCACTGAGTTTTTGAACCTCCTTTTCCATTTGGTTAATTCTGCTTTTTAAAACATTCTTCTCCTCATTGGCTTTTTGAATCTCTTTTGCCAATTGAGTTAGCCTATTTTTAAAGGTTTTATTTCCTTCAGCATTTTTGGGGGGCTCCTTTAGCAAGGTGTTGACCTGCTTTTCATGCTTTTCTTGCATCTCTCCCATTTTTCTTCCCAATTTTTCTTCCACCTCTCTTTCTTGATTTTCAAAATCCTTTTTGAGCTCTTCCATGGCCTGAGACCATTGAATATTTACTTTGGATGTTTGGGATACAGAAGCCTTGACTTTTATGTCTTTCTCTGATGGTAAGCATTGTTCTTCCTCATCTGAAAGGATGGGAGAAGATATCTGTTCACCAAGAAAGTAACCTTCCATAGTCTTATTTTTTTCCCCTTTTTTGTGCATTCTCCCAACCAGTTACTTGACTTTTGGGTCCTTTGTCAAGAGTAGGGTATACTCTGGGAATTTGTAAGGTTTCAGTTCCTCCAAGGTGACACAATCAAGAGTGTACACTGGTCTGGGAAGAGGAAAGAGATTTTTGTGCCCAGAATCTTAGCAATTTCCTCTCCACAGCCACCAGGCCTCCAGTTCTTCAAAGCCAGCACTGGGGGCTGATTTTCAGATAAGCTGTGGGGGCAGGGCCACCATTCAGTGTGAGATAAAGATGTGCTCCCTCAGGGCCTCTACACAGGACTTTGGTAAGAATGGGTTGCTCAGTGCCCCCAGGGGTTTTACGATTCAACAATGAATTTGGGCTGCTGTAGGGGCTGCTGTGGGAACTGCTGCAGCCTGCCCAATGTGGTCTCTGTGGCTGCTGCCTGAGGCCAGAGCTATAGGAAGGCCCTTCTCCCTTCCCGGCCCGCTGAAAAAAACCCTGTCACCGACCTTTGGCACCTGTGGGTTGAGGGATCTACAAACCTGCTGCTGCTGCAACTGGGGATTCCACAACTGGAGACTCCACCCCTGAGGTGTCCTCCTCCAGAGCTATGCTCAGCCAAGGCTGGGCTGGGCTCCATTCCACGTCCGGTGCAACAAACATTTCCCATGGGCCTTTCAGGTCACCCTGCACTGGAAATCTCCTCCACTCTGTTGTTCTCCCCTTCTGCTGCTCCAGAATTTGTTGAGAGCCCCTCTCTACAGGTATTTTATGGACTATGTGGGGAGAACCTGCATATGTGTGTCTTTCTACTCTGCCATCTTGGTTCCTCCCAAGGCTTGTGTTTTATCCAAACTCCATGCTTTCCCTCAACTTGTAGCACAGAGTTCTGTACCCAGTTGGTGTTTCCTAATGGTTCAATGAACTAGGTGCGATATAATTTGAAGTACCTAAATCCTTACTGAATAATAAAAGAGATCCAAAGAGATGAGATTATGAATCCAGATGGGGATTGTCTTCCACTAACTACAGTAGTTTAAAGGTTAAAAGTCAAAAAGATGCTCAAAACTTTTAATTAATCAGATTATTACCACTAAAGGATAGAGCTATTGTTTATTAACTAAAAGAATAAAATGAAGGGAATCTCTTATTTTAGCTTTCAAACTAATCACTGAATTTAATTCCCATGTTTTGGAGATACACAAAGTACTTTCAACCTGCATAGTGTCAACATTTTACTGGCACTGTTAGCAGGATGTTCCATCTGATTCATCTGAGTTTCGCTGCTTCCTTCCCTTATCTACCCTTTGGTTGGGGAACTAACAGAATGTGAAATTAGGATGCTGATAGCAAGGGGGTTGGGAAAGCATGGAAATCCAAAGGCCTGGTTCATCTACAAACCACATAATCAGTCCCTTGATAATTAAAACTTGGTTATAATATGGACAGAGTCAAACCCTCAGGGATAGAATCACAATTTTTTAGTTGGAAGAGACCTTAGAGATTACCTCTTCCAATATCCTCATCGCACAACTAAGGTCCATTAAATTGAAATTACCTGCTCAAGGCCACTCAGCTAGTTAGCAACAATGTTAAAAGGCTCCTCAGATTTTTAAAAAGGAAAATTATTTTAAAGCTCCAGAATTCTTCTCTATGATTTGACTTAGGAGGTGGTTAGGGGTTTCTTCAAGCTATTCAATTGAACTATGCACAGGGAGCTTCATAAACATTGTCCATATCACTCACTGACCATGGTCATGACAGGTTGTGTTCAATATTTCAACAGTGATTCATTAACATAGTGGTTAAAAGCCGTGAGTACCTTATTTATTGTCTGATCCTCACAACAACCTTATGAGAAAGTACAAGCATAATTGCTCCTCTTTTTCAGATGAGGATAAAAATTCAGGTTAAGTGAGTTCCCCCAAAAGGCACATAGCTAGTAAATATTACGCCTAGACTTGAACGCAGATATTTTCTCTCCTTTCTAGTGCTCTTTCCACTATTCTATGTTTGATTCTTCTTCCAACATTTTCTACCATGGCTCTCAAACCAATTGGAAGGTCTTTGTGTTATAGTGAGCATTTATATAGTGTCTGAAGGTACATATATACTATCTCATCTGAGCCTCCTGACAGCAATCCTAAAAGTTTAGTGCTACTATTATTATATTATTCTTAATATATATAATATATTAAAATATATCTAAATATATTTAAATATATAATATGTAATAATATTATATTATTTTACAGATGAGGGAATTGAGGTTGAGAGGTTAAGTGACTTGCTGAGGGTCACACATTAAGTGCCTGTGGAAGCATTCCAGCTTCCTTCCTGACTATTAGCTCAATGCATCCATAGACAAGTCCATTTACTTCATTTACATTCATTTCAACAACAATGGTTCAAGTACCTACCATGTACCAGACTCTGTGTTAAGTGCTAAGGAATTAAAGATAAGAATACCAACGTCACTACCCTCATGGAGCTTATGATCTGATAGATGGAATATGAGAGGCATACAAGTAGGTATAATGCAAGGTAGAATTGATTGGGGCAAAGGAAAAATCATCCAGACAAAGTCTATTGAGAAAATTTTAGAAGTAAAAGATCACTTTTAATTGGAAAGTGTAGGAGAGAACTGAGGAAAGCTCTTTGGAAGAGTGGATGCCCATCAATTGGAGAATGGATGAACAAATTGTGTTTTATATTTTTAAGGGAATACTATGATACTGTAAGAAATGGCAAGCAAGATGGTTTCAGAAAAACCTGAAAAGATATATAAATTGACGCAACATAAAGGGAACAGAACCGGGAGAACATTATATACAGTAACAATATTGTAATGATAATCAACTGTGAAAGACTTAGCTGCTCTGATGAATATCATAATCCACAACAATAAAAAATAATTGCTATCTGCCTCCAGAGGGAGAACTGAAGAACCCTGAGTTCAGATTGTGGTATACGTTTTCTTGTTTTGGTTTGGTTTTTTGGGTTTTTTGTTTTGTTTGGTTTGGGTTTTTTTTGTTTTTGGCAACGTGGCTAATAAGGAAATATATTTTGTATGACTTCACATGTATAATGACATCACATTGCTTAACTTCTCAATAGATAGGGGAGAGGTTGGAGAGAGGATTTGGAGAATTTGGAACTCAAAATTTTTTAAATGTTTATTTTTTTTTAAAAGGCAAAGAAATAAGTTGGTAAGGAGAAGTAATATGTTCCTGCCTTGAGGGATGAGTTGTATGAAATAGATGAAGACAAGATGACATGAGCTAGTACTCTAGTTTAACTATAGCTCACAGCCTTGTGCTCTTGACTGTTTGCTATTCTCCTGGGGCAGCTAGGAAGCATAGTGGATACAGTACCAGGCCTAGAGTCAGGAGAACTCATCTGCCTGAGTTCAAATCTGTCTTCAGACACTAGTTACGTGACCCTGGACAAATCATTTAACCCTGATTGCCTCATCTTTAAAATGAGATCGAGAAGAAAATGACAAAAATGACAAAACTCTCCGTATCTTTGCCAAGAAAATCCGAAATGGGATCACCGTCACCCATGACTGAAAGATGACAGATTTGCTAGCCTCATTCTTGATGACTCCATCTGACCTCCAAGATACTGAACTCTGCCCTAGAGCTGTCATGCTGCCTGTCACCTTTAACCTTAGCTGTATTTCTTGCCAGGACTCAGTCTCAGGTAGCACTACTCTGGTTCTTCCAGCTTTGTCTGTTCCCCTGGTATTTCCTCACCTACCTACATGACCTGTTTGACTAGAATGAAGAATGTATTCTATAGAGGGGAGTAATTCAAGGCTCCATCAAGGTATCTGGACTGGCCCTTCTGGCCTCTTCTAATTAGCTTTACTCACTCCTGCCTATACCCTGTCATGAGGTGACAACATGGAGATTCTAATTCTATTCTCACTATTTATAATAGACATAGAGGCTAAATGTATAATATCATTAGAATAGAGAATTCCCAGGAGAAGAACATACTTCCCCAGTGCAAGTTGACACTTTTCTCTGAAATCGATCATCTTACTTACCTAGGCCTTTGAGTGACTTGTTCAGGGTCACATAGTTAAGATATGTCAGTCAGGACTTGAACCCATTCATCCTGGCTTCTAGACTTCCTCTCATGGAGGCATAACACTTCCCATTTATGTGGTAGTTTACATAGAACATTTCATTTGACACTCATAACTCCATGAGTTAGATACCTCAAGTATCATAGAAATTTTATAGATTAGGAAAGTTCAGAGAGATTAATTAACTTATCCAGGACTACATAGCTTCTAAGAGTTGGAGGTAGCAGTAGGGGAGGGACACCATAGAAAGGGAGAGATGGACAAAATCATGGCACTGGAGTACTGAGGAGGTGGGAAAGGTTGGGGTCCAGAGGAAGAGAGACTAGAAGACAGGATGAAAAAATATACATCAGGACAACAAAAGGCTGTCTTGAGGAAAGGGATACATGAGGCAACTTATATGGAATGTGACTAACATTCTAATGAAAAGGAGAAAAAAATCATTTGCTGAAAATGAAAATTAAGGAGAAAATGGGCATCACTGAAGAGAAATGCCACGGAATAATTAGGATGATGGGGTCCATTAGAGAGGCAATGAGATACAAATTAAAGGAGAGTGGAGGAACAACAAGGGCCAGTTTGAAATTGGATTGAGCAGTGTAAATCTACAATGGGCCACGTTTGTTCAATTTTGCCTTTTTTACCCCATAAGCACTGTCTGGCCTGGGAGAAGAAGGGTAGAGAGTAGACATTAGGCATAAAACAGGACTGAGAATCAGAACCCCCATACTCAGTAGAACTTTAGAAGGATGTAGACATCCAAAGCAATAAAACATGTCCTTGGAGCGTAGGAGATTGGGAACTTGTATATAGTGGAAATAAGGACCAATAATAAATGGGTTTTGTGACTGAAGATGCATGCTTGGTCAGAGAAAGAGAATCAGGAGTTAAAGACCTCAGACTGTAATTGATGCCTTATGATGATACAAACAGAGCTATAACCAAGACTACTAGGTGGTACAATGGGTAGAGTGCCACGTCTAGAGTCAGGAAGACTCACAGTTTCCGAGTTCAAATCTGACCTTAGATACTTACTAGCTTTGTGACCCTGGACAAGTCACTTTGCTCTGTTTGCCTCAGTCTCCTCATTTATAAAATGAGTTGGAGAAAGAAATGGCAAACCACTCCAGTATCTTTACCAGGAAAACCCCAAATGGGGTCAGGAAGAGTTGGACATGACTGAAAGGACCAAATCCAAACAAAAGACAAAGCTAGGCTACTTATCTTTTGGCCACACAAATAGTTCTCTACTAAATCTCCAGTGCCCCCTGCCCCGACATCAGCAGTATAACCAATTCTCCTCTTTCTATCCCAGAACACCAGCACCTCCATCTCATGATCCTGTTACATCATTCAACCTTACATCCTGTCTATGGTTCTTTTGCTTAGGACAAGCACATTATCACCACATGCTGAGTCAAGAGGAGCAGCAGCACTGTGACCCATTTGACTATTACTACTTTTCTACTTCCTCTTTGGGAGCTTGTGTATCATCTGATGTGTGGAAGGTGTGGGGAATGGGGATCTCTAGGTTCAGAGGATAGACCATCCCCTCCCACTGTGACTGTATCCAATTTCAAGTAGCTTATAGAAGAGTTTATTTGTTGATTTAATGTTTGTTCATTTGTTTGATAAATTTATTTATTTATTGAAACATTGTGTTTGCCACCCAAAATGCGGCCTTCAGGTCTTCCTGCATCTCAGGTGAGATCTTCCTATGCTCCCTTCCTTGTTAGCAGCTTCTTGAGAAGTGATCTGTTAATAGGAGAGCTCTATGATCTCTACACCACCATCCTCCTATTGGGCAATGTCCTGAAATCTCTTCTCACATGAGGAATTGTGTCTCAAGGACAGAGAATCAAAAGGCAGATTTTATAAATAAAATAATTGAAGTACAAGTGCTAAAATGACTTGTCCAGTAAGTGCCTGAGGCAAGATTTAAAGTCAGACAGTCCTGACTAAGACCCAGACTCATGGAATAGAAAGAAAGCCAGTTTGACTGAATCATAGAGAGTGGGAAGAGGAATCATATATAATGAGGCTAGAAAGCTAGTTTGGGGCCAGGATATACAGGGATTTAAAAGCCAGACAGAAGAGTTTATATTTCATTGTACAGCTAATAGAAAGCCACTGGAGTTTATGGAGTAGAAGAAAGACTCAGTCAAATGTGCACTTAAAGAAAATCCATTTGGCAGCCATGTTGAAGATGGTCTAGAGCAAACAGAGACTTGAGGCAGGCAGACCTATTAGGAGGCCAATGCAATATGCTAGGTAGAGGTAAAGAAGGCTTGAACCAAGTGATAGTTGTGCAGGGAGTCAGATAGAGGTAGAAATGTGAAAAGTTTGCAACTGACTGGATTGAATATGTGAAAAATATACAAACAAGAAGGTTGCAGTTAATGCGGGCAAAAGAAATAGGAAAATTTAGAAAAGAACTTTTTTTGGGGGGAGGTGTTGAGTTCTGCTCTAAACATTTCTGATTGAGATGTCTCAGTTCAGTTGGAACATCCACTTGAGAAGGTGGGGTGGACAGTTCAAGGGAGAAATTTGGGATAGATTAAATAATATGCATCAAGATGATTATTAAAGCTATGATCATTGATAAAATCTACAAGAAGATCAAGAGAGAAAAGAGGACCCAGGAGAGAGCCTAAGGAAATAGTAGTAGAATGTAATATAGATCATGAGTTAGAAAAGGAATCTGATAGATAGATAAGCAAGAGATTTGGGAGAGAATATTCAGAAGAGAGTGATAACCAGTATCAAAGACTACAGAGGTTGGGAAGAATGAGAAAAGAGCATCAAATGATTACTAAACAATCCTTAGTAATTTTGAAGAAAGCAATTTCTGTTAGCAAGGATCAGAATTTAAAAATATCTCAAAGGAATAAGCTGCATTAATTAGTATGATGTACATATGCTCAAAGGAGAGATAGGATCAAACTTTTTATTTAAAAGTAAAATTATATCACTTGTAATTACTAGTATTTAAAGGACATTTACACAGAGAGGAAAATTATAGTAAAATTGTCAAAAATTATTTTTACAGTTATAAAAAAAATCTTGTCAGTTGGCATACCTGGACTTTCTATTAAGTGATAATGTTTTCTTCGATGATGTTCCACAGTCCCTTTTTTCATGCTTCCTTCACCCCTTCCATGCCCAATGATATCATGTTGTCCCTTCAAATACCCAGGTTTTTCCTCCTCAGAAACCTATCCTGGACCTGACTATTATAGTAATGTCTCCTATTCCACACTTTGCTTTTTCCCTTATTAAAGTTTACCTTTACCAGTCCCCCAAGATGATGAGCTTGCCAATCTCTGGCAAAACTAATTAATTCCAAAGTGCTAATGGCCAATAACTTCTAAATGAGCTATGCATCTAAAGAGATGAACAAGTGTACAACTGCATAGAAATTTCTATTTGTGTTGCAGAAGGAGATGCTAAAAAGGCAATTAGAACAAACAATCCAAAGAGAAAAAGAAGTGTTGAGGGAATTAGCACTTCCTAATAACATTTAAGCAACTAAATACTTCTGATTTCTCAAAGTGGGGATAGGCTAAAAAAGATGATGCCCCAAAGCCCCAAAGCATGAGAAAGAACCAGTAGGATCATAATCCAGAAGGGATTCTGGGTAAATGAAAATTGTTTTGTGATTCAAAAAGAAACACAGAAATAAGGCAAAGGTTGTATTTAGTAATAGTTGAGTTTAATGATAAAAGTACCCAACCATATCTATTTATTTACATCTTTTAAAATTTTGTTCTTTATTTTGTAGTCTTGTTTGCATGCATATTATATATAAAACACTGTGATATTAAAGCACTATATACATTCTCATTATTGTTGCAAAACAAAGGTAGTGATTGGGAATTTGTCAATTTTTATACGCTTATTTTCATAATGAACTATGCTTCTTTAGCAAAATATTTAGCTAGATTACTTTCTGCTTCTCCTGTCTCATTCATTCCCACCTGGAAAAGAATAATTCCTAAACCTACATTGCCAGCCCCAAATCACCTGAATTTCAGGCATAAAATGCAAGAAGAAAGTTTAAGTTTCTACAAGGTTTTCTCAGAACTAAGGCACACAGTAAGAGCTTTGCCCTAGCTTGATGATTAGTCCTTGGATAGAAAATGTGCCCTGAGCTGGCAAATGTTAAGGGTGGCACATTGGTCTTGGATTGTAAGGAAGAAGATAGAGAGAGAATAACATGGTGGTAGGACAGCAATGAAGCAAGACAAAATTTTGCTTCTAGAAGGGAAACAGCTCAACTGTGACTGTGGCTCAGAACCAGTTTCAACTCCATTTCACAGGGTTCCTGGGCAAGGGAGGGGAGAGATCAAAGGCCATGACTAGAGGCCCCAAAAGGTAGCCTAGCCTAAGAATGGGGAGGAAAGAAGTCCTGGCCTGTAATAAGTAGTTCCCTCAGTGTCAAAAGTGGCATCTCTCAATGGTCCATCCTGCAATCTATTCCACCCCTAGGATAAAGACAGTCTGGGGTAAAAAAACATTCTGGAAAATGCCTTACCTCTATATACCTACAATTAGCCTATGAGAAAGAGGATCTTCAGATGGGGTGACTAAGGAAAAGAACCAGGGCCTTGGTCCCTACTAGAAGACTGTGACTTCTTAGGGATACCTTCACCTTCTGCATTTCAGGGTTTTGTCCTGCCGGGCTTCCCCCACCTTCCCACTGCTCAGTATGCAGGACCATCAGGGCAAAAAATGTGATGGGCCACAGGAAATACTGGGATGTCCCATGAGGCAGTAGAGGCCCATTTCAGAGCCTCCAGTCTCTCTTCAGCTCAGAACAGGGGCTGATGGTAATCAGGGAGATGGTAATTAATACCTCCCCAGGCCTAAGGACTCTCTGCTGCCCCTCAGTACAGCCTGCCGGAGGAGAGGGGTGGGCAAAAGGGAGCATAATATTTCAAGGAAAGCAAATTGGGGAAGGGAAACAAAGCCACAGCCCTCACTAGAGAGTTATGCCTTCCTGGTGACTTGCTCTTTCCCTTGAAATTTTTCCTTCCCTAGATTCACAAACTTACCTAAGACTAAACTGGAGGCGGAACAGACCCCCTTCCCTTTCAGCCTATCTTGCCTCATGAGACCAGGGGCTGTTGCTCAGAAGGGATCAAATTTCAATAACTTGACCAGAACTCTGGCTGGGGCGTCAGGAGACCAAGTGCTTTTCTTTAACATAGATTCTAGACCTTGTTCTTCTCTTCCATAAAATGAGGGAATCAGAGAAGGCAGTCTCAACAGCTCCTTGAAACTCTAACAGCTCATGATGAAGATTTTGGTTCTGACTCCATCTACACCAATTCATCCACAGTCTCAGCAAGAGATGAATACACCTTCTTTGGTCAAGTTAATTCTCCTCTCCAAGGTTTCAGTTTCCTCTTCTAAAATGAAAGTCTTGGACTAGTAGGTCCTTGAGCTCCCTTCCAGCTGTCACGTGATACTTTGAAGGGTTTTGTACATGGGTTTTAGGGAGGTGGTTCCACCATTATCTCGGCCACCTCCCCAAAAACATGTCTCCTGAAAGGCTAGAATTTCTTCTCCACCCCTAGCCTCAGTGGCCAGGCATCTTGAACACCAAGTATGAAGAAACAATATCATCTTAGTACCGAGTTACCAAGAATAATTCGTTGAAATATAAAGTTCTCAGATGGCTTGTTTTTGAGGTAGGGGAGGGGCATAAGCATGAACAGCTTTCCTAGTAGCTGCCTGCCTGGGTCCCAAACTGCTTCTGCTCCACTGAGTGGAATAATAAATTATTGGTGGGTCACCACCACCATCTTTCATGCTGCTTACCCCAGTTCTAAAAATTCTAAAAATTCCTAGGTATGGCACTGATAGGGCTGTCCTTCAAACCTCACATTTATAAAATGAGTGCCAATATTACCGAATCTTGAACCATTTCTCCTTTGAGAGTCACACAATATGCAACGATGACTCACCCTTCTCTTCTCCACTCTCCCCACCCCTCAGAGTCATGAAGAGAAAAACCTTTCCTCTAATTTCCCTTTCATATTCTCCCCTCCAATAAAGCTGATGTACAATTCAGATCATTTGTTTACCTAAAGCTGCTAGTCTATACAGAAACAACAGAAAGGTGTCATTTAAGAGAATGCATGGCCAATTCCCAGTGTAGATGGAAAGGAAAAACACTGCAAGTTCCCTTCTGGAACCCTCCCCCATCCCTCCAACCACACATACATCCCATCTTGCCCCCAATTCAAACTACATCTGCTGCAGACATTCCTTTGTGGCTTTAACTACAACTCTGGAAGGTTTGGAGTCTCTCCTCTGGGAAAGAAAGAGTTTGAAAGGCCCTCAGAGACCAGTTAGCCCAGCCCCACTGCTGGCTCCTTTCATTCTATTTCACAAAATAAAATCTTGGTATGACCTGCCCAAGACCTAACTCCATTTGTGTCTCAGCCAAATCAGACTTCATCTAAGTATTGGGGACCAACTCTCCCACCACAGCTGGCTTAAGAAAAAGGCTTTCCTGGGTTTAGATAACTGAGCCCAGAGTTTCTGAAAATGGTTGTCTGTAAACCACATGAAATGCTTTTGACACTGTTAACTGTACCTGTAGGTGGCCCCTCCTCCCATCACATGGCTGACAGCAAACCCCTTCCCAAAGGAGGTACCGATGGTTGTCTGGGAGACTTGGATACCCAGCCCTTCACTCCCAGTGGTTATGCTCTGCTTCCAGACGTTGCTCTCCTGTGTCAGGAAGAGGCAAGGGGCCAAAGGATCAGATTTCACAGTCTCTTAAGACCTGGCCTCATGTGTCACACAATGAAACATTCATACACCCGTTAAACCGTTACAGCAGCCTGGCACACCCATGTTCAAATGTAAATAGTTCACTTTAATGTTGCACTGACCCTGTCTTTCTCAGCTTTAGGATATATGTAAACTGTTTGGTTGCTATAGATAGTTACTCCCATCCACAAGGAATCACATTTTAGCATATTTTGCTTTAAAAAAAGAAGACATTCCTATCTTAAAAGAAAAGAATAGTTTTTCAGGTTCAAAGCCATCTTTCAGACAAAAATAGATTAAATCTGATCCTCTCTTTTGTATTCAGGAAGATATTAGCTAAGTACCATTTAAAAGGTCTGGGCAAAAGTGTGAAACAAAGTTTATTATCCATACCAACCCACCTCAACGCAACTCTCCTTTCAGGAGGTATAGGAGAGTTCCTTCTCCTTTCCCCCACCTCAAACCCACCCCTTAATTGTCTTCTGGCTTTTTTTGATGCCAGGATGACATAAAGCACAGTTCAACTGAGTAGAACTTAATCCCCTCTAAAGAGAGTCTTCAATCTCCTTCTCCTCCACCCTGTCTTCAATCTAAACTAACTGATCATCTTTTCTATTTCTTTAGGGACCCACTAGCAGGGTCCTATGATCTCTCACACAGTTATTATCAAGAGCATACTGAAGGCCCTAAATATCACTCAACTTCTGGCAAAGTTACCCTCACCCAACTTTTCTGTCTTTGTACTTAAAACCTCAGTCAACTGATGGCATAATTTGGTGTACAAGACGTACCCAAGGATGTGACCATCACAAGGAGATATAAACACAGACTCAAAAGGAAGCAATTTAGGAACCCCAGGTTCTCCTTTCCCTACTACTCAATCAAAAAGAGGTCTCACCTCTTTCTTACTCTTTCCTTCCAGTAAACCCAGTTCTGCAGCTTTGCAATAATGGGCCAGTCTAAACACCAGCCCAGAGGATCTGGATCTCCCTGTTTTTATGAGCTGCCTACCTGCAGCCTCAGGGTGGAAGAAATATATATTTTTTTCTCCTCCAGGTAACTAACAATAACTACTGCCTTTCTGCTCCCACAGATAAATTGCTTTGCCTCCTCAGTCATGGTATTAGTATCACAAATCTAAATCCTGTGCCCCCTAAATCTCCAGAGAAGGGATGCTTATATATTTCTCCTTATAAACCTTGTAGGGGAGGGGAAAGTGAGGTAGGTTGGGGAACTAGTTTATGTGTGAAAAAGGTTCCCATTTCTTGCCACTGCCTGTCCATCTCCTTCTCCTAAGGCAGCAGCATGACATCTGTAAAAGTGACTTAGGAGCTTTTTCCATGTTCTGTACCTTTTCTTTTAGGTGCTTTTCATTTCTGCCCCACTGCTGACATGCTGAGTCCAATGTCCTCTTTGTGTTTTCAGGAATCTATTTGGAGCCATAAACCACAGGTTTCTTACCTTGTTCTCTTTCTATGTTGTCTCCAGTTGAGGAACAGCTTTATCTCCTAGAGGCTTCTCCTACTTCCATGGCCACTTTCTTGGCCAAACATTTTTCCCCCTATTTTTTCCAATTACATGTAAAGATGTTTTCAACATTCACTTTTATAAGATTTTGAGTTTCAAATTTTTTCTCCCTCCCTCCTCAAGACAGCAAGCCATCCAATAGAGGTTATACATGTGAAATCATATGAGACATATTTCCACGTTAGTCATGTTGCAAAAGAAGAATCAACAAAAGAGGAAAACCACAAGAAAGAAAAACAGTGAAAATAATCTACTTCCATCTGCGTTCAGACTCCATAGTTCTTTCTCTGGAAATGGACAATATTTTCCATCATGAGTCTTTCAGAATTGTCTAAAATCATTACATGGCTGAGCAGAGCCAGGTTTATCAACGTTGGTCGTTGAACAGTGCTGACTTTTACTGTGTACAGTGCTCTCCTGGGTCTGTTCACTTCTCTCAGCCTAAGCCTTCTCAAGTTTTTCTGAAGTCCACCTGCTCATCCTTTCTTCTAGCATGGTAGTATTCTGTTACATTTATATACCACACTGTTCAGTCATTTCCCAATTGATAGGCATCTCCTCAATTTCCAATTCTTTGCCACTAAAAAAAGAACTAGTATAAATATATTTGTCCAGGTTAGGATATAGCCCTAGAAGTGATATTACTGGGTCAAAGGGCATATGCAGTTTTATAGCCCTTTGAGAATAGGTCCAAATTGTTCTCCAGAATGGTTGAATCAGTTCACAACCCCACCAGCAATGCATTAAGGTCCAACATTTTCTCCAACATTTATCATTTTCCTTTTCTGTTATATTAGCCAGTCTGATAGGTGTGAAGTGGTACTTCTGAGTTGTTTTAATTTGCATTTTTCTAATCAATAGTGATTTAGAGCATTTTTATATGACTATAGTTATAATTTCTCCATCTGAAAACTTTGGCCCAAGCTTCTTACAAGTAAGGTTGATAAAGGGAATGTCAATCATTTCAATCATGCTATGAGATCTCTTCTAGGTTTAAGCCCCTGTCACCCTTCCTCCTAGGTGACTTTGGAATGTTGCTTTGCTGCTATGGCAGATCCATACCCACATGAAGGAAATACATTTTTCTCGTCTTCAGTCCTGGTGCCACCAAATAGGCCAATATGGTGGGACATTGGAGGGATAAGGTTTATCAGCTTAATCCCACCTTTCTTCTGCTTTCCTAGGAGTTCCTTTCTATTGTCCCAGCACTAAGCTCACCTCAGTGTCAGATCAGAAGCTTACAGATACTGCCTTCTGAAGCACAGGAATGGGAAAGGCTGAGAAGCCTCTCATTGGCAAAGGGCTCTGGCCTGTCTGACTTTCAGTGTTCTTTACTTGTCTGGTGGCACACTCCACTCATCGTGACCTCAAATTCACCTCTTCTTCTAGTCTTTCAGGCTGGCATTTAGCTAGGTGAATAAGTCTATTGACTTCCCTGATGATCTGGAGAGAAGTTCTCTGCTAACTAGTTTTGGAAGTACTTATTTAGTGTTCCTTTTTTTAAATTCCCATAGACCTGGCTCCTTCCAATCTGAAATATTGACAGGCTGCATCAATGTATGTCAATCCGGGTTTCTCTACCTGCTTTACATTCAACATTGAAGGTACAGTAGTTCTCTTTTTGCAAAGATATCCAACCATAAAGATCAACCCTCATTAAAAGGCTTCCTTTTTCCCAGCATAGGCATCATCCAATCAAATCCATTGTTTCCATTTTCCCTATGATGAATGTCATTTGCGTCCAATCAATGGGAAAAGTTCAAGGCTGAGCCCAAAAGACCAGATGACACTAATGCTCTTTCTTCCTTCTATCTCTTTAAAAAAGGAAGAGGTATAATTGTTGGCTCAGGAAGCACCAGAGAAAGAATTGTGGAAGGCCTTGTGAGAGGCTATGATTATATAATGAACCCTACAATCAATGCTTGTCCCTGCAGTTACTGGTCTAAGCTTAGCACTCCATTCACTAAACTATCCAAGTGAAGAGAAAATGTGGAGATGACACCATGATATGCTGGGTGTTACTAGTGTGAGAACCTCATGATCTCCAACACAGGCACACCCAAGAAAATAGACAAGGTGTTGTCAAGGACACAGCCATTTCTGGCCTTGTGCCAGGATCATCCATCACCTCTTCAGAAATTCTTATGATTGAAGTATCAGGTAACTTGAGGTATAGCCCATTGCACAAGACTTCCCCAAGGTCACATAGGGGAACATGAATGAAACATAAGAAAACTCATCCAGGAACTACAAACTTCCAGAGTTATACTGCTCTGCTAAAAAGATTCCTCACTTACTTCTCTTCTTTACCTACCTTCTAATACACGTACCACTGCAGCTACAAATACGTAAAAAGTGTGTGTGTGTATGTGAACAGAGAGAGAGAGAGAATTCTATATGTCTCTATGTAAAACATCTCCAGTAGTTTTCTAAAATATACTATTAAATATTTGTGACTATGTAGCAAAGAATGTGGTAATCACTATGAGTAAAATGGATTCACTAAAAACAAATCATGCCAAATTAACCCAATTTCTTTGTTTTAATAAAATTGGTTAGCAGATCAAGGTATGTAACATACCTTGATTCTAGGATAACATTTGATTAAAGTCTATTTTGATGCTTTTGTAATAAGATGCTATGATTTGAGTTAGTATAAATATTTTGTACATATTCAACAGGTACTGAGGAATGAATGCTTGTCAGCTTGGAAGAGTATTTCCAGCAAAGTGCCATAGACCTTTTATTGATGACTTAGATAAACGTAAAAGACATACTAGCAAAATTTTCAGATGAGAGAACAATTTCTACAATAACAACAATATTGTAAAGACAACTTAGAAAATATTTAGGAACATTAATCAACACAATGATCCATCACAATTCTAAAGAACTCATGATGAAACATACTAACCACCTCCTGATAGAGAGTTAATGGACTCAGGGTTTTGGGGGGGTGGTTTTTGAGATGGCCAATGTAGGAATTTGTTTTACTTGACAATAAATGTTTGTAACAGTGGTTTTGTTTTCCTTTACTTCCTCAGTGTGGGAGAAAAGAAGAGGGACTTGAAAATAAAATAAAATTGAATTAAAAAAATATTTTCAGGTGACAGAATCAAAATTCAAAATCATTAACACTAGAAATGACAAAACAAAATTAATGAGAATAAACGCAAAATCCTCTATTTGGGTTCAAAAACTAAATAGGCAAATATAGAAAGAGACAACAGTTTATATGAAAAAGCTCTGGAGGTACACATTGTGAATGTGTGCCAATAATGTGATTTAGCTGTTGAGCAAATTAATATCGGCTTAGGGATCATTAATATCAACATTGCCATTATGCTTTGTGATAGTTAGAATATGGAGTCATAGTATGTTACAACTGATAAACCAGAGTGCCTCTAGGGAATGATTAAGATGGTGAATGCTCTGGAAGTCAAAGCAGATGAAGAATAGTTGAAGAAAACAAGCCAATTTGTCCTGTAGAAGAGAACACCAAGGAAACACACATGACAGTCTTTAAGAATTTGAAGGTTACCATAATGAGAAAAGAGAGCAGACCTTGGATCGATGAGTCAGGTTTTGAGGGGGAAGATTTCAGTTCAACATAAGAAATGACTTTCTAACAATTAGAATTGTCCAACAGCGGAATGAGCTATTGCAAGATCCCTTTTCATGTGGGGAACAAATGTATTATGTGAGATGTCATAGAGAGGATTCCTACATCAAGTGTGGAGTTGAATTAGATGCTTCTAAGATTCCTCCCAACTGCAAGATTTTGGATTCTGATACTGCAGATGTGGTCTTCTTCATGCTATCTCCTTGACCTATCCACAAGGCTGTCTATGCTTAATATGCTTACCATGGATGGACCTGAAGCTTTATTTTATCTTCTTCTCTTTACAACATCCCTTCAGATGTATTATTCCTTTATGTCTCCTTCCAACATTACCCAGTGTAGCCTTATTTTGTTTGTCACTGTAGCTAATCACAAAATCTCAAGGTTGAAAAGATAATTTGTGACAACATAGGTCAGGTGTACTGACAACACGTGGCTCATACATACATACAGACCTACATCTGAAAGGTTTTAGCAACAATACAAGGTGGAATAGATCTTATGGGGTAGTATTCTGCTGTGAGTCTTAGTAGTGAGCACAACCCAATTAAGACCATACATCAAAGCCTCCATTCATATCAAGCAAGTATTTAAATTAGCTCTTCACAAGTGTGAAGAGTTAGTGTGTTCTAGTAAGACTGGTCCCATTTTGGGGATAATTCTATTGTGTATTACAAAACCCTGAGAAAGTGAAGTGATTGTTGTCTTCAAGAAGCTTGTAGAGACCTAGCCATGGTGGTTTGAAGTCTACCTTTCCAATTCTCTCCAGTCTTATTGTACATGGAACGGGAAATACCTTTGGAAGGGCAGTTAGTAAAGAGTTTATATAGCATCTGTGTGTCTTTGAGGCTCTTATACTGTCCACAGTCAGCTCAAACTTGAAACTCAAAATTGAGACTCAGAGAGAGGAAATGATTTTCCCATCATAGAAGTAGTATGTAAGAGAACTAGCATTTGAACCCTTGACACTATACTATGGCAGCCTCCTCTCAGAATGGTTATTGTACTTACAGTAAGGATCACACAATTTAGGGCTAAATTATTCCATAATTCCTTCTGATATTACTTTTTTCTCCTAGTCAGCACAAACATATCTTTGTATCCTTAACAGTGCCTAGCACTAGCACTAGCCTAACATAGATATATGTTTGTCACTTGATAAACACTTATTGATTAGTTTGGCATAGAAGTACATGGGAAACTGATATGTGAATGGTAGAATCCACATGCTACATGGCTCTGGGGTTGCTCTGATGTGTCCTCTGTTCAAGGATTATGTAATTTCAATGTGCATGAGGGAGGTAGTTTTCCTCATAAAACAAATCCACTCGTTTATGGGGGTGGAAGAGAAGTGATGATGGATGGTTCAGCTCCCACATGTAACTTCTCACTGACTGCCCATCGTGGGAATAATACAGACTGAACTGAGGAGTCCTCAGAACATCAAAGTAAAAGCTCTATGTACCTAAAAATAATCCTAGGAATACTGTAAGTATTTAATGAATATTGGTTGAAATGAAACAAATGTTACAGGATCATAAAATGCAATCTTAGAGTCTGAAGGGAATTTAGAGGTCATTTTGTCCAACATGTATTTATTTAGAGAGTAATTTGTTCTCTAACATCCACTAGAATTGATAATTCACCCTTGAAAACTTTGAAGGGGGAAGACACACTACTTTCTGAGGCAACTTATTCTACTTTTTTGTTGTTCAATCATTTTTCAATTACATCTGACTCTGTGACCCCTTTTAGGATACTGGAGTG
The DNA here is from genome assembly GCA_028658325.1 of Potorous gilbertii. NCBI lineage: Eukaryota > Metazoa > Chordata > Mammalia > Diprotodontia > Potoroidae > Potorous > Potorous gilbertii. The sequence goes on from CM053769.1 coordinate 553,793,305, forward strand.
ATTTTCCATTTCTTTCCCCAGCTCATTTTACAGATGAGGAAACTGAGGCAAACAAGGTGAAATGACTTGCCCAGGATTATGTAGCTAGTAAGTTTCTGAGGTCAGATTCTAACTCAGAGAGAGTCTTCTGATTCCAAATCCAGTGTTCTATTCACTGTGCCACCTACCTAACTAATTAGTACCTAACTAATTGTTAGGATTCTTTTTCTTTACATAAAGTCTAAAATAGTTTACATTTCAACCTTCCCCCACCCTCTCAAGTCTTCCCTTCTTCATGTTCCATGAAGACATGTCTTCATATCCTCACGCTTTCTTCAAATGACATAATTTCCAGGCATCTCATCATCCTGGTCCCCATCTTCTGAACATTTAAGAACTGGACATTATTCTTCCTTGCTAGGTAGTCTTCAATGGGGAAGAATACTCCTAGTTGCTTTCAGTCACCTTTCTATCACAGTCCCTCAAAGACAGTCACAGTGTCGCTAAATCACAGTTCCCTTAACTATCCTTCAAATGCCATAGTCAGCCAACCTGATTGCTTTCCTTTGGATATCCTCCAGCTTTTCACAATGGCGTGCTAATCAAGCATGGGATTTCAAAGTGAAGAGATAAATGCTCACACTCTATTCATCTTCCCATAGGGTTTACTGGAAGCATACAAATCAGTTAAGTGAAAACACTCAATCATGCAGGAAAGGTACAGAAAACATTTACCAATTCTTCTTTACTGTGCCTCACTGGGTACCTTTCTTTGTCTCAAGGAAATGAAATTGCACACATAACTGCACCCAGAGTTAGCCCTTTCCAGATATAGCGGAACAATTGGATGGCCAATGACTGTTAGGGGCTGTATGGTTTACACTGGAAGACGGCAAAGCAACCTGGAGACTTTCACAAGTATGGTTACCCAGTTGGTTTCTCATAACTTTTTTTTTCATTCTCTTTTCTAATCCTTGCCAATGGTTAACTCTTTAGTAGAGGAGGGGAGAGGGACATTTTTCAGAAATGAAGATAAAAACAAGATTTCAATAACGATTAGAGCAAAATAAGAAATAAACCACTTATTCACCAATGGAAATCAACAAAAAGCAAACATGGGGCAAGAAAATCTCTAGTATTTTTGAAAACACTCATCATGAGTAAGTCAGATAAGGCTAAAAACAGAAGTTTGTAGAATTCTTTTTTGAGTTGCAAGAGGAATCCATGGATAGTCATTTCCATTTTTATCTACTTTATAGCTTCCATCTCTGGAGAAGAAATCAAATAAAATATCAAATGTGTATCAAAGATGATGCCCAGATTTGAACGCTGTCCCTCCTACATGGGCTGACCAGGACAGAATACTTCATACAGAAATTATCACTTCTTTTTTATTCTAATCACTGTATTTCTCTTGCTACAGCCTAGAAAAGAGATTTTTTTTTTGGCTGTCCTGTGACACAGCTGACTCATTTTTTTAGTTTACAGGCCACTAAAACTCATGGATCATTTTCAAACTGTTTTCTAGTCCTACCTCCCTCATTGAACTTAGGCCAAAGCCTCACTTCATTAGAGTAGAAGCCAGGAGACTTAGTACCAGCCTTAGCTTTTCCAGTTATAAACAATGAGAGCTTAGGAAATTCATTTCACTTGCTTGAGCTTCAATTTCTTCATCTATAAAACAGGGAAATAATTCCTTCTCTTCTCACATCCAATGGCTGTGTTCTGGATCAAATGTGATCCTGAGTTTGAAAGAACTTTGTAAACTGTGAAGTGATGTGTAAATGTGAACTCTGTGTTATTTTTTTTTTGCTACCTCATAATTGTAGTGATCAAAAAATGATATAACATATACAAAAGTGGTTAAAAGTCATAAAGTGCCGTACAATCCAAAGGTTATATGGTGGTTGTTCCTGCCCCTGGGCTTGATCACAACTCAGGATGTCTTGAATTTTAAAATGGATGTTACAAAATTCTCCCTAGCAGATTTTATATCTATATCTATACACACATATACATATATCTACATATCTACATATCTATATATATGTATGTGTATATACATACATAAATGTGTATTTATTTGTATACATACACATATACATATAAACATATATATCAGGATTAATTCTTATTAAATTTCATTTTTAAAATAAATATAATTTATTTATAAATTATGTTTATATTTTATATAAATATATATTATTTATATATATTATATATATCATTTATATATATATAAATTTATAAAAAAATTATGTATTACATAATGTCACAACTCAGGTAAGTTATAATAGAATGCCATAATTCCAGAAGGGTTAAAAAATCCCCTAAATAAATTTAGAGATAAATATTTCAAGAATAGTTTTTGCTTTGAATTGAAGTGTTGTAGTAGGAAAGTCATTAGACTTTGAGTAATAAGACCCGGGTTCAAGTTCTGGTTCACCACTTGGTGATTATGGGCATGTAACTTGCCCTCTCTGAACATGTTTCCTCCTCTTCAAAAATACCTTTAAAAGTAGAGGGAAGACAACAATACCTGTACTATCCACCTCAGAGAATAGTAGTAAAAAAAAATTCTTATTAAACTGAAATGCCCATGAAAATGTGAAGTGCTATTGATTGGTATGTGCTAAGGATGATTAAAACGAGTTGCTGTTACATAAAGCTAATTCAAAACAGATGTGGCATGTTTTGTAAGTGAACAGACTGGTTAATGTGCCAGCTGCCAATTTGTTTGGAGTTCGTTCTTTAATGTTCCTTGGCTCTTGAGTCCTCATACAATTTATTAATTTTTTTCTCTTCTATAGTTCTTGCTACTCTGCCTGGTTTTCCTTAGGCTTCAGAGTCAGCCACATTTGTGGAGCATTTTCAAATCAAATTGGCCTGTTTTCTAGGCAGGTGGGTTTCCCCAAGTTTTCCAGCACTAGTATCACTGGATATATATTTCCTTTCATTCACCGCCAAAAGAATAAACTACCAGCCCTTACCTATTACCTCTGGAGTTTAATTTTAGAGATCTGGGAAGACTCATACACACACACACACACACACACAAACACACACACTGCCACCACCACCAAAAAATAAAAGCATCTACTTTTCACTGTCAGTAAAATTCCATGTGTTTTAGATTCTGTGAGCTAGAAAAATGAGTTTTAAAATAGGAGAATCGGGAGAGGTAGTATGATGCGAAAAATTATATGAACTGATCCAAAATGAGGTAAATAGAAACCAAAGGACAATGGATACAATTATTGCAACAATATCAACGGGGAGGGGGAGACAGAAACAAATGTAAGAGAAACCGAATGGTGTGTAATTATAAGGACCAAGCTTGGTCACCAACGATAAAAGGGAGAATCCACCTCCTTTTCTCTCTGCAAAGGTGAGAGTCGAGGCATATCATGTGTAGATATACTGCAAGACTCAATTGCTATGTTGGTTAGTTTTGCTGAACTCTAGTTCTCTATTTTTCTCCTGTTGTTATAAAGAATGGCTCTCTGGGTAGGTAAGGAGGAGGAATATGAAAAATGAAGGGGTATAAATACAAAGGACTTATTTAAAGGAGATGTAGCATGATATGTCAGGAAGAACATTGGTCTGAAAACCAGAAAACCTAGGTTCGGGTCCTAGCTCTGTCACTTGACAGTTATGGGACCTCGGAAAAGAAACTTACACTTCTGTTTTCTCATCTCTAAAGCGAAGGAGTAAGATTAGGGGACATCTAAGGTTCTTTTTAGGCAGCTCGGTGGTACAGAAGATAGTCTGGAATCAGGAAGGTTCCTCTTCGTGAGTTCAAATCTGGCCTCGGTGAGTATCTGGGTGACCCTGGGAAAGCCACTTAACCCTGTCTGCCTCAGTTCCTCATCTGTAAAATGAGCCAGAGAAAGGACTAGCAAATCATTCCTGTATCTTTGCCAAGACAATCCCACGTGGGGTTACGAAGAGTCAGACACGATTGAACAGCAACCAAAAAGTTCCTTCGAGGCTTGATATGCCATGATTTTAAGAGTCACTGGAGAACCGTGAAGGATGAGCGAGGAAGGTTTATCATCCTTTTGTGAATTAGTTTTACCCCCACCTCCCCTAGCTAGGATCTGTTGCACTGAGAGAGTGGTGGTTTTCCTTGGGAGGGAAAGTGGCTGAGTAGGTTTGTGTCGTGGAACATTTTAGAGAAGGACAAGCCTATGTGAGGAGCCACTGTAAGGAACTTTGTAAGAGAAGGAGAGGAGGGTCACTGAAAGGTTAAAGATATAGAGAAAGGGGCACGGAGAAACATGAGAGGGCACAAAATAGGAGGGGAAAGGGCGCCACTATTTTTAAACTTGACCTAGATCTGCTAAAGAAGATTTACACTTAATCTATTTGTGATGTTGAAGGATGAAATCAATTTTGAGTCCAGGACACTGAAGTAAAATAAAGGACATGTGAATTAGGAGGCTCGGTGGATAGAGACTGGACCTGGAATCAGGAAGATTTATGTTTACATCCAGTCTCAGATCCTTACTAGCTGTGTGACTCTGAACAAGTCACTTAACCTCTGTTTGCCTTAATCTTCCAGAGAAGGAAATGGCAAACCACTTCAGTGTCTTTGCCAAAAAACCAAACCAAAACAAAGCAAAACCATGGATGGTATGGTCCATGGTATCACAAAGAGTTGGGCATGAATGAACAGCATACAGGTGAATAAGTTAGGGCTAAAAGGGGGAAGCAAATAAGCACTTTTACAGCACCTACTATGTTCGGACACTGTGCTAAATATCTCATTTGATCCTTAACAGCAACCCTATAAGGTAGGCACTATTATTATGCCCTTTAGACAGCTGAGGAAACTGAGGCAGAGGTCAAGTGACTTTCCTAGGGTCACATAGTCAGAGGCCAGATTTGAACTCAGGTGTTCCAGATTCCAGGCCCAAAATGCTTTATTCAATGCTACCTAGCTGCCTCAAAAACACTCGGTCCTACCTACATACAGTCATGGTTTTGATCATGAATGTGGGGTAAGACTATTATGCCTGAGCCCCTGTCACCTATAGCAGGTATCATGAATAACAACATATAAAACCCAATGGATAAAAAATTTTATTTGAGACAGTGTGGTACAATAGAAAAATAGATTTAAAGCTGGAAGATCCAGGTTTGTATCTCAGCTCTGTGACTTATTAGCTATGATGTAACTTTGGCAAGTAACTTTACATCTCAGAGCCTCCATTTTCTCATCTGTAAAATGGGTATTAACACATGAACTTAACTGCTTCACAGGGTCATGAGGTAAATGCTTTTTAAGCCTTACAGTACCATGACAACGCAAAATTATCCTCTCTGATTCAATGGCTTTCCAGTAGATTCTAGCTCCTGTTTAATGTGCCAAGGTGATAGAATCCACTTTCCATTTCAAGGTGATTGAAATGCCAAACAATTGGGACAATCTCCCTAGGCCAGCAGAACATTTTTAGTATTTTAAGGACCCAAAGAGGCCAGGTTGCCTAGAGGACCCCCCTACTTCTGCCCCGTGGCAAAGCACATTATGTCTCAGGAAAGTCTCTAAGTATAACTAAAAGTTATGGATCGGTATTGGTAGGGGAAGTTTCCACATTGGAAGCTCTTTATGTAGATGAAATCATAGGTTCAGAAAAAGGGTGGGTGGGGGTTGGGTGGGTGGAGGTGACAGACGTGAGGAAGGAGTCAATTCCAAGTTGAAAACCTAAGAATGAAATTCCCTCTGTGGATACAGCTTGAAACATTTTGAGGTTTGACTTCATACTTCCTGGGCAACCTCTCCTTTCCACCTTTAGCCTCACAGAGCTACCTCCCTACCCTTCTCTTAGACTGCCCAGATCTCCTTAGAGGGGCTCCCCACTATCCCTGCTCTCCCCTAAAGTATTCCATGGCACAAGATGACCCATCCTTTTTCCCTCCCAATAACACTAAATACACTTGTTTTTGTTTTTTCTGTTGACTTTAGAGGATAGCCTTAGTGATTCTCTGATCTTTAGAGGTGCTGACTGCTAGATCAGTGCTTAATTTGGATCCAAAGTGCATTTCCATCTACCAATCCAGCATGTAATGGGAGTATTGATTTAATCCTTTGGGGCCCTGCCAAATATATGGCATAGTAGAATGGTTTTATCTTGGCTGATTCCATAGTTCCTTTTCCTTTAATTTTCTTATTAGGCATTTATAGGAGAGAGAGAGAGAGAGAGAGAGAGAGAGAGAGAGAGAGAGAGAGAGAGAGAGAGCCATCTCCAAATTTTTCAATCCAGATGTTATTTTGAAAGGAGAGTAACCATGGCACCACTGGAGGACAGTGAATCCTATGTCTCCTCATCCTGAGTCTCACTGTGAATATACCCTGAACTTGAAATGGAATAAACTGGTGCTTTGTGCTGGCAGCAAGAAGGTAGTGAGTCAGTTAATTAAGCATATGAGAGTGACTTGACTGACATTTCGAAAAGGGAAAAGAAGTCTGTGTTTCTGTTAAATCTGCTGTAGTCCATAAGAGGTGATTAAAACTTGCTCTAATAAAACCTTTATGATACTGGGGACTTTTGTCCCCTAGCTGGCACTCTGGCTGCCCCCCTCCCCAAATAAATGGAAACAAGTTAGATTTCTTCATCTAATAACTTTCTTGCCAGACTATGACTTCAAAATCAGGTGGGTTTAAAAAGGAATTTCCACCCATACAATGAGCTTGCCCTCTACTAGACAGACGGATCCCATTCTGCCCAGTGGGCAGAGGCCCTACATTTATGACTGTCATTTCTAGTATCAAATAACCAGCCACACTCCCACAATCCCATAGTGCATTTGTGGGCATATACAAGTCACAGGAAAAATCAGGCTGCATTTGAATAAAGGGATTCGTTGTTCTGGCTGCTGGCTTTTTTCATTGTCAGCCGCTCTAACTTCCTTCACAGATTATTTCAAACTTTTTACTTTAACTTTCATATAATCCCATGATACCAATATTGAGCCTCGTTCACAACCACAAAATAAAAGAGCAGATTGTTACAAAGCATGTTTAAAGCAGGATCAGGGCAAGCCATTAAAAAACTATTGAAGTTTGTCTTTGATACCCTCCCCCCTCCCCCTTCAGTGCTGTCCCTGCTGTATACCTACACCCCCACCCCCACCCTCCCCAGCCTTGTTCTTCTAACCTGTGTTTTATTTCCTTGGGCTATGTGATCCACAAATATCCTATCAAAGGATTCACGCATGATGTGTTAATAGTTCATAATAGCTTAATGTCCTATCCCATCAGATATGTTGGCATCTAATAGAGAACTCTAAGAAACAAAACCCCAGAGACTGACTTTCTTAAGGGAATTGCCTAATTCACTAAAGTTGGTGGGGAAGATCTTTTATGTTCATAAGGCTTAAATCGTCAGATCACAATATGTGAGTGATAGTTATCTGCCTCTTGCCCATGAATCTGACTGGTGAGAGGGAAAAGAGTTTTCCTTATGTAGTTAGGTCTTGTTCTAGTCAGGCAGACTATGCCTGTTTACTTTAAAGACCCTATTGTGGATCACATCAATGAATCCTAGGTATTCTGGGTAATAAAAACCTTCCTTCTTGGCTACCACTTTCATTCTAATAATATCTAAGTAGAGGATATCTCCTGAGTGGCTGCTACAGTCCTCACTGGGAGCTCTTCTTCAGGGGTGAGCAAGCTGCATAGAACTGCCCTCTCCAGAGAGTTCCTCTCTGCCTCCTTCTTTCTACTCACTTTTGACCATCCTATCAAATATGTCTACCAGAGATCAGGGGCAGAGATTACCCCCTAAGAAAATAAGAAAAAGACATTCTAATTCTAAGTAACTGGGAAATTGACTACTGACAAGAGTGAAAAGTAAAAAGTTTTCTAAATTTTTAGTGTCATTAAAGAATTGGCCTTCTGAGGCAGCTATGAAGTTGGCGCTGTTAAGGTATTATTAGTAAAGGGAAGGCACTGATATCTTAACCTAGAAAGGCAGAATTACTGATGCAAAGTCCTGAATGAATGAGTGGCTTGGATCCGTAAAACTGTCCCTCAATATTTGTTTAATGAATAGATAAATGAACGAGCCTCAGAAGGATGGGACTAAGTATCCAGGGACACAGATAATAACTTCTGTCATTTGGTTTAAAAGTTAAAAGATAGGAAAAAATTTGTAAATTTTAACTCTTTGAGAAATTAATTCATTAAAGTTTTAAAAGATATTTTAGTTGACTCATTAAAAATTGAAAATTAAAGGAATACATGATTTACTGTTGCAACAGGATAACTGAAGTTAATTCACAAATTTAGATGAAATTCAAACTAGTTGATGCTGTTACCACTTATTAGAAGTTCTAGGGGAAAATCTAGGTAGGAAAGAAGTTGAAACTATTGACAAATAGGAAGCCTGGAGAATTACATATGGATTTCATTATTCAAGCTCCCCTTTCCCTAAATATAAATGAGAGCTGCCATCTTTCTGTATGTAGCTGTAAGTTTATCCATGGAGAATTTCCAAAAAAGAAGAGACAGACCTCTTATTCCTATGGCATCTGAAGGTTGTGACCTATCCAAAACAACTAGCTATTAAGGGTCAGGATTTGAATTCTGGTCTCTTCATTTCAATTCCCTTCAGGAAACATAAATTATCCAGTTGCAACTGTAAATCAAAAAGATTTCAACTTTTAATTAATAAATCAACTAGAAATAACCTTGAATTGAAATTTAGCATATCTTTCATTTATTAATGTAAGCATCAAATATTATTCTAAGGGGGTCTATATAGACTTTGACAGATCGCTAAAGGGTTTCATGCAGCATAATACTAGTAAATATTTAACAACCAACTTTCCAAAAATATAAGACATAATTTTAAGTTTGGCCTACCTTATTAACATTAGCTCCATTACTTTAATAATCAAGTCCTGATTTGTATTGTTTTCAAGGTGTAAATGCCTATGCTTAAAATTTAACCATCAGCTCTCAAGAGTCAGTATGAACTGACTCTGGTACATCCCTGAATCCATGATATACACAAAAGATTAAGAAGCCCTAATTTGAGGGTGAAGAGGAATGGGCCCTGGACAGAGCCATGGTTTATCTTCATACATAGATGGCAGGACACAAATGATAAATATGAAGAGGAGATGAAGACAATCGAATTTGGAAGGGAAGAAGATAACCACAGAAAAATGTCATCAGTGCTCAGGGGACGGAAGAAGAATGTGTAGAGAAGGATGGAGGGGTCACAGTGTATATAGTATAGTATATAATGCTGCACAGAAGTCAAGAAGGATTAAAGACTGAAAAAGGTCATTGGAGTTAGCAATAAAGTCAGTCATTCAGTCAATAAACATTTCTTCATTATCTACTATGTTCCAGGCACTGTGATAAGCACTAGAAATACAAATAAAGACTAAAAAAATGTCAGTCTGATGGGGAAAACAACATGCAAATAACTATGTAGTTATCTAGTTGTAGATATAGTAGAGAGGATAAACTGGAGATAATCAATAGAGGAAAGTCACTAGAATTAAGAGGAATCCTAAAAGACTTCCTGTAGAAGGTGGACTTTCTCCTTTAGGAATCAAGGCCAAGGAAACTAGGAAGCCAAGATGAAGACAGAGAGCAAGGCATGCTTGGGAGAAAGTCAGTGGAAATGCATAGAAATGGGAGAGGCACAATAAGGAACCTAGAATCTCTGGTAGTTGGAAGTAAGGAAAGAGCTGGGACAATGGAGATGGAAGGAAGGGGAGGATGTTAGAAGGCAGGTTACAAAGAGTATTGAGAATTTTATGTTTTATCTTGAAGGTGATAGAGTTACCGGAGTTTATTGAATGGGGATGAGAGATTGACATGGATAGACCTTCACTTCAGGATGATTGCTTTAATGGTTGAATAGAGGTGGCTTATGATGGAGACTATCCAAGAGGCTATTGCAATAGACTAGGCTTCATGTGATATGGTCCTATACAGAATGGTAGCAATATCAGAGAAGAGAAAGAGGCATATACAAGAGAAGTTACAAAGGTAAAGAGAGGCCTTGAGAAAACATTTGATATGGGAAAGAGGGGTGAGAGTGAGCAGTTAAGGATGACACTAAGGTTTTGAGCATTGGTCAGTTGAAAGATAGCAGTACCTTTGACAGTAATAGGGAAGTTAGACAAAATAAAGGTTTTGGGGTGGTAGGAGGAAAAATAGACAAGTTTAGGACATATTGAGTTTAAGATGTCTACAAGACATTCAGTAAAAGAGATCACTGCTGACTTTGAGGGAACAGTTTCAGTCTATTGATGGAAATGTTGTAGGGGGTTAAAAAATGAATGGGAGCCCAAAAAAGTAAAAGCAACAAGTAGAGAAAGTTCTCCCACCCCACCCCAGTCCAAGAATTTGGTTGTGAAGAGGAAGAAGTTATACTATGATCATATGAGGATACTGGAATCAAGTGGAGGTTTGTTAAAGTTAGGAGAAATCTTAGCATCCTTGTAGGAAATAGGGAAAGGGTTAGGGAGGTTAAAAAGTAAGGAGAGAAGGGAAATACCCAAAGAAAAAAGCTGTCTGAGGAGATGGGAAGGAACATTAAGTAGAGGGCTTGTTTTTGGCAAGAAGGGTCACCTCACCCTCTGAACCTGGAGCAAAAGTGTAGAAGATGGGGTATGATTTGGAGGTTATTGGAAATGGGAAATTAGGGATAGAAGGAAGAATGTCACAGATAGCTTTGACCTTTTCACTGAAGTATGAGTCCAGGGCCTCTGCTAAGTGAGGGGAGAGGTAGTGATATAGATAACTGGATCAGAAGAGAAGTTCAAAATAGCCACTGTGAGGAATCAATCAAGGTACTAATTCAAAATGATTATATCAAAGCTGGGCTTGTGTAACAAGTTGGCAGTAGATCTAGCCAATATGGTTGTGTGCTTTCCTCCAGAAGCATTAGAGCCAGAAAGGAGAAGTTAGATGGTGGGAGTGATCTAAGTAACATTGTGGGGAGGAGGGAAAGAAGGGGTGGTGTCTGGAAAAAAATGATTCAGCAACTCAGTGGAGCAAGGAATCCAAGAGCTGATGACAGTGTGAACTTGAACTGGTTAACTAAAAGGTGAAGAGTTTAAAAAGAGATAAAGGTCTGGGACAAGTCAAGGAGGAATCAAGTTTCTGGAGGCTGTGGTGAGGATAGATCCTGTGTTTAGGAAGAGTGAGACAGAAAAAGCTGACAGAACAGGACATCATGTTGGGATGTACAGATTTCTGTATTAGGGACTACAGAGATGGATCACATGTGGGTGAGGAGGATACCAAGGGTATGACCATCCCTGAATGGGGTTGCCACGGAATGATAGTATAGAGTCTAAGAACTGGAAGGCAAGAATCTTTGAGGAGACATCAACATGTAAGCAAAATTCCACAAGTGTAAGAGAGTTAGTGGGAAGGACTGTGAACCAAGTACTGAACTCCCCAAGAAAGGAGGGAAAATACCCTGGGATGCAGATAGCGAACAACTACTAAGATCTGAATGCATTAAAAGTCAAAGAAGGAGAGAGGCTAGGGAGTGAAATGTGTTAAAGGGAGAGACTGAAAGGGTCACTGACAAACAAGAAACATTTCTACAGTTCCTTCTGTCCCAATGAGCCAAAGAGCCATTAGAGAAGGTATATTTATACTGGAAAGGGCATCAAGGCATGGAGAGTCTTCAGGAGAGTTACAAAAGTCTGTGAGTCCAAGAAGATGGGTGGAGCATGAAAGAAAGAGACCTAATGTGAATAACAATAGATTAATTTTACAATTTCTTCTAACCCTAAGGTTGTAGAATTTTATAGAAATTTAGATCTGGAAATGACTTTTGAAATGCTATTTTCAAAGCCCCTCATTTTACAGATTAGGAACCTGAGGCACTACTATGTTACATGAATTGTCTATGATCATACAGGTAATTTGTAATATGAAACTTTTCTTTAACAAATAAAAGCAGGCAGAAAGGAGGGAAAAGACCTGTGAAGAACCTCCCTCATTCAATGTAGATCAATATTTTTTTTGCAACTTCTAGTCTCAGAAAGTTGCCTAATCCTGGATCCACACAGTTTAAGAAGTGCTGAAGGGGTCAATAGTGGAAAAAAGTTTAAGAAATAGGCACTAAAGAACTGAGAGGCTAAGTGACCTTATATATCAATATCTGGAATTGAATGAATCCAGGTTTTTCCTAGCTTCAAGACTACTTTCTCTTCACTATTATTTTCTACTTTCAGTCAGAAAAAAAAAGGAATTCTCCAGTTTTGTTTTGTTTTTTGAAATCAAACTTTCAATACTTTCCAAGAGAAATGGCAAGAAGGAAAGTTAGCTATCATCAGTAACATTGCCATCAAATCAAATCAGTAAGGATTTCTTTTTAAAAAGAATTTTTGGAGGCAATCAGGGTAAAGTGACTTCCTCAGGGTCTCAGAGCTAATAAGTGTCTGAGATCGAATTTGACCCCTGTTCCTTCTGACTCCAGGGCAGGTGTTCTATCCACTGTGCCACCTAACTGCCCCGATGAGAATTTCTTAAATGTGCTTTGTGCCAGATGTTGTGCTAAGGGCTGGAGATACAAGGAAAACCAAAATCAAGGTCCATACCCCTAGGGAGTCGTTGTCATACCAAAACATCTCAAGTTTACATAGTACTTTATGATTATGAGATAACCTTACACATACCACCTTATCTCATTTGAAAGGAAAAACAATAAAAAGTATCAACTTCTTTTTCCTCAGTAAACCCCATAAGTTTAAAAATATTTTTGATTTATATGTAACAACTTGCTTAAATTTATAAGTACCCATCAATACATTAAAATATATTTTGCAACTTGTCAGCAGTTTTACAATGATCTTAATGAATTCCATGATATTCAATTAAGCACATACTGTGTGTCAGACACTTTTCTTAGTACTGGAGACACAAAGAAACAATTAAAACCATTCCTGTCCAGCAAGCATTCAGGTTTGATATAACCTTCATATACTGTCAAGGCTATCGAGACATAGTGTTTCCTTGAAGCAATCAGTCAGCCAGCAGTCCTGAACAAGGACTTTGATTCAGTAACAATATTATTCCTCATTGCTGTAATCAATCACGGATTCCTAGAACTGGAAAGGACTGTGGAGGCTGCCTCCAAATAGGAAGGGTTGTCCTGAGGAACAGGGATTAGGTTTATATTACTTGGCTCCAGAGAGACAGACTTGGGCATTATGAGAGGAAACACTTCCTAATAATTACAAGCTGCCTGACAGTGGAATATGGAGGTAGTAGACTCCACTCAACTGGAGGTAGGTAAGTAGAGTCTGGATGACCTTTTGTTAGGGAAGTGACTGAGAGCCTTCCTGCTCGACTATAGGTTGGAGTAGGTGATCTAGGACCCTTCACACTCTGAGGTTCTGCAAGGTCACCTACTCTGGGTCTTTATCAGATGGACAAAGCACAACGTCCTATAATTAGTCATCCAGTCATGGCTCATCTCTGAAGTATCAGGAAACTTACTCCCTCATAAGCAATACATTATACCATAGGATGGTTGTCCTTAAATTCCTCACTATATTGAGCCTAATTCTGCAGCCCTAAAACTTCTATCCATTGGTCAGAGTTCCTCCTCTGCAGTTAAGCAGGGTAAGTCCCTGATCTCTATTTCACCTAATAAATATTAATCTCTTTTATGTTCATCCACTTAAAAATGTATTTTTTTCAGATAGAACATCTGGATCCCTGATTTTTTTTCAAATAAACTAGCCCAGAGGTTAAGACTTGAGTCTCTAAACCACCTAGTATATATATATATATATATATATATATATATATATATATTAGGGATATCC
>CM053769.1:553807201-553834184 GCA_028658325.1 Potorous gilbertii
CGCCTGGGGTTCTTGCCACGGTCATTCATTGGTGTGTGGAGCTGTGCAGCCTTGGAGCCCAGAGCTAGATCAGGAATGCCTGGCTCTGCTTCTGATGTGTCTGCCAGTTGCCCAGGGCAGTGGAAAGCTCCCTCGTGGGCATAGTCTGCAGCTATCTCAAAGGGGTCCGTGCATTTCTCATCAGGACTTGATCCATCATCACTGCTCTTGGCATGGCAGAGAATCAGGGACCGGGAAATGGAACGAAACTTTTTGGATTTCCTGCTCTTCCCTGTATTGCTCGGATGCTCCATCTTCAGCGAGGAAGTGATGCTGCCCCTTTTCCTTTGCTGCTCCCACTGATTTGGCACAGACAAGGAGACTGCTTGATTGGGTTTTTCAGAAGCCTCATAAGGTCCTGGAAGAAAAAGGAAGGAAAAAAAAGGAGTGGTTAGTTGCTAGTAACTAACACAATCATTGGAAAATCCTGAGCAAACCAAATAAACAGAGCCTCTTCTGGACAGCAGCAGCCACATGGTGCCTCATGACTTAGACTGCTCCACTTCACTCTAGTGCTGGACTCTGAGCTCCCTAACCAACCCCTGCATCCTTCCTTGCTGCTATTTTGGGCTGGCTGGGACATTTGAGCAAATGTCTCTGGGTGTTACCGTACCTTCTGGCTCACAGACACAGTATGAGTAAGCCCCCAATGGACAAGATGGCATAGAACCACAGTCCCGAATCATTAAATGCTAGAACTAGAACAGACCTTGTCAGGGGCACAGTGGCAGAACCCTGTAATCAAATTTGAGAGGTCTGGATTCTGGTCCTGGATACGATCCTTGGTTCTGTGACATAAGGCAAGGCAATCTACCTCTCTTGGGCCCAGTTTCCTCATCTATAAAATTAGGTCTATACTAGATCAAGGATGCTCAACCTAAGGTCCATGGACCCCTAAGGGGTCCTTGTACAGATTTCAAGGGATATGTGAATTTGAATAGTAAAAATTACATCTTTATTTCAACAGAATTGATTTCCAATGTAATCCTATGTGTTTCAGTTTATAAACTTAAAAACATTCTGAGAAGGGGTCCATAGGTTTCATCAAATTGCCATAGGGGTCCATGAAACAAAAATGATAAAAACACCTGGTCTGGGGTGTTACACCAAAGGCCCTTACAGTTCTAACATTCTCTTCAATCTAGTTCACTGCTTTTATTTGTTTGTTTTAATAAGGAAACAGATCCAGAAGGCTTTTGCCCAAGGTCATATAATTTCTCATTTGGAAGATCAAGAATCAGAATTTTAGAGATGGAACAAGTGATCTTAAAGACCATCTCAAAGTCAAACCACCTTATTTTACATTTGGGAAACTAGTGCCAGGGAGGTTGAATGGCAGAGTACAGGATTTAAATTCATATCTCCTGAATTTATACCCTTAAGGGAGCTGTAATGGCCCCAAATGGGGTGTAATCAACCAATCAAAGAGGGGGAAGACTGGCCTTATCTCACCACCCCCACCATATTCAACACACCTATACCTACCATTTTCTGATTACAGAACAACACTCTCAGTTATATCCTTCTCTTCATCTGTGCACACTGAAAATAATCCAATTTTTCCTTCCCGAAGTCATGCTCCTCAGAGCAGTTATAACCAGAGATAGGTGGAAACCAGTATGTAGAAGCTGATTGTTAAATGTACCTCAGAAATTCGTAAATCCTACAAGTTACAAGTATGAGCTACTGTTGATTTATAGAATTAAATAATGGGGGAAAATGTAAATAGTTTAAATTTTTAAGTATGTTTTAAAGTCAAATATATGTGTGTATATCTGAAAGCTGGTTATTAAATTTCTACCAACACAACCCTAGTTATAAACTAATCCCAACTTAGTTATGTAAGTACACAACCCCCAACTGCACCCCAGAATATCCACAAGAGTTTTGTTTTTGTTTGGTTTTTACTGACAAGGATGTATAGTCAAAAAAAGCTAATGGACCACTGATCTAAGTAGATGAACAGAAAAAGATAAAAATTTCCTTTTTTCTCTAGTTAATAGCTTTCTCTAGTTAATAGCTTCTCCTTTTTGAAATTACTTTTTGCATACTTTGTATTTATTTCCTTCTGTGCATATTATATCCTCCCCACTCTTTCCTGCCCTAGAAAAATATAAGCTCCTGGAGGACAGGGATTTTTTTCATTTTTTTTGTCTTTGTATGCTGGAGATCTACCTAGCATAGTGCAATGCACGTAGTAGGTGCTTAGTAAACGTGTGTTGGAATGAATTGAATGGAATTTTACTTTACTGAGGAAATTCAGTTTAATTTACTTAAATGAGGGAAAGAATAACAGAGGGAATCACTAAGACTTTTTCTAGAGAAACAACTGATCTGAGACCAAGCTACATATAACACAACAATATTCATGAAATGTTATTGTTGGACAACAAATAAGATGTCCTCAGATTATTTGCCATTTACCAATATTGGTCATGAAGCTGAAAGAATAAAATACATTTTATGTATTTAGTAAAGAAGTGGTAGGCTGTGGTGGCAGAACGTTACCTACACTGCCAGACACCATCACTTTCTGCTATTTTTCCCTGTCATAAGGAAGTCTAATAGGGAAGGATATAATAGGAAATGACAACCATTTTTAAAAAAAATAAACTGAAGAATTTACCTGTGTTCATGTCACCCTTCCCTCTCTGACCCCCCCCCCCCAAAATGTAAGCACCTTGAAGGATTGTTTGGTTTTTGGCTTTACATCCCCAGCACCCGGAACAACAGTTCCTGGCACATAGTAGGTACTTAATAATCACTTGTTGAATGGAATCAAAAATTGTTCACTAGATGAACCTTGTGAACATTTGGGCTGGTAAGGTGAGTTGGTAAGTGTATCTCACCTTAGGCAGTTAGGTGGCTCTTGTGGATAGAGGAAGAAACAAGTTCAAATCCAGCTTCAGACACTTATTAACTGCATGGTCCTGGGTAATTCCCTTAACCTCCGTCTGCCTCAGTTTCCTCAACTATAAAAATGAAGATGATGATAGCACCGACATCCCAGGGTTGTTGTGAGGGTCCAATGAGAGTACCTTTTTAAGTCTTTAACGTAACATAATAAGTGCTTAATAAACGTTTACTCCCTCCCTACCCTCTCTGCCTCTCCTCCCCGCCTCTCCCCGGAAGCGTTTAACACTGAAATTCTTCAGTCCCCTGGCGGAGGACAAAGAAAGGAAAAATTTCTCAGGTATCCAAAAGTCCTTTGGGGAAGAAGGAATGAATGGTTCCAAATATTACCATCTTTCCTTATCATTTCCACAAAAACAAGGAGAATATCTTATCTAAACTTTGTATCTCTCTCAGCCCAAGAACAGATATCTCCACACAATTGGCCTTTGATGAGTGTTTGTTAAATGGGGGGAAAGTATAACAACATATGTGTGAAAAACTTTTGTCGGTGGAAATAGCATTGCTTACGCATGCCCACGCACAAATACAAACACAGAGTTCTGCTAATATTGCCATTATAAATAAACAAACAAATGAATAAACAAATGAATGAATAAATAAATCAGATGAAGCTGCGCTCCCAAACACTGAAATTATACAGCCTTCAGGATTTCCTATTACCTCTTTTGCTTGGGCAACTTTGAAGTCAGCTACCCACAGCAGGAGTCATGAGCGTCATTGTAAATGACTGCAGAGAATCTAATTCACTAGGTCGGCAAACTAGCTAAAACATTAACCAATGCTCCTGATTGCTCTTTGCTGTCAACCCTGCATAAAGAGCACTGCCTTGCCCAAGGTCACACAGCTACCCTGTGTCAAAGGTTGGACTTGAACCCAGGTCTTCCTGACCTTAAGCTTGGCTTAAGGTATCCTATACCACCCTTCCTCTCTAGTAGACAGTGCAAGTAGTGTTGTCTCCATTTTACAGATGAGGCAGATGAGGCTCAGATAAATGAAATGGCTTGCTTACACAAAGATCCCCCTGCTAATGAGCTGCGGAGCCTGCACAGAAAGCCAGGTTTTCAGATGCCAAGGCCAGCTAGGATTCATTTTGCTAAGGCTTGCAATGAGGCATTTGCAAAAACAAAACACTGAGCTTAATTCTTCCCTCTGTGTAATAGGGAGGGCAGGAAGTAATAAAGCTGTGGAGTCCAGCCCTACTGTGGAGGGGGTGGGGAAGACAGGATGATGCCTCAAGGATGGGGAAACTATTCCTCTCTTGCTCTCTGGAGTTTGTAGCCGCAGCAAGTGAATGCTAAGAGGAGGAGGTGACAGGGGGTAAAGCCAGAGAGCACAGCACTCTAGGAACATTTACAACTGGGTTCTCCAGCTTCTCTAAGAGATTCCTAAAGAGATTTTCTCCACACTGCTTTACAGCATTAAGAAAAGTCTTTCTCTGCCTGCCTACTGCAGAGCTGACAGTGGGGCTGCAGCAGCAGCAGCCAAGTGACTCTCCAGGGGTCCACAGCTATTAGCCAGACTGCTAAAGGGAATTAGAAGACAAGACAGGATAGGAGGAGGAGGAGGAAAAGGAGGAAGAGGAGGGGCAAGAGGAGGAGGAAGAGGAGGAGGAGGAGGAGGAAAGTTCTTCTCCCCTCTGCAACTTAAGACAGTATGTTGTTTTATCTGCTTACTCTGAAGCAGATAAGATCCAGCCAATAGAAAAGCAGCTAATAAAGATGAAAGGTCCCTCAGGACTCTAGGGAGACTATGCGGTGCAGTTTGGCCTAAGGGATGCATCTGAAGTCAGAAGATCTTGGTTTGGTTCCAGGCTCAACCTAGCCTCTAACTGCCAGAGGGACTATGGGCAAGTTACATAAACTCTCAAGATCCCTGATTCTCCATGTTTAAAATAAGACTAAATTAATCAATCAGTCAGGTGTTTATTAAGCTCTTGCTATGGAGCACTGTGCTAAGCATTGGGTATACAAAGAAAAACAGAAAGGGAAACTTGGCTTCAGGAAGCTTACATTCCAATGAAGGAGACATTAGATACAAATGTGTCTAAACTCAAGATGCATACACAGTAGACAGAAGGTAATAAGTGCTCTTCCCCCTAGGGTGCTTGACTCGGCTGTGTTCCTATAAACATGGTGCTACCCTAGGTCAGGACAGGAGAATCAAGGCATCTTTTGCTTTATGTAACACTGGGACACACTTGTTCATTGCTGAGTTAGAGCTTTGCTGGCTGTGGTAGGTGGTACTTCCTTCTTTCTTTGTAGCTGAGGTTCAAGATGTTGGGCATTCCCAGCAAATGCCTCCATGAAAACAAATGTCAAGGATAATTTGAACAAAGCTCAAAATCTAAAGTTAAGCAAAAGCTGGAGAAATGGATCAACAGAGGATGATTTTCGGGCTTGGGCAAAGTTAGTCCTGTGAGACTTAGTTAATCACAGGGATAGACGGGATATGCAGCAAATCCTTTTCCCTCTGGCCTGGTAGTTAGTAACCGTGGGGGAAAACTTCCTGAGAATGTATACTGTCCCAGGAGTCTCTTCTGGAGAAGGCCTTGAGATATAGAAAGCAACTTATAGACTTGATCTCCAGCTTTTCTGAGTTGTAACTGATTGTCCCTGGAACTAGGGCCCCCATTAACTCCTGGGAGGAATGAACAAGGGAACACGATAAGCGAAGGACACTAGGAGGGAACAGGGGCAAAATGAATCACTGAAGACAACATAAAGGCCTCCGAAGGAACGAGATCACCACTCAGAGCTGACTCTCAGTCCAAGTTCCATGAGGTTTTCTTTATTTCTTGATTCAATTGTGGCATCCTAGTGGAGAGATAGAAGCCACAAAACTCTCAGGGATACAGAAACTGAACAGGAGAATGGGAGGAGCGCATGGTTTTGCATGTTACAAGAAAGTAGAAACAGCTGGCAAAGCTGCCCAGATAGCATGAAAAGACAGAAGATCAATTGATTCCAGGGTACTCAGAGAATGCCAAACATGTCACAAAGAGTGCTAATTCGGAGGAGCTCATGATGGAAAAGAGCAACAAAGAAGTGCTGATGGGAAAAGCCAATGCCAGGAGTGGTCGACAAAGAAATCTCAGGACAGCGAGAAGAAATAGCGGATCAAATCATAGCCATCAGGAGACTATGAGATAAGCATTTGAATGATCAAGAAGAAGAAGGCAAGTACAGAATGACGGGAGAAGAAAAATGCCCCCCTCCCAAAAAAAGGCAAGAGGATAGAGTTTGTATACTATAGGTCAAGCAGTTTGACTTCCATTCTCTCAAATGTCTAAAAATTAGACAATTTGTGAGCATTTGGAAGTGGATGTGATGATCATTAATAGTCAACATGGTTTCATTCAGAACAGGTGATGTCCTGTTATTTCCTTTTTGACAGGGAAATTGTCAGGCTGGTAGATCAGAGAAGTAAAATAGACATTGTATTCTCATATTTTACCTGTTATCAGTGGTCCAGACAAGCCAGCCCACCTGAATCAGCAGGGTAACCTGAGAGAGAAACAGGTTCCAGGCACCCCTATCACCACCTTCACCATGGCCTCCCCTCAGACCAAGATGGAAACAACCCAAAAGTCTGAGAAGCAGTAGCACCTCACGGACTACCAACCCTGTTCCAAGTATCAGAAATGAATATAATTTTATCGACAGAAATCACATAAGGAAGATATATTGCAATCCGCTTTGCTGCTGCGCTCTGAAAGAACACTAGACTTTTCCAAAGCTGAAACCTATGTTTTTCTGCCCCATTAGAATGTGATCTCCCCAAGAGCAAGATCTGCCTTGCTTTTCTATTTATATCTTTGGTCCTTAGAACAGTGCTTAGCATGTCAAGTGCTTAACAAATGCTTTTTTCAGTCATTCATTCATTCAGTAAATTAATCAATAAGCATGCATTATGCACCTACTATGTGCCAGATACTATGCTGAAAGTACAAAGAAAAAAAACAGTATCTACTCTCTATGACCTTCCATTCTAAAGGGGGTGACAACATGTACATAATCACCTGACAAAGTCTTTCCTATAATCCTGGCTGACAAAATGGACAGATGTGGAACAGACCGTAAGGATGGATAGATAGATCCAAAACTTGTTGAATGATCTAACCCAAAATTCAATAATACTTTTAATAGGAAGAAATACAAAGTTCTAAACTTGGGTTAAAAAAAAACCTTATATGTATACACTCTCTCCAGTCCTTTCAGAATCCTAAATCCCTTAGAGAATGGACCAAGGTGCTTCTTGCAATACAAAGCCTTCCCTCATCTTCTCACTCAGTTATTAATGTACGCTTCCTCCTCAAATTTATTTATCTTGGTACAGAAAGTATCCACCCTCCCAACCTCTAGAATATATGTATGTTATTTACATAGAAATGAGTTCCTTAAGGACATATATAATTTCATTTTTGTTTTATAACATAGCACCTGGGGAATTACTTTGTACCTGGTAGGTATTTGATAAATGTCTGCTGCATCCTGAGAAGGTTAGTGAACGAACAATTGTACAATTCTATAAACTTGATCTTTCATGCTTTTTAGTTCTATTATTAGTATAGCAAGCTATAAAGTCATTGAAGATAAGAATTGCTTTCATTTTTCATTTCATTTCTTTACAGAGAGGCAGCTAGGTGGTTCATTGGATAGAGTGCTGGACCTGCAGTCTGCAAAAACTAACTTCAAATCCAGCTTCAGAAACTCATTAGCTGTATGGCCCTGGGCAAGTCACTTATCTCTGCCTGCCTCCATTTCCTCATCTGTAAAATTGAGATGATAATAGCATTTACCTCATAGGGTCATCATGAAGTTCAAATGAGATGAGTTTTTATATTTGTAAAGCATTATATATAAATGTTGGATATTTCTATAATTATTTAGTGCCTAACAGTTCTTGGCACAAGGTAAGCACTTAATAAATGCCTGTTGAGTTGAATTGAATTGAAATATTAAAGCTTACCTTTGTGAAGACTTGTAATTCCACAAACATCAGCAGATTGCAATGTGTCCTTGCATTACTGATAGATGGTTTCCTGGGATGCCATGACCAAAAAGAATTCCTCATCTTATATTTAACCCCATGGAGATGGGCTTCTCTGAATTTAGCCAAGCTGATCCTTGAACAACAGATTTACAATCCACTGCCAGACCCCCATTCAAAGCCTTTACAGCTTAATAGGTGGGACCTTTCAAGGGTTACACTTCACCGGCCTACCCTTGAAGAATTCAGGGGTACCCTCATGTCTTGGTGAGGCATTAGAGCACTTCAGACTCTATCATATCTCATGTGGATTACGGGAGGAAGTATTTTTACTCTTTTCCAGATCATGAGAGTTGGGGAAGTCTAGGTATAGAATACCTTAGAAGGACTGATTCACCAACAAAAGTGTCATTATCTAGGCATATCTGGTGGTGTGGACCTGCTAACAGATAAAGAAAGCTGCACAGTGAGTGGTCTATGTTTGAACTGTGAATACTGACCCTGTTTCCTCCTGGGGATATTTTGTAACAGGTGCCTTTCATTTTTATGCCTATGCTTTCTCCTCTTTACAGAATCCAATGGCATTCTGCCTTCTTGCCCCAAAGGCGAGCTTAATTCTGCACCAGACAAGAGTGTTTGTGGCACAAGAATAGCTAAGGTGGGGCTGGATCTTACCGACCCTCTCCAGCCAAGGGATAGTGCTATTTCAGGCCACACAGCTGCTACCAAGTGGCTAAGAGCCAGCTTAGTTGCCAGGGAAGATTCATGGTT
The DNA here is from genome assembly GCA_028658325.1 of Potorous gilbertii. NCBI lineage: Eukaryota > Metazoa > Chordata > Mammalia > Diprotodontia > Potoroidae > Potorous > Potorous gilbertii. Next base: position 553,815,917 of record CM053769.1, read on the forward strand.
CATTGGCTTCTAGTGTTGCCAGAGCGGTTTATGCATTCTATATAGTACAGTGTAGACTAGATATTCAGGCAGTATAGAGCACCTTCGACCCTCCTGCATAGTGCATTCAGTTACTCAGGTCCAATTAATAGTTACCCTCAGTAATAAGATGAGATGCTATTACTACTCTATTCTCAGTATTTATTCTGGATTACTTTGTGAATATTGAATAAAACCAGCTATTTGAAAATGTTTTAAATATGTAAAGCTCCATGCTAAATATTAATATAAACCAATATACTTATATAGATGTAGATGGATATACAGAGAGAGAGCGAGAGCATAGATACATAGATACACACACACGCACACACATGCACACACGTGCATGCGCACACACACGCACATGTACGCACACGCACACACACACTTAATAGAAGCTCTCTAAAAAAGGAAATTCCATACACCCACACACAAATTTAGTGACCTTCTCTCACTTCTAAAGCATACTTTGGCTCTACATGAGGTTCCCCAAACCACATAAGACAGCTGATGATATTGCATATTAATAACTGAAGTTTATTAAACTGATCTTGCTGCTTCTTAAATTATCTCTATGCTATGAAGAAGGGAAAAGAGAAGAGAAAATTAGAGCATAGATGAAGAGAAGACAGGAGAGGGGAGGAGAGGGAAGAGAAGGGAGAAAAGGAGAGAGGGGAGGGGAGGGGAGAGGAGGTGAGTTCCCCATCAGCAGATCTATTTAAAGATGTTAGATGATCACTTGTTAGAAATAACATAATAAGAATTAGACTCCTGAGATTCCATTCATCTCTAAGATTGTATGAGTTGACAATCTTTGGTCAGTTTGCCCCCAAGAAAATGTTTAATTGGTATTCGTTAGAAGAATACATAGCCTGTACTCTTCTCTTTTCATGATCCTCACAGGTTGAGGGAGGAGATTCACACCTGCCTCAGTCACTCTGATGACTTTCAATCCTCCTTCTCCAACTGCCTTCCAGATATCTCAAAATGGATGTCCAGTAGATATCATAAACTCAACATGTCTAAAATAGAACTCCTTATCTTTCCCCTTAAAATCCTCCCAGCCTCCATTTCCTACCTTCACTGTTACTGTACTATTGCTATTCTCCCATTATCTCAAGATCAAAACCTAGGAATCATCCTGGATTCCTCTCTCTCCTCTCTCTCTCTCTCTCTCTCTCTCTCTCTCTCTCTCTCTCTCTCTCTCACACACACACACACACACACACACACACACACACACACACACACACATCCAAGCTAATGCCAAGGTCTATCAATTTTACCTTTGCAACATCTCTTGAAAATGTTTCCTTCTTTCCTCTGATATCTAGCCTTGATCACTGAATGGGCACTGCTTCAGTCAAACTGAGACCTGGGAAAGACCTTAGCTTAAAAAGGCCAAGGTCTTCCACTGCATCCAGGGCAGTCTCCAGTTGTTCTGATCCATATGTTGCCACTGAGCCCAGAAGGCTCCCAAGAAGAAAGTGAGACTGGTAACTTAGCACAGCCCTCCCTCGCTTAAATTCAATTCACTGCAAGTCATAACATCTCCTTCCTGATATCATGGCCCTCTTCCAGAACAGAGGAACCCAATCAACCAACCAAGCAACCAATTGCCACCACCATAGTGAAGGTCCTCATCACCTCATGTCTGGATTATTGCAGTAGTTTATTGGTAGGTCTGCCTACCTCAAGTCTCTCCTTACATAATCCATCCTCCATTCAGCCACCAAAATGATTTTCCTAAAATTCAGGTCTGATCATGTCACATACCACCCTTTGTCCTTACTCAGTAAACTCCAGGGGCTTCCTATTACCTTCAGGAGCAAATATAAAATGCTATGTTCGACATTTAAAACCCTTTAAAATTTAGACTTCTCCTATATTTCCAGTCTTCTTATATCTTATTGCCCAACACAAACTCTGATCCGGTGGCACTGGCCTCCTGGCTGTTCCAGGAACAAGACATTCCTCTCTGGTTGTTCCTCATGCCTGGAACCTCTCCCTCCTCCACTCCAACTACTGACCTTCCTTTAAGTCTAAACTCATACCTCCTACAGGAAGCATTTCCCCCACCCCCACCCCCTACCCCCACCAATTCCAGTTCCTTCCTTCTGTTATTTCCTATTTATCCTGTATATAGCTTGCTTTCTATATATTTGTATATACTGTCTTCCCTATAAGACTATAAGCTCCTTACGGGTAAGGACTGTTTTTTACCTCCTTTCGTATCTCTAGTGCTCAGCACAGTGCCTGGTACACGGAAGGCACTTCATAAAATATTGATTGATTGAATGGACAGTTAGAATGGATTCAGCTGGTGCCTTCTTGTTACTTAGAGCAGCTAGGTGGTGCAGTGGATAGAGCACCAGTGCCGGAATCAGGAGGACTTGAGTTCAAATCTCACCTCAGACACTTGACACTCACTAACTGTGTAACCTTGGGCAAGTCACTTAACCCCAACTGCCTCAACCTGGGTCATCTTCAGTCATCCTGATGAACATCTGGTCACTGGATTAAGATGGCTCTGGAGGAGAAGTGAGGCTGGTGACCTGCACAGCCCTCCCTCACTCAAAACAAAGTCAAGTGCAAGTCATGTCATCATTTCTCTGATGGCCTGGTCTTCGACAATGAAGGATGTACACACTCTCTTGTTGCTTAGTATTCCTTGGATTCATGGTTTTTTGATTCTCTGGTGCTGCTTCCTGAAGGCCTCGATCCCAATTACCCACTGCTACCATTCTCTACAGATCTCTGACTTTGAAGAGGCAGCATTATATGGTTTAAACTTAGGAGAGTTAGTAGAGATCTCTTGTTAAATCCCACCTCGGACACTAGCTGTGGGAGTGTGGGAAATTCTCTTGTGCTCTGTGCTTCTTTGTGCAAAGGAAATAAAAGTGCATGGGGCATCCCTCACAGAGCCGTTTGAAGAGCAGATGAGCTAATTTCTACAAAAATAATTTGTAAACTGTAATGTATTATATGGGGTAACCCTAAAAGTCTTAATGCAGTCTTAAGCTTGAATAACTTTTAAATATTAATGTTGTTTCTTGTTGAGTTATTTCAGTTGTGTCCAACTCTTCATGAACACCTTTCGGGATTTTCTTGGCAAAGATACTGGAGTGGTTTGTCATCTTCTGCAGCATATTTAACAGAGGAGGAGACTGAGGCAAACAGGGTTAAGTGACTTGTCTAGGATCACACAACTAGTATGTATCTGAGGTCAGATTTGAACTCAGGTAGAGTACTTTCCTAAAAAATACCACCACCACCATCACCACTGCCTCCATCACCATCAACGACAACAAGATTTTAGGGCACAATCTTCATTCTCTTCCCATGTTTGAATCTGTCTTAATCAATTTCTCATCTTTTCCCCTGCCTCAGAAAAAGCTTTCCAAAGACTTACCCTCTTCCCATCTTACCCTGTCTCTTCCTCATCCTGCTTTGATCAATTATCCCCTATCTTCCTCCATTTTCTTCAATCTCTCTTTTTCAGTGCCCCTTCTTCTCTTCCTTCAAAGATGCCTGGTTCTACCCTATTCTGGAAAAAAAACCTTCACTTCAACTGGTTAGCACATCAAGCTACCAACTTCTTTCTCTTCTGTCGGCTGCCAAATTTTTAGGGGGAGGAGGAATTACAGGTTCACCTTGGAAAAGAAAAGGAATCCATCTTATTTTCTATTATTTTACTTTTTATATTTTATATAATATTATATATTAGCCATAATATTATTATTAATATTATGTTGTCTATTATATTATTTATTTTCTATTAATTAATGAAACAATCAACTAACATTTGTTGATTGAACTATTGACGCTATACTATGCACCAGGCACTGTGTTAGGTGCCTGGGATAAAGATACAAAAAATGAAGCAGTTTATCCTTTCAAAGAGCTGACATTGATCTAATTTATATTATTACTCAATGAGGTAAAAGATGGTCTAAAGTCTTGGTGAAATGATAGGCAATAAACAAATCAGTTTTTGAAGTTGCTGGACATCCCCTTCTTTCTACATTTCTGTTACTATGACAGTTTTGGTTTTCTTTGTTTTGTTTTCTTTGTTTTTATTTTTATTTCATAACTACACTGACCTGACACTGACATAAATTTCAAATAATTTGACATTTTGCACTTATTAAAGCATCCTAGCATATTAAAATACCTCATAGGTACTAAATGAATCACCTTCTTATTGTATTTCCCAGGACTCTGGGTCACTGGAAGTGACTTTCAATCCAGCCTCCTCATTTTGCAGAAAAGAAAACAAATGTCCTTAAGTGACTTACCTAGAGTCAAACAGCTAATAAAAATCAATCCTAGAATTCGAATCCAAGTCCTCAGATTCCAAATATGGTACCTTTATATTCCTTTGCTGTTTCTGCTCATATCAACGGTCAAAGAAATCCTATCCAAACTTGGAGTGAAATATCGGCTTTTCCATTCAATTTCTTTCCTTCCCATGTCACCACACCCAGTTTTCCTTTCTGCGTTCAACACCTGTACACAGCATTGCTGGTTCCAGATCTGCTGGTTCAGCATATATGACCATACACAGCCTCGGGGCATCCATACAAAGAAGGCCACTGCTGCCTGAGTAATTTATTGCCCCCACTACTCAGAGGTTCAGATTTCTTTTCCAAATACTGAGAGCCCTAGGATCACAACCCCCTCCACCCCAGTCCCTACTATTCCTCTATAACCTTCCCCCTACATAGCCCCTCTAACCGTCTGGGAGCCTCCTTAAAGTGCATCAATGACTTCCCTAATGGACAATGGACTCTCGAAGTAAATTATATACAAAATGGGAAAACTGTAGGTGTAGAGTCTCATATGATCAAGATCCCTCTGTTAATAGAGAAACTTTGTTTCAATGCACACTTTGATATTAGAATCTTTGTCACCAGAGATAGCGTTATACCAGTCCCATTTATACGATGCTTTAAGACTCAAAAAGGAAAAGGAAGCCCATTAATATGTAATGTCCTTTCTGTGTTTTAGTTCTAATATTTAAAAATGTGATCTTAATATAAATATTAACATTTAACATTTCTTTTAAAACTTTGAAGGAAATAAAGCCATTTATATTGAATTTTAAAATGTCTCCTTTTACATACAGAATGAGTATATTGTTGATACAATGGAGGACCTCTACCTCTAAACTGGCCTTGTTACTAACTGAGGTGCTAGGAAATGACCAGGGCCAGATGGACCAGCCTTTGATTCTTCCAAGGGCCAGCATGTCTGGGGCCTCTGCCAAGATGTTAAGACCAATCAACACTTGCCCAGAAGGCCTTCTAGAATCCACCTTTATCATGGAAACCACTTAACCTGAACTACAGACCCCTTCAGATGAGATGGGGTTCATCTCTTGAGCCTATTCAGACCCAAATCAGGATGTTCCTGCCCCTTTCTGTACCTATGGCTACATATGAGGGAATGACCAGGATGAGAGGAAGACAGAAAAAAAAAGGGGGGGAAGAAAAGGATGGAAAGGGATGGGGTTGTAGAGATAGAGAAAGGAGCAAGAAAGGAGAAGAAAATGAGAGGAGGGGAGTGCAAAAGTGGGGGTTGGGGGCAACTACACTGGCTCCCTGCTCACTCGTCACTTCTCCCCTGATTTTTTGGGGGGAGAATAGTGAAACTCCCTTCTCTTTCATTGAATCCATGAACCCTATGACAGAAGAGAGAGAACTTCCGTTCCTCATATCTTTCCAATCTCATATGGAACAATACCCCTTTGAGTTAATTTTTGAAAAAGAAAAGGGTCTATTCTGGTCTCGTGATTTCATCATTACCAAGAAATCCAGATAAGCTAACTATCTCTTCTAATGCATCCTGGAAGTTTCTCTGCAACCTAGAATCTTAAAGAATGGCCCAAGGAATTGAGAGGCAGCCAAAGGTAACACAGCCAGTATGTGTCAGAAGCAGGCTTTGTCCTCTGATCTTCCAGACTCCAGGGAAAGCCGTTTATCAGCTATACTACTTGTTTATGAAAATGGGGTGGAGGAGGGAGAAGGCACCATTCAAATGCACTGGACACCCCAAGAATTTGTTAATTAAGGTACCATTGTATTCTGTTCAAAGTCATACAAACCAGGATTACACAGCTCTTCTCAGTCCTCTTTACTAGTTGTCTCTTCCTTTTCTCCCCAGGCCAAGGCCCAGACACCATATTTCTCTCAGCTTCACTGGTCATGGAGGACCCTTCTTCTTGGGCTCCATGGTCATTTATCTGGCCTCCTCCCAGCCACCTGAATCTTGAAATTCCTCTTAACTGACCTTTTTCTTCTCTGGCACAAATCTTCCAGAAACACTGAACCAGCCCTCCATTAAAGGTTTCTCTTCCCCTTCTGAACCTGCAGTTTCTCCAGAAGCTCCAAATTTCTTCCAAATGACTCTTGCCACTCCCAGTGTCACCATCCAGGGGTTCTTTTGTCCTGTTGTGTGTCCACATTTAGCACAAACAAGTATTGTGCAGAGCCTTTATACAACTGTCTTTCAATAAATATTTGCTGCATGGAGGTTTTTCTGAACATCTAAAAACTCAATTCCATTTGGATTACCCTGACCTCAGCCCAGCAGGGACTACTTTCAATCCATATATGATTTGGTCAAAATCAAGACTTCCCTAACATGGCACCAGTTGAAACAGTCTAGCAGTAACTCTCCCAGAGATAGAAAGTCTGAAAAGTTTCCAAAAAATCAAAGTCTTATCATTGAAACCCCTGTTTTGAAAAGCTTCCTAGGAACCTGGGCAGATTTTCTTTTGCTTCTGGCTTGTAGAATGGAAAATGATGGCCCCCAGAAGCAGAGAGGCTTCCCAATCCCTCCTTGATCCAGCAGCAAAACTAGATGCTGAATGTCACAGGAGAAGAGTCAGTTATTTCCAAGTCCCAAATCACTATTTCCCCCAGTGCCCATACCTTTTTTTATATTCATTTGCTCCCTTGTTCCACAGAGCACTGCCAACAGACATTGGCTGGTTTCTTTGAATTCAAATCAAATGCTACCTTTCCACCCAACCCTCTTTTTTCCCTCCAAGCTTCATGCTACAGATCTTACACCCATCATTCTCCTCCCAAATCACTACAGCCCCAGTAATTGGAATGGAGATGTTAAACCTAGCATTTACGAGGAGAAAACCCATTTAGGGACACTTCCTAGGCCAGGCAGCAATGATCTGTTATTAACTAAGCAGTGGAAAAGTTAGGCACTGCTGGTGCCTGCAACAACAGGAGGTTTTAAATTACTTGGTTGTAATAGCATAATCTCTAGCATCCCATTTTAAATGAGAATCTGATGAGCACTCTCAGTTTCAGGCTTGAGTCTTTCCAGGGAGGTAGAACCATCACTGATGAGTTGATTTCCAAGCTCAGGAAAGTGGGGGGAGAAGGGGGAAATATTGGGTGGGGTAGGAGAGAAGGAAAAAGCCAGGGGGTGGTAACTTAACTCCTCTCAGTCAATAATAAAGACAATTTTCAGAAATGAGCAGTATCACTATGGAGAATTTATTTAAAGCAGAGAATAATTATAAAAAAATTCAAATGAGAATTAAAAACTGACTTCTGTAAGGGCTGTTTTTTCTTCTTCCTAAGCCTGGCAGAAACAGAGAGAGAGAGAGAGAGAGAGAGAGAGAGAGAGAGAGAGAGAGAGAGAATAATTGAAAACACATCCACATAGTCACATGGCTTAGATTCAGTAATTTTATTCAGGTCATTGGAACCAACCATTGTTTCCTAATTGAAGAAAATGTCAGCAGAACTAGAGAAACACAGTCCAATGTGAGTCCACTCTCTAGAGTATGGGGCGTTAGCCCTCCAGACCTGGCAAGCCCATGTGAGGCTGGCGTCTCTGTACTGCCTTTTACTTCATTCTGGGCTCCCTGGGCCATTTGCTTGATCTCTGTCTTTGCTAAAGTTTTCCTAGAATTGCTCTATCTATGAAAGAAGAGTAAATTGAACTAATCAAAGGCAGAACTTCCTGGCCTGACTCAACAAGGACCTGAGACGATAAGCCAGATGACTGTGGCAACCAAGGAATGGAAACCAATTCCTTTTCCTTCTCAAGCAGGAAAATGAAAAGGACCTCCACTTCCAAGGGACAGATGATACAAGCCAACATAGGCTAGCCCAGCGACTTGTCCTTTCTCAACCACTCTCAAAAACTTGCTTTCCTTTCCAGTTACAGAATTTTCGTCATGGCCATGCCCCTGACAGGTGGTGACCATGGCTGGGCTATGTACTCTGCTGAACACCAAGGCAAATATGAAGGTAATTGGACAGCAAGAAAATTAAGAGCTTATTCATTTTCCAAGTAGTTTAGGAAACTATTCCACATCAGTCACTGAGATGCTTTATCAATGGGGAGAATCATTAAAAGCTTAAGCAAACATATGACTGCTAGACTTGGAGATAGGAGAAATGGGGTTCAAATCCTAAACTCCAACATTTATTGGCGATATAAGTATGGGGAATTCACTTTACTCACCCAAGCCTCAACTTTCTCACCTGCAAAATGGGCATAAAAATAATACTTGAATGCCTGACCACACATGGTGGTTGTGGGACAAAGGTTTTATAAAATCTCAAAGCACAAAAGACATATGACTCAACATCGTCATTTTTATCATTGCTGTTGGAAAGATAATATTGTTTCCACATAGGAAAATATGCAGCATTGGATTACCCCAGCTATTAGATTTTTTTCCTCTTACTCCCTTGAGGCTGAACACTGCAGCAGAAGTCACATCATTCTGTGACTGGGTCCATTACAAATGCATGTTATGTAATTCCAATCTGACCCCCACTACAGCACAGCAAATCTTTTCTCTGTCCTTTATTAAATCCTTCTCCTGTTATTCTAAGCAGCTGTGTCAAATCTTCTCCTTTAATCTGGACTCCAATGCCTCCCCAACACGCCTGTCTCTCCATAGGCATCCACTCCCTACTTCTCTGAGGAAATTGAGGCCATACTTCATCAGTTATCTTTATCTCCCCTACTTCACACCTCAAAAATGTACCCTCTACATCTTCACCCATAGATTCAATTTCTCCTTTATCCTCGTCACTTTTCCTTGGCAAGGTCAACCCTTCTTCTGTGCCCCATGTGCCCTCAACTCCATTCCTTTCTGTTCTTCCTAAAAAATCTCACTTTCTCAATCAGTCTCTCATTCTAATCTCACCTCTTCTTCTCTGTATCTCTCCTCTCTCTCTCTTTTCTCTCTCTTCTCTTTCTTCCTCTCTTCTCTCTCATTTCTCTCTTTCTTTTCTCTTTCTCCTCTCTCAATTCCTCTGTATCCACTATCTTCCCCATTGTCCACATTGAGACATTGTCCACAAATTCCTAAGGTCTGTTTCATCCTAAAAAAAAATTAATCTTGTCATCCATTCAAGCTGTCATTCAACAACCATCTACACTCTCTGTAGCCAGTCACCTCTTAATCCCAGTCCTCAGGCTTCTGACTCCACCACTCAGTCATCTTTTCTCCATCCTCAATCTCCTTGAGCTTCCTTTGGCTCATGATCATGTTGACCAACCCCTCCTTCTCCTAGACACTCTCCTTTCTTAATTTCCATGACTTTGCTCCTTCCAGCTTGACTGCCCCTCAGTCTCTCAGTCAGTTAATGATCATTTGAGTGCCTACTATGTTTCAGGCCTTGTGATAAGTGCTGGGGATCCAAAGAAAGGGTCTTACAGTCTAAGGAGGAAGACAATATGAAAACAGCCATGTTCAAATAAGATACATACAGGAGAAAGTGGAGATGATCAACAGAAGGAAGGGATAAACAGGAAGAAAGACTAGGAAAGGCTTCTCTTGGAGGGTGGTATTTTAGCTGGGATGTAAAGGAAGCCAGGGAGGAGAGCTGAGGAGAGGCAGGATTCTGGGCATGAGGAAAGTTAGTGAAAATATCCAGTCCTGAGATGGAGTGTCTTATGTGAGAAACAGGAAGGAGGTTAGTGTTGCTGTATTCCGGAGTATGTAGTGGTGAGTAAGGTGTAAAAAGATTGGAAAGGTAGGAGGGGGCCAGGTTGAGAAGGGCCTTGAATGTCAAACGGGACTTTATATTTGATCCTGAAGATGTTAAGGAGCCACTGGAGTTTACTGCATGGAGATAAGGGAAAGGTGACATTGTCAAATTTGCATTTAGGAAGGTGAATTTAACAGTTAAGTGGAGGATGTCCTGGAGAGGGAGACACTTGAGGCAGGGAGACCGAGCTATTGCTATCGCAATCATTCTGGTATAAAGTTGAGGGTCTGCACTAGGGTTGCGGCAGTATCAGAAGAGAGAAGGTGTCATGCGTGAGTGATGATACAAAGGCAACATCAATAGAATTTGACAGCATGCTGGATTTTGGATGGGAAGAATGAAAGAGTCGAGGATAACTTCTAGATTTCAAGCCTTAATGAGTGGGAGGAGTCCTCAGACTTTTGTGCTGGATCATCCTTCCCCTTCCCCTCTTGATTCCGCATACAGGTGTCTTATAAGACTCTCCTTGACCTTCTTCTAACTCTTCACCCTGTCTCCTTTAGTGATTTCTGCTATCATGGATGTAGGTTATCTCCATTCAGATGACTCCCAAATGATGATATATATACATACATATCCAGTCCTAACCTATTTTCAATTGCCTGTTTATACATCTTCTGTTATAGATCCCATTAGCATAGCAAACTTAACATGTCCAAAACAAAAATTCTTATCTTCTCCACTAATCCTGCCCTTCCTCTATACTGGTTATTTCTGTTGCAGACAGCACCATTGTCCCAGTAACCCAGACCTATTCCCTCTGTGTTATCACTGACACTTCCCTCTCCCTCACAAATCTTGATTATTCTACTTATATAGTCAAGTCAGTTATTTTTTTCTGTCACGTCTAACTCTTCATGATCCAGTTTGATATTTTGCTGGCAAAGATAATGCAATAGTTTGTCATTTTTGTTCTCCAGTTCATTTTTCACAGATATGGAACTGAGGAAAACAGGGGCAAGTAACTTACCTAGGGTTACACAGCTAGTAAGTGTCTGAGATCAGATTTGAACTCAGGGAGATGAGCCTTTCTGACTCCAGGGCCAGCATTCTATGCACTGCACCATTACCTGCCTCTACCTACACAACTTTGGTCATAATGAACCCCTTCCCTTTACTGAGAGAGCCACGATTCTAAATCAAGGTCCCCTGTTTCCAGTCTTTCTCCTTTCTAAATATCCTTCACATGAACTGCCAAAATGGTTTTCTTAAGGCCCAGGTCTAACCATATCACTCTCCTATTCAAGTATCTTCAATAGCTCCCCACTGCCATTTGTATAAAATATAAACTCTGTTGCCTGGACTCTGAAGTCATCACAGTCTCGGTCCTCTCTACTTTTCTAGCATTGGGAAATATTTTACTATTCTCCTTCAACCATTCAAACTTCCAGCCAAACTGGGCTACTAAACTCATCACTTTGTACCTTAGATTAGGACAAATTGTGTCCTATGCCTGCACTGAGCTCACTTCTCATATTATCTTGCACAGACAGCGAGGACAGAGCATTTCATGTCAAGGGAACCGCAGCTTAAATCTGGCATTTGATAGTTATTTAGCTTAACAGTCATACCCAAATCACCTAATCTCATAGAGCCTCTCTCTATATCTGCAAAGTCCAGGACACTAATTCAGAAGAGAGTATAGAATGATGGAAAGAAGACCAGCCTCAGTTAGGAAGGCCTGGGTACCAGTTCCTCTTCATGTATATATACTAGACTAAAAGCTTAAAGCTATACTAAGACTTTGGGAACATTCTGTGTATGTATGCATATATGTGTATGTATATATGTCTATACAATTATCCCTTCTACATTGTGACTTTCCCCATAGTGGTTTTAATATGTCACTGGTTGGCATAAGAATAAAATGGGAATTTGGGGGGAATTTTGAGTAAGCCACAGACGACACACAAAACAACAGATGAAGCAAAGTCTATGACCAGATTCTTATCTCAAATTTTACAATAAGGTGCTGTAAACACCCCCATAAAAGAAAAAGAAAAGATTCAGATTTCTTTAATATGAAGGGAGGGCCAAAAATTATATGTGAACTTTCCAGATCATGGGGATACTGTTCCCCTGACCTCCACAATATGGAAGAGATAACTGCATACATAGATAAATACCTAGCTATGTATGAAGTAAATATACACACACAAATATGTACACTGCATATGCATACACCTATACTTATACATGCACATACATATGTCTCCATTCAGCTACTAAAGTGATTTTCCTAAAATATAAGTGTATTATCACACACACACACACTCCTACAAAATAAACTCCAGTGGCTTCCTATTGCCTCCAGAAGCAAATACAAAATGATCTGCTTTGCATTCAAAGCCCTTCATAACCTAAGCCCCTCCTACCTTTCCAGACCTCTTCCACCTTCCTCCTTCTCACATACTCTTCAATCCAGTGACACCAGCCTCCTGGCCATGTCATGAACAAGACACTCTATCTCTCGGCTCTGGGCATTCTTTCTGGCTATTCCCCAAGCCTGAAATGCTCTTCTCCTCCACTACAACTATTGACCTTGCATTAAGTCCCAACCAAAATCCCATCTTCTACAGGGAATTTTCCCCAAACCTTCTTAAGTCCAGTGCCTTCCTTCTGCTAATTATTTCCTAGTTAGTCTGCATATCGTTTGCTTTGCATATATTTATTGGCATGTGGTCTCCCACATTAGACTGTGAGTTCTTTGAGGACAGGGACTACTTTTTGCTTCTTTTTGTATCCCCAGCATTTAGCACAGTGCCAGGTACATAGTAAGTGCTTAATAAATGTTTGTTAACTTATATTGAATATACTTAGACACACATATACATATACTTATAATACACATGTGTATCTACATATACTTAGACATATATAGATACATGTACACATATGTAGTTATACATATACTTACATAAGTACTTATATATACATATATGCCTATATATACATATAATATATATTCATACACATAAACATATCTATATATGCATACACATATACATATACCAGATATACAAATATGATATATATATATATAATACATACACACACATACATACAAATATACATTACCAGAATATCCTCAAAGTCTTGGTGCAGTTTTTATATGTATATACATATACAGGTTTGTATAGAATAAATATACACACACACAAATATATACATATGAACATACATATACTAATGTTGGATAAGCCTCTTAACCTCTAGTGCTTCTCAATTTTTTGGTGTCAGGACTCCTTTACATTTACATTTAAACACATTTTTGAGAACTCCAAGGAACTTAGGGTTCTGTGTGTCATATCTATCAATATTCACCATATTCAAAATTAGCAACATGAAAATAAATTCCTTGAGGAATCTTGGGGATATCCAAGGTTCCCCAGATGTTTTAAGAACATCTGTATATATTGTAGAAAAAAATTAGTTTATCTGTATCAGTAGGGGAAATTTGACACATCAGGAAACCATAAGCCCTGATCAGGAAAAGAAAGTAATTATCTCACCAAGTGGTTGTGCATTTCAGATAAAATACTGAGTTCTTTAGAAACCTAAATGATAACATAAACATCAGTTATTAATTCTGCCTGTCCCAGTCCTTGTCTTCTTTCTAGGCCCAACTCAGATGCCACCTCAGCTACTAATCTTTCCTTGGTTCCCTCATTTCTTACCATACTCTTATTCTTCAATGTTCTCTGCATTTAATCTGTGCACAGTAGAATGTAAACACCTTCAAGGCAAGAACTGTTTACTGTTTTGTCTTGTATGTCCATTTTAAAATAAGAAATATTTAATGAGTATTTATTGAACTGAACTCACCTAAATGTTAACATATTTTAGCCTTTTTGAAGGCATATAAAGCTATGAATGGAGAAAGGTGGGGGGAGGATGAGACTGTATTCAGATTTTCTGCAAAGTTTCCTCACAAAAGCGTCTGCCACCAAGTATAACATCACAGCTATAGCTCACTAAGCAGAATGGAGAGGTATGAGGACACTATCCCCATTCTCAGCTCAAAAGAGCAATCAAATAAAGCAGTGAGTGATTGTTGATGCTCAGAAAACACCATCTTTGGTCTTGGACTTGATATAACTTGGCCTTAACCACTTCTTCCTTCCAGTCAAATTGACTTGGTTTAAGTCTTTCTTAGATATTAACTGGCTGCCCCCTTCTCCATCTGAGAGAGAAAACTATCTCTTATTCCCCTGGCTATTTTTGACCTTTAATTCTATAGACCAATGAATCTATGCTTCTGTTGCTATGTTCCTACTTCATCTTCTCAAAGCCTAGAAGTTGACCTTTACCATGAAGAACAGTCAAGTTCATTGTCCTTCAATAAACCCAGTGACACAGATGAGACAGAACAGAAAAGTTACATTTAAAAAGTGAATAGATTGGAGATGAGGCAGAAAGAGGGATTGGTTTGTCATGTGAAAAGAGAGTACCTGTTCCAAGAAGAGAATAAATAATCACATCTTTGGAAGGAGAGGCATGTATTTTTGGTGCTGGGATTGGTTTTATTTGCTATTTTTTAAGTGAGATTAAAAACAACTATAGCTCAGTGCATAGAGAATTGGCCTCAGGGCCAGAAGGACCTGGGTCAAGATTTCCTCTGAAATATACTGCCTATGGTTTTCAGAGGAAGAAATTAAAGTTATACATAGTTGTATAAAAAATGCTTTAAATCACTCTTGATTATAGAGATGCAAATCAAAACAGCTCTGAGGTTGTTATAAGATTGGCTAACATGACAAAACAGGAAAATGATCAATGTTGGAGAAGATGTGGGAGAGTTAGAACTCTAATTCATTGTTGGTGGAGCTGTGAGCTGATTCAACCATTCTGGAGAGCAATTTAGAAGGGCTATAAAAATGTGCACTCCCTTTGACTCTGCAATATCACTTCTAGGGCTGTATCCCAAAGAGATCATAAAAATGGGAAAAGGACCCACATGTACTAAAATATTTATGGGAGCTTTTTGTGTGGTGGCCAAAAACTCTGGAAATTGAGGGGATGCCCATCAGTTGGGGAATGACTGAACACGTTGTGGTATATGAATGTAATGGAATTCTATTGTGCTATCAGAAATGATGGGCAGTTTTCAGGGAAAACCTGGAAAGATTTATATGAACTGATGCTGAGTGAAGTGAGCAGAACCAGGAGAATATTATACACTAACAGCCACAGTGTAAAAGGACTGTTTTTGATAGACTTGGCTCTTCACATCAATGAAAGGACCTAAAACATTTCCAGAGGATTCATAAATGCAAAATGCCATCCCCATCCAGAGAAAAAAATTATAGAGTCAGAACACAGAGTAAAGCAGACTATTTTCTCTTTTGTTATATTATGTTTTGTTTTGCTTTTCTCATGGTTTTTCCCATTCGTTTTAATTCTTGTACTCAATATGTCTAATGTGAAAATGTGTTTAATAAGAATGAATGTATGTGTAGAATGTATAAGATTTCATGCCATCTTGGAGAAGGAAGAGGGAAGGAGGTGAAGAAAATTTGGAACTTACAGAAGTGATTGTTGAAAAGTGAAAACAAATAAATTAATATATTTAAGGAAATATTTTTTTAAAAAAGAAATATACTGCCTATGTGACCTTGGAAAAATCACCTAACTACTCAATACTCTAGACAACTCTGTGTAACTATATGTTACAAGGAAGGTGACACTAGAGGAAGTTTCCTCATCTTGGGGTTCCTAACAGCAATGAGGTCACAGACCTAGCCCCTCTCCCTATAAATGAGCTGGTGGAGTTTGTTTAAAAATGATGGGGGTAACTTGTACAAAGTTTTCATGGAACTGTGGGAACCCAGAGTAATAGCCTGTAAGTATTTATATTGGGGCAACTAGTTGGTGAAATAGATAAAGCATTAGTCTTGGAATCAGGAAGACTCATCTTCGTAAGTACAAATCTTGCCTCAGATATTAGCTGTATGACCCTGGGCAAGTCATTTAATTCTGCCTCAGTTTCCTCATCTGTAAATGAACTAGAGAAGGAAGTGGAAAACCATTCTAGTATTTCTGCCAAGAAGACCTCAAATTAGGTCATGAAGAGTCAGACACAACTAAACAACAACAAAAAAAGACTTTACATCTCTTACTGCCCTCCTATATCCAATATGAGATTTTGGAGTAGAAACCAGTTCTTCATCATTTTTTTTGTCTGTGTCTGGAGCCCTTTGGCAGTCTGATGATTGTCAAAGGACCCCTTCTCAGAGTAATGTCCTTAAATGCAAAAAAAAAAAAAACCCGAAACCCCTAGGATTGTCAAGGAAACCAATTCTATTGAAATAGGTACCAATTTTTTTTAAGTTCATTGATGACAAGGTAAAAAACTCTTGCTTTTAAAGGGCAGAGAATTCACATCCAGCTCATTTGAGTTCACAGGTGACAATGAGTTAACAAGGGAATGTTGAATAAATACTAATAAGATAATTTAAAGGAAAAATAAATAAAAGGTAGAAATAGTGGATCCCCAGGATTTTTAGCTAGGATTTCTTATTTCCAAAATTCTTCAGAGATATTTTCAAATAAATTTCAAATTTACATCCATCTACCTCCTACAGGGCTTGGGATGGTTTATAAGCTAACCCACCGTCAAAAGCACAATAAAAACACTAGCGTAAAACCTAACAGCTATCCTCTGCATGGATCAGAAAAAAGTATCAGCACTCAAACTCCAGAACTGAGCAGGCGACAACACAATGCAATAAATTTCATTGGTTTTTGGTTGACAAGGCCAAAGAGAAAATATGCATGGTTACATAGAAGGGGTTTGTTGTGTGTCTGTTTTCTGACAGCACAAAGCAGACAAATACATCTACAGAAACAAAATGTTTCCTGGAACTAGATTCAAGCAGTAATTTGTCACTTGGACCTTTGTAGAAAGGACTTTGAGTGACAGAGTGAACAGAGTCTTTACAAGGGAAGACTTCAGAGCCATTCTAACCACCAAAATCCCTTCAAAAATTTGGATAATGGCACCAGAAAAGTAAGCAGTAACTTGTCTAATTCAATTAAATTCAACAAGCATTTATTAATCACCAACTATTATAGACACTGGGCATGTGAAGAAAGAAAGAAATAGTTCCTGACCTTGAGAAGATTACATTCAATATGGGGAGAGGGGAAAAAGGGACTGGGAAACACTAAGTACACAGGAAACTAAATACAAAATATGCACAAATAAAGAGAAAGCAGGTGGCATTTTTGTTTTGGGTTTTTTTTTTTTGGCAGGGAGGGAGGGGAATGAGACCAGAATAAATCAAGAAATGTTGCTTTTGGGGGGGAGGAGCCAAGATGGCAGAGTAGAAAGACTCACATATGTTAGCTCCAAACCCACAGCCCATTGATTTCCTCTAAAAAGAACTCCCAACAAATTCTGGAGCAGTGGAAGCCACACAGCAATGGAGTGAAGGAGGTTTCCATTCCAGAGAGCCCTGAAAAGTCGATCCCAAAGGTTCGTCACGCACCGGTCTGGAGCGGAGCCCAGCCCTTCCCTGGCCGTGTAGCCTTGCGAGGAGCAGATCCAGCAGATCTGAGCAGGCTCCATGGACGGTATCTCCAGTGGCCACAAAGGTCCCTCCACGCACAGATGCACAGGTCAGTGAGAGAGACTTCTGGGCTGGCTGAGAGGGGAGCAGGGTGTCTCCATAACTCAGGGCCCCTCGGGAGGCAGCGGCAGAGGCAGCGGGTGACCAGAGGCTCCCCAAGCAGGCAGGAGCTGGGGTCCATTACTGAAGGTAGTCGCATAAACCCCCTGAGGGAACTGAGCCTGAGAGGCAGCCCTGCCCCTACCTGAGCACCAGACCTTAAGCTCCCATTGAATACCAGCCCTGCCCCCACTGAAGGCCCTGAGGCTGGGGAGCAGCATTTGAATCTCAGACCCCAAGCACTACCTGGGTGGATCTGGGCAGGGCTGGAGAGGAATCTCAGAAGTCAGGTAACTGGCTGGGAAAATGCCCAGAAAAGGGAAAAAAAATAAGACCATAGAAGGTTACTTTCTTGGTGAACAAATGATGCCAACCTTCCTCTCTGAAGAGAAAGAAAACTGCTTACCATCAGGGAAAGACATAGGAGTCAAGGCCTCTGTATCCCAAACATCTGAAATAGATATCCAATGGGCTCAGGCCATGGAAGAGCTCAAAAAGGATTTTGAAAATCAAGTTAGACAGGTGGAGGAAAAACTA
>CM053769.1:553834684-553858329 GCA_028658325.1 Potorous gilbertii
AAAAAGAGCCTAGACATCATCTTTCATGAAATTATTAAGGAAAACTTCCCTGATATTCTCGAACCAGGGGGCAAAATAAATATTGAAAGAATCCACTGATCACCTCCTGAAAGAGATCCAAAAAGAGAAACTCCTAGGAACATTGTAGCCAAGTTTCCGGGTTCCCAGGTCAAGAAGAAAATATTGCAAGCAGACAGAAAGAAGCAATTCAAGTATTGTGGAAATACAATCATGATAACACAAGATCTAGTAGGTTGTACATTAAGGGATTGAAGGGCTTGGAATATGATATTCCAGAAGTCAAAGAAACTAGGATTAAAACCAAGAATCACCTACCCAGAAAAACTGAGTATAATACTTTAGGGGAAAAATGTTCATTCAATGAAACAGAGGACTTTCAAGCATTCTTGGTGAAAAGACCAGAACTGAATTGACTTTCAAACACAAGAATCAAGAGAAGCATGAAGAAATATACAGGAAGGGGAAATCATAAGGGACTTTCCAAAGTTAAATTGTTTACATTCCTACATGGAAAGACAATATTTGTAACTCTTGAGACTTTTCTCAATATTTGGGTAGATGGTACACACACACACACACACACACATACACACACACACACACAAATATAGACAGAAAGCACAGGATGAATTGAATGAGAAGGGATGATATCTGAAAAGAAATAAAATTAAGGGGTAAGAGAGAAATATAGTGGGAGGAGAAAGGGAGAAATGGCATGGGGGCAAATTATCCATCATAGAGGAGGCAAGAAAGAACTTTTTCAATGGAGAATAGAAGGGAGGAGGTGAGAGGGAAAAAGTAAAGCTTACTCTCTTCACATTTGTGCTTAAGGAGGTAACTCAATTTGGTATGAAAGTCTATTTTACACTACAGGAAGGCAGGGAAGAAGGGGACAAGTTGGGTGGGGGGGATGATAGAAGGGAGGGCAAATGGGAGGTGGAGTGATTAGAAGTAGATACTTTTGGGGAGGGACATAGTCAAGGGAGAGAATGGAATAAATGGGGGGCAGGATAGGATGGAGAGAAATGTGGTTAGTCTTACACAACATGACTATTATGGAAGTCTTTTGCAAAACTACACATGTATGGCCTATATTGAGTTGCTTGCTTCCTCAGTGGGGATGGGTGAGGAGGGAGGAAGGCAGATAAGTTAGAACTCAAAGTTTTAGGAACAAATGTTGAGAATTGTTTTTGCATGCAACTTGAAAATAAGAAATATGGGTAATACTGTGTGGAAATCAATCATGCCCTACAAGAAAAGAGAAAAGATGAGGATAAGGAAAGGGAGGGATGTGATGGAGGGGAGGGCATATTGAGAGAAAGGATAATCAGAATGCAAGGCATTATGGGGAGGGGGAAGGGGATATATAGGGAGAAAATTTGGAACTCAAAATATTATGGAAATGAATGTTAAAAACTAAAAATAAATAAATAAACAGTAAAAAAAAGAGATTGATATTTAAACATAATATCTATTGAATGAAATTAAGCTATTACTCATCTGTAAGTAAACAGGCTAAATCTCAATTAAATGAAAATTGGTGGTATGAAGTAGAAATGCATTGTTAAGCTACAAAGTTCAAATAAAAAAACAAAGCACCAAATATAAAATAAAAGGAAATGAAGAAGCCTTCTTAATCTCTTCTCATCTTTACTATTCCTGCAGGTCACAGAAGTCCTGTAGCTAGAGCTATGGAAATCTGAGATTTCTTTGGCCTAATCTACTGGGTATGGCAACTACTTCTGCTACCAGAAAAGGCTTTTCTCAGGGCTTTCTCTCATTTTCTTTCATTAATTTTATTGGTGACCAATGCTACCATGTCATTCCACGGACTTAAATGGTTCTTCTTTCTGTCTTCTTCTTCTTGCCCCAAGATAGGTACCCTGAGATAGTGGCTCATCACACTTGCACAGCCAGTCTGATTGAAGTTGCTGCAGCTGAGGGGGAAGGGGCCTCACTCTTCAGCATGTGGAGCTGCTAATTTTTCATCTGAGCAGTTGGTTAACATTTGCATGGGAAGAGATTCACATTTGCTCCATCCTTGTTGCAGTGTTCTGTATCTGATGTGCCTCTCAAAAATGAGAGGACTGGTGCTTCAAAGCTTACAAATGCCAACCATTATGATAACTGCTGACAAATTATATTACCCATTTTTTGATTCTTTTTAATATAAGAGTTTCTCGTTAATCCCAAGTTTATCTGATACAATGATAACCTCTGTAGAGCAAACTTGAGGGTACTTTATAAAAATCAAAAAAATGATAATCATTGATGACTGCTAAGTCTATTAAATGGCATATGACCAATATCTGGATTTAAAAACGGTTGATCAATGGCCAAGATCTTCTTCCCATTTACCTTCTGATACTCTCCAGTTTTCCTTTCCTATTGCTTTCAAGCTAACTCTAATCAATCTTCTTGTGTTATGTCTTTACTACATCAGTACTTTTTCCCAGGGTGCTCTATCCATCTGCTTTTTAAAACTTACCTAGCTTCAAAGCTCAATTAAAATCTCAAGTCCTCTATGCAGCCTTCACTGACCAACTAGTCTTCCCCTAAAGTATTGAGAGTCTGAACCAAATATGAATGTAATGGAATACTGCTGTGCTATAAGAAATGATGAGCAGGTGGATGTAACAGCAAAGACCCCATCATACAGAGGAGGGCCTGCAGTACAAGTTCTTTGATCTGCTTTTCTAAAAGGAAAGCAGGGGTCAACAATCTATTTTAATCAAGCACATATAAAAATTTGAAATCTAAGAATCCAGCCCATATCTCTCCCCTGTGCCTCAGTTCGAAATTACTATACACTAGAAGTTTTCACCATGTATCTCACAGACATCTCAAACTCAAACTTTACTGAAAATTTTTCCCAATCTAGCTCCAGATTACCTTTCTGTTATTATTCCCCTTCATGCACTTTCCAATCCATCATATTAGCCAACTTAATGTTCCCCGAACTTTGCATTTGGTCCTTTGTAGCATCTCTTGCCTATATCCCCTCCCATCTTCTGATTCTGCCACCTGGTACAACTTATCATCACTTTATGCCTGAACTATGGCAATAGCCTGCTGTTGATTCTGCCTGCCTCAAGTCTCTCTCCACCCCCACCTATCTTCCACTTAGCTCTCACACTGATCTCCCAAAAGTATAGCTCCTTATCATCCTCCTACTCAATAAACTCCAGTGACTCCTTAAAACCTCTAAGAACAAATACAAAATCCTCTTTGCTGTTCAGAGCTCTTCACAACCTAAACTTTCCTTACCTTTCCAGTCTTCTCATACCTTAAACCCTTCTCTCTCCTCATAGACTCTGAAATCTAATGATACTGGTTTCCTTGCTCTTTCTCACGTAAGATGCTCCATCTCCAGCCTCTGGGCATTTTCACTGACTTCTGTGTGTCTGAAATATTATCCCTCTGCATCTTTACCTCTGGATTTCCTTGACTTCTTTCAAATCCCAGCTTAAGTCTCATCTTGGACAGTTGGATTTTCCTGATCCCCTTTAATACTAATGCCTTCCCACTGCAGATTATCCAATTCATCCTATCTAGAACTTACTTATACATAAAATTGTTTGCAGTGTCTCTCTACCTTGCTAAGTTGTGAGTCCCTCGAGAGCAGGGACTATCTTTTGCCTTTTTTTGCATTCTCAAGAATTAGCACAGTGCCTAATGCATAATAGGTGCTTCATAAATGCTAATTATTAACTGAATTTGCTGTCCCTCATCTTTGTAATATATTCCCTTATTTCTTCTAGGAGGCAGGTAGGTGGCTTAGTGGAGCCTGAAGTCAGGAAGGCCTGAGTTCAAATGCAGCCTCAGATATTAGCTGTGTGACTATGGGCCAGTCATTTAACCTCTGTTTGCTTTAATCCACTGGAGAAGGAAATGACAAACCATTCCAGTATCTTTGCCAAAAAAACTCCATGCTGGGTCATGAAGGCAGACTTGACTCTACAGTTACATTGCTACTTCTACCTTTTATCTTCCTTTAAGACTTAGGTCACATACATTGCCTTTCATGATACCTTTTCTAACTCACAGTTACTATTGCTTTTCCCACTTAAAATTATCTTGAATTTACTTTGTATATATTTTTTATTTCTCTGTGAACATGTCCCCACACCTCCAGTAGAAAGTTAGTTGATAAACATTTAAGTATCTACCATGTGCCAGGCTCCATGCTAAGTTCTTAGGGATACAAAAATAGACAAAAAATATAAAAGTTCCTACCCCCGAGGAGCTCACCATCTAATAGACCGTAAGCTCAGTAACAAGACTATTTGTTTCGGCCTTTTTTTGTCTCCAGTGCTTAGTACCCAACTTGGCACAAAGCTCACAAACATTTGGTGAGCTCCCTCCACAGTCCAGTGCTGCAAAAAACTTCATTTTATTTCAGTAACATCTCTGTTTTTCACAGTTTGTTAAGACATTATGCAACCTCTTGACCTTAAATGTTTTGGGCAGCAGTCAAATGGATTTACTATAACTCTGGGAAAAAGTTGTTATTCCAGCTGTTATTTCAGAAATGGCAGGCACAGTAGTAAAGTGAGAAAAGCATTAGAATGAAAGGCAGGAGATCTGTGTTCTAGTCTGGACTATGACTAAATATAAGTAAGCAAGTAAAGTCTGAGCCTCAGTTTCCCCATACACAAAATGATGGAAAATGAATAATAGTTAATACAGCTTTGCAAAACATTTGACATAAATTATCTCCTATACTTTTCATCATGTGCTTGTGAATTAGGTAATGCAAGTTTATTGCTATCTTTCTTTTACAAAAAAGGAAACTGAAGTTCAACATACCTAAAAGATTTGCCAAAATTTACATAGCTAGTAAGTGGCAGAGTCAGTACTCAGACCTTGTTCCCAGATGACATAGGTCCCTACACTGGTCCAATACATGCCTCCATGGTTCTTTCGAGTTCCAGGAATCTGGGAATGCCAAATGCACCTGATTAGGTTTTGCATTAAATAAAACTTGAAAAACACTCCTTTTACCCTTCTTTCCAAGGAACCCAAAACTACAGATAGGTAAATAGTATGAGTTTGATGCTGTTGGAGACCAGAATCTTAGGACAACAGAGAACTTCAAGGGACCCTAGCCGTCATTTGTCAACGCTTATTTTACAAATGAAAAAACTGAGGCATAGAAAGGTTAAATGGGATAATAAGTAGAAAAATAGAGATTTGAACTGAGAGTCTATAGATTAGCATTCTTGTTCATTGATTCCTCCTTTTTGTAATAACTGAGAAAGAAAAAAAGATCCTAAAATTGAGGATCTAGGTTTGATTTTGGGAATAGCCTCCTAACATTAAGGTCAGGGTTATGCAATTATATTGAAACTTTTTATCAATCTTATTGACTACCATTCAAAAAGAGAAGTTAAGGACTTCCTCTCTTTCTCTTTCCTTCATTCAGCAAATATCTGTTGAGTCTATTACATGTAAAACATCACTGGGGTAGGGAAAACACAAATTAGTAAGTCACTGTGCACATCTGCTCACCTTTTGACAAAAGCTACAGAAATCTACTTTGGCAAGTTGAAGACATTAACAAACAAATAAATTAGTTTAGTAATTCCTGTCTTTGTGTGGAATTGGAGTTTGAAGACATACCAAAATCAGTGATTGGTCTCACAGTGGGTAGGGAGTAGAAAGAGTGATGGACTTGGAATCAGGAGTTGTGGTTCAGTTGTGTTTGACCCTTTGTGACCCCATGGACCATAGCACATTATTGTTGTCCATGGGATTTTCTTGGCAAAGACACTGGAGTAGTCTGCCATTTCCTTCTTCAGCGGAATGACTTGCCCACACAACTAGCAAGTGTCTGAGGCCAGATTTGAAATTAAGTCTTCCTGACTCCAGGTCCAGTGCTCAATCCACCAAGGCACCTAGCTGCCTCCAAGGCAGAGGTTAAGTGACTTGCCCAGGGTCACAGTGTCTGAGGTGTCATTTGAACTCAGGTCTTGCTGACTCCAGGCCCGGCACTCTAGCCACTAATCCATTTTGCTGCCTACTGGAATCAGGAGACCTGAGTCCAAATCCTGACTCTGATACCTAGGGATGTCTGACCACAAGAAAGTCATTGAGCCTCTGAATTATTTGTCTTAAACTATTAAATTAGGATAGTAATTATTGCTCTGATTACCTCATAGGCGATGGGGAAAGGAAGGGGAAGAGAAGGACTTAGAACACCTCAAGACACTATATAATATGAACTGTTAGACAAATTGAATGTTTCTGTGTCTTCTAATTTATTCATAATCATCTACACATAGCCTCAAAGTGCTAAAGCTCCTGAAATCAAGGGAAATGGAGGAAAAAAACATTTATATAGTGTCTACTTTGTGCCAGGCACTGTATACTAAAGACTTTTTAATAATTATTTCCTTATGACAACCCTGGGAGATAGATGATCTTGTTATCCCCATTTAACAGTTTAAGAAACAGAGGCAAATAGAAGTTAAGTGACTTGCCCTGGGTCACATAGCTAGGAAGTATTTGAAGTTAGATTTGAATTCAAATCTTCCTGACTAGAGGACCAGCACTCTATATGCACTCCGCCACCAGCTGCCTTGTTAGTGAGGGGGATATCCTTTGTAAGAGATGTTTGAGAACGAATGAGATAGGCACTGATCTAGCTAATAAAACTTGCCTGCTAGTGGAAAAAAGAAATACCTTTTTATGACCACAGTTTTAATAGAAGTATGGATACAAAAGATGGGATGCAAGCTTATTCTATGTTTCTCTTTAAGCATCCCTTTACTAGTGCCCAGTATGTTGCCTTTAAAATGTTCTTAAAGGAATTCAATGAGTTGTGAAGAGTCACTTAGACAAGAAGGGCAATGAGGAAGAAAAAGGAACAGTCATTTATTAAGCAGCTCAGTGACAGGCACTCTGCTAAGCGCTTTACAAATATTATCTCATTGGATCTTTACAACAATGCTTCAAAGTAAGTGCTGTTACTTTCCTCCATTTTACAGCTGAGGAAACTGAGATGTACAGATGTTATGACTTGCCCAGAGTTACACTGGTAGTAAGTGTCTGAGCCTGGATTTGAACTCATGTCTTCATGACTCCAGGTGCAGGCATTTTATCCACCATGAGATTATATTTCTGATATACTTTCAAACATCGATTCCACACAAAGACAAGAAGAACATTTGGAAAGGTGGTTTCATTCATTTTTTTGTACATTCATTTAATACAAAGTACAAGTCTCCCTGCCCCAATAAATGAAGAAAAACTTAAACCAATTTCCATTTAAGCCCAAATAAGCACAGATACTCAGAATTCTGGACTTGGAAAAGATTTCAGCATCCATGTTCATTCATCCCATAAAATTTAGTTCAAATTTGATGCCTTTGACTGCAGGTATAACCCTATCATTCATCTGCAACACTTTTAGCCTCACCTCTCACACAGCTGGCTGTGTAGGAGTTATTCCTTGCTGCCTTAAAAAAGAAGAAAAACTTCTAAAATCTCTCCTATGTATAAACAGAGTGATTTATGCAACCACACACTTTGAATTTTTGGTATAGATAGGCAAGCAGAGAAATTTTACAGCTACACATGGGCACATACCCAGTCAAGTAAATATATGCTTATTTGGCTAAATTTAGATATTTTGCTGAACAATATGCAATGTGTATATGTACACATATATAAATTAAGTAGAATCGTTTGAACTCCACTTTGAATCCTGACCAGCCTAATTCTCTGGGAATCCAACTCCCACTTTCAGTGTTGAGAATAGAAGAGGATAAATACACTTACATAGTTGTATATATGTATAGATGGAATATTTATATTGTATGTGTATATATACACATGTAATAAGTTCTGCTATAACACATTTCAAAAACACCCATTTTGGAATTTATTCCAACACAATTGATATATTAGGAAACATTTTGAGAGTAACATGAGATTGGAGTCTGCTTCTGAGTAATTTCTTCCCAAGAAACATTGAGAGAATATATCAACCCACACTACTTTACAATAACTGCGACATTTTCAATACCCACTTCAACAAGTAAATTTCAGGTCCTGGTCAAAGTAAAATGCTATATTTATTGTATATCTTTTTTTTAAGGCAGTAGGAGTTTTGATTGAAGGAGGAGGACTGGTCCACACCACCTCTACCCCCTTCTGCTATGGTCTAAGCACTATTGCAGTCACTATTTATTATTGTATTTATGTATTTCTTAATTTTTATGTATATAAAATTGAATATTTTATTGGATTTCTGTTTTTTACTTTATGTGTTACTGATGATGTGTGTGTGTATCAAACATACACACACACATACACACACACACACACACACACACACACACGCACATTCATTGAGTTGAAGCCATGCCACCTTATTTTAGCCTAATACCTCAACTAGGTAAGAACATATCTCAATCAAAAACTCAACTCTTTGGAAGCCTTTAGATGAAGTGAAATATGGTAGGAAAGAAATCTCTTCCAATTAGTCATGGAATTTCACTACTATCCCTGGGTCCTAGATAAAATCATTGAGTTAGCTTGACAGGGAAGCTATTCTAGATATTGGACTAAGTATGGATTTCCAGCACACATCTTTAAAGAGAAACATCTGGGAAGGGAGGAGAGATCTTGGCTTTAACCTTGATCTAGTCTTATTCTACCCCTCCACCCCGTGAACTATAACCAAATGAGGAAATACCATTTTTGAAGGAAGATGTTTGATCTTCCATCTTCCCATTGGTGTCCTAGTACACCCCAGGGATATCAGTGGCCACCATCTTCTTGTCAGTGTTATAACTATTTCCTTGGACCAGCTAAAGGCAATGTCTGCTTTGAAGTCCAAGGAAAGATAGATGTAGAATCATCATGTTTAAATGAGAACTCCTTGAATGTTCCTTGAGCACCCTATGAATGGAAAGAAAAAAGTCCCCAGTATCTAGTGAACTTAGCAACATGTACTCCCTAAGCTTGGATCAGCTTTCCCTGGACTCTCTGTGTATTTGTGGAAAAATGTACCTCAGACTTGGAAGGGGATGTTTTATATCAAATTATTGCTATTATTTACCTCAGTAAATACTCCTTTCTAAGAGCAAGAAAGTCAGCTGATGAAATTGAGTTTTAACTAATCATCTTGGAGGAAATCACACTGGTGGTGGATGAGCTGGTCCCTCAGAGGTATTTTCCCAAACCCTATAACCCTAAAGAGGAGAGATATCCAATTTATCTCTGGGCACCCAACTTATCAGTGAGAGTGGGAAATGGGAGAACTCAGAAATTATATGGGCTACATAAGCATATATACACAAAAATACATCTATGCATATGTATGTATACACATCTAGATGCATGCTGTACTTTACTATCATAGATGTATACATATATATCCTTACAGAAATAAAAGTATACACAGCAACTATAAATTGTCCCATTCCAACTTTTCAGAACACTATTTTCCCCTCTTCTGAAGCTGCAGGGGCTGGCGATGTTGGAGGCAGAGGGGGAGAAGAATATGTTTTGGCTACTATGTCCTTATAAGAATTGAATTTTTACCATTCCTGGTACAGGATCTATACAAGACTTCCCTATACTAACTTAGGTCACTGCAACCCCAGACACTACTAACTGTGCAAACAGCATGAACACCTGGAAATAACCTGACCATTTTCAAGGAACTCAAAAGAGTTCTCCTATGTTATTAGTCTTAGCTTCAAAAGATCCCTGGAAATTGTAAGGACCCAGGTATCCTGTTCTTTACCTTCTAGCTGAGGGAACTATGATAGAAAAAAGAGAACCTTCACTTAACAAAAGAGCTGGAAATAGAACTGAGTAAGTGAACAGTAGCTTAGAACAACAAAGATACTGCATTTGTTCTATATCTGTTTTCTCATCTGTAAAATGTGACCTGTATCCTAGGGTTCTTATGAGGATCAGATGAGATAATATTTGTAAATCACTTTACAAACCTCTAAGTACTATATGAATGCTAGCTATTGAATATGTATTATGATTCACATAGACCTTGTTGTCCACCAAGAGCTTTTTAGGACAACCTGCTATCTAGATATACCTCCACCACAATTCTGAACTCCAAAGTTGAATTATTGAACATAAGTATATAGTGTTCTTAAATTTTATCTCATATTCAGCCCAAATTTCTACCCTATTGGAATTTTTTTCTATTCTATTATCCAATATATTAATTGTCTGATCCATCATCTGCCAATGTGATAAGTAATGTCATCTATATCCTTATCTAAGTTATTAGTAGCTTTTAAATATATTAGTATATATTATATATATACTATTATAATAATGCTATAAATTAAATATATTAATATATTAGTAAAATATATTAAATACATTTTAAATAAATTAGTAACTGCTAAATAGCACAAAGCACTCAATTAAAGACCTCCTTAACGATAAAAACCTCATATTTATGTAAAACTTCAATTTTTGCAAAG
This sequence comes from Potorous gilbertii, assembly GCA_028658325.1. NCBI lineage: Eukaryota > Metazoa > Chordata > Mammalia > Diprotodontia > Potoroidae > Potorous > Potorous gilbertii. Next base: position 553,845,172 of record CM053769.1, read on the forward strand.
TATTTCCCTTATGAAAACTCTGGAAAGTAGATAATGTAAGTATTAGTAATCCATCTTTAGAGATAAGGGTACTAACTCTCTAAGGATTTGAGTGCTTTACCCAATATCACACAACTAATAAGTATCTGATTATGCAGAAACCCAACATTCTAGAGTTGGATGAGACTTCAGTGGCTACATAGTTCAACCTGTTTTCTCCTCTAAATTTCCACTGCAACATATGTAACAAGTGATCATCCAACTTTGTTTAAGTCTAGTGAGAGTCAATAAATAGTAAATAAGAGTGACAGACTAAGCTCTGGAGAAACAAATACAAAAACAAGAAATAGTTCTGCCTTCAAGGAGCTGACAATTTGAATGCCAGAAGATAGCTCACAAAAGAAAGCAGAAAAGGGAGAGGGAGAGATGGGAGAGATCAGACACACTGGGACATGGAGGTGAAGTCAAAGAAGTCCAAAAGGAGTGCTGTTGGGTGGAGTCCCAGAGAGAGTTTGAGAAGCCCAGGACCTCCAAAGGCAGCCTATTCTATTTTGGAGAGCAGTTAGATGGCACAGTGCACAGTCAGGAAGACTCACCTTCCTGAGTTCAAATCTGACCTAGGACAATTCCTAGCTGTGTGTGTGATTCTCTGGACAAACCACTTAACTCAGTTTCCTCATCTGTTAAGTAAACTGGAGAAGGAAATGACAAACTGTTCTAGTATCTTTGCCAAGAAAATCCCAAATGTGATCCCAGAGAGTCAGACGCAACTAAAAAACAAAAATTGTTAAGAAGCTTTTCTTTATATCAGACTAAAATTTGTCTCTTTGTAACTTCCACTCATCACTTTCAGTTTTGCCATCAGAGGCAAGCAGAACAAGTCTAATCTTTCTTCCATGTGATTGTCCTTCAAATAGTGATCCTATCCTGCTTCCCACTCTGTCTTCCTTTCTCCAGCCTAAACAACCTCAGTTCTCCAACAGGTCTACATATGGTAAGGACTCAAGGCCCATCATCGCATTGTTTGCCATTCTCTGGACTTTCGAGTTTTTCAATGTCCCTCCAAAACAGGATGCCCAGAACTAAAAAAAAGTTTGACTTATGGTCTGATGGCATAGCAATACCATCCCTCTCTTAAGAAAGTCTCCAAAATTAAAATCTTATCACACAATTCGTATTGAACACGTAGTCCCCTAAAACTCTTAGATTTTTCTCTGTTTCTTAACCATTCTTTTTCAACCTTGTGCTTCTGAAGAAAACTATTTTGAAACCAGAAATAATATTTACATTTAACTATTAAATCGTATCGGATTTAGCTCAACATTCTAGCTTGTCGAGATCCTTTTTGATCCTGTTATCTAGTATCAGTTTTTTATGACCTGAAAAATTGATAACTACATTAGTTCTTCCTCTATCTAAACCATTAATAGAAATGTTAAGCAGCAGAGGGTCAAAGAGAGATCAAATTGATATGGAAACATTCATTGACTACAATTTCCTTCCAAAATCATTTAATTGTGCTTATATAATACCTAACCCACACATCTACCAAGAAGAATATGAGAAACTTTTTCAAATCTTCTGCTAAAACTTAAACTATTGACTCTGATCAAAAATTTGTATTATTGAGAAAGAGAGAGATAGAATGGGGTAAATTATCTCACATAAAAGTGGTAAGAAAAAGCTTTTACAATGGAGAGGAAGAGTAGAAGGTGAGAGGGAATGAGTGAACCTTACTTTCATTAGATTTGGCTTAAGGAGGGAATAATATACACATGCAATTGGGTATCTTACTCTATAGGAAAGTAAGGGGGAAGGAAATGGTGGGAATGATAGAAAGGAGGGCAGATTGTGGGAGAGAGTACTCAGAAGCAAATATTTTTGGAAAGGGACAGGGTCAAAGAAGAAAACAGAATAAGTAGGAGGTCAGGATGGAATAGAGGGAAATATAGTTGGTCTTTCACAACATGACTATTATGGAAGTATTTTGCATAACTACACATGTATAACCTATGTTGAATGACTTGCCTTTTCAATGAGGGTGGGTGGGGAGAGAGGAAAGGTGAGAATTTGAAAGTCAAAGTTTTAAAAACTTTAAATATTGTTAAAGTATTGTTAAATATTGTTTTCACATGCAACTAGGAAATAAGATAAACAGGCAATAGGCTATAGACATCTATCTTGCATTTCAAGAAAGTAAAGGGCAAGGGGATGGGGGGGATAGAAGAAAGGGCATCCTGGGAGAAAGGGTAATCAGAATGCATGCCATCTCAGTGTCAGGAGGAGGGGAGAGATAGGGGGAAAATTTGGAGCTCAAAATCTTGTGGAAATGAATGCTGAAAACTAAAAATCAATTAATTAATTTTTTAAAAAGAATTTGTATTATTTCCCCAGGACCTAGTAATTCAAATCCTAATTCTCATCCTGGCCAATGGGACCTTCCTTCTTTTAGCAGTATTGTGTCTATCTAAATTTGTCTTCCACTAATCCCCATTACACACCTTCTTTTCAGACCCTCAGTCTCATTTCCTCAGTATTCTTGCAAGACACCATGACTCCTTCAAGTACATTTATGCATAGCGATTTTCTCCCAAGTAGAACACTTAAATTCTTCCTCCATCCAAATTTTTGAAATTCTAACTCAAATCTAATAAAACCTTTCTTTACAACTCAAGCCTGCAAATGACTGAAATCCAGTACTGTTTGGTTTCACATTTAACTATATGTTTTTACTCTACTCTATACTTCATATATTCATTTCATCCAATTTCCAAATAGGTTGTATAGTCCTTGAAGGTAAGACTCTTCATTACCTGTGCTCTATAATAATAACACAATACTGAATATATGATAATTGCTCAATAAATTTTTAATGAATTGTTCAATGACAGACTTTGGTAGACATAGCTCTTCTCAGCAATACAATGATCTAAGACAACTTCAAAAGACTCATGATGGAAAATGATATTCACATCCAGAGAGAGAATGATGGTGTCTGAACGCAGATTGAAACATACTATTCTTTTCTCTTTTTTTCTTTCTTGTAGTTTTTCCCTTTCGTTCTGATTCTCCTTTCACAACATGACTAGCGTGGAAATATGTTTAATGATTGTACACGTATAGCCTGTATCAGATTGTTTGCCATCTTGGGGAGAGGGAAAAGAGAGGAAGGGTCTGAGAAAAACATTTGGAACTCAAAATCTTATAAAAAAATGAATGTTGAAAACATCTTTACTTGTTTTTGGAAGCAATAAAATAGCATTAAGTGGGGGGAAAAGAAATAGATTTTAAAATATTTATGACCCTTTTTTCCTGTCTTTTATTTAACACAATTCTAAAAATACTAGCAATAATAATAAAGTAAGAAAAAGAAATCAAAGACCTAGAAATGAAGAAGAAAACATTATCCTCACTTGCCGATGACATGATGATTTGCTTTAAAATCATAGAGAATGAACAAAGAAATTGAGACTAAATAATAACTTCCTTAAAGCAATAGTTTTAAAAAAAATAAAATCACATAAATCATTGGCATTTTGTAATAGCAATAATAAATCTACTGGCTAATAATAGAAAAGAGAGTCTTATTTAAAATAAACTATCTGTTAGTCAATCTAGCAAAGAACACTTACATCTATGAAAATAATTACAAAATGCTCTTTAAATAAGAAGGTAAAGTAACAAGGGTTTACTAATCTCTTACCATGTGCTAGGCACTACGCCAGGTAAGAAACAATTTAAATAATTGGAGGGATAGTCAGTGCATGCCAATGTAATGAAATTAATAATCACATTAAAATTAATTACTAGACTTAGTTCCATATAAATCAAACTACGAAGTTGATACTTTACACAGTTAGACAACATAACAAAACTCATTAGAATACCAAAGGAAAAATTTTAAGAAGTTGTGATGAAAGAGAAATAGCACTTCCTTACCTCATCTATACTATAAAGAGGTAGTAATACAAATTATTTGGCATTAGTTAAAAATAGGAAAGTAGCTCAATGGAACAGACTAGACAAGGAAGAATCAATTAATTCAATATAGGCCTTAATGTACTTTAAAATACAAATTACCTAGGAAAAAAATGTCTTTTTTGCCAATAATTGCTGGAACACTTAGAAACTACAGTTTGGTGGAAATTAAGTTGAGGTGAATTTCTTACACCATATATCACAATAAACTCAAAACAGGCATATGACCTGAATATTAAAGATTGTACCATGAAAAATATTTTAAGCGAATGAAGTCAAGCATGTTTCATGGGGACAGCTAATGGATAATTCTTAAACAAAAGAGAGAAGTGATTACAAAAGATAAAATAGATAAATTTAATTACATGAAATCGTAAAATAGTTGCACTAACAAAATTAATGCAACTAAGAAAAGTAGAAAAGCAACCAACTGGGGAAAATATTTGTCTCAAAATTCCTGATAAGGGATATGTGGGCAACTAACAGAAATATATAAAATGCAAAAGTCATTCCCCAATAAATAAATGATCAAAGGATGTGAACAAAAAGTTCTCAAAAGAATAATTATGAGTTACTACCAATCATAATCAAAGAATGCCCCAGATAACTAATAATAAAAGAAAACTAAAACAACTCTGAGGTTTAACCTCATACACACAAAACTGACAAAAATAACAAAAGATAGGAATAATTTTCAAGGAATTGTAGAAAAATGAACATGTCAATGCACCATATTTTTTTTGACCTATCTGGAAAGCAATTTGTAATTATTTGAAACAAAGTAACTAAAGTATCACTTTTTGACCCAAAGATTCTACTGTTGCCAGAGGTCAATAACAACCGAAATAGGCTTGCTCTCTCTCTCTCTCTCTCTCTCTGTTTCTGTCTGTCTGTCTGTCTCTCTCTCTCTCTCTCTCTCTCTCTCTCTCTCTCTCTCTCTCACACACACACACACACACACACACACACATATGCAAGAGTGTACACATGCACAAATTATGGCATCACTTTTTGTAGTAGCAATGGATACTGAAATAAAGTAGATTTCCATTGATTGGAGAAGGACTAAATATATAGCGGCAATGGAATGTGATGCAATATTGCTGTGTTGTAAGAAATGATAGGAAGACATGTGAACTGATGCAAAGTGAAGTTAACACAAGCAGGAAACCAACATAAATAACGATTATACCAATTTTTGTGGAAAGATCAGCCACAAGAGAATTGAAACTGAATGCTGCAAAATTACAATCTTGGCCTTGAAGAAGAGATATAAGGTACCTCCCCCTGCTTCTTTGCAGAAGTGGAAGAGGGGCAGGACTATGAGTGTGGAACAATGCATTTAGTAAGTGTTTTTTGATATGTTAGATTAGCCAAACTGTTTCATCACCCTCTTCTTCTTGTCCTTCTCCGCAACCACTGTAATTTTTAGTTAGAAGGGATGGCTCTCATATACAGGAGATAAGGGATAAATACCTTGAGAAACATAAGTGGTACTTTTAAAATTCAATAAAATTATTTTAAAATATTTTTTAAATTTGTGGCATTGAATATAACCTTTTTATGCATGTAGTTTTTGTGCTGTGTCTTACATACAACATATGGTATTTTCTATAGCCAGGTTTATATAACTTCTTTTTTAATGTATAGAATCATAGCTTTAGAACCAAAAAGAGACATTTACTACTTGTGTGACTTCAAGCAAGTTTTTCTTGGTCTTGGGGTCCTCATGGATAAAATGAAAGGGTGAAATGATTTAATATCTTTCTAGATCCATATTCTATGACCTTTGATTTAGAGGTCATCCAGCCTAACTCCCTTATTCTACCAATAGGAGAACTGAGGGAAAGAGTTCAATGCTTTCTTCATAATTATATTATTAGTGACAGAGCTGAGGCCATGATAAATCTAGATTACATTGATATAACACTATATGGGCTACAAAACACATTTATATATATCCTCTCATTTGCTATTCATACTTGAAGCTGTGAGAAACATATTCTTTTACCTATTTTTCAAATGAAGAACTCAGGCTCAGAGACATTAAGTGATTTGTCATAATCACAAAGCTAGTCAAGATGCAATAAGGCTCAAAGTCCAGTCATCTTTCCATGGCGCTGGGCCCCTTGACTCCTGTTTCTATGTCCTTTCAGTGTAGAGCTGGGGTGTCAGACTCAAGGCCTGAAGGCAATAGGCAGCCCACAACACTCCCCAGTGTGCCTTAAAACAGATTAAAATATAATTGGGAAATATTTAACCAAAGAAATCAAAATCCAGATATTATCACATTTTAAAACCAAGTCAATATGTGGCCTCTGGGATCCTTATATAAGGATCAGTGGCTCTGTTTCTATTTGACTTTGACAGTGCTGAAGTAAAGGGCTAGTGAATGAGGCAAACAAAAATACAGATATCAGAATTGCAGAATTTGAAAGCTAGGAGGACCCTAGGTATCACCAAAATAGAGCTAGACCTTAGAGGTCACCTCATCCAATCCCCTTACTTTGGAGTGAGGGAACCGAGACCCAGAGAGTTGTGATTTTCTGAAGGTACAACAGTAGCAGTGGTGTGATTTGAACTCATTATAATTCCAAAATTGATACACTTTAGATCTTTGAATAGTATCTAGTCTAGTCCCTCCCCACCTCCTTCCATCTTATAACGAAGGAAACTGAGAAGTTATGTGACTTACCTAAGGTCACTCATCTCACCATTGGACAAGTCAGGACTAGAAGCCAGTTCTCCTGATTTCTACTCTCAAGTCACTTGTACCACAGTGCTGCCTAATTAATGCAGACAGAACTGGATGTCCTCAATGCTTCAACTCCCCCTGCTAGTTATAACCGGGGCACATTGATTCTATTGGGCCACTTGGGTACCATTAAATGTGTTCACTGACGTCCACAAACTTTGGAGATCAGATAATTCCTGCTCTAAGTCTACTAAGTGGGAGAAGGAGCTTATTAGTCTCTAAATATTTTCTGACTTCAGAGGATGTTTTAATGGAACCAAAGTAAATTAATTCCAGGGTCATAGCCATATCTCCCTGGAGTTAGAAAAATCAAAATGTGCCTTTTCTTCTCCTCATTTTTTTTTAAAGAAAACCATGTGTTTACTTTCAAATGCCAAAGTTACAACAGAGCTGACATAAAGCCAAGCTCTGTGTTGATTTTAAAAGATGGAGAAAGGGGTTAAAGTCCTTTCTGATTCTTGTTTTTGTAGGGTTTTGGTCACAAAGAAACAGGTTTTTAAAATGAGCTCAGTTTCAATCCCTTTTCCTGCCTGAAGACAGTGGAGGTCCTTCTGAAGTCTAAGAACTATGACATTTTGGTTCTGTGATTCTCCTCTTCCACTCTCCACACTCCCTGGCCTTCCAAACTGCCCGATTTGCTTAGTATCACTTCCCTTTTCCATCTCACTGAAATCTGAGCTAGCTGCGACCCTGTCAGTCCACACACTGAGCCCCGCACAGAATTCAATAAGGAAACTCAAGGAGAAATGCCAGAGGACAGAGCTGTAGCCATCAGATGCAAACTTGATCACTTTGAAAGCCCCTTTGGAGATCAGAGACCCCTGCTCCTGTTCCCCCACCCACACACCCTCCCTACCCCACACACACCCAATTCAAATACTGACCATTTCTTCAGCCAAACTTTGCTACATTGGATTAGATTATAATGCGCTCTAATGAACATTAATATAGAAACATTCTTTTTTCAAATATATCCTTAAATTGTAACAATTTTCTTAAGTATATTCGTTCTCCCCCATAAACACTCCCTCACAATATGAGATTGAACTAGTCATACTTTTAGAACTGGGTCGGTTCCCAGGTTATCTCAAGAATAAATGTATAGAAATCATAAAAGAAAGTTATGCTTACCATTGTCACGTCTCAAAAATATCTTCTTTTGCAGGCTCATAACTGTTATTTCATGGATGAAAACAGCTCCCTTCAGGATGTTCAATAGATTGTGGACGAGAGATGGCAACTCCTACTTTTTTTTAGTGTTTGAAAGTAACTCTTAAGTGAGCAGACTGCCTTCTTAATATAGCAACTTTTCCTCAGCCGAAAGTTCCTTTCCCCCCTCTCCTCTTTTCTTTTTTCTTTCTTTTCTTTCTTTTTTTTGCCAACAAATCTTTAATGTTTTAGATTGGGAACTTCCAACTGCCTCCCTCTTAGCTAGGCAGATGTGTATAATGGTAGTGTTATTTCACTGAATCCACCACTTAGATCGTAACCCTTTTCCTGTACTACAAACAGAAATGTAAAACCTCAAACTTTCCTTTGGACTCTGTGTCCGTTAGGAGAAGGTAAAACACCCCTTCTCTGGAGGGCTAATGTATGGAAAATGTGCTAAAATCTTTAGAGCGTTTGGGGCTCTGGAATCCCTGCCCCCTCACTGGTTAACTGGCCCTTGGTGCTTTTATGTAATTGCATGGTACAAATACAACACCTCAACTCCTTGCCCAAAATTGAAATGATTCATTTACTCCTCATTTAAACACACACACACACACACACACACACACACACACACACACACACACACACACTGCTTGTTTAATCCAAGTGAAAACGCCTTTCATAAACTCTGCAAAAGGCTTGGGGAGGACCGCCCCCTAAGTGAATAAAAAGTCTGTGTCTTGAAAAGAACGAGTTTAACTCAGGGGAAAGGTGGAGGCAGGCATGACCCAAAACAAATAGAAGGAACTGAGACCCTGTTCTGTGTGAGAGGAAGCATAATGCTGGATGATGGGGGAAAGCGGGAGGGAGGAGAACTTCGACCCTGGACAATCAGCGGGTCTGGCATGGTGTCCTGTGTTGTTTATTGTTTGGCTCTCTGGGCTCTGAAGCCACATGTTTCTGCGGACGACTCCCTAGGATCTCATTTGTGGACTTGGAAGCCACGCGACAATCTTTACAGATGATCTATGTCTCTGGGCTTGCCTGAGCAATTGTGCTCCCATCCCAGATTGTCAATCATCTAAAGGGAGCGCTGTCCCTGGGGGGCTGTGAATTGGGGCTACCGGGAAGCTTGCCCTTGGACATGCGCGGACAGCTCCTGAAGCACTCTGCACTCAGGGCTACCTAGGTGGAGGTAAAGAGGATGGACCCAGAATCGAGAAAACCTGGTGACAAATACAGCCTCAGACATGTACCAGCTGTGTGACACTGGCCAAGTCTTTTAATGTCTGTCAGACTCAGTTTCCCCATCTGTAAAATGGGGAAAATGTAAGAACTGCAAAATAGAACCTACTCCTCACGTTATTATGAGGATAAAATGAGATAATATTTATAGCTAGTTATTATTGGCTCTTGGGATAAGGTCACAAGGGTCTACTGCCTAGTTTCTCCATCTATAAATGGGAGTGACAATGTTTGTACTACGATTTTATTTTTTAAATTTAATTTAATTTTTAATTTATGGAATAAAACAAGCATTTCCATGATGTAGTCTAACAAAAAAAGGGGGGGATTGAACATGAAACTGTAAATCTATTACGTACAACTTACAATTCCTTTTAAATTTGACAGAGGTCTTGTAAGGAAAACATTTTTAAAGCTCTATAGAAATGTGAGCTAATAGTATTAACCCTTTGTTTCTTTGACTAGGCTTCCCTGCTTGATGCCATTGAACATTTTCCTATGAAAAAGGTGTTAAGACTTCAAAGGAAATGCAAAATATGATGCCACCTGGGGCTATAATTTAGAAGTGTCCCACAGACAGTACAGTACATCAGAGAAGGAGAGGTGAGCTCCAAACTAAAAGATTCTAAGAAAGTCTTTGGGCCTCTATACTAAGGCTTAGCTAGAACCCTCTGGAGCTACCTAATTTGTATTCAGTATCTGACACACAATGTTGATTACTTTGTGAAAGGGAAAGTCCTGTATGAATGCAGAGCCAGAACTAGGGTGAGGTAACTGGTGCCTTATGCCAGGGCAGTAAATTAAGCAGATGCAGAATATGGAGGGTGATGAGTGTATGTGCATTCATTTGTATTGAGAGAGCTAGAAGGGACCTCAGAGGTCAAGTGGTCCAACACCCTCCCCCAATTTTAGAAATGAGAACATAAAGGTCATTCAGATCACAAATATAGCAATAAAAGAGCCACCATACAAAGTAGGGACCTCTGACTTCATTTTCCATGGACTTTCCACTGTACCACAGAAGTTAGAGTCAATTTAGCAAGCAAAATTAAAATAGGAAGCTACCAGATATTGTGTAGAGTTAAGTTTTTCTACTGGCCCATCTTGTCCTTCACATCACCCCTACCTCCACCCCACCCCCATCACAGGGGAATCTCTGCAACAGTGGTCTCAGTGTCCCAGATTTTCTGTTGCCTCCCCACAAGGCAATGCTCCATATCAGCCCACGTAAACTTTATACTGCTTCCCCTGGGTACAGTTTGTGATGTTTACTCTGGGCGCCAAATCTCCAAGTCATGTCCCTAGTGAGTTATGATGATGCTAATAGAGCCTAAAATTGTTTCCATAGTGGATAAACCCAAGAATTTGAACAAGGTTCCTTCTCCCTCATTATGATGCTAGATCTTAGCATGACATCCACCCTTCACTTTTACCTTTGAATCTGAGCCAAAGGAATGTCTCAGGGTGGTTAATGAACCAAAACAACCTTCTTTGATTCAAGGATATTGTAAAGATCCACAGGTGAATAACAAAGATGGAAGGGAACAAGAATTCATCTTTTTTTCATCCTTTTCAACATAAGAGACAAAATAGTGGATAGACATCTGGCCCAAAGTCAGGAAGATCTAGGTTCCAGTCTTCCTTCTGAAAATTACCTTCCATGTGACCCTGGGCATATCATTTAAGCTCTCCTTACTTTAGGCTACTCTCTAAGACCTTAGTTGTAGAGAAGGTACTAACATGCATTGGAAGAGAAAAATTTCTTCATCTAGAAGTTTCTTATATTAATTAAATCAGGGATCAAGTCCTTCTCCCTATCCTCTCCAACATTAGGCCTTCTGGTCTCCCTTTCTCATGTTTTTACCACCTTTTAGCCAGCTCTGGTCACCTTATCCTTCTGTCTCTTCATTTATGTTTTTCATCTCTCATTGTCCTGAGGAACTCTCTCTTATTCTCCCTGTAACGCCTCCATCAATTTTGACTTTTCTTGCTCTATTATATTGAATATAACATATTGGATATGCATGTATTATAAATAATTTCAAATTATGTCTATATTAGTTTCAAATGTATTCAAAATATTGTATTTATTTGAAAATATAATCTAATAATTATAATTGTATTGAATGGTCACAGCACTAGTATGTGTCAGAGGCAAAATTCAAGCTCAGATCTCCTAGGCTGTATGTCTGACCCTCTATGCGCCATGACATGCCATCTCCTAATATAACAATAGAGAGAGAGAGCTTTAGCATCAGTACAGCACAGTAGAAAGAATGCCAGTCTTGGGGTACTAAAGAGATGGATTCAAGTCTGACTCTGATACTGTTGAATTGTGTGACTCCAAACCAATCAATTAACTTCTCAGAGTCCCAGGCAACTCTCCAAAATTATATATTACAGAGTAGGTACCAATCTACTTTGGAAGAGAGAGTGACCTCAAAAGTACAACTCCCCCCAAAAATACATACATATATAGATAGATAGATAGATAAATGAATGAATGAATGAGGGAGGTAAGTAAATAAATAAATAGATGGATGGGTAAATGAATGAATGAATGCTATCTCAAGGGAAATGTTGTTATCTCCACTTTAGGAAATGAGGAAAATGATATTCAGAGGGTTGAAGGATATTGCCCATCATTACAGAATGCAGGAAGAGGCAAAAATTGGAACAATATAATCTCATAAAATGTTAAAAACTGTGGAGGGAAAGATGGTCCTTCAAAAATCTTGATGTGAGATCTAGTTAAATCAGAATATCCTATGTGCATTCATAGATATAATTCAAAGTAGGACAGCATATAAGCAAAATTGCCAGGGTTCCTTTGGCAATCTATTTTCATTATGACTTCCATACCCCCTCTGCTTAGTTTACTAGTACCATGAGGGGCAACAAGATGGTTCAGTGGATAGAGTACCAGTGCAAGAGTCAGGAGGACCTGAGTTCAAATCTCACCTCAGACACTTGACACTCACTAGCTGGGTGACCTTGGGCAAGTCATTTAACCCCAATTGCCTCATCCTGGGTCATCTCCATTCATCCTGATGAATATCTGGTCACTGGATTCAGATGGCTCTGGAGGAGAAGTGAGGCTGGTCACCTGCACAGCCCTCCCTCACTCAAAACAAAGTCAAGTGCAAGTCATGTCACTGTTTCTCTGATGGCATGGTCTTCAGCAACAAAGGATGAACACACACACCCTTAAGGAAGAAGTAGAAATGGCATTTAAGAGGGTGACATTAGGAAGAGTATTTGAACTGACCAAGTGCACATAGAAGAAGATGTCTACACTGGAGTTGACACAAGTTTGAAAGCACTAAGGTATTGATTTCAAAGAGAACATAACGGGGGAAAGATAATAAAGGAAGATTTTATATGCCTGCTTTCTCATCTCTATAAAATTTTGATGAGAGGGGCGGAGCCAAGATGGCGGAGTAGAAAGACTTACATTTGCTAGCTCTGAATCCACAGCTCATAGATTTCCTGTAAAAAGAACTCCTGACAAATTCTGGAACAGTGGAAGCTGCACAGCAACACAGTGAAGGAGATTTCCGTTGCAGAGAGCCCTGAAAAACCGACCACAAAGGTACCCCAGACAGGAGCGGAGTCCAGTCCTGCCAAGCGCTCCCCTCCCCCGCCCCGGCCACGTGGCACTGAGAGGAGCGAGCAGAGCCCAGCAGGCACCAGGGACCTGAATCTCCGGCGGCCGCGAAGGTCCCTCCACCCACAGGCGCACAGGTCAGTGAGAGAGACAGGCTGAGAGGGGTGTGGGGGATCTGCGGGAGTCGGGCCCCCTGGGAAACGGCCGCTGCGGCAGAGGCTGAGGCAGCTCAGCCAGAGGCAGAGGCAGCTCAGCCAGAGACTCCCAGAGTGGGCTGGAGCTCCACCCCAGCTCCACTACAAAGGATCTCTGTATAAACCCCCTGAGGGAACTGAGCCTGAGAGGCAGCCCTGCCCCCACCTGAGAACCAGCAGATAAGCCCCCATTGAAGAGCAGTCAAGCCTGCCACCAAAAGCCCTGAGGCTGGGGAGCAGCACTT
>CM053769.1:553858829-553890381 GCA_028658325.1 Potorous gilbertii
TCCCTCTGAGCCATCAAAGCCCAAATGACGTCCAAGTGAGGGTTGGGCTGGGATGTGTTGTTAGCCAATCAATGAGAGCCAGAGTGAATTGAGTTTAAGGATTGGTCCTTAAAAAAGAAATTCAGCATAAACCCCAAGATAAATTGCAAGGTTTATTATCCCCATTTTATAGACAATAAAACTGAGCCTAAGAGGGTGAGTGGCTGGAAGTCATACAGATATTATCTGAGGAAGGATTCAAATTCAGTTAATTCTCTTTGGTTTTTCAGTCTATTCATTTTTTGGGCTATTACTTTTCCATTTCCTCTGTTGAGTTGTTCTTTTGTTTTGTTCTGCTTTTTAAATCTACTTCATCTCCTTTCACAAACAAGAGCTTCCTTATTTCTCTTTTCTTGCTACACGTCTTGTGCATCCCCAGCTACCTTCTCTCATTGTCTTTGCCTTTTTAATTCTATGCCTGCCTATCAGAAGTTCCCTTTCTTTCTCTTCCATTTCCTTCCAGAATCCTTGTTTACTTCCCCTTCCTCTTCTCTTACTGCCTCAGGTAGCTTCCCTGTAGGCATTCCTACAGATGTGACCAACCATATTCTTTGGGCCCCCCTTTCATTCTGAGTCATTGCAGCTGACCTAGCTAGGTTTGCTTCTCTTTTAATAAAACACAATTGGAACAGTTTGCATATGTAGAGTTAACCTTCCTTATGGATTTGACCCAAAAGAGTTCATCATTAACAACTTGATGTTAATTTAGAGAGAGATTTCTTGTGGAGTTCCCCAAGGGGATGGTTTTTCTCTTCACAGAGGTTATGTACAGTCTTACTTTTAGAAAAATTAATAAAGCGTCTGGGTCCTCTCCTCTATACCTGAAACACATTTCCATAATATGCAGGGCCCTTCAAGAATCTACAAGACATGTATTTGTGACAATAGGCTGAACTAACAGCATTAGCTCCTTCCATGTTCCCATAAATACACACTTTGCTTTTACCCTGCTATCTGTTTATATTACAGTTACATAACTTACCTCTTTGGCATAGGAGAAGGGTGAAGCCTATGGACTCCTTTTCAGATTAATGTTTATAAATGAAACAAAATACACAGGACATGTGTGTATATATATATATATATATATATATATATATATATATATATATATATATATATATATATATACTATATATTTATATGCTATATATATATGTGTGTATGTATGTGTGTTCTTTCTAAAATTTAACAAACTCAAGGTTAAAAACCCTAATCTACATATACTGTTTTGTGTCGTTTATAAGTTCATAGCATTTAAGAGTTGGAAAGAACATTAGAGAGATCAAATCTGGTCCAAGCCTGTCATTTTACAAGCATCAAGAGAGGTCATATGGTCTAGATTCAGAATTCAGAAGCAGCTTAGTGTTCACCTGGTCCAGGGCTGAGTTGGAGCTAGCTCATACTGGCTCTGGAGAGCAAATTGTTCAGTTTTCAGTGTGTGCCTACCAATCAGGATTGTTTGTTGTGGTTGTTGATTATCTAAGACTTAAGTGATGGGGAAAAGCTAATCACACATAGTAGACTGAAAAGTGTGTCCAGCACACATTTTTCCCTGGGAACCAGTTGTATCCACAGACCTCTGATTTGGACCAACCCTCTCCGTTTATTTTCCTTTTTTTTTTTAAGATAAGGAAATTGAAGAGAAAATATAACTGACTTGGCCAAGGCCAAAAAGATAAAAAGTGGCAAAGTCAGAATTCAAATACTGGTTCTCTGATATCAAATATTACTTTCCAAACATCTCCCACATAGTTGTCACAGACCCAGGATTTGAGACCAGGTCTTCTCTCAAGGCATTGTATTTCCCATCACACCACACTGTCTCTCCACTTCTGCCCATGGTCTGGATTTCAATTCCGTAATTCTACTCACTCTCATGTGGCCTTGTTAGCTCAGGACTCGGCTTGCCCACAGTGACACTTCCTTCAATCTTACCATTTCACCCACCCAGTCAAGCTATTTTCCATTCCTCTTTTTTAACCCTGCTCCTCACTCGAACTTCCTGGTAACCCTGATTTATTTGTAAACCTTGGATTCTTTCACCTTTGCCACCTTTCCTCAAATCAAAGCTTCAAGAAGGAGGTTAAACAGCAACCAGAGTCCATGTGCTGCTTCTTCCTGATGGCCACAGGAAAGCTGAACAGTTCCTATTCCACCCTGGCCAATACTGTCCATCCCAGAGTCCCATCCTGAATCATGACAGAATATACTTTAATTTTGGCTGATGTATGGAGATGGGTCTCTAACATGGCTGAGAGAAATGATTTTTAATAATTAATGATTTGGGGAGATTCAGAGTTGCCCCTTTTTCTGTTTTCAAGACCTCAGTCTCTGAACGTTGAGCTAACATTCTCCTCTATCCAACCCCACCCAACCTTATAATGACTCTGTAGTCTAAGGTGAATTCCACTCAATCAAGCTTGGGTAGAGACAGATCCTTTTGCTTAAAATGCCCAAGACTAGGGATGATCTGGGTATAGAGGTAGTCTCTCAGTCCAAGTGTGACATGAAGTTCCACTCAGCCTGTCATTAGAGTAAGCTCACTTCTCTTTAATGAGAGGTAAGTCCACCTCTCATTAAACTGTTAACCATTTAGAATTGATTGCTGTTTGATGGAATGCCTCTTGTTCAAAGTCTTACAAACCTAAAAAAGTAGCCATGTCTCTTTTTGACAGAATGAGAGGATAAAAAGCCTTTTTTGTCAATTATCTGCTGGCTGTGATTGATAAAAATTGATTATAATTCACCCAAAAACTTTGTCTCTTGAAATTATTTTAATCATTGCATGACTTTCTCCTCTGGTGACCTGAAAGAACCCTTTTGTGACCCCTGGACAGAAAGCACCTCTTAGGTTTGTCCTTTGCTACAGTTCTAGTTCAAACTTACATAATCCAATCCAAACTCTATGAACCAGTTTGCTACAAAGGTTATTTACACACAAAAATCTCCCTCATATCAAATCACACTTTCCCCTGAATGTGCTCTTTCATTCCTGGAGAGACTCAACATCCAAAGTCAGTAACAGGGATAAACACAAGATTCTTCCTCCTATAGTCCTGTGGACCATTTTCTCTTCATATATTCTCCAAAATAAATCCAATTTCTCAGCTGATCTGTAATTCTTAGCACATACTTTGTTTGTAGGGATTTGAATTCCTACAGATATGCCCTGGCCATCGCATGAAGAGACAGACAGATAGATAAATAGATAGATAGATAGATAGATAGATAGATAGATAGATAAATGGATAGATATTGTCCCATTTCTGTCTGTAGTACAGCACCTAGTACATATTATGTATTTAGGATCATAAATTACAGGTTCCTCAGATGCCATTCAACCCAACTTTCTCTTTTTACCAATGAGCAAACTGAGATTCTGGAGAGTTGTGTGATTTTTCTCAAGGACACATAACTATTTGGCATTGGAGACAGAATCCAAACCCAGATCCTCCAGCTCCTGAACCATTGTTTTTTTCTGATTAATATTTTTTCCCATTCATTCATCAGGCCAAACCCTGTAGAAAGTACCCTGGATTCATAGTTACAGGGCTTCATTTAGAATCTCAGCTCTACCAATTTTGTACCTATGTCACTTAGGCCAAATTGCCTCACCTCTTTGGACTTTTGGTCATTCCTCTGAAAAATGAGGAAACTGGACTCTATGACCGCAAAGGTTCCTTTCAGCTGTAAATCCTATGATCTCCTGATCCTTTAGTGAACGGCCTCCTCCATCCCCTATGAAATGGATCTTGACAATAAATCTTTACATGAAGGATAAACATCATTGTCCCCTCCACTCCCAGAGGCTGCATGAGTTAGACTTTACTTTTCCTTCTGTCTTGTCCCAGTGTAACTGAGAAGACACAAATTGACCGCTGCATTCTTTCTTTTTCTTTCTTTGTTTCTTCATTTCTTTCTTTCCTTCTCCTTTCCCCTCTCCCCCTTTTGGATGTATGTGTGCCTCCCTTTCATCATCCTCTCCTGGATCTCCAGCTCCTTCTTGTCATTCTTCTTCCATGTTCTCATTTGTAGCCAAGAGCAGACACTTAGCACACTCCTGGCCTCTGCGAGGGGTAAAAAGTTCAGGTCTCTACACTCCAGACTCCCACAGGTACAAAGTGATGCTCTTGAAGGCCTGTGTGCTGCATAGCTTGTTCCTACACCAAGCTGTCATTATCCATTATTCCCTCCACCTCCTGGCCTGTCTGAGTTGCTGCAGTGTCTCCTGCAATGATTCATGAGCAGGGACTATGTTGTTTTATTACTAATAATCATCATATGCAGAAATGAAACTATAGGATCATAGAGCTTGAGCTAGAAGAAATTTCCTTCCCTCCCATTTTGCAAATGAAGAATTGGCAGCCCATAGACAATACATGATTTGCCTGAGATTACATAGGCAGGTATCATCAGACACAGGATTTGAACCCAGGGCCCCTGACCCCAGGGCCAATTTTATTACACTGACCATTAGCTCAGTTGATCCTTAGAACAATCCTATGAGATAGGAATGGAAGATACAATATTATACCCATTTAACGGATAGGAAAGGGAAGCTAAGCTACGGTGAGATTAAGTGACTTCCCCAAAGTCATATGCTGATTAATCAGAGCCCCAAGCATAGATCCTAGATTTTTTTGATTCTTCATCTAGTGTGCTTTTCATTATACTACTCTGACAATTTTCCAAAACAATGAAAGTCTTCGACTCCAAATAATATACTATCTTCATATTATCATTCCACTATACTCCCCTGTTGATCTCCTGTTCCAGCATATTAGAATTACACTCAGTAACTAGAAATTTCATATTCAATTGCCGTATTGTTGTGTATCCTCTGGATTTTGACCTGCAATTTTGCCTCCAAGACTCTTTTGGCAAACTGGTTCGGTCTCTCCACTTTCTCTTAAGAAAACTTTGCTTTGAGTGTTTCCTTGGACCAACCAACTGCCTTCCCAGAGGAAGGACAAATAGACATGGTTGAATCAAAGGTCTATCCAATGTTTCTAGCTCTTTTTTCAAAGTATTAATAAAACCCAAACCAGATTTTGTCCAGCACACTTTCCCATCATTTTAAATCCCAGTGTATCTGAAAGGAAATGTAATCCACATGTTTCTTATTCATTTACACTTAACTCATCAAAACACTGTTCCACAATAGGTGCTTGATGTCCAAATGTCCTTCTGAAATATTCTTCTTAACAGCTGGAAGGCCTGAGTTGCCAAAAAGATGTAAAGTGAAATCTTGGCAGTCTCCACATCTCATCAGATTTAGTCAACAGGTCCTGCACAGGTGAAGTGTAGAAACTAGGGGCAAGTGTGGTTCCAATTCTTGATCAGCTTGATGGTGGTCTATAATATAGGCTGCATAACTATGATGCCATAGAAGACTGTGGAATGAAAGAAAATTGGGAGAGAAAAAGAAGAGAATTGGATTTGGAATCAGATTTCAGTTTAAATCTCAGTTTTGAAACATATTATCTATGTGACTATGGAGTAATCCTTTCATTTCTCTAAACTCCATTTCCCTCATCTGAAAGATGGAGAAAATATTTGTGCTACATACCTTCAAGGGTTGTTGTGAGAATCCAATGAGCAAAAGTTGTTTTTAATGGCTGTAAAAAATGGTTATTTTTAGTGGTGGTAGTAGTCAACAAAATATTGGAGAGGTCAACGGACCTATAAACCCTGGCAAGATGGTTCATCGAAGACATGGTGCTCATGGTCACATTCAGTCATTTCTATTTACACCACACCTTTAGAAAACGACTTTTTTCTTGAAATTGACCTGCCTTGGATTAGTTATAGAATGGAAACCAGAAAACTTGTAATCAAGCCAATCATGCCTGTGGTGCCAGAACAGACTGATGTGACAAAATTTCATGTTTCTGAAAAGCAAAAGTCATAAAACTTATTGAAGCAAAGATATGTAATAGATAAGACCAGTTCCATGGGCCAAATTAAATGAGAAATTGATCCAGCTCATGAGATAATTCTGTCCTCAGAATATCTTCTTCTGAAATATACAAATAATAAAAGCAAAAATGCTATGTATCCTGAATTACATGAAAAATGGCTTTCAATATCCTCACTTGGTACATACAGAAATCACGAACAGCTGTGAATTTCCACAGTCAATGGCTGTAGTTCCACAGTGGAGAAACCCCAGGGCTCAAGAAGACAGGGCAGATTGTAAACAACCTACTACTTGGCATTCCTGGAGGTCCTCCCGCAAACTAGATCCTGTCTGGGGCAGATTAAGAACAGCTGGAATCTTGAAGCAACACAACTGGACAAGAAAGAAGACAGAGGAATATACAAGTAATTACAAAGTAGATATGTGGAGCAAAGGCCATTCAATTTGGGGGTGATCACAAAAGGCGTCATGTAAAAATTGGCACTAGAGATAAACCCTGATACAATTATTCTAAGAGGTGAAAATAAGGAGAGAAAACATTCCAGGCACGGGAGACAGTCAGTACAAAAACCCAGAGAGGGGCTGTGAGTGTCCTCATTTGTCATCATCCTCAGAGTGCTTGCTGAGCCTGGAGTCAGGAAGATCTGAGTTCAAGTTTGCCTTCAAGTCTAAACACTTACTACCTGTGTTATCCTGAGCAAGTCACTTAACCTCTTGCTGCCTCAGTTTCCTCAACTGTAAAATGAGAGATAAGAATAGCCCCTATCTTCCAGTGTTGCTGTAAGAATCAGATATTAGTAAAGTAGTTCACAGTACCTGGCACATTTTAAGTGATATATAAATGTCATTCTTTGACTGTGTATGAAGGGAGATGATGCATTATAAAACTGGGAAGATAGGCAACTGTGACAGATTGTGAAAAGCTTTAAATACCAGGCAGAGGATGTTTTTTTTGAGGGGGGATTGTTTTTTGTTTTTGTTTTTGCTTTTTTATCCCAGAGTTATTAGGCAGCCTACTGGGAGTTTATTGAATAAAGGACGGAGTGACATTGTCAGATATATGCTTTAGGAAGATGACTTTGATGGCTATGTGTTGAATGGATTGAAATAGGGACAGAACTGAGGCAGAGGTACTAGCTAGAAGACTGCTGCAATGGTCCAGATGAGAAGTTATGAGGATCCAAATTAGAGTGGTGTCTATGTGAGTAGAGAGAAGGGAAGAAATGCGAGACATGTTGTAGACGTAGACATTTCAAGTTAAACAATGAGTTGGATATGTAGGACAAATGAGAGTGAGGAATTGAGAATGACACGTGGCTATACACTTGCCTATAAACTGGAAGGATGACGATGCAGAATTAAGTTTGAAAGGGTTTGAACCAGAGGAGGAAAGCTAATGAGTTATTTTTGGATATGTTTTGGAAAAAAGATAATTAGTTCTGTTTTGGATGTATGTGTGTTTATAGTCATAGGACTTGGATCTAAATTCTAGCCTGTGTGACCTTGAGCAAAGCTGAGCCTTAGTTATCTCATTTGTAAGATTTAGCAATTGGATTATATGCAGAGATATGCTAGTAAATATTTAACAACTGTCTCTCAGAAACATGCATATAACACCTTTTAAGTTTAATCTGCTCTATTAACATTTTCCTCTATCATTTTTGACAAAACGGTAAATGGAGCCTTGATTTCTCAGGTGAAAATGCTCATGTTTGCTTGTCCAGTCACTTCCAGTCATGACCCCATTTGGGGTTTTCTTGGCAAAGGTACTGGAGTGGTTTGGCATTTCCTTCTCCAACTCATTTTACAGATGAGGAAACTTGAGCAAACAGGGTTAAGTAACTTGTCCAAGGTCATACTGCTAGTAAGTGTCTGAGGCCAGATTTGAACTCGGGAAGATGATTCCTTCTGACTTCAGCCCTGGAGCTCTATGCCATCAATTGCCCGAAAATGCATGTATTGAAAATCTAACAATCTGTTGTAGTAAGCTGGTTAGAGCTGGCTCCAGCATCAACTTGACTAGATGACCCCTTTATCCCTAAATCCTGTTCTCCGCCCATGTAGTTCTTATCCTTACCTTTCCATGGAGAATTCACCCAAATCTATTTGAGAGTCGCTATTGCAGTAACCTATGTCTATGTCTTTATCCCTCATGATCATTATACAATCAGCTCACTGCTTTTTCTGATTCTAAAATGTCTTTGGTGATGCTTTTTAGGCTATTTCTCACCGACAGGTCACCTTCAGCTAGATACCATGGTCCACCTGTACCTACCATATACCATTCTATTACCCTTTGTGTCACATACAATTTTCTTCTGAGATGGTGGCACTCTATGCTTTACTATCACATGGAATCAGTGGGGGAATGCCAAAAGATTTTCAATATTTTGAAATCTCTCCAAATCTATATAATGTCAACCAGGGTTTTCTTCATCCCTTAGCTGGGGGGAGGAAGAAACGGATAAACGGGGTGGAAGGCAGAAAGTACCTATCTGAAGAACTTTTGAAATTCCATCAGATCAATACAAGCTCAACCAAAGCTGCTGCTTGACAACTTTGGCAGGACAGTACCCAGGGTGGAGCTATTTCCTGTCCGTTTGGGAACACGTTTCAGGAGACATTAGCAGATGTTTGGCAGATGCTTGGTCTTCTTTCCAGTCAGCCAACAACAACATAGCTCAGAGATGGAGAGGGAAGGAAACTTTTGCAAGTAGGCTGGGGAGGTGGCTGAGACCTTCCCAAAGGGGGAATAAGGGAGCTAGCTCTGGTTTAACTGGTTGCTTTTGCAAAAGGAGAAAAGGAGATTATATTTGGTTAGTTATGACACAGAGATCATGATGTCAAAGCTTCAGGATCCTTTCTTGTGTGAGTCATTTAATTCTGCTCTGTTCACTGGATGAATTCTGTATTCTTAACTTTGGTCATCTCACAAGACTAAAAATGACCCCTGTCAAATGAAATCAGCTGTCTTAGAAAGTGAGGAGTGGTCACCACTGAGGGTCTTCAAGTAGAGGTAGGATAATCACTTATCCATCGGGAATATTAGTGAGGGGCTTCCTAGATTGGGTGGAAGGTTGGGTCAGATTCTAAGGATATTCTGAAATTCGACAGTATTGGTCTCAAGGAGATGCCTGACACAGTAAGTAGATAAGTGTAAATCAGGATGATGAAGAAAAAAATTTAAAAATAAGTGTCTTCAAACACTTACCCTGTTGATAATAATTAACAGCATTGTTTCCATCTTAGTGGAATACGAATGTTCCAGAGGAAAAGAGGAAGAAAAAAAAAGGATGAATAGGCCTTGTGGATTGTACTCTGGAAAAATACATCTCATCACCTTTCTCTTCCCCTTCAATGCTGGTGCCCTTCCAGACATCTTTCCAGGCTCCATTCCTGGATCTCTGAATTTTTTCTATCATATCACAATAGTTTCTTCACCCAGGAAGTTCTCACAAGGGAAGGCCACTCTGCCCCTGCAACCCCTTCCTCTTATAGGGTAGTTCTTCCAAGAACCTTCATTAAAAAAAAAGGACCCAGGCCAGACGTGTTCATTCCTCTCTGGACTCCACTTCTCAATCTCTGGACTTTCTCTACCATTCTGCCACCCCTTTCTCTATGCATATTTTTATTTGGTCCCTCTTGTTTTTATGTGTTGTAAGAGGATAGGGGCTGTTTCTTTCTATTTGCATTGTGTTATACTACTAGCATTATGTCTTAGTGCTTGGAACAGTAAAAACTTAATAAATGCTTATTGATTTGACATTGTTAACTTATACAGAGGTTATGTATCCCTTTAGATTCCCAGTGCATATCTCAAGAGTCAGAGTCCCAGTCCAGTCTCAGAGACTGTGTCTTTTTCATTTCTGTGCTATCATAGAATCTTCCATGCAACATATGCTTAATAAATATACATTGAACAGACTTGAAACAAATGAAAATCAATGCCATGTGGGTCAGATTAAATTTAGGTAATGGTTATTTTCACCTGTCAGCATGTAATGCCATAGATTTGGCTAATCCCAAGAGAAATATCTGCCCCTGGTATTCTGTAGGTCTCATTCTCATACTGATTTTGTTTTCTTGCTTTGCCTATTGATCCACTGCCAAGCCATTCTCTCTGCAATGTTGTCATGTGCCAACCTTTGTTCCTTTCCTTCCAAGAAAAGAGGATTATGTCCAAAAGTAAAGTCTGGAAAGAAAAAGAATTGTTTTCAGGAAGCAGGGAGCCTCCAGGATCCAGAAAGTTCTCTGCCTCTTCAGACAGCTCCTTTCAGCATGGTACATAAACGTTAAACATACACAGATCAAAAAGACTTGAAAAAGCCAAAAATGTTCAGAATGAGGTATTCCAGCTACTAAGATCTCTTTATATTTCATTCCAATTCCATAGCCTCCTTACAGAAGCATAGAACATTAGAAGTCATCTGGACTAAACCTTGATTCAATAAATTTGGAAATAGGTCAAGAAAAGGGAAGTGACTTGTGCAAAGTCTCCCAGCTGGTGAATGGAAGAACCAGAAGAAGTTAAGTCTCCAGGGAGACTTAACAAAACTATCCTGGAAAAGGGGAAAATAGGAGGTGGGAGATTGAGCAGGGGGAAGGAAGAGACTCCTTCTGTATTCTTTCCCAGCATATGTCTTTGTCTCTACCACTTGACTTGCCAGTGCTCTGGGAAACAGGTACTTTCTAGCCTCATAAGCACTCTCTGAAATTTTCCTCCCTACCTTCCCCTACTACTGTACTGGCCTCAGTGACCTGTCTCCTGAGACAGGGCTGAATACTTCAGTCACTTTTCTTACTGCTACTCTTGGATACAGGCTTCTACAATAGAAGCTGGGTCAGGGAAGGAGAGGTTTTTAATTGTCCACTTGAGAGAGGAAAAGTTGAGGAGATAGGAAACTAAAAAAAGAGGGGGGGGGAAAGAAATAAAAAATATAAAGTAAACCTCCCCAACTAGTGAAAGAGTTGATAAATGGGGACAGTGAGAGAGGAAAGAAGAAAGCCTCTGGCAATATCAAAGATGCTTAGGTAAAATTAAGCATAAGGACAAAATACCTACTTAAAAGGGAAGGGAAAACAAATAAAGTCATACTAAAAATTCAAAAAAGAGAAAAACAAAACTAGCTCATAAAGTTAAATGTAAATGGGTTAAATAATCTAATAAAATGAAAGAGAAAGGCAGAATGGATAAGAAAGTGAAATATGCACAAGCAGCTACTTACAAAAAAAAAAAGATCTAAAGTGCTAAGACATAAAATAAAGAGAATCCAAATTGCAGACTGAAACAAAATTTATTATTCAGGTGTTCCCAAAAATTCGGGAGTTACAATTCACAACGTTAGCAGAGATAACCAAGGAAATTATAATATACTTAAAGGAGTAATGCACAACAAAGGCATGTCAATATTAAACATAATGCACCAAATGGCAGATAACAACCTAATAAATTACAAAAAGATATAGTAGCATAAAAATAGGAGACTTTACATTCTTCTTTAAGAGCTATACAAATCTAACAATAAAAGAAGCAAAAGGTAAAATATAGAATTGAACAAACACTCATATGGAGTCTTCTGAATGGGACCACTTAATAATATGCATATAACTTCATATAGTATTTTTAAAAATAGATCATATACTAGGGCAAAGTGTGATGACAATCAAATTAGGATCTTTTGGCACTTTTGTTTTACTAAAAGTGCCTCTGATTGAATAATGTGATTAAAGAAGATATTCCCCACCCATTGATAGGTCTGCCCACTGAGGGAAGCTTGATTAGGGAAGTTGTTTTGTAGGAGGGTTCCAAGTACCTTTTTTTTTCTATTGAAGCATTGGGTCAGAGGGTTATGCCTTCTGGCTCTGAAAAGTGTATAGTCTGAGGGTGAGGTTTTATGTTGGGCCTTACTGACTAGAAGTGTTTGTTTGGCCAAATGAGGACTTTGGGAAGCCTCTAAGGAGCCCCCCAGCTTGGAAAACCCAGATGTCGGTACTTGCCTCTTTGGTAACTATGGTCAGACAGTTGGACCTGTCTGTTGATGGGCAGGCAGAGGAAGTCATGTCTGTTAACTTTCGATTTCTCTGTATTTTCTTTCAAGTTCAGGGAGTTGACTCTCTTGAACAAGGTGAATGATATATGTGTTTGGTTAAAGGAGTGATACATATACTTGATTAAAGTGATTGTTAATTCCTCAAAAGTTGCCTTTCCTTTTATGAATGCAGATCTAAGAACCTCTGATGGCAGGCACCCCTGTGTATGTTGGGGTGCTTAGTGTTATACAAAGAAAAACTGCAAATAAATATTTTAAAACAAAAACACAAAGTGTATCACTTAGAATACAATGAAATAAGGATGATAATCAATTAAGGAAGTACAAACAAAAGACACAGTTCTGGATAGAGATAATAAAGAAATCCTAAATAATGAATGGGTCAAAGAATAAATCATAGAAACAATTGCTAAACTATATGAAAGATTCTAATAACAATGAGACAGCAAAACAAAATTTTTTAGATGTACCTAAAGTGGTACTCAAAGGAAAGGTTATATTTCTAAAATCATATATTAACAAAAGAGAGGATTAATGAAATAAATAAGCATCTTTTTCATTAGGAAAAAAAAAAGAAAAACCACAAGCACAAAGAGAAAATCTTGAAAATTAGAGAAACAGGTAAATTCTGAATCAAAAAAGAAAACTGAAACTTATTCTTTGAAAAGACTAATTAGAGAGAGTTTTTGTCAAACTGATTAAAAAGAAGAGGATGGAAAATAAGATTAACAAAATAAGAAATGAACAAGGCAAAATGAAAAACCCAGAAGAAATAAAAAGAATTACCAGATGACAATAAAACTGAGACCTCAAAAGAAATAAATGCTTACCTACAAAAATATGAAATGCTCAAGTTAAAAGAATAACAAATAATCGAAGGTGAATATAATTTACTTCAAAACTTCAAAGACTCAAAATTTTATTCTTTTGGGCGCTATAACCAAAAAATTCATTGCTTCCTAGAAATGAACCTCTCTATGTTTACCTAGACCACTTCTCAGATAATCTTGCCAGACCTGTATTTTACTTAAAGCTCTTCCTATTCGCTAGATACTACCAGGTCTTCAATTTTGAAAGAATAGTTTCAAAAACCTAGCATCATTAAGAACCTAGCCCAGCAGGATATCAGGAAAAAACTCTAATGGAACATTAAAATAAACTTTTTTTCTTTTTTATGGGCCTGCTAGAAACATTTTAGATGAAGGGCCTAATTTATAACGTTTTTGTGAGTCATGGACCCCCTTTGGTAGTCCTGTGAACTCCTTCCTAGAATTGTCTTTAAATGAATAAATCACATTGAAACCCAATTATCACTATATTAAAAAAAGAAGTTCATGGACCTAGATTAAGAACCTCTATTTTAGAGCCTTTCTAAACCACAGTTTTTAGGGTCTTTGCCATGGGTTAAGACCATGTTATAAAAGAGGCCCTCTGTAACTGACTTCATTTTTTAAAATCCTTCTAAAAATCTGGACTTCTCTCCAGGAAGTCAGGTCCCAAACTCCTGGACTCTGAACTTGGTAAAAAAAAAAAAAATCTAGGTGAGTAGGTAATTAAAGGTGATCTGGATTCTAGTGCTAGTTCTGACACCAGTTCATTTGTGTGATCTGGTCCAAATCCTATGATCTCCTTTGGTCTCTGTTTACTCATTTATAAAATGAAATAATTGGATTAGTTCTTCTTTAAAATTCTAAATTCTAAATTTCTTGTTCAAAAGGTCTGATTCTATGTGAAAGGAAGATGTCAGATAAAATTTAAATAAATTAAGGGGTAAGAGAGGAATGTACTGGAAAAGAAAGGGAGAGGTAGAATGGGGTAAATTATCTCACATAAAAGAGGCAAGAAAAAATGTTTGCAGTGGAGGGTAAGAAGAGAGAGGGGAAGGGCAGTGAATGTACCTTACTCTCATCAGAATTGGCTCAAAAAAGAAATAACATACATACTCAATTGAGTATAGAAATCTATTTTAGTTACACTGAAGGAAAGCAAGAGGAAAAGGAAATAAGGATGTGGGGTGATTGGGGGAGGAGTTGACAGAAGCAAAACACTTTTAAGGAGGGACAGGGTGAAAGAAGAGAAAATATAATAAACAGGTAAGAATAGATTGAAGGGAAATGCATTTAGCCGTAGTAACTGTGTAAAATCATTGAAGCAGGTTTCTCTGATAAAAGTGTCATTTCTCAAATATGTAGAGAATTGAGTCAAATTTATAAAACTAAGAGCCCTTCCCCAACTGATAAATGATCAAAAGATATTAGTTTTCAGATGAAGTAATCAAAGCTATATGAAAACATAAGCTAACTCACTCTTGACCGGAAAAATGCAAATTAAAACAATTCTGAGGTACTATCTCATCCCTATTAGATTGGCTAATAGTACAGAAAAAGTAAATGACAAATGTTGGAGGGAACATGGAAAAAATGAGACATTAATGCACTGTTGGTTGAATTTCTGACAAAACTGATTCACCATTCTGTAGAACAATTTGGAACTATGGCCAAAGGGCTATAAAACCACACTCTATGACCACTAATAGCATTACCACTACTAGATCTGCATGACAAAAGAGATGAAAGAAAAAGAAAGAAAGAAAGGAAGGAAGGAAGGAAGGAAGGAAGGAAGGAAGGAAGGAAAGAAGGAAAAGGACATAAAGGTACAAAAATATTTATGGCGGTTCATTCCTGGGGGTTAAGAATTATAAGCTGAGGCAATGCCCGTCAATTAGGGAATGGATGAACAAGTCGTGGTATGTGATTATGATGGAATACTATTATACATTATAAGAAATGATGAGCAGGAAGGAAGCTCTCAGAAAAACCTGGAGACACTTTCATGGATTGATGCAAAGTGAAATGTACTGTGTACAAAGTAACAGCAACATTGTAAGCTGTGCAGATGTGAATGACTTAGCTATACTGAGCAATACAAGTATCCAAGACAACTCCAAAGGACTTATGATGGAAAATGCTATCCAACCCCAGAGAAAGAACTTACAGTGTCTGAATGAAGATTGAAGCACCCTTTATTTTTTTTGAGTTTTTTCTTGTCTATGTTTTCTTTCACAACATGACTATTATGAGTATGCTTTGCATAACTATATATGTACACACACACAAACATATATATACATACATATATATATATATATATATATATATACACATAACCTATATCAAATTGCTTGCTCTCTCATTGGGGCAGGGGGAAGAGAGTAAAGGAATTTGGAATTCAAAGTTTTAAAAACGAATATTTTTTTAAAAAAATTTTTACATGTAAGTGTGGAAAAATAAAATGCTAAGTAAAAGTTTAAAAATAAAGAAAGAAAGGTCTGATTCTCATCCAATTCAGTTTTAGGATTAAGATATTTACAATTTTACACATTGACATCTTGTGGTTGTTTTAGAGAACTACAAGATCAAATTAGTTAATGGGGAAATACTAACCTTAAAAAAAGTGACTTTAAAAGTAAAGCAGGATATTTGGTATTCAGGTGGGAGGAGAATTAAATTAGTTTTGCCTCCCTCCTCCGTGCCCTGGTGCACCTCCTCTCCTCTAGTGCAGTGAGAAGTTATACAGTATCTTGTGTGAGATCAATCAAAGGAAGCTGGGAGCAAAAGTACTAAGAGTCACATGGTGAGGAAAGACAGTGCTGGGAGGAAAAGCAGGAGGGCCTGAGGCTGGTACTCAACCTCAGGATACACACGCTCTCACACACACAGCATCACTCATCACCAGAAGCATCAGCACCATCACCATCCATCAGCCAGCTGAACTGAATGAAGACTTAGGAATGAGTTCTTATGAACCGCATTCGAGATAGTCAGAATGAGTATGAAAGATATTCCTTATCCTATGGCAGAGATGAAGGAATTCTGGGAACATTTCCCCCACACCTCAGTTCTACCCTTTTTAGAGTGAACATTGCCTGCAGGGGTGACTCTACTGGAACAACATCGTGGAGGTCATTAAGAAAGTACAACAGGGGTTCTGAGAGAGAGTCTAAGATGGATCTCCAATATCAGGCTGAGTATCAGCAGCTTATATGGAGAAGCCACACTGGACAATTGCAATGGGAGATCTACCAAGTAAGTACTAAGGTTATTCTGGTCTCTGGGGAAGAGTTTGTTCACTGACAGGTATTATTTTTATGAAACCGGGATGGTTCATTCTGTTTGTCACTGACTTTCAAATTAATTTTTCTGAGCTTTGTGAACTCAGTGCTCATAAGAGGTATTGGTGATAGCAGGCTAGATGATGTTAGACAGAAAAATCCAAAATTATCTGGATAGAGGCAGGAAATCAGAGAAGGAAAAAACTGTACCTAAGCCTTTCAAAACTGACACTGGATCTGGAGGTAAGAGATGGAATACAGGAACAACCAAGAGGCCAGTTTGACTGGAACTGAGATTATAAGGGGAACAGTGAAATATACTAAAAAAGGTAGCCAGGTTGGAATCAGGCTGTGAATGATTTAAATTGCAAACTGAGGGGCTTATATTTTTTCTTCTAGAAATAATAGAGAAACAATTAAAGTTTTTAGCCAAGAAGGCAACAGTCAGATCTGTCTGGAAATCAGTTTAGAAGTGCTATTAAATTCATTGACATTAGAAATCTTAAAGTCAGTTTAGAAATGTTCTGTGTGAAAGAATTGGAGAAGAGAGAGCCACAGTCTAGAAGCCAGGAATCTAATTAGGAAGTTATTATAATAGTCTAGTGGCAACAAGGAGTCTCTGAACACAGTGGTGGCTGTGTGAGAGATGTAGTGGAGGAAGAACCTACAAAACTGAGGGAAGTGGAACATGAGGAAGAATCAACTTGGGGATTAAGAGACTGCTCAACACTCACTTGAAAACCCATTTGCATTTTCTTAATGCAGCTTCCATACTGGAAATGAAGCACTTGCAAGTCATTGTTAACAACAGTTAACAACAGGAGGTTTACTTTTCCCCAACACAACAAAGATAAGCAACCAGGATATAATGGCAAGAATCTGCCCCACTCATCTTATGAAAACAAATATGGTCAGCAGTTCAGGGTAATGAGGTAGCTCATGATCTTTAAAAACACACTAACTTCACATGGGTGGGACATGGATGAATGGATGGATGGATTTCTCTCACGTGACAATTATGTACAATGGCAAAGAATCAGGTTGGGGAGGATGATGGCAAGATTTTTGTACCTTGCAAATCCTCAAAAAGTTACTGTCTAAGGAATGGTACTTAAGGCTCTTAGGGTATGTGCGAATAAATCTTCTGGGTAAGCCAAGGATAAGTCAAAGAGGGTAATAGAAATAAATTCCTAGGCACCTCACCAATATTTCAATTGTACAGCAGAGACCCGAAAAGAAAAATAAAGTTGATATCCTCTCCCTTCCCAAAGAGTTTAGTGGAAGCAGTTTCTATTATGTTGATACATTCTCAAAGAGTATTAGCAGAGATATTTTGAAAGGAGTTGTTATATATGGTCTTACCAGGCAAAATTAAATCTTGAGATTTTTGTGACATTTCTGATTTTCATTAATAGTCAAGAATAACCCATTGGTCATCTTCAAATAATATTTATTAAATATCTAGATGTATACAGCACAGGTCACAGTTAACTGAAAAGGTCATGGTTTCTAACCACTAGGAGCTAACCATCGAAAGAGAATCCATTCAAAGACGAATGGTGATCAATGCTTACCAATAAGTCTGACATTATAGAGGTAGTAAAAGCCCATATTATTCCACATACTTTTCAAAGAGTTTTTAATAGCTCATTCTTTAAAAAAAATCTATTTCTATAAGACAAGAAGAATGATTCATTTCATTAAGAATTACAATTCTATTTTTTAAAAGCGTAGGCCAGGGAGACTTTTTGTCCAATAGATTATGGTGCATCTGTGTTCACTACTTGTTCATAGGGAATGGTCTTCTCTGATGAAGTATTGAGTCTGTCCAACATACTAGATGAATCATCATTTGGATCCGCAGTACATAAAACCCAGTAGTTCAATGGTTTTTCACATTTGCGACAATCTAGTTGTGTATTACAAACAATTTCACATTCTTTTCCAAAATATGTTCTGAGGAAAGAAAAGCAAGAGAACTACATAGTTAAACAAGAAATTGAACATTTAACAGTGAGTCATAAGGAATGTTTAGATATAACAGTAAGGTGCCATGGATGGAGTTGGAATAGTGAGTGCCCACTCTGCCTTGGACAAGTCATTTCACTTATTTGAGCCTCCACCTTCTCATATTTAAAATGAGTATATCATTCCTTATACTACCTCCCTCATAAACATAGGACAGTTAGGAAAATCAAATCAGAAAATATATGTAAAATGCTTTGGAAGCAGTAAAGCATCACATAAATGTGGGTTACTGTTATAAATTTGAAAGATAATACAGACTAGTACTTAGAAGTTGGAAGTTCTATTTCTGAGACATACTAGCTATGGGACAGTGGGCAAGTGACTTAACTTCACAGTGCCCCCAGCTAATTCTCAAAGATTATAAGCTCAAGACCTTGATGAAATCACAGGTCTAGACCAAAAGAAGAAAAGACTAAAATTTGAACTATTAAGTCAAAAATCAATTCAACTCTGAATTGACTTGCATTATATAAGTAATATAGATGTATATATCTATGTACCTAAATATATTTCTATAACATACTATAGAAGCCCTTTAATAAAAAGTTTTATGAGGTCCTAGATTCTCAGGTAGGTTTAAAATAATCATTCAGATACAAGAAAAAAATTGGATGGGACGGTGTCAGATGTCGGGGAATATCCTCTGAGTGGCAAAAAATTTCATTTCATTAGTCTTGCGCAATGATACCCCATCATTAAAGGGATTAATTTTTATCATACCCCATTAATACAATTCTATGAGCATATTCCTAAATGACCCTGACCAGCGTAGTTTTGCAGTAGCATCATTAGGACACCATACTCAAACTCCACCATAAAACTGTCAAAATCTGCTTGATTATCATTTGGTCCAGTTCATTTTTACAAATCTTTCTGGAGTACTAATTGTTCTTTTGTTAAGTCATTTCCCCTAACATTAGGTTTTCACTGAATACATGGACAGAGTTACGTGGAGGTATACATGTATTTAACTCAACCAATTCAACAAGCATTTTTTAATCACTTGCTACATGCCAGGCATATGCTAGGTATACTGGAACCACAAAAACAGAAGTAAAGAGTTGCTGGTTTCAGGGAGCTTATATTCCACTTTTGTTTGCTACTCATTTTTCAGTATCAGGGTTACCTTACAGAGTATTTCCTGTTGGCTGCCAGGGCTTGGTTCGTATGGCAGTGTTTGATAATGATCCTGGTATTTGCCTAGAAAAGTAAAATAAAGTGTTATTTAAGGGCTAACTAAAGAGCCCTTGGTAAATCAGGCCCCTATATGGCATTTATTGTTATTAATGAACTATGTAAATGAGGTCATCATAATTCAACATGTGATATGTTCCAAGTATCACATCAACATGTCTATGTGCAAAAGGACATTAAAGTTTTATTATAATACTTGAGGAATCAGTATTTTTTTTTTACTTTCAGGTAATTCTATGCAATAGGAAAGAAAACAGCACAGTATCTATGTTCACAAGAGATCCCACTCCGTCCCATCTTCTCCAGCATATTGCCCTCCCTTCTTATCCCCACTCTTTCACTAGTCTTCAATCTATCTCTTTTTTCTGGCTGTTTCCCTACTGCCAACAAATATACCTATGTCTTCCCCATCCTCCAAAAACAGTCTCTTGATCCATTTGTCCCCATTTTTGTCCTATATCTCAATCCTCATTCTTCTTGACCTCTCTTTAGCCTTTAATACCCTTGTTTACCTTCTTCTCCTGGATGCTCTCTTCTCTCTAGGTTTTTGGGTCACTGTTCTCTCCTGGTTCTCCTGGTTTCCACTTGACTCCTCTTTCTCATTATTCTTTTATGGATTTAGGTCAAGCCCACTAAGTGTGGACTTGTGGATATCTACAGTGGATATGCTTCTACGTTATTCACTTGGTGGTCTCATCAGCTCCCCTGTATGATTTGCAGATCTATTTCTCCATCCCTAACCTCTCTCCTGATCCCCCTATCTAGCATCTCCAATGACATATTGGACATCTCAAACCAAATGTCCTTCAGTCATTTAAACTTAAAATCAGCATGTCCAAAACTGAACTCATTATCTTTCCCACAATACCTTCCTCTCTTCCTAACTTCCCCATTACTATTGAAGACATCACCATACCTCCAATCACCCATAATAACAATCTTAGTGTTAGCCTTTATTCTTCACTCTCCATCTCATTGCCCCACCACACTTCTTTTATTAGTTCTGTAGATTCTCTTGGCAATATCTCACATACATCCCCTTCTCTCCTCTGACACTGGTGTAGACCCTTATCATCTCATGCCTATACAATTACAATGGCCAACTGGTGAGTTTCCAAGTCCCTCCTCACTCCAGTCCATCCTCCCAGCTGTCAAAGTGATCTTATTAAAGTACAGGTCTGACCCTGTCACATCCCCATTTAATAAAGTGCAATGCCTCCCTACTACCTCTAGGATCAAATATAAAATCCTCTATCTTTTAAAGTCCTTCATAACCTGACCCTCTCCTAGCTTTCCAGGCTTCTTAGACCTTTCTACCTTCCATGTATTCTGTAATCCAATGACCCTGGCCTCCTTGCTTCTCCCTACATAAGACACTCCATCCCCTATGCATTTTCACTGTCTGATTCCATGCCTGGAGTTCTATCCCTCCTGGTTCCTGGTTACCCTAACTTCTTTCAGGTCCCAGTTAAAATTTCACCTTCTACCAGAAGCCTTTCCTACTCTCCTTTAATGAATGCTGATGTCTACCCTCTAAAATTATCTCCAGTTTCTTCCTTCTATAACTTAACTGGAATGTGGTTGTTTGCATCTTGTCTCCCACTAGTGTGAGCTCCTTGAAAGCAGGGACTGTTTTTTATCTTTCTTTGTATCCCCAGAAGCATAATACAGTACCTGGCATATAGCTAGCTCTTAACAAAAGGTTGTTGATTTGACTTGAATTTATAGAGTGATGGATTTGAAGAAAGGAAGACCTGAGTTTAAATCTGATACTACTCTGACACTGACTTGCTATCTGACCATAGATGCCATAAGACACATACTGTCTCTGAACTTCACATTCCCTAAGTCTTACCTATTGTGGAAGCATATTAAAAATTTCCTTTTTAGCTCAACTGAAAATATTAAGAAATAGTATTTTCTCCAACTTAAAATCCTTTCTAGATTCTTCCTTTTAGGAAAGTGGTTGGAAAAAACCAAGAAATGTATTATGGGTGGCAACCAAACTCTTAAACACAGAGTATCTCTTATCTTATAGATCCCTATCTTCACCTTTTGCTGAAGCCCTTGGTCAGTGACCCAGTCAAGGGAAGAGCCCTTCTGTTACTCAGAAAGGATTATGATACTGAATGCTGCAGGGAGGCCATTCCTTTCAGTCCTTGGGCAGAAAAGTATTGGAAAGAACCCTGTAGTGACTATTGTTCTGGAATGTTAACCCCAAACTCTATTCTAACATGTAGCTATTTCCCATGTTCAAGATTCTTACCAATGTTACTTCAAAGTGTCTTGGAGCTGAGAGATGTCTAAGGACATGAGGGAGGATTAGGGAAAGGAGACAAGGACTATGCTAGTTTGGATATTTTTTTCTCTAACATGGAAAAACAGTCTCTGCCCTCTAAGAGATAAAGAGTTTTTTGGTTTGTTTTTTTTTTTTCAAATGGAATTTCTCTATTATTACTTCTTGGGTTTTGTTGTTATTGTTAGTATTATTATGTAGATATGCTATTTATTTTGTAAGTTTATTTTGACAAAAACTTCTGGAAAACTAGAAAGCTATCTGACAGAAATTGGATAAAAATCTTACACCACCTTCCATAATACATCCTAACTGGATATGCAACTTCAATATTAAAGATCATACTATTTAAAAATTAGAGAAGAAGCACATCATATACCTCTTACAGATACAACTAGGAGATATATTCTTAATCCAACAAGAAATAAAGGCAATTGCAAAAGATAAAAGAGCTAACTTTGATAATGTGAAACTGAAAAAGTTCTGCACAAACGAAATTAATGTACACATTATAAGAAGGGAAGTGGTTGAATAGGGAAAAACCTTTTCGATCAAGATTCTCTTATAAGGGTGTGTTATCTAAGGTATATAAACAAAAGATACGTTGTCAAAAGCTATGAACAAAGAGTTCTAAAAAGAAGTATTGCAGATACACATAAAAGAATGTTCCAAATCACTAAAAACAGAAGAAATTCAAATCAAAACAACCCTGAAGTTTTACCTCACACTCTGCAAATTGACCAAATTCAGCCCCAAAATGGCAATAGCCATTTTGTTGGAGGGATAGTAGAAGGATAGACACACTAATATATTGCTGGTAGAACTGTGAAATGGTACAACCATTTTGAAAAGCAATTTAGAATTGTACAACTAAATGGACAAAAATGTTTATACCCTTTGAACTAAAGACTTTATTACTAAGCTTATACCCCAAAGGAACTATCTATAAGAAAAACATCCTCATCTACATCAAAATATATATAGTAGCACTTTTTTTGTGACAGCAAAGAATTGAAAATAAATCAATACCTATCAATTGGGGAATAGCTAAACAAATTGTTGTGTAAGAATATAATGGAATATTACTTTATTACAAGAAACTATGCATGTAGTTAATAAAGAGAACCAGGGAGATCTAAATGAACTGACACAAAGTGAAATAAATAGAGCCAAGGAAATAATATATACAATAAATACAACAACATAAATGGAAAAAACTATACACCAAAAAATCAAAAGTGATTGTAATAAAATTTAAAAGGTCAACCAGGACTCAATTGAAGAGAAATGAAAGTACATCATAAAACTACCACCTCATGGGGTGGGAGATCAATGGATGTCACTTATTGCATGTTTTTAACCCTTTTCCAATGTACCTATCAGTGGGGTTGATATTTTTTGCTCTTTAAAAATATTATTTGTCATGTGGGATGGCTGTTTGAGAAAGGGTAAGGGAGATATACTTGAAATAAATATGATGATAAGAAACAGAAGATTTGTTTTTTTACATCATTGGTAACTATAAAAAGACAATTGTGGATGAATTATGAGGTTGGGAGCCAGATTATAGGAGTCCAAAGAGAGGAAGAGGTGGAGGCAACTTTGTAACCAAAAAGAACAAAAGTGATATGAGATGATATTGGAGACAGAAGGGTCAAGTGAGGTTTGGGGAAATGGGTGAGACATGGACATGTTTGTAGGGGGTACAGGAAGGGATTAAATCTATATGAATGAGTTAAGATGATAGAAGGAGTAGTCTGCAGGAAGAGATGAGATAGAATGGATAGTATAGTTTGTGCAGTTAGAGGGTTTTGACTTGGCCAAGAGTAAAGTCATCTCTTCCCATGAGACAGAAGTAAAGAAGGCAATACTGGTAGAAGACGTATGGGTGACAAATACGTTATGAAAAGCATTGGGGTGAATCTACTCAGATGAATTCCAATAAGGGTAAAACATAAAAGTTGAACATGGGTGCAAAAAAAATCCCTTCTCAGGTACAATTTGAGAAAAGCATGGTTATACAGCAATTGTTCTGTAAAAGATCTGGCAACCCTTAGTGGGGAAACAAATTCAATAGGGGTCAACAGTGGGAGGTCATAGCCAAAAAGGCTACTATACATCCAAGCTCTATTAAAAAAGGCAAAACTTCCAGAAACTAAGAGGCAATGGTCCCTTTTTCTTCTGCCCCATCACACCTTATCTAGAGAATTGTGTTCAGTTTGGGGAACTTAAGAAGGATATAGGCTGGAGATTGTACAGAAAAGGGTAGTCAGGATGATAAAAGACCTTGAGTTCATGACATAAAAGTTTCTGTTGTATAGTTCATAGAAGAAAAATGTTTTCAAGGGCAAAATAACTCTTTCCAAGTATTTGAAAGACTGACATGTGAAGGCTGGATTAGACAGTCTCTGACTCTAGAGACAGAACCAGGAGCCATAGGTAGGAACTGAAAGACACAAAGTTAAGCTTCTCATCAGGAAAAAAAAACCTTCCCAACAGAGATGACCCTAAATGGAATGTGATATCTCAGGAGATGGTAGCTTTGATTGGAGGTCTTCAAGTGAAGGTGGGACAACCACTTGTCCAGTATATTATGATGGGGATTCTTTTTATGTGTGAGCTAGACTAGATGACTGCCAAGGTTCTAATTCTCAAATTTTTGATCCTGGAAAATTATAGTTTCATACCACTACTACCACCCTCCTGGAGGAAAAAAAATCATTCTTACAGGAACTGGAAAGCCTTCATGTTCGATGCGCAGGTCAGGATCAAAATAAACAGCATGCCAGCAAGTCAAATAGGTGAACTCATCTGTTAGATAAACCTCCTGAAGCAAAGACTTCTTTGATGACTTCATCAGTGTCTTATGATCACTTCCTAAATATAACTGAAAAAGAACAGGGAGAAAGTGAAGTGAGAGCCAAGGTATGATGATTCCAGACTGTAAACTCTTTGAGGGTAAAGACCATATTACTTCTCTTCAATCATTCCTTGTAGGGTTATGAACATATTAGGCTTGCAATAAATGTTGTTGAACAAATGAATACTACATCTCTAGCCAACGTATCTGCCTCCAGCTTTTCTGAAAAGGTGGCCATGCTGTGTTGTTTAAGTTATCCTTCATGGTATCATTGGTGCTTGGCACTGGCAGGGACCTCAGAGGCCAGCTAGCTCAAATCCGTCATATTACAGATGAAAAAATGAAGATTGGAAAAGTGTAAGTGACTCAACCAAGATCACACAGGTAGGAAGTATCAGAGGTGGTATATGAATCCAGGCCTTCTGACCTGTGTTCCTTCCAATATGCCATACTGCCTTCAAAGTATCTTTAAAGAAATTTCTGTCTTCTGTACTTACAGCTTTCTCAGTTCATCTCACTAGTAAGTAATTCCAGTCAATATCTGGCTGTTATTCCTGCCCACTACCTCTTCCCAATACGTCCAAATACATCATGCTGGCTATTGACTGGGAACAAGTGGGATGAATTACTTCCATCAAAGACTTCATCCCTGGTGAGGTTGATGTGATGCTTCAGTGTGGCAGAGAGCACAACTACCAGTCTATCCACAGGGTGGACACTACCAATTGCTCAGAAGATAAGATCATATTGGAGTCATACCGTGACAGCTTTCTGTGTGGATCTTAATCAAATCTACTCAATCGAATTCATTCAAATGAATAGATTTTTATGCTTACTACATATGTATAAGGCATTCTGCTGAATTCTGGGAATGCAAAGACTTTTTAAAGATACAATGGCTGCCCTCAAGGGGCTTATAGGCTTCTAGGGTAGTACAACACACACACACACACACACACACACACACACACACACACACACACAAAAGCAGAAAGGTCAAGGACTCTGAACTTGGGTGGTCCAGGGTGGTCAGGAAGAACTCCATTTATTCCTCTCTCCCTTGACCTGTCCTCCCACAATAGTGTTTGTTTCTGATAATCCCTTTCCCCAATTTCATGTCCCTTCTATTATCTTCCCTCTCCTATCCCCTTCCCCCCTGCCTTCTTGCAGGGTAAAATAGATTTCCATATCCAATTGAGTGTGCAAATCCCATGAGAATAAGGCTCACTTATTCCCTTCTATCTCTTCCCTCTTCTCCTTCAATGTAAAAACTCTTTCTTGCCTCTTTTATATGAGATGATTTGCTACATTCTACCTCTCCCTTTCTCTTACTCCTAGTAGATTCCACTCAACAGAAAATTTTGTTTTTTATATTCATATTCATATTCAGCTCACCCTGTGCCTTCTGTCTATGTATGTGTGTATGTATGTATGTGTGTATATATACATATATATATATATATAAAATACTCACACATGTATATGTGTATGAATATATACACATAAAACATGGATATAAGTATATGTGTAAATATGCATGCATACACATATATGCCCATATATAATATACACATATATACCCATACATACTTACATACACACATATATATCTATATATAGATATAGTACATATAGATATAGATTCCCTCTAACTACCTTACTATTGAAAAAAGTCTCATGAATAACAAATATCATCTTTCCATGTAGGAACATAAACAGTTCAACTGTAATAAGTCCCTTATGGCTTTCCTTTCCTGTTTACTTTTTCATGTATCTCTTGATTCTTATATTTGAACATCAAATTTTCTACTTAGCTCTGATCTTTTCAATAAAAATGTTCGGAAGTTCTCTATTTCATTGAAATTCCATTTTTCCCTGAAGTATTATACTCAGTTTTGCTGGGTAGGTGATTCTTGGTTTTAATCCTATCTCCTTTGACTTCTAGAATATCATATTCCAAGCCCTTCTATCTCTTAGTGTAGAAGCTGCTACATCCTGTTTATCCTAATTGTAATTCCACAATACTTGAATTGTTTCTTTCTGTCTTCTTGTAATATTTTCTCCTTGACCTGGGAACTCTGGAATTTGGCTACAATATTCCTAGGAGTTTTCCTTTTGGGATATATCTTTCACGTGATCAGTGAATTCTTTCCATTTCTATTTTACCTTCTGGTTCTAGAATATCCATGCACTTTTCTTTGATAATTTCTTGGAAGATGATGTCTAGGTTCTTTTTTTGATCATGGTTTGCAGGTAGACCAATAATTTTTAAATTATCTCTCCTGGATCTATATTCCAGGTTGGTTGTTTTCCCAGTGAGATATTTCACATTGTCTTCTATTTTTTTCATTCTTTTGGTTTCTGTTTTATAATTCTTGGTTTCTCATAAAGTCATTAGCTTCCATCTTTTCCATTCTAATTTTTAAAGAATTATTTTCTTCATTGAGCTTTTGGACCTCCTTTTCCATTTGGCTAATTCTGCTTTTTAAGGCATTCTTCTCCTCATTAGACCTCTTTTGCTATTTGGGTTAGTCTGTTTTTAAAGGTGTTATTTTCTTCAGCATTTTTTGAGATCTCCTTTAGCAAGCTGTGACTCACTTTTCATGATTTTCTTGTATCACTCTCATTTCTCTTCCCAATTTTTCTCCACCTCTCTTACTTGATTTTCAAAATCCTTTTTGAGCTCTTCCACAGCCTGAGACCAAAGCATATTTTTTGCAAGCTTTAGATGTAAGAGCTTTGACCTTGCTGTCTTCCTCCAGTTGTATGCTTTGGTCTTCTGATTGTATGCTTTGCTCCTCCTCATTCCTCATTCTTTTTCACCAAGAAAGTAAACTTCTATAGTCTAATTTCTGCCCCCCCACTTGGGGGCATTTTCCTTTATCAAGCCCCAGGCTTCAGAGGTTTTGTGCAACTATTCTCCAAGATACCTTTAGAGACCTGTTAATTTTCAGTTCCTCCAAAGTGGTATAGTCAAGGGAGAAGAATTTACTCCTCTCCTGGCCTGCACTCTGGTCTATGAGAAACCAAAAGCACTCTTTTCTGTCTTGGAACTACAAGTAGGATTCTCTCTCCACAGCCACTACCAGCTCCACTATGCCAGCACTCCTTCTCACCCCAAGACCACCACTCAAGACTGAGTCCCAGATCAGCGGCTTGATTCCCCCAGGGAGCTCCCAAAATGGCCACTACTGCTATAGTAGCTGGTGGCACCCTGGAGCTGGGACTGGACCCATGTGGAAAAGCTTTTCCACTGACCTTCAAAGCTATCTTTGGCACTTGCGGGGTTGAGAAATCTGGAAACACAGCAACAGATCATGATTCCACACCTGAAAGCCTGCTCTTGTCCCATCTATTCTAGCATTATCTGCTCTGAACTTTGCTCTGCCCTGAGCTGGGTGCAATAGAACTTTCCTGTAGGCCTTCCAGGCTATCTTAGGCTGGAAACCTGTTTCACTTAGTCATTTTGTGGCTTCTGCTGCTCTAAAATTTGTTTAAAGTCATTTTTTACAGGGGGGAGAGCTTGAGCAGGTCTGTGTTTCTACTTCGCCATCTTGACCCCACCCTGCATTATTGT
Source organism: Potorous gilbertii (assembly GCA_028658325.1). Lineage (NCBI taxonomy): Eukaryota > Metazoa > Chordata > Mammalia > Diprotodontia > Potoroidae > Potorous > Potorous gilbertii. The sequence continues at coordinate 553,886,908 of CM053769.1, forward strand.
ATCTTGCAAAGATAGAAGAGAAAAATGAACCAAATTCATCTAAGCTAATGTCAAAATATATTGAAACCACTAATAGAACTCTTTATTCTCTATTCAGTTTTCTGTTCATGAGGTTATCCTAAAATACTGATTCTGTATCGGTATTTACACTGATCACTACATCCATGATCTGATTCCAAATGAACAGCTAGAACAAAAATCTACATTGTCTATCCCAGGACACTTGCCAATATTCACTTATGAATCCCCTCAACATATTTCAGGTCTTTCTCTCCAGGTCTCTTGAAATTGTATAAGACCTTGGGGACTAACAGCACAAACCTAAGGATACATTTTGATTACATACCATCTTATCATCAAAGCCAGCTGTTGTTGCAAGACCAAAATTCTGCCCATATCTGATAGGTTTACCCAGTGCATTTCCATCAGAGCTATCAAAAAAGAGGTAACAAAATATTAGCTTTTGTACTAGATTTTATATCTCCAAAAATCAATATGTCTGTATCCATCTTTACTTATCCTTAATATACCACATTAATTGTAACCTAGGATACCCCCTGAATATAAGCTGCCTCCAACATGTTGGATCAGTTCACAGTTCCACTAACAATGAATTAGCATCCCAATTTTTCCACATCCCCTCCAACATTTGTCACTTTCCCCTTTTATCATTTTAGCCAATCAGGAAGGTGTAAAATGATATCTCAAAGTTATTTTAATTTGCATCTATCTAATCAATAGCAATTTAAAACATTTTTTCATATGACTATATATAGTTCTGGTTTCATCAAAAAAAAAACTTCCTGTTCATTTCTTTTGACCATTTATCAATTGGGGAATGACTCATATTCTTATAAATTAGACCAAGTTATCTATATATTTGAGAAATGAGACTTTTATCTGAAAGATTGTCTATAAAAATGTTTTCCCAATTTTCTGCCTTCCTTCTAATCTTGATTACATTGTTTTTTTATTTGTACAAAACCTTTTTAATTTAATCAAAATTGTCTATTTTATACCTCACAATGCTCTCTATCTCTTGTTTATTCATAAATTTCTCTCTCTCCTTAAGTCTGATAGGTAATATGTTCCATGTTCTTCTAATTTCTTTGTTATCTCTTTTTTTATCTAGGGCATGTATCCATTTTGACCTGTTTTGGTAAATGGTATAAGATATTGGTCTACATCCAATTTCTGCCAGACTGCTTTCCAGCTTTCCAAATATTTTTCATCCCCTAAATTTAAATCTTTATGTTTGTCAAACACTGTTATTATAGTCATTTGCTACTGTGTATTATATATCTAATCTGTTCCACTAATATACTTTTCTATTTCTTACCAGATAGTTTTGATACTTACTGCCTTATAATATAGTTTAAGATCTGATACTATTTAATCACCTTTCTTCCTTTACCATTTTTTCATTCATTCATTTGAAATTCTTGACCTTTTGTTCTTCCAAATAAATTATGTTATTTTTTTCTAACTAAATGAAATAATTTTTTGGCAATTTAATTTAGATGGCATTGAATAAATAGATTAATTTAAGTAGAATTTTCATTTTTATTAAATTGGCTCTGCCTACCCATAAACAACTAATGTTTTTAATTGTTTAAATCTGACTTTATTTGTATAAAAATGTTTTATAATTATGTTCACGTTGTTCTTGGATTTGTTTTGGCAAGTATATATCCAGATATTTTATACTGTCTACAATTATTTTAAATGGGGTATCTCTTACTATTTCTTCTTGCAGGGTTTTGTTGGTGATATATACAAATGCTAGTGATTTATTTGAGTTTATCTTACCTCCTGCTACTTTGTTAAAATTATTTATTGTTTCAGCTAGTTTTTTAGTCGAATCTTTAGCATTTTCCAAGTATATCATTATATTATCTGCAAAAACAGATAGCTTTATTACAAATGAGGTCACTTTGGAAGAACTCTCATGTATACACTGAAGAGGAGTTGCTCCATGTCCCCTGCTTCCTTCCACATATTGGCAAAGTTATTCTAAAAATTAGAAGAGCCCAAGGACAAATAAGTAATATTTTGATATCCTCAAGACAGCCTACTACTCCTACATATAGAACAAGAATTGGAGTTTGTAGGTCTAAAGCAGGGGTTCTTAACCTTTCCCTGTCACGGACACCTTTGGTAATCTATTGAAACTTAAGGAACCTATTCGCAGAACAGTGCAGGTTTCTTAATGCGTAAAATAAAATATATAAAAATTTTGAAGGAAATCAATTATGTTGAAATAGACTATCAAAGTATTAAAAAAGAGTCATGGACTTCAGGTTGAGAACTCCTGATAAAGTATGAGAATAAAGTCTTGTTTGGCCAGTGTATACAAACTAAATCTAAATGGGGTTAAAAAAAGACATTTGTAAATGATTATAGGGGCTTCTTTGATTTACCAACTTCCACTGGCATTGCCTCAATTGCCATATGAATCATGCTATTATTTTTAAAGCACTTGTCTTCTATTGCCTCATGTTCTCCAGACCTTCTTGACCCAACAGTAGCTTTCAGCTGTGCTCCTACTGTCATTTACCCAAATAGTCATTTGTTGTAATAATACACAGTTCCAAATGGACCACTGGAGCTATACTTTCCAAGAATAAGGGCCCCAGGATCTATCCCATGTACTTTCTACTTTCACCATCTGACCAATGAACTACGACGGAGTGCTGAGGAATCAAATGCACCTTTGAAGAATGAAGATACCTGCTAGAAGGCACGTAGAATCCAAATGATATTCAGTAACAAAAATGTTTTACATGTTAATAGTTCTCATTATCTTTAATCAAATCTGCCTCCACCTTTTAGAACACCCTTAGGATATAACTTAAGATTGATGCTTATTTCCAAGATGAAGTGTTTCTACCTTATAATGGTAAATGTGTTTCTGCCAATTGGGTTTGTAGTATTCATAGCAGTCACTTCACAGGGCACTTCTATATCATTATTTGTGTGTGCTTTCATTTCTTCTGGAGTCACTGACAATGCTAGTCTGCCAAATATAGCTTGGCCCCCATGAGGATCTTCATAGGCAGGATTAATAACTAATACGTTATCTCCATAATGAATATATCCATCTTCAGTAACAGAAAGCTTTGTCTGTAATATTAAAAAAAAAAAAAGCAAAATTAAAAGCAAGAGAAATAAAATCCCAAACCACTACTAGCAAAAATATTTTTTTAAAAAATATTTTCTATAAAAATATATTTTATATTCCTAGCATGACTGACTTTCATAGTCCCCGCCTTCTTTTCCTTCCAACAATACAGCCCAGCCTGGACACAATACTTACAAGAAGCTGCCTGGCAATTAAAACAAGACCTTGAAACTTCTTTATATATATATGTGTATATATATATATATATATATATATATATATATACACATATATATATAAATTTATTTATTTAACTTTTTACATTCATTTTCACAAGATTTTTGGGTTCCAAA
>CM053769.1:553890881-553923592 GCA_028658325.1 Potorous gilbertii
AAAATAACCTTCTATGGTCTTAGTTTTTTTCCCTTTTCTGGGCATTTTCCCAGCCAGTTACTTGACTTCTGAGAGTCCTCTCCACCCCTGGCCTAGGTCCACCCAGCTAGTGCTTGGGGTCTGAGATTCAAATGCTGCTCCCCAGCCTCAGGGTTTTTGGCGGCAGGCCTGGCTGCTATTCAGGGTAAGATTAAATCAGGTTCGCAGGTGGGGGCAGGGCCTCCTCCCAGGCTCAGTTCCCTCAGGGGGTTTATGCAGAGACCTTTTGTAATGGAGCTGCTGTGGAGCTTCTGCCTGCTCTGGGAGCCTCTGGCCGCCTGCAGCCTCTGCCTGTGCCGCTGCCGCTGCCTGTGCCTCCCGAGGGGTCCTGAGTCCCAGAGACACCCTGCTCCCCTCTCAGCCAGTCTCTCTCACTGACCTGTGAGTCTGTGGGTGGAGGGACCTTCGCAGCCACTGGAGATTCCATCCCTGAATCCTGCTCGGATCTGCTCGCTCCTCTCAGTGCCGCGTGGCCAGGGCAGGGCAGGGCTCTGCTCCCATCCGGGGCACAATGGACCTTTGGGATTGGTTTTTCAGGGCTCTCTGGAACGGAAATCTCCTTCACTGTGTTGCTGTTCAGCTTCCACTGTTCCAGAATTTGTTGGGAGTTCTTTTTAGAGGAAATCCATGGGCTGTGGGTTCGGAGCTAGCATAGGTGAGTCTTTCTACTCCGCCATCTTGACTCTGCCCCCCAAGACCTTGACACTTCTAATCATCTGTCTTCATCAGCAGAGTTCCCCCTAGACACAAATACTCTGCCTGGAATAATTCTTCAGTCAATGATTGGCATTATCTTGCCTCTTCCTACTCTCCCCCACACAGTGATACTGAAACCCTAACTATCAAAGAACTAATTTCCTTCGTTGTCCTCAATTACCTTACTCTCATTCATTTTTCCTGGTCCTCCTTAATCCTAGTGCCTTCTTTCTGAGATTATCTCCTGTATATATCTTGTACATAGTTGTTTGCATGATTTCTCCCCCATTAGGCTATGAACTTCTAGAGAACAAAGACTATGTTTTGTTTTGTTCTGAGTTTTTTTTTTAACTTTTTTTGTATCCCCAAAGTTTAGCACAGTGCCTGGCACATAATAGGTACTTAATAAATGTTTGCTACCAAGATTTGACTTGACCTTGATCCTCCCTCTCCTCCTCACTAATGATATATACCATTCTAGATCTGCCCAACCTTTTCAGTGTGCCCTCTGGAGCTGTTACTATAATTAACAAACTTTCAATTTAGACCTCTTCCTTTCATGCTCCTATCATTGTCTGCCATTCACAGAGAACCGGCTACCCATGTTTAAGGCTACATCCTTGGTCATCCTTTATAGTACTGATTGTACCTTCTATCATACCCTACCTCCAATTCACTGGTTCCAGTGGGAAGCTGGAATCTTGTTCCCCATCGCCACTTACAGAGTTTCTTTCCCTTGGCATCTCTCTGTAACTCTCCTCCTTTGCGTAATCATTTGCCAAATTTATGATTCAATTCAGAACTTGGTGACTGTAATCTATTGACCCCCCCCCAGGACATTGTCCTTCATTTTTCAATGAATTCCATGTTTCCTTACCTCAGTTTCCCTACCTAGCCTAACCCCTACTCTCACGATAGGAGAATTCAAAATATGTGTTGAAATTCCCTCAATTTCCCCAAACTTCCTACTTCCTCAATCTATTCATATTCTTGATCTTGTCTTCACCCATGTAATAGGAGTTAAAAATATTTTCCACCCATTGATAGGCCTCAGGCGGGGCTATTGAGGGAGGCTGGATTAGGGGAGGCTTGTTTTCTGTGAAGGTTCAGACCATTTGATAATTGCCGGTGGGGCACTGGGTCACAAGGGGTCATGCCCTCTTCTCTGAAGGTTATATATACTCTGAAGTGAGGTTTTGCTTTTGGGCTTAGTTTTTGGAAGAAGGTTCGTGTGTCAGATGAGATGCTGGGCAGCTGTTTTAAGAAGCCTCCCGGCTCTGAAAACCCAGATGTTGGGGCTTCTCTCTCTGATAATGATGTATGTATTGCCTATGGACAGACATATGGAAGCCTTGTCTGTTGGTCCTACTTGTATCTTCTCTGTTGGTATATGTGTTTGATTAATGTGATTGTTGAGCCCTCAAAAGTTGCTTTTCCTTTAGAACACCAGATCTAAGAACCTTGCAGCAGGCCCTCCTATGTATGCTGGAGTGCTTGCTGCTACAACCCACAAGTGTTCCACATCCATGTGAAAGAATTTCCAAATTTTTCCATTTGACCATAACCATCTATTATTCCCTCTCTCTTTTTGCCTCCCACCACTCCCAAAATTATTCTTCATTGTGACAATGATCTCTAGACCCTTTACTCCTCAGTTTTTTCTCAGGCTATCACTTTGCTCTAGCTACACTCCTCCCCGCCCCCACTCCCAGTCTTAATGAACCAGTTTAACTTCATAGTATTCTCAATTCTTGCATCCTTTCCTCCCTTGTCCTATCATCAATCAGACCTGGTCAAGCCCCCCCCCCCCAGATTATTCCCAATATCTGCCTCTTTTCCTCCTGCTCATGTGCTATTGAACAGAGCTGGAGCCAGGAGCTCCAATGACTAGATGCACTACCAATTTATGTTATCTAATCTCAAGTCAAGACCATTCTATTCTTTCTTAACTGGTTCTCTGATACATCAACTGTTTCAAACTTTCTTCTCTCCTCTTGAGTCCCCAATATAAACACCCTCATACTCTTAGCTGAGAACCTCACCTCATATTTTATAGAGAAAACCAAGACTGTTCACCAAGATCTTCCCAGTCTCATGTTCACCTTATCTCATTCTCTCTAACATGATTCCTCACTGTCTTCTTTGTTCTGTCATAAAGAGGTGACTCTTCTCCTTAATAAAGTCAGCCCCTCTACATATGGTCTTAATAATATCTATGATCCTTCCATTTTTCTCTCCCATCTACTCCCATCCTTCCTTGCTGTCTACACACATGCCCAAGTCTTTATCTCCCTGAAAAATTTCACTAGATCCCACCATCTCTACTAACGTGACTTTGTATCTTTCCTCCCTTTTATGACTAATATTGAGAAAAAAATCATAGATTAGCACACATATACATATATAGGGAACTGAGTTGAATATATAAGAATAAGAACCATTCCTCAATTGATAATTGATCAAACTATATGAAGACTAGACTGTTTTCAAAGGAAGAAATCCAAGTCATCAATAGCCATATGAGAAAACATTCTAAATCACTAATAATTAGGTAAATGCAAAATAAAACAACTCTAGGGTACCACCTCACATCCATTAGATTGGAATGATCTAGACTAAATGATAAGAAGGGGTCTCAGTAAAGAATTCTCCCAGGAGAAGGCTATATTCTGTGTTGCAGGATGAAGACCTTACAGTGGGGATAATTTACAGAGTTCATACACAAGTCCAATTCCTCTGAGAGATTTTTTTGTGCCTCCATGGACAACAATCTGCCTGAGGAGAATAGAAATCAGAATGCCTGAAGGTACCCAGAATCTAGAAGGGTGTGGGAGACCATAGATTCAGAGAGAGGCAGTTGCATGGCAAATGAGAAAGAAAATCACATGGGGGAGGAAGGGACAAAGAGTAAAACTGTGCCAAAGAATTTGGAATACAGGGCAATTTCTACCAAGGAGCAATTGTTTCTTTCCCCAGGAAGTGATACTTCCCAAAGGAAGAAACAAGAGAAAAAAACGGGATTGAGGGTTCAAAATCTACAAGGTATTAAAATAAACTGGTTAGCAGAATGAATTCAAACTCAATACTTTAAAAACTTTAATCCCATGAGGAACACACAGATTAAATAAATAAGAATAAGAATCTTGAATTAAAATAAAAATTTTAAGAATGTAAACTCCTCAAGAGCAGGAATTGTTTCATTTTTGTGTTTGCATCCTCAGAACCTGGCTTATTGCTTTGCCTGGTACGTTGGAGCCATATTAAATATGTGGTGACAGATTGGTTGATTGATAGAAAACATGGCACAACCTATTTGGTCACCTCTTTTCATATTAATTCATTCTCATTCATTCAGACGCATCATTGTTCAGTCTGTTGAGAGCTTACATCTTCCAACTCTGGCTAAAATATTACTGCAATACAAATCGAAATGTGAAGCTGTGTAGCATCAATAAAGTAAAACAACAACCTTTGTCTTCCTCCAAACATAAAAAGTAGAATAAAAAATTACCTGTTTTAAGAGATTTGCAATAAGTTTTCTATTTCTCTGTATAAGGAGCTGACCTTTATCTCTTTTTTCCAAAAAATCTTTCATCATTTCCTGGTTAAAGGGAATAGAAAAGGTGGGGGGGGGAGACAAAAGAAAATTCATTTTAAAGAACTTAACAGTATTCACAAATGTGGCTTTTTTAAAAAACTTTATTTGGACGGTGACTGTAACAAGTAGAAAGTGATTGATTTTTACTAATTAGCATCTACATATAGTAGGCTCTTAATAAACACTTGTCAATTGAATGATTGATCAATGGTAAGATTGGGCAATATCAGGTATCACTTTAGGCTCTAAATTTATTTTTAAAATTTGTTTAAATTAGTTTTAAATTAACTGTATTGAGCCACCTTCAAGCTGCTCATCATACTTTTCTAAAGTGAATATTTCTTTTGTAATATAAATTATATCACATAATATTTATATGACTACCATTTTCAAGTTTCAAATATTTCTTAAGTTCCTCATACCAAATCTATTTCAAAAAAATAGAGGCTGTTTGTTGGCATAATGGATGGAGCACTGGCCCTAGAGTCAGAAAGACCTGAGTTCAAATTTAACTTCAGACACTTACCAGCTGTGCCATCCTGGGCAAGTCACTTAACCTCTGGTTGTATCAATTAACTCAAATATAAAATGTAAGTTTGCTTAGTGTTTAGGGCAGTTCTTGACACATAGTAGGTGCTGTATAAATGTCACCTAGCCTCAAAACCAAGAAAAGCTGGCTTCAAGTTCCAGTTCTTTTCCTCTAAGCAAATGACAATGCACTGAGTAGGGAGAAGCTGAGTAAGTTGGTGGGTGATCAGTATGAAGGGGCTAGATGACAGGATGATCTGTTCTGGGGAGAGGGAGTCATTAAGAAATCGATAGGAAGAAAGATGGGGGCAATAAGAGGAAGACCACTTTGGAGAAACTGAGGAGATTCTGAGGGAAATTAGGTAGAAGGTCTGAGGAAAGAATGCACGTCAGTGAAAGACTGGGGTGGGAATGAATGAGGGGGGGGGCTGAGAGAATGAGTGGGGGGAGGGAGGCTAGAGACCAATATAGGAAATGGAGATCATTGTCAAGAGGCTAGGTGCGGGGACGGGAAGAGGGGTTGGGGCGCGGGGCTAATCTGTATATATTTTCACGATGTTTACTCCCTTTTCAAGGAACTTTACTATATCATATGTGAGCTTTGCATCCCTACCTGCTTTATCTAGAATTTATTCCACTGTCCCTGCCACTGGTCAAAAAATCCCAAAACAAACCAAAACCAAAATAAAACAATAATTAGATGTTTGACTGGCCATGAGTAGAGGAAGCATCTTTAAGTTCGTGGGAAATCAATTACTACGGTCTTTGTATCTCTCCAGTGCCTGGCACATATCATTGCATAAACATCAATAGGTCAAAAATCTGTGATTGAATGGGAATTCTCCATCACCAATGCGGATCCCAAACTGTCTCTAGCTTACAGTAGTAAAAAAAAAAACTTCCTGAGGGGATGAGTGGGAAGGGGAACTAGAGACTAACATGGGAAATGGAGATCATTGTCAAGAGGCTGGGGATGGGGACCGGAAGATAGATCGGGACGGGGGGATAGATAGGGTTTATAGATCAGTTGATAAGAACTGAGGGGGTGGAGGAGGAGACGGGGGGAGAAGGGGAAAGAGGGACCTCTCAGTGGCAGAGCAGTGCGAACATCTCACGGCGGGGGAAGCCAGAAATCACCCCCGATCCCCTCAGCCCATACCTCCTCCAGGAAGATGTCCTCGTTCCAGTTGCCCATACGCACGCAGGTTCGGTAGTTCTTTCTTGCCATCTCCACCCTCCAACTGTTTCTACCACTGGTACTCTAGCAGCTTTGTTAGCGTTTCCCGTCGCCGTGGAGAACTAGAGTCCACGGGATTGGTCAGCATCAACGGCAATGCTGACCAATGAATAAATGACGCGGCCATTTCTCAAGCGGTCCTTGTTCTCCCGTGGAGCCAAATAAGAAAAGAGGTGGCCAGTCCCAGGGAGGAGTGGTGGGTGCGGGGAGAGCTGAAACTGGGTTTACGCGGTGGGAAGAAATTAATTTGCCCATTTTCCTGGACTGCATTTTGCAAAACAAAACAAAACAAAACAGATGAGCAAAGACCTGAGGTCAGCAGCTCATTCACTGCAGGATGGCAAATTTTTATTTACACTGCAACAGCACAAGCAAATTTAAGGAATCAGAAAAAAATAGAATAGAAATATTTGAAATCCCATAGGAGGTAACAGCTTTAAGCTGAACAAAATTGAGTTGTCTTAAAGCCCAAAGTAGCAAGATTTTCCTTGAGTTTGGGGTATATATTGATTTGGGATATAGGGTTTTGTTGGGTTTGGGTTTGGGGGTGGAGGTTTTTTGTCTTTTTCTTTGGTTTGTTGTTGCTTTGGTTTACTTCTAAAGTGTACTCTGATCATCAGAGCAAAAAGATTAAAAAAAAAAACGTGAACATACAGCTCCACTTTGTGGAAGAGTGAGGAAAATAATTTTTTTAAATGTTGAGTTGTTTTCATAACAGAACTGTATCGATCTTTATAAGATTCAATTCCCCCAAAATTTCTCTGACATGAAAACAAAGGACCAATATGTGTTTTACAAGGGTTTGCATGGTATATCGAATATGACAATATCTAATATTTACTATGCTTATTACACTTAACATTTTAAAAAAGACATTTAAATTTTACCGTTTTCTGGATGCCATGTGATTCATATATACATCATATATTGTGTATGTGTGAATACATGTATAAAATGTTCTCCTGATTTGGCTCACTTTATCCTTCATGAGTTTGTACAAGTAAACCTTCCAGGATTTCTCGGAAACTACCGCTTTCATTATTCCTTATAGCACAAGGGTATTCCATTGTAGTGGTGTAATTATGGTCATTTTTTATTATTTAATTTTTAATTTATTATGGTAATAATTTATTCAGACATTCTCCAGTAGGTGTGCACCCCTTTTGTTTGAAGTTTTTGGCACCACATAAAAACGATCCACTATAAATATTGTATAGGGATCCTTTGTCTTTGATCTATTTGAGATGACTTTCTGCTATTCCTCAGACATGGCTCCACCTCCAGAACTTGGCAGTGGTGGACCCCAATTCCTGGGATGCCTTTCTTTATCATTTTTGCCTTTTACAATCCCCAGTTTCCATCGAAGTCCAGCTCAAGAACTACCTCCTAGTGAAACCTTTCTTCATTCCTCTAGCAGCCAGTATTTTGAATCAACCAATCAACAAGCAGTTGCTATGGGTCAGGAACTATGCTAGTTGCTGAACATAGAGACAAAAATGAAATGAGACAAGAATGGTGCCTCAAATGCAGTTTTAGAAAGGGTAACCCAAAGTCATATGGAGCCCTAGTATAGCTGGGTATATAATCCAGTATTTGCTGGGTCAAACACAGTGCTTGTAACCATTTTCATTCTAATGTCTAATTTTAGTTCCAGACCTGAAACTTGATTGTTACTGCCCCATTTCTTCTTGGCCTTCAGTGGTTGTTTCCTTTTTTATAATAATCATTCCTTCATAAGTTTTGTCACTTTTCCTACTTTTAATTGTTTTCTTTACTAAAGAAATAGGAGAAATAAAGATAGACACTTTATCAATTCTTTCCTTTTGGTATAGAGTTTTGAAGTTTATAAAATGCTTTCATAAACGTATTAACTTATTTGGTCCTCATGGCAACTTTGGGAGGCAGGCAGACAGGTTCTACTGTTCTCATTTTATGGATAAGGAAACTGAAGTTTAAGGGCTGACTTGCCCAAAGATATACAGCTGGTTTCAGAATCAAAATCTTCTGATTCCTAATCTGTATATATTTCCACGATGTTTACCCCTTTTCAAGAAACTTTACTACATCATATGTGAGCTTTGCATCCACATCTGCTCATCTAGAATTCATTCCACTGTCCTGGCCACTGACCAAAAAACCCCAAAACAAAACAATAATTAGGTATTTTATTGGCCATGGGTAGAGGAAGTATCTTTAAGTTCTTGGGAAATCAGTTACTATGGACTTTGTATCTCTCCAGTGCCTTTCACAGAATATTGCATAAATATAAATAGGTCAAAAATCTATGATTGAATGAGAATTCCCCATCACCAATGCAGATTCCAAACTATCTCTAGCTTACAGTCATAAAGAGTTTTCTGAGGCTCAGACAGGTAATATGTTACTTGCCCATGACCATATCACTAGTGAGAATTAGAGGTGGGGTTTGAATCAACCAATCAATAGGTACTTATCATGGGTCAGAAACTATGCTAGGTTCTGAGTATAGAGACAAAAATAGACAATAATGATAGCTTAAATGCAGGTTTGGAAATGGTGGCCCAGAGTAATATGGAGACCTAATTCTGAAAAAGATAAGGCAAAAGCTTATCCTATCAAAACTTGGAATCCCAGGGAAAATACTAACAGTTAGAGGAATCAAGAAAGTTTTCACTAAGAGGTACTTCTTGAGCTAGACTTTGAAGGAAACTAGAGATTCTAAAGGGAAAAGTGATGAAGAAAGACATCCCAGGCTTAGGGGTCCACCACTGCAAAGACAAGGAGGTAGAGCCATGTGTGAGGAAAAGCAAGGTCAGTATGACTAAACCAGGTAGTGCATAAAATGGAGTAACATACAATAATCCTGGAAGGGTAGTTTAGAGCAAGATTGTGTCGGGCCTCAAATACCCAACAGAAGATTTTATATTTGATTCTAGAAGTAATAGAGAGCCACAGAGTTTATGAAGAAAGGGTGTGACCTCGTCAGATCAGTGCTTTAGTTATTTTGACAGTAGGGTAAAAGATAGGTTACAGAAGAGAGACATTTGAGTCAAAGAAAGTCTCAAGTAAGATATGATAAGGCTCTTAACCTGGGTGCCACACATATAAAGGCAAAAATCTAGAAAACTTGGCAACTTTTAAAACTGATTTCAAAGCCAGAACTCTATCTACTATGTCATACTGCTTCTCATTGTATGCAGTAGCTATTTAATAAATGTTATCTGTTGCTGCTTAGTTGCTTCAGTGAGCTCAACCACATTCTTAGTAGCCAGCAAAATAAATTATAAAGTGGCTATTTGATTTAAATATAGTACTGAGATAAGCACTCAAGATTTTTTAGATTCAGATTTTGGCTTCATCATCCACTTGTGTTATCTGGAACAAGACAGTTCACTTCCTAGTGCTTCAGTATCTCCATCTGGAAAATGCAGATAACATCAATTTCCCTCCTGAAAATTCTGAGGAGAATATTCTGAGCTGCATATTTCTCTTTAAATACAGTTTTTTAACCCTAGTAACTGCCCATGTGTTTTATAAGCATTCAATGAGGAGAAAAACATCATCACAATTCAACTTTTTAACTCTTTACTGCCAAATTTCTAAAGTTGTTTATATTTAACTGTCACACAATCAACATCCTCATCTCCAGTCACCCTAAACAATCTTACTTCTGTCTCCACTAAAATGACTCTCCAGAGTCGCCACTGACCTCATAATTGCCATAGCTAATGGACTTCAGTCCTTATCTTTCTTGATCTCTCTGTAGCATTGGACGTTATAGAATAGTTCCTCCTTTTCTTATTATAGTTCTTTCCTTGGCTTCCACCCCTCTTCCCTTTCATAGTTCTTTTTCTCTGATCGCTTCAAAACCAACTTATGACCATATTCCTAATTTTTTATGACTTCTTGCCTTCCTGCTTGCTAAATGTAGGCATGTCTGTCTACATCTCTCTTACCTTCTTTCCACTCTCTTTTCCTCAGTGATATCAGTCTTTTATTCTCATAGCATAAACTCTCACCTCTACAAGGAAGAATTGCCACATTACATATCTTACCCTGAGTTCTGTAGGTTCTTAATTAATGTGGGTTCACTTATTGATTGAACTTAGAAGTTCTGAGTTGCAGTGGGTTAGATTGATCAGGTGTTTGCACTGTTTGACACCAATATAGTGAGCCCCCAGAAGTAGGGAATAGAAGGTTGCCTAAGGAGGGGTAATTTGGCCCAGATTGGAAACAGAGCAGATCAAAGTTCCCTCTTGGATCAGGAGGGGATTGAGCCCATTAATGGCTTGTTCCACTTCCAGGTTAGACAAGATAGACCCGGTTTCAAAAACAAAACAAAACAAAAATTATTCATTCAAAGAGTAAATACAAATGTCTGTTAAATTTGGGTCAAGAATTACATCCAACTAAATAAATTTTTTCAAAAGCTATCAAGCAGAAGAGGACTTAAATTAACCATTTGGGTGGTTCTAGAACAGAACAGGAGGATAGATTTCAGATCCATTTAAAGATGAATAAATATTTTTAAATAGAAGCCAGCTATAAAATCAATGATTTTATTAGACATCTGCATTGAAAATAAAATAACCAAAGGAACCAAGGTAAATTAAACTATAGACAGAGGTAGTAAAAGGGATTTAGGCAGCTGGAACCAATAGAAAATATTCACTTTTCTTAAATAGGAGTATGTTTAACTTTTTTGTGTGTGAATACTGTTAATAACACACAGAAGTAGGCAAACTCAAGAAACTGCTTCCTCACACACGATCTAGTAGGTAGTTCTCAACCAAAACAGATTCTTTGCGGGAATCCACCCATATTCCTTCAGGACCTTAAATATTGAATGGTTTCTTAGTCCAAGACATATATATGTGTGTGTATGTGTGTGTATACATGTTCATACGTACATACATAGATATAATGTTAAGCATTACAAATAGCTATTGTCTGCACATGCTAGATCTTATGTGCCAGATATATTGTTCCTCCAATGAAAAGGTCATCTAGTTAGGCAATCATGAAGTAATGGAGGAAATTCTAATTATATTAACTCCCAAAAGTTGAAAATTAGGGGAGAATTAAAAACCCAAGAGGCACTACCCTAATTGGAAATTCCCTTATCTGGTCTGAAATGCACTTTTCCATTTGTCTGATTCATGTTCCTAGCCTATTGCATAGGTATAGGGAAATTGCAAGGAACAGTGAGTTGGGCCTATGTTGTGGAGGTCTTGATCACCCAGTCAAAAAAAAGAAAGAAATGAGGCAATTATATAGAAATAACAGGGCAATAAAGAATCCTCTGGAATCATGGAAGTAGATGGCTGTAAGTGAATTTAAAAAAGCAATCTGGCCTTAGGGATCAATCTATGCCTAGGCTTGATCATAAGGGAAGAGGTTTAAATAAAGACAACAAAAATAAATCTATAAAACCTTAGAGCTCTCTTATTAAATCCCTAATTGAATAGACTTAAAGAGAATAAAACTTTAGAAAGAGAATAAAACTTTAATGGAAAAATTGGGGAGGAGGGAGGGAGAAAGAAAGGCTCATAGAATTCTTGAGTTGGGAAAAACCTACAAGAACATATAGGCCACAATTCTAAAACCACTATAAATTTTTATAGCCTACAGACCCTTTACTACCATCTACCTCACATATCTAAATACACCTCTTGTGATATTTTTCTATCCATGTTCTAAGGCCAGCTCCTACCCACTTGGTACAACACCCTCCTTCAGATCAGAGATTAGTTAACCCACTAAGCTTTATAACTCTGCCTTCCCAGTCCCCATCCCACCCTAACCCTCATTAAAGTTCATTGGTAGTGAATGAGGGCATATTAACCTAACCTGTGATATCTAGTTGGCCTCACACTACCCTTCACATCCATTCTCCTTACAAATCTTAGATCACCTTGCCATCAACACTTTCTATACATGTATGCCTCCTCCAAATACCCTTTCCACCACTTATTCTGGGAGATAGTAATCAAGTTAATATTGTTGTTCCTTCAATTAATAGAATAACAATCAACTGCCCTCTGGAGCTACTTCATTATTCCACTGACTGCCAAGATAATATGTCCTGGTCCACCACTCCACTATATATGTTGTCTCCCTCTATTAGAATATAACTTCGTTGAGGGCAGCAACAGACAGCACCTGGCACAATTTGCTATGTGTTATAATAGGTTCTTGAAAAATACTTTTTTGATCATTCATTCAAACCTAAGGTACTTACTTCCTAAAATCCTTTAACTTTAAAAACTAACTCTTCCTATGAAGAAGCATGAAATGATTTACATGAACAGATGCACAATGAGGTAAGCAAAGCAAGAAAACTACAATAACTACCACACAAAAGTAAAAAAACAAACACAAAATTATAAAGAACAAAGTTGGCCCCAAGGAAGAGGTATCAGAAGATGTTTCCAAATTTTTTGAAGAAGTAGAGGTGTGAGGGGCAGGAGGGGTCTAGGGGTACAGAACACTGTTGATTCTGTCAGGGTTATATGTATTAGTTTCACTTAATTTTTTTGTTTGTTTTTTAAAAATCTGTTCCAAAGGATGATTTTCTGGATATGGAAGAATACAAGGTGAAATTCAGGTGATGGTAAAAACAAAAGATAATACTAAAAATCTCTTCTTTAAAAAACTGCCCCTTCCTTCTTTCTCTTTTCTATACACTGATCTTCTCTCTGAAGTCCTTCCTTCTCTTTAGTTCAGAAACCCCATACTCAAGAAATGGTTATTGAGGGCAGAGCAGTCAAAGGCACAGATTCCAGATTTTCTCTCTAGTGACAGTATGGTTTGGATTGGGCAATGCTGGTATGATTCCACTCCTTCCATTTACGTATAAAGAACCAGAGACCCAGAGAGCTGAAGGAACTGACTCAAGGTCACACAGCTAGTTAGTGGTAAAGCGAGGGCTAGAATACCAAATACCTGGCTGATGATTAAAGAGATTGTGGGAAAATTTCATGATTTCTGGGATCATCGACTAAAAATGTGTTAGCAAGCAGGAGACCATATTTAACTGGCAGCACCAAAAATGGAGATCGCCATTTATGGGAAACAAAATAGCCCAGGCCAGCGTGACTTCTGATACTTTCCTCATGCCTTAGAACAAGGGGCCAGAGCTCCAAGCAAAGAAATGTTATCTAATTTACAATCAAATAAAGTTCTCTGAGGCCAGAGCCAAAAAAATATTCTTAGCTTAAATCATTGTTTAAAGTCCCCCAAATGTAACCAACTGGAATTCTTTTTAAAAGCAGCACATAATAACAATTAATATTAATAGTAACTGACATTTATTTGGTGGGTTTATATTTACATTCATTATCTTGTTTCATCCTCACAACAATCCTCTTAGCTAAGTGCTACAAATATTCTTCCCACACACACACACACACCTTTAACAGAGGAAAAAACTAAGACTGAGAGGGAGTAAATGACTTGCCCAGGAGCATGTAGCTAATAACTGTCAGAAGCAAGATTTTTCTTCCTAAAATCAATTCAATTCAAACAGAATCTGTTGGGTAGCTACTAGGCATTAGGAAACAAAAATAGAATTCAAACAATTCCTACTCTCAAAGAGCTTACATTCTACATTATTACAAAGAGTTTACATTACATTGGAGAAGATAATATGCAAATAATCAGTAAATACAAAATAAATGCAACGACTTTTTGGGGGGGAAGAGGGAGGACAGTTAACAACTGAAGAGGAAAAGCTTTGAAGTTCAAGGTTCTTCCCAAAGGGCCACCACACCAGTTAAGGCTCACATTATTTCTTTTTTTCCCTCAATAATTCACATTCTTATAGCATTTTAAAAGCTGTAAAATGTTTTCATTTCAAAAAATTTTATCATTTATTTTATTTCCCCCTCCCCCCCCAACCAACAAGAAGGAGGGAAAGAAGGGACAGAAGAGGGAGGAAAGGAGGGAGGGGGGAAGGGAGAGAAAGAAGGAAGACAAATTTCCAATTGACCACATCCAACACTTGTTGCTTATTTTGCGCATTATTCCATCGTCTTTCTTTTGTGAGATATCAAAGTTCTTCATCAGTCCTCTAGAAACACATTGATCATTTGGTTGTTCAAAGTTCTTAAATCTTTGAGACTTGTTCATTTTACAATACCCAGGTTATGATATAAATTGTTGTGGTTCTGGTCACTCTGCCATATAACAGTCCGTACAAGTCCATACTTCTTACCACGCATTACTATTCTATCACATTCATATATTATATTTTGCTGTCATTCCCCAGTGGATGGGATCAAACAAAAGTTACTGTTTGGAACTAGAAAAAATAATAACAGTAGTAAAATTTACCTGGAAGCAAAAAACAACCTACCAGCAATCTGGAAGGAAATAATGAAAAAACTGGGAAAGCAGGGGCCTAGCAGTACCACTCTCAAACCGCAGTATAAAGCAGTAACTCTCAAAACAATTTGGTACTCGTTAAAAAAATAGATTGATCATG
Organism: Potorous gilbertii; assembly: GCA_028658325.1. NCBI lineage: Eukaryota > Metazoa > Chordata > Mammalia > Diprotodontia > Potoroidae > Potorous > Potorous gilbertii. The sequence continues at coordinate 553,905,444 of CM053769.1, forward strand.
GAAAAGATTAGGTTTCATGTTCCATAAACTCCTGAGGTAAAGGCACACTATGTGATCAAAAAAAACTGGATAGAAGTATGGTAGAAATTAGGTTTAAATTAACCCTTCATACTTGATACCAAGATTAACTCCAAATGGATATGTAACCTAGATATAAAAGGTCACATCATAAACAAATTAGAGGAATAATGAAAATTTTTCTTTTACATCTAAGGATATGAGAAGACATAATGACAAAACAAGAGACAGAGAATTACAGATAATATAAGCAGTTTTGATCACATAAACTTTAAATGTTTTGCACAAACAAAATCCATGAAGTTAAAATTAGAAGAGAAATCGTTTCAGGGGAAGGGAGGTGAAGAGAATCCTTGCAGAACATTTCTCTGGTAAAGATCTGATTTCCTAGATATATGAGAAATTGATTCAACATATGAGAATAAAAAAATTCTTCAATTAATAAATCATGAAAAATGTGGAGATAATTTTCAAAGGAAGAAATCCAAGCTATCAGCCTCTATATGGGGGTGGGGGGGTGGGGAGTGGAATGGTACAAATCAGTACTAATAAAAGAAATGCAAATGAAAGTAACTCTGATGTTCTTCTCATGGAGCTTATGGGCAAAGAAAACCAAAATGGGAGATGACAAATGTTGGATGGGTAGAGGAAAAACTAGCACATTCATGCACTGATGTTAATAGGGCTATGAATTAATCCAAACATTTTGGAGAGCAACTTTGGACTAGACCCCCAAATTTTACAGAAAAAAATAACAAAAGAGACAATTTCCAAGGACTCAAGAAGATTTAATACAACTTGGTGGCAAAGTGGATAGAGTGCTGGACCTGGAATCAGGAAGACCTGACACTTACTAACCTCAGACACTTACTAGTTGTGTGACCTCAGGCAAGTTACTGACTCTGTCTCAGTTTCCTCATCCATAAAATGAGTTAGAAAAGGAAATGGCAAATCACTCTAATATCTTCACCAAGAGAACCCAAAAAAAAGAAGTCATGGAGAGTCAAATACGACTGAAAAAATAACTAAACAACTACAAATTGGAAGATTTATATGAATTAATGCAGAGTAAAATGACCAGAAGCAAGAGAACAACATACACAGTAAAAATAATGTAAATAAAAACAATTTCCAAAGACCTAAGAATTCAGATCAGTGTAATGACCCGTCACAATTACAGAGAACTAACGACAAAGCTTTCTACCCACTTCCTGAAAGAAAGATGATGGACTCAATATATAAAATGAATCATGCATTTTTGGAAATATCCAACATAGGAATCATATTAGAACTTAAGTATGTATATTTATTACAAGGCTATGGCTTTTGTTCCCTGCTCCACCCCAATAAGCGTTGAGAGAAGGTAAAAAGGAAAAGAAAAATTGCGATAGGATTATAAAAAATGGGAATAAAATAAAAATCACAAATAAGCAGGATAGTTTTGAAAGTTACATGTGGAATTTATTATATACTTGAAAATCAAGTTCTACATCATAGAGATTCTCAATTTCATTTACCAGCCTCTCCTGTTCTGGTCAGCCAACTAATAAGCATTAAGCTCCTACTATATACCAGGCACTACGCTAAACTGTGGGGATACAAAGATAGTAGACAGTCCATACCCTGAAGGATCTCATGATCTAATGGAGGAAACAACTAGCAAACAAATATGTACAGACAGGCTATATATAAGATAAATAAAAGTAATTAATAGAAAGTACTAGAATTAAGAGGGATTAGTAAAGCCTTCCTGTAGAAGATAGGATTTTAGCTGGGACTTGAAGGAAGCTAGGAAAGCCAGGAGGCAGAGATGAGGGAGAGAGCATTTGGACATAAATGACCAGCACTAAGAGATGGCTTGTCTTGCTCTTCCATGTATGTGAGAATTCACTTTATGTGGTATTTTTAAGTTCAGAATAATAACCAAATAAAGATTTAAAAAAATATTTGTGACTCAAATATTATTTAATTTTAGATTCACATGTTATCCATTTCACTCAATATGTTTAATAAGTATACCTCACTCCTCCCAGAGATATGCTAGAGCAATGGTTCTTAAAACGAGTCATGATCCCATAGGAGATGGCATAACTGAAGGTGGGGGTCAGGAAAAATTTGGCAACAGTAAAAGATTTCTGAACCTGTAATGACCAAAAATTAATTTGAAATCAAACTGTGATGAATCTGAGGTGTTTCCGGCAGCACTTCCCCATGTTGCATAGCATGACTTCACTGCAGCCTTGGTTCTGAACACACAACATGCACACTTTGCACTGTGCATGCCATCATGCCAGACAGCAACAGAGAACGCAGCCAGAAACACCTTGATTCAGATTTGAAATTACTGTATTTTGTGAATTGCAGTGTTTTTACTGTACATACAAATTTTCTTGCTCTTACAGAAACCTAATAGTTTAATTATGGAAAATAAAAACAATATTTTCCTACCATTATTCCTTAGTATGTAGGTATCAAATTAGTATATCTTTGATTGTATTGTGTTAGAATGTTTGATTTTTTAAATTGCTGTTATCTCCTTTCTCAGAAATGTGTTTAGTAAAGACAAAAGCCCTTTAATAATAATTCTCCACCATCAGTTTTTTAAATTAATCACAAATAAATATAATTTTATAAATTGAAACTAGTATTTATGTGAGAAATTGTTAGCAATATTTACTTATATTTTAGTACAAAAATATTTTTATATTTATAATATTATCCACAGATGAGTGACTAAATTTGGTCAAAAGACATAAAAATACTGATAACAATGTGGCAGAGTCTTCACTACCAGGTTGTAGTGCATCTAAATTTACAAGAAAAAGAAAATATGTTGAATCATTTTTGCACTATGAATTTACTTCTAATTATGATGATGAAAAACCTCTTTGCTTAATTTGTAATGAAGTTTTGGCTGCAGAGATCAAGAAACCAGACAAACTAAAATAACATCTTAATACCAGGAATATTTTGAACAACTTTTAAAATATTTAAGTAAAGAAAAATAATGTTTTAAGAAATGTCTTGCTATCAATGAAGAGTATTTACTTGCATCTTATGAACCTTCTTATTTAATTGCAAAAACTAAAAAAGTCCCACATGATAGGAGATCTCATAGTACGTGCTGCTATTAAAATGTCAGAAATAGTTCATGGGAAACAGCATGGGGATGAAATTCATAAAATTCTTTTATTGAATGATACTATTTCCAAAAAATTTCTGAAATTAATAATAAACAATTCCAGCAGCTTATTAACAGGTGTAAGGACAGCCCAAAGTTTACAATTCAGTTAGATGAAACAACTGATATTTCTATTGTGGCACAGTTGTTACTTTAGGTTAGATATGGTCATGAAGGAAGCATACATGAGAAACTATTGTTTTGTTGCTCTTCGGAAAGGCACTCAAGAAGAGAAGATATATATCTATAGATATATATCTATATATCTTAAAGTTAATTAATTTTTCACAAATGAAGGTTTACAGTGAAAAAATTGCTTTGGAATCTGTACAGACATGCTGAAGCAATGATGAGAGAGAATGTTGGATTTGTAGCACAAGTTAAAGCTGGTGGTAATGAATGAACTTTTACTCACTGTATGATCCATCAGGAGGCACTCATAGACAGAAAAATATTATCAGAGTTAGATGTTGTGCTTTGTGATACTATCAAAATCATTAACTTCATTAAAAGGCATGCCCTTAACAGTCATTTGTTTTCAAATCTTTGTGAAGAAATGAACTCTGACTACAAAAACTTATTTCTACATCTAGCCATCTAAGATGGCTCTCAAGAAGGCAAAGTTTATATAGATTATTGAGACTGAAAGATGAAGTTGTTTTTGAACAGAGATCTGATTTTGTTCATTTTTTTATAATGACTTATAGCTTTACAAACTGTGTTATTTGTTGGATATTTTCAAAAAAATCAATGATTTAAACATGACACTTCAAGGAAAAACATTGTAACATATTTACTTCAAAAAATAAAATTGAAAATTTTACTAAAAAGGTTAACATAATGAAGAATAGGGTGGAAATGTTTTTTTAGAAATGTTTGCAATTATAGATGATTTTATAACTGAAAATAGCCTTACCAAAGATTTAATTGTAAGAATTATAATTGATCATCTGAAGTGCCTGAAGACACAGTTTCAGAAATACTTCCCTTTAAATTTTGATTCTAAAAAACTAAGTTGGGTTCATAAAGCATACTCAATTGAAATAAAAAGCATCAGTCATCTGCCATTAAAAATTCAAGAAGAATTTATCAAGTTATCAAGCAATACAGGTTTAAAACTCAAGTTTCTTAAAAAGTCGGTAAATAAATTTTGGTCTGGTATTAGGACAGAATTTTCAACAATTTTTGAAATGGCCTTAAACATACTTCTGCCATTTTGTACTACGTATTTATACAAAGTGGCATTCTCAGCATTTACGATTATAAAATAAAATAAAAATAACTATCCACTCTGAAAAACACTGAAAGATGCTCCACATACTACAGTATCAAATATTCCACCAAGATTTAATTCTTTATGTAAAAATAAACAAACACATCCATCTCACTAGTATGCAAATCTGCTTTCTTCTTTAATAAATATTGAAATTATATGTGTACCAAAGAATTTTTTAAAATAAATTTCTTTATGATTTATTATCAGTAAATGATTGATCTGTATACCTACTTTATATATGCACATACTTAGGGTCACATAAAAATTTCTCAGGCTAAAAGGGATTGAGAATGGAAAAGGTTAAGAGCTGATTATTAAATTTTCAGTATTAGCATTTATAAATAGTAGTTTGGCCCTCCTCATTTTAAGTATATCTAAACTTATGGTAGCATCAAACTATCAGACCACACAAAGAAGGCATAGTGTTAAACATTTAATTGGTTTTATAAACAGTTAGTAAAATAATAAGAAATGCGCACAGAATTCAGGGTTAAGCATTTCATTCCAAAATGAATAATAAGGAAAGATTTAATCTCTTCTGATTCCAAATGTTTGGAAGGAGCAGCCTTTGGTGCAATCACTCACACATGATGTCCTCTCAGAAGATCTGCCACTCAGTACTACCTCAGGAAGAGCAAGAAAGCCTCTCTTTCTGTTTTAGTTCTTTTCCCCATATTCTCAGCAATGTTTTGCAGCTGTTGTTCCCTGTCCTATTACCAATACCACCATATCTGTCTTCTCTTTTCATGTCTCTTCATCTCTCTCTCCAAAGTCTCTGTCACCTACCCCATTCAATCCTTCGACATTGTAGGCATGAATGTTCACAGGACATGAAGTCCTTATACCTTCAATCAGATCCGTCTTTGGGAGCCAAAGCCTCATGGGAAATGCAGCCCTTTCCCACTAGACAAGCTTCTGTTGAAATTTTTTTCCCTCCCAATCCAAAGATTATTACCCTTACCAAAAACAAAAAAAAAGCAAAATAAAAATTGATCAGTCATATCATCTCACTGTCATCCACTAGAATTATCCCATCTACTGAGGTAGCGATCTTATTTTTCTTTGATCTTTTCTTGCCCCCAGTACAACTTAGAATACTTATTTTTAAATTGTTCACAGCAAGCTTATTCTGACCTTGAATACTGCTAACACTATTCTTACAGAAACATGCTACTCTGTTATAGTTAGCCTCTGTTACTGGCTCTTATTCACCCCCAGTCTTTAAGTGGTTTTCCTGTCATAGCCCCTGACATTGCCCTGTGGACTTCTTGGGCATTGCTTTTGTCTGCAGGATAAACCATGCTTGAGGCCCTGCTATCTGGATTTACTGCAACTGACCCACCCTGTTCAACTATGCTCTTTTCTTAAGCCTTAACCTCTCTTGAGCAAGACATTGAGATTGCATAACACACCACCACTGACATCAATGGCTTGCTGATCCAGGAGAGTTCATAAAAGTGGAATACGGTATTTCAAGGACAATTTAGGTCTTTTCAGCTTTAAGAAGGTGATAAAGGAGACCCACAAATGACATGACTAGAATTTCAAGGTCTCACTGCTTATAGGTCCATGCAAAATGGAACAAAGCGAATGAGAATGACTGATTCGTTCTGTTTAAAAATAATTGCCCTTTAAAACATATAAATAAAATTTCTGCTCTAAGGAAATAATGATGTAATTGTGTTCTAAAACATACCTGTTAGGTTTAAAATGTGTTTTAAAATGTTCACTGCCTCTAAGAAACAAGTTGGCCCTTATAAGATGTAAGATACCAGGGGTTAGCAAAGAAAAAGTAACGATTTCCAAAAGACTGAGTTGACTGGAAGAGGTGACTGTAGGAATATGGTCAGGAAGAGGACATTTTCTTCACTGGAAGGACAAGGCTTTAGATAACCTTTTATACATGGGCAGAAGCACTGTGGGCTCTCCTTCATACTTTGTTTCTGAAATAAAAAAAGTCAGTCAGCTAGCATTGTTATTACTATGTGCATAAGCCCCGTGGTAAGTATTGAGAATACAAAGAAAGGAAAAACGAAATGGTCCCTACTCTCAAAGAGCTCAGTTGAATGCTGCGGGGAGAGGGGTGTGGAGGCAGGGAGAGGGAAGACGCAACATGCAAACAACTTGGTACAAAAGCAGGAGAGAGAGAGAGAGAGGATAAATTGTGGGTCATCTCAGGAGCATGGCACTAAAATCAATGGCTTCCTGCAGAGGATAGGATTTAGCTAACACTTGGAAGGAAGCCAGGGAAGCCAGGAGGTGGAGATGAAGGGAGAGTTCCAAGCGGATTCTCACAGTATTATGCTACTGTATGACAATCTTCCACTTCTGTATCTGAATTTTTTAAAATTTCTATGAGGTCATCTTTATTTATCTGTCTTATCTCAGCTCTCCTAATGAGCACTGAAGCAAGCTTCCAGTATCAGAAATTTGATCTTTTCAAGGTCTAAGCAGAAAACTTTGATGACAACGTCTAACTGTTCCTCTCTTCCTCCTCCTCCCCCCCACCTTTATTTCTCCTTTTCTTTCTCAAGGCTCATAATAAGTTGGACTTCATATGTGCAAAATGAATTTCCATGTTAGCAGTTTTCCAGAGATAAGAAAGAAAAAGAAAAGATACATTCCAGTCTTAGTTTGAGTCCATCAGTTCCCTTTTTGGAAGAGAGAAGGCTATAAGACCTTAGCCTGAAAGGGCCAGGATCTCCCATTGCATCCTGGGCCATTTCCAGTCCTCCTGATGAATATCAGGCCACTGGACCCAGATGACTTAGGAGAAGAAAGTGAGATGGGTAACCTCGCACAGCCCTCACTCACTCAAATCAAAGTCAACTGCAAGTCATGTCATCATCTTGATGTCATGGTCCTCTTTGAAAATGAAAGACAAACAGAACAATAAGTTGGAGGAGGGGGTCCAAGTATGTCTCATAGCTAGAATAACTCCAGGCTAAGCTTCTTAGTTAGTAGAAAAAAAGCCCCTTTTACTCTCCTATCTCAGCACTAGGATTGGTCCTAGATTTTGGGCCAGAGCTGAGTTTGAAGGCAGTGGTTAAGTGATCTTAACTGCCAGGGTTAGATAGATATAATTCATTTCAATTCAATAAACATTTTTTAAGTGCCAGGCTCCGCACTAAGCACTGGGGATACAAAAGGAGTCAAAAGAGAGTCCCTGCCTTCAAGGAGCTTATAATCTAATGGGGAAATAATATGTAAACAAGTATATACAAAGCAAACTATATATATATATATATATATATATATATATATATATATATATATATATATATATATATATAGGATAAATAGGAAATAAGAGGGGAAATGGGAAGGAAAAGGAAGCCATTAGAAAAATCCTCATTAGTGGCTCTAGATTTTAAATTGTTCTTTGTGGTTGGACATTTAACACCTAAATAACTAAAAGGGAAATCATTTATATGATAGGTCTTATGCTGTCAGAGACAGTGCAGTAAAAAAGAACTCTTCCAAGTCAGGAGACCTACATGGTTGTTGGTATTCAGTCATGTCTCACTCTTTGTGATCCCAATTGAGATTTTCTTGGCAAAGATACTAGAGCAATTTGCCATTTCCTCCTTCAACTCTTTTAACAGATAAGGAAACTGAAATAAACAGGGTTAAGTGACTCACTAAGGGTCACACAGCTAGTATGTGTCTGAGGTCACATTTGAACTCAGATCCTACTGACTCTAGCTAGGCTCAGCTTTCTAATCACTGAGTAGAATAGCTGCCCTATTCTATACCTGGACCCATCATTAAATAGCTAAAGGGATCAGGACAAACCATTATACTTCCCTGGAGTTCGGTTTTTCCATCTGTAATCAATATCTCACTGCATATAGGTGCATGAAAAACGGAACAAGGCAAATCAGAATGACTGATTCATTCAGTTTAAAAATAATTGACCCTTAAAACATATAAATATAATTTCTGCTCTAAGGAAGTCATGGTGCAATTGTGTTTTAAAACATAACCTGTTAGGTTTAAAATGTGTTTTAAAATGTTAATTGCTTCTAAGAAACAAGTTGGCCCTTATAAGATGTAAGATACCAGGGGTTAGCAAAGAAAAAATGATTTCCAAAAGACTGGAAGAGGCATTTCATCTGTCTAAAGGAAGATAGTTCCAGATTGGTTTGAAAATAGTCATTATGTAAAAGCAATGTATTTGAATTGAGTTCAACTTAACCTGTTTTTTAAAATTAAATCATTAAACAGTTGATTTATATGTACTAATAAAGTTCCACAGTATTTTAAGATTACAAAGCACTTAACTCTTATAACAATTCCTTGAGATTGGTAGCACTCATTTTGCTTTCTATTTAACAGATGAAGAAACTGAGATTAAGAGTCCAAGATGACACATCTACAAATGGTAGAAATGAAATTAAAATGAAGACTTTGTGATTTTTCCAGGTCTCTTTTCACGGCAAAATATTATAGACCTGGAAGAGTGGCAAGAGCCACAGAAATCTTAGAGTCCAACCCAGTTCCTGAAAAAGAAATCTGTTCTACCACCTTTCAGATAAGTGTGAGTGTTTTTCACAAAGCTTTAATAAAAATGGGTACAAGTGGGGCTTCGACCCAGGGTGCTAAAGTTTAGAGGACTCGGATGACATTCACAATCCTGCAGCAGCACAGAAGCCATCAGGCTTGGACCAGATTAGCAAGAATCATTAGTTAAAATAGGAACCTAGCAGATGGACCCACTTCTTCCTCTCAGGAACCATCCCCCTGGTGAACTGGGTCCAGCTTTGCTCACATGCCGCTGTAGTCAAAGCATGTGTTGCACTTACCCTGACAGTACCAATGACTCCTTTGGCATATAGATGTGAATCTGTGTGATTCTGCCTATGGTAGAAGAATGCTGTGATTGACAGGACTCATTCTACTCCATTAATAATTCCTCCATTTCAGTAAATATGGCATCACCTCTCGCTGAATCCCCATAGCTACAACCATCCTCTAGCCTTTTCTGAGTGAACTAGCATGGAAATATTCCCATCGCGTGAGGAAGAAGGGAATGATGAAAGCAACTAAGCCTACTTTCCCCTAGTGAGAAGACAGCCGTACCCTAGGGACTCTCCCAAGTACAGCTGTGACGATGACAAGCAAGCCCAGGGCTGCTATTTTAGGTTAAACTAGACTGCTCAGAGTCTGGGTTGTGGAGGAGCTAAAATCCAGTTCAAGGTCATTTGTGTTTATCCAAAGGCCTAGAGTGGTTTATGCTTGTGTTTTTGTTGTTAAGGTTTGCTGGTTTGTTTTTGCTAAGAGCAGGGGTCCTGGTGGCAATGAGTAGACTGGGTTCATGCCAGAGAAGACCCAAGTCCCCGCTGCCCTTTCATTGAGAGAACCGACCTGAATGAACCTTCATTCCTCCTATGCAGCTGTTGCCACATTTCCCCCAGCAGGGGGCTGCATTTCAATAGGGAAGGAAAGGGATGCCGTCAGCCAAAGTCCAAGGAATATTTGAGTATTTTGAGATTTTACAGGAGGAAAGTTGCTCTATAAATAAAAGGTACTGTTGTTGGTTTTTATCATAGGCCTCTGCATGGGTTTTTATCCTCCTGGTGGTGAAGAGTGAATTCTATTTTGTGCCAAAGACACTTATTTTGTTGTCTGGCCTAAAAGATAAGTGTTTGACGAATTTCTGCAAACCTCCCCTTCTGGCTATGAATTTCCTATTTGGGAGGAAATCCCCCCTGTGGGAATTTCTGAGTCTCCCACCCTGTTGCTGTGGTGGGAAATGACACACCCACCCTTCCCCAAACCTCAAGGATTCAAGTATTCAGAAAGTTCAAAGTTGGAAAGATAAATATCACTGCAACACAATGGAACTATCCTCTACTTCCATATCCCCAAGGATCCTGCTCTTCTCCCCTCAGAGAAGCGATAAGCAACTAGACTGGGTGGAAATTCATCAACTGGCAGCTGGAATTGCATTTACTTCCCCCCTCCTCCTCATATTCATTCATTCAGTAAACACTAATTAAAAATCTGCTTTTATACAAGATTGGTTGTGGTAATATAAAACAAAAAAAAAAGAAGTTTTTGCCTTCATTCTGCATTCAACTATATGCATGTTCCATAGTATATGGAACTTGATCGAACTTGATGAGAAAATATACTTCTTTTCCTTTGCTTCAGAGGTGGAGGATTATAGGTGTGGAACATAGCATATACTGTCAAGATTCAGTAGATGTGTTGGTTAGTTTTGCTGAACTACTTTTATTTCTGTGTGTGTATGTGTGCGTGTGTGTGTTAAAAGGGATGTCTTGTGATGGGATGAAGAGAGAGATTCGGACATAAAGGTAATACAAAAACAAAGGTGTCAATGAAAAATTTTCAAATTTAAACTGTATTCTAAAAGCCATAAGAGAATGACAGCATGTGAGAGTCCAGAGGGAGCCTGAGGATCTATCCAAGCCATCCTCTGTGGCTTGCCCAAGATCACATAGACTCACTCATACATTAAACATGTATCTGCTGTGGCCCTGTATTTCAGCAAGTATGTCCTGGAGTTCAGGAGTACCAGCTCTGGATAAACAATGTCTTACCATCTAAGAATGATAGGAAGGATAAAGCTGGCACAGAGGAGGTCTATGTCTGGATGCATACCTGAGGAACTGGGAAGACACTAGATATTTGAAAGGGAGGGACGTGGAAAGGGTAAAGAAAAAGGGTATAGAAAGGAAAAAGTAGAAAAGAAACAAAGACATTTTGTCCAAGTCAGACTGTCTAGCTTTCCTGCAGGTTGGCAATGTAAGCTCTATCTCAGTCCAATCTAGTCTCAACCCCCTACTCTTGAAAAGTTCACACTTGCACAGCTTCAAAAAATGTTGAAATTTCAATTTATCTGTCTGAGGAACATTACTTCTCTTTGACTTTGTCCCATTTTCTACTTTAATAAAAATAAACTCTTCTACAGAAAAAGATTTCTAGCAGCAATCAGTTAGGGATGAGAAGCCATGGTTTGACAGCAAAAGAACTAGATGAGGCATTAGGAGACTTGGTTCCAATTCTAATTCTGACACCAACTACACAATTTGTGATAAATTGCATAATTTCTCTAGCACTCACTTTCCTACTCCATAGAATGGCAGGGCTGAACTAGTTAGTCTAAGTAGAGCTACCTCTGGAGACAGTAGAGACCTATCAGAATCTCACCAGCCACCATTTCATGTCTCTTTTCATTGGGGCCAAAAGCATGTTTTCTATCAGCTGGTAGCATTATTATATGTTCTATGTTGTTCTATTCTTCATAAGATCCTTTTTCTCCAAAAGATCTGGAATTAGCTTCTCTAGGAAGAGTGTTATATTTCTTATTTAGCTCCAAGACTTTAGTTTCTTTTTATCTTTCTTTAGATCACATTTTCTACCCATCTAGTCCTAGGTAGTGAATCCCCTCCCTGCACCCCACCCCTAGCCATTAGCAACTTTCATGCTTGAATTCCTTTATGAATTATTTCTTCAATATCCCTCGAAAGCTAATCTATGTATATTTCCTAATACCTTCTGGTTTACCCTTGAATAAAATCAACTTATACCACAGGAACCCCATCAATCAGTTCCTGCCTTGAGCAGGAAGACGTCAGACAAACTCTGTAAACTGCTGAAACACTATCCTTGGTTTCCATAATTCCAGAATGTAAAATGAAACTATCAGTCTTTGTGACCCTCACTGGAAATTTACTCACTAATTAACTTCCTTTTTACCCCATCTATCTGTTCCTGCTTAGTGATCTACCATGGGTTCAGCAAAAACAGGACATCCAAAATTAACCTAATTTCCTTCTTTGTGATGGTCACTGGGAGATCAAAAAATTGGGGAATCTCTGTAAATATGAATAATATTCTTGAACTTCAGTAAGGCATTTGAGAAAGTCTCTTGTGATATTCTTTGGAACAAGATGGAAAGATCTAGTAGATGGATTTGGAAATGATTAAATAAGAGGAAGCAAAATAAAATGAATTGATCTATGATTAGAGGGAGATCTTTAATAAAATATTGCAAGACATGCCCTTTGCATTGCTTTGCTCAACCCTTTTTACTTGGATGGTAGCATGCTTGTCAAATATACAAATGATTTGAAACCTGGAATGATCCTAGCTTTATTGTTCAACAGCAACAGATCTAATTCAAAACTATCTCAATAATGGCCCCAGTCAATGAGATAAAGCTTAGTAGGAGTAAGTGTAAAGTCTTATACTTGGATGTAAAAAGAAAATCAGTTTTACAAGATCATGATGAGGGAGGCATGACTAGATCACACACTTTTTTAAATTTCTATGGAATTCCATGGAGTACAAACTCAATGGGAATAAACAGTGTGAACACAGCAACGGAAAGAGCTAATGATATCTCAATATGCCACAAGGGAAATAGGGTCTATAATACAATAGACAAAGTTGTCCACATGAGTTCTGCCATTGTCAGACTACCAAATACGTACTTTGATGATATGTGGACATTTCAAAAAGAACATTGATGAAACCAACATGATAGAAAAAGAGGTCTAAGATGGTAAAGAAACTGAAAACTATGCCATAGGAAAATCGGGTTTCTGAAACGAAAATATTTAACCTGGAGAAGAGAAATTTAAGGCTATGTTTCAAGGAGTTGAAGGGTCATCATGTGGAAAGAATTTGGTCTTCTTCAGCTTATGACCTAGAGGGTAGGGCTAATAGCAATAGATTATCCTGTGTGATATTTTTATTGAATTGTACTAATTGTGGCTATACACCACCTAGAGGCAACTAGGTGATTCAGTGGATAGAAAACTGGACCTGGAGTCAGGGAGACCTGAGTTCAAGGCTAGCCTCAGACTGTCACTAGCTGTGGGACTCTGGGAAAGTCACTTAATTTCTGTTTGCCTCAATCCACTGGAGAAGGAAATGACAAACCATCTCAGTATCTTTTCCAAGAAAATCCTATGGACAGTATTAGTGTGTTATGGTCCAGGTGTGACAAAGAGTCAGATATGATTGAATGACTGAACAACATAAACCTCCCAATCTGAAGTGCTGAGGATTTGGAAGTACAGATTTCTTCTTGTAGTAGTAAGGCTAAGTAAACAGTAAGTCTTTGTGTAGCACTGTATCCATTATCACATATTACATACTGAAAGTAAAAGCCCCATCTCAAAAAACATGTCCTAAGAGGAAGAAAAATTTATGTAAAATTTAGTTCATTTTTACTCCTTTATTGCTTGAAAGTTCATTTTTCCTTGTAAGTGTAGCCATTTGTAAATTCACAACTCACATGTTAGAAGTTCAACATTTTCCCCTGTCATAATGGTTTGTAACAAGTCTTACTAAACCCTCCCCTCCCCTCCACCCCCACCCCCTTCCCCAATCATGCTAAAATAATGGTAGCTTTGTTCAAAGTCTTTATCAGGATAATCATTAGTCTTTGCACATCTCAGGCATCCTGAGATAATAGCAATCTTCAAAAGTTATTGAATGTGCATCAATTAAGCTAATTATGAAATATATTTACAAAATTATGAAATACATTATCATGCTAATTTTGAAATACAATAATTAAGCTAATTATGAAAAAACAATCTATTACATGACATTTCTTCATATAACAGTCATCTATGTTTCTAAGACCACTATGGGCATTCAATATGCACCAAGATCAAGTTGTGCAGAATACCAATTACAAATCGAAAAAAAAAAGACTGTCACTATCTCAGCCATGTGAATCCTAGTCAATCAGAGCTCTAAAACTTTTAGAACCAGATCATGAAGCTAAACTTTATTTACAAATGGGATCAAAAATAAAGTTCTTTTTCTATATAGAGTAAGAAGAATCTATATCTCTGTGTATAGCAAGAATTCCAGAAGTGAAAGCACCTGTTGGTGAATCCTGGAAGCTTTCTCACTCTCTTTAGTCTTTATCCATTAAAGATCCAGACAGTTGTACCATATTTGTCAATAAACCCAAACAGAGTATACATAAGTTTTAAAGTGAATTTTGCTGTCACTTTTTATTGGTTCAGCTATAACATTAACAGGATTATCCATTTAGAGAGCATTTGCTGCTAAACATTAAGGAGTTGATAGGAGGAATTTATCATTTTTTAATCCTTAGAATTAGATTCTCATACCTAGGATACAGGTACAAATTAAAGCAAGGCAGAGTCCGGCTAAATATGGAGGAAATGATTTCTGAACAATTAGAGCTGACCAAAAATGATGATCTACCTCAGAAGGCAGTGATTTTCTCATCACAAAAGGTCTTTAAACAGAAGGCAGATAAACACTGTTTCTATTATAGAAAGGAGAGGATATTATTTTTAGGTAGAGACTGGATTCGATATCTTCCAAGATCCTTTCTAACTCTGATTGTGATTTTGGACTCCTTTCAGATTTCTTTTCGGTTGGCCAGAAGTAGTGGCTGCTCATGTGTTTCTGTATTAATAATTGCTAGTTTTCTTAATTTGTTCTGACTGAAAAGACAGATATTCTTGACCAAAATGACCTAAAAGTTTCCATATATCTTTTCCCCTTTCTTGGGTACTCACTAGGCTTCTAGAATTCCTGCCTTTAATCTATTAGGTTCCTTCCTGAAATGTGATTCTACAAAGGCTAATCTTGCATACAGTGTACATATTCCACAGGCATTTAAGTAGCTGCTAAATAATTGCCTATATAGTTATGTTATGTGTTCAGTCATTTTCAGTCGTGTCCAACTCTTCATGACCCCGCTTGAGGTTTTCTTAGCAAAGATACTGGAGTGGTTTGCCATTTCCTTCTCTGGCTCATTTTATAGATGGGGAAACAGAGGCAAACAGTTAAGTGACTTTCCCAGGGTCACACAGTGAATGTGTCCCAGGCCGGATCTGAACTCAGAGAAGAGTCTTTCTGACTCCAGACCCACCCAGCACTCTAGCCACTCTGCCACCTAACTGCCCTGGTTTATGACATATTTTTATGTAAATATTTTTGCTCATTTTAGTCATTTGACAGACTAAATTGGGCTCTGCATTTTCATTTAAGTATTGCTATCAACTTGCTATATGAATGGAAGCAAATTAGAGTAATGAAACTCAGAGCTGGAAAAGTCCTCAAAACTTATCTAGTCCATAAAACTCACTTTATTGTAAAAGAACCTTTACTGTTAAAGAGCAGGGAAGCCAGTTCTTCCCAAGAAGAAACACAATCCCTGATCACCAGGGTCCAGAATAGGCAGATCCCTAAAAGCAATTGGAGATGACATAGCTTTCCAACCCCCTCGGCCCAGGGGGTTGGAACTGCTTATTTTTAGTACTGATTGTCCAGAAATACTGTCAAGAGTTTGCAGAGCATGAAAAGAATTGTTACCTTGTCCATCACAAGGAAGAGTTCCTTCCACTGGCCCCCCAATATGGGAAGCAACTAACATGAGAAGTATTCAATTGTACTGACATTACCCTAAGGTATTTAAGAAGTCCAGGAAAGTAGCAAGACTGCAAAGTAGCTTCCAAGAGCATTTATTCTTTGGAGGTATTAAGAGGAGGCAGGCTAGTAGACCACCTTTGTGAGTGAAGTTTGGTGAGAATTGGCAGAATGTACATAATACAAAGAGCACTAAAAGCTGAGGGACATAAATGGGTTATGGAATTGGTGATGGTATCCCATGGGTCATCACTGTGGAGTGTGAAAATGTAAAAAGATCCCAGGATCTCAGAGAACAAAGGAACCTCGAGGCTCCATCTAGTCCAAGAATAAGAATCCTTTCTAAAATGGATCCAACAAGCTGTGGTTAAGCTTTTGTTTGTGAGCACTCCATGAGGAATTGGAGTGGGACTGGCCGAACAGACCACCTCCTAAGATAATCCCTTTCACTACTGGATACCTCTGATTGTTAGGAGTCTTTTTCTAACACCTAACCAATGCTTGCTTCTTGGCAATTTCCACCTGTTGCCTCTAACTCTACCCTCAGGAAAGAAGAGCAAGGAAAGATATCCATCTTGTGTGCTGGGTCAGCATGAAGCCACAGATCTCCTTACTCCAGTGCCCACACACAGTGTGGGCCAGTGGGAAAGCAAGGGATGACAGGAACTGTGGTTAGGTCTGGTCTCACTTATGGTGCCTGCTTGACTTATACTAGCTATACTTCCTTCCAACGTCCTGTCTTTAGGGACGTAATGTGGCATAGGCCATCAAGAACAGGCCTCAAAGCCAGGAAGACTTGGATCCAAGTACTGTCTAGTACATATTGTCCTTGTGATCACAGGCAAATCATTTAACCTTTCTTTTTTTTCCTTTTTAAATTTTAAATACTAAAACTTAAATACACAATAAGAAAAGAAAATGAAACATTATAAACTTAAATATTGAAACTTAAGTACAAAACAACAAAAGAAAACAAAAAGTATTGTCATGTGAACAGTAGAACATAAGAAAGGATTGAAAATATACTATAACATTCAACCTTTCAATGCTTTAGGCAACTCTCTTAGACTACAAATTTCAGAGAAAGTGCCAACCTGCAACGGTGGAAGGTTTTTCTCACCTGGGAGCTCCCTATAAGAATTAAATCACAGATCATACTCATACACCAGAGAAGAGTTCTCAGGGACGTTTGGCTTCTGTAGTAGATAGCATTTATTTTTCATTTATGGCAGGGACCCATTGGACAGGGAAGTCACCAGATGCTGGCAGCTGGGCTAGACTAGCTTGGGTTTCGATGCAGGGGGTGGGGGATGTTTTTGGTTTTGACTGCTTCATGCGAATGTTGTGGTGAAGATGTGCTAAAGAAAAGCCAAAGCTGCCCACTTGAGTGGTGGAAGCAGAAAATTACCAGCAACGAAAACAACCCTGAGAGCCCTTGATGTGGGGGTTGCCCTCAGCCTTTTTCATCACAATACACTTGGATAGAATCTCACCAAGGCACATTTCTATAATCTAGAAATAGCTTTGCCCTGCTGAGACATGAGAGACCTAATTAAAAGTTAAAACCTTGGAGGTCTAAAAGATAAGACTTTCAAACTATTGTATAATGAATTTTATTTTCTTAATTTTCTTTTCAGGACATAGGCTCAGAGAACTTAACTGTTTATGCACTGGAAGTTACCTAATCTAGACCACTGCATTCAGATATACTCAGATTCCACAACCGTGTGCTGAGTACCTCTAACATGCAAGTCAATATGTCAGGATCTGGGGATACCAAGATAAAATAAGATTGAGAGCATACCCTCAGAATGTTTACAGTTTAATAGAGTATAAGATAGGTGTATTTGTGTGTATGTATTCTCCAAGGTAGAATATAGTACAAAAGAAAGATCAAGCAAAGGGCTATGATGGATATGCCCAACAATAGACATCCATCCTATGAAGGGTAAGAGATCATAGCACTCACTCAACACAGTAAATTTCTTGGGTCTTTTCCATGTGACATCAGGCAAATCATTTGACATTTCTTTTTTTTCCCTCTCCTTTTTTTATTTTAGACTTATATACACAATAAAAAAAGAAAAAGAAACATTATAAACTTAAATATTGAAACTTAAGTACAAGACAAGGGAGAAAAGGTACTATCATGTGAACAGCAGAACATAAGAACAAATTCTTTTTCTGTTGCCATTAAAACTCCTTTCCTCTTATTCCATTCTCAGTGGAGTTGGGAATCCACTAGTCATCAGTTTTTATTTTTTTTTTTTTTTTTTTTTT
>CM053769.1:553924092-553941592 GCA_028658325.1 Potorous gilbertii
GAAATCTCCTTCACTATGTTTCTGCGCGGCTTCCACTGCTCCAGAATTTGTCAGGAGTTCTTTTTACAGGAAATCTATGGGCTGTGGGTTCGGACCTAGCATAGGTGAGTCTTTCTACTCCGCCATCTTGGCTCCGCCCCTAGTCATCAGTTTTTACAAAAGCAATCCAGCAACAAGTTATATATTGCAGGTTTATCAAGAGGCTACAGAAATAAAAGACAAAGTTTCTACTTTCCCAAACTTTGGAGAGAAAGAAAAGTAAAACATAAAATAACAATGAATAATACCTGAATGGGCTTGGGAAAGGACTGGATTTGTGATATTGACATAGGAGTTCAAAAGGTGGGAATCAGAGTGATAAGGCATAGGCTCAGTAGAGAGGGTTTCATACAGATTTGACAATTAATGTGTAGGATTGGAGAGAAGAAAAAGCATACACTTGAAGATGGGGAGTCAATAAACATGCTACAGTCATGGACAGATGAAGAAATAAATCTTGCTAGCATAAAGCAAACTTGCTGGGAAGGAGCGAGATTGACATAGCCTTGGACAGGTAGGAGAAAGCCCAACGTGTTGTTGCCCTGAAAGCTCAGCAAGAGAAACTTACACTTGATGGAGTAGGAAATAGGAAGTCATTCAAAGGCTTCTGAACAGGGAAGTTATACAACGAAGTTTGTATTTTAGGAGGATTTGTCTTAGCAGCAGTATGCAGGGTGGATTGGAGGGGAAAGAACCTCAAACTCAGGCAGCCCAATAATAGATTATTACAATAGTCTAGGCACGAAGTATTGATGTGGCTATGGGGAAAGAAGAGGAAAGATTGAGACATACTTGTCATGCAGTTATGAATTTGCCCCTCACCATGACCTTCAATCTACTCTTCAAGTGAAACAATTCCAATTCATTTAACATTTCGTCCTGTATAATGTCTCTCAAGTCATTTGCATTCTTTGTTTTTCTCTAGAAAATAGCTGTTTTAAGGGGAAAAACTAGAAATTTTACTGTTAAACATATAGATGGAATTTTATGTTTGAGACTAGTTTTACAAATACTTTTGTATAAAGCAACGATTAAAGGGGTAGAGGATAGGAGTGTGGCAAAACGATGAATTTAAAGGGACTCGGTCCTGATACTGCTTTGGCAGTTGTACTTTCTTGCCCTACTTCTGGGCTAAGTTACATCCTGGGAGTGCAGAGAGTGAGGTCAGACTCAAACAGAACTGCAAGCCATTAATCCATACATAAGTATCCCTGCTAGGCCAAATATTGACTTACTTTTTAAATGTCCCATTAATTATGTTTTACTGTAATTGTAGATTATTAATGCCTGACCTATGGTCGAGCCTTCCTAGCTCTATAGGTCTTACCAGCCACAGTCAGACACACACTGTACCTTGATAACAACATTGTGATCCTCTTTGCTTTGTTTTGGTTACCCTCTCCAAGAGCAAAGGACAATGACAAATGCATTTTTATTTGTTTTGTTAAATATTTCTCAATTTCATTTTAATCTGATTCCTAGCACACTCAGGAGTGTTGCAGGCAGTATGTTTGACACCTTTGCTTTAGAGCTTGCTTCACTCTTCCCTTCCTTTTCTCCTTTTTCCCCCCATTTTTCCTCTACTATTCTCCCTTTTCTTCTTTCTCTCTGTCTTCTGCCCCAATTTCATTTTTCTTATACCTTATCAACATGTAAAGCCCTAAATAGAGGATACCAAGGGACCATTTTCATGGCTCAATGGGAGCATCCATGGAGTAGAAAGAAGGGAGAGAAAACTTTCCTTCCTTTTTTTAACCTCAAATTCTGAAATTAAGTCAATATATTACTGGAAAGCCTTCCTCAGGCCACTCTAGGCCTAAGCAGCAAACCTGACAGTAAAGTTCTAGTCTCTAAAGACCTCTGTTGTTTCCTTGACTCACAGAGCTTTCATATTCAACTCTCTATGAGAGAATAATAAATGTCAGACATCAGTGTCTAGGATGTCACTCAAATGCAGCCAAATGGATTTGACTGAGAAAATTACCAAACCAAATGTTCCTTTGAAATTGGAAAGAAGCATATGTGATTCTGCCTCTGAGAAATAAGAAAGAAATAAGCACAGATACTCTTCATCAATTGACAACCTGAAGGTTGAGTAGCCAAAAGTAGGGGGTTGATTGAGAAAGGGAGAGGAATATGACTTGCTCTATGAAAATCATCTGACTCCAGGGGAATGATGGTGGGAGGATCACAGGATTAAACCAGAGTCTGGTAATCTGGGTTCTAGCTGTAGTTCTAACACTAGCTCTATAAGCTGCATACCCTTGGGTAGCTGTGAGTTCAAAAGACAAGCTTCACAAGTATAAGACTGGTACCAACATTTGGCCGGACAATTTAACTCCGAAAAATGACCTGGGATCATATGAGTCCATGGTATGGCACTTGTCCCAGGCTGTTGGAGGAGTTTCGTAAGCTTTAGGATGTAAAGGTAGTCTCACAGAAGAGATGGACCAGTCAGGGTTGTCATAAGCGGTAGGCCTTTATTTGGTACATTTCAATTCATGTAAGGGAAAATCTATGACCCTGTGGGATCTCCTATGAAGTAGAAACACGTTGGAAAAGGGCAACAAGGGGAGAACACAACCAAGGTACCTGTAAGACCTTAAATGCGGTTGATCCTTGGCGCCTGAGGCAGCTAAATGGCTCAGTGGATGAAGATCCAGGCCTTAGACACTTACTAGCTAAATGATCTACATGCCACCTCACTTCTACCTCAGTTTCCTCAGATGTAAAATGGGGGTAATAACAGTATCTACCACTCAGGGTTGTCAAGAGGATCAGATGAAATAATTGTGAAGTACTTAGTGAGGACCTGGCATATAATAAGAAGCATATATGCTATAATTATAGCATATATTCATTATAATGGAAGAGGAAAAAAATTGAAAAGGTTATTTATAGAAGCTGATCTTCAGACCAGGTAGACTCAGTTTCCACAGCTTGGTCATTCCTCCTGATCTACAGAGGAGACATTCAAGGTTTTCTCTCTTCTACAACAGGGCATTTTGTAACCTCCTGTGCTATGAAATGAGCTTATCTCCAAATAAGTGCTGTGGGTCTGCACTGGAGGCGTCAAACACACTGCATGCAGCACTGCCATGAACCAGAGTAAAATACAACTATTTAACAAAATAAATAAAAATACAATAAAACATAAACATTATTAAAATTTAAAACTAAGTCAATATGCTGTCTTATATATGGATTAATGGGATTCATTTCTCTTTGAGTTTGGCACCACTGGTCTGTACCACACCAAGGTAATTACATATCCCAGGGCAGCCTACACACTGGGTCAGCACCAAAGCATGTGAGGGGTTTTACAGAATAGGGCCTGTACCCACTGGAATCTTATGGCTCATATCCTAGGAAGAAAGATCTGGGGGATTGTCTAACAAGCTCTGATAATACAGGCATGGGGCATGAATGCTTCCAGCAATCCAATCCCATCTCAGTCCCCCACCTTTACCTCTCCCTCCTTGCTCTCCATATTGACCTAGGAGTTACCCAAATGCATTTTTAGCCAAGTGATTGTTCTTCTGAACCCCCAGGCTCCAGGGGTCTTTTGCACCAGATGTGAAACTCCGACAGGACACTAGCTCAGGTACCCAAAGCTCCGGTTGTCCCCAGAGCCCAAGCCTAGAAGTTACTTTTAGAAATGGAAGGCCAGATTCCTAATGGTGACTGTCCATTGGTCTTCCTTCCAGCCTATGAGAATCCCTTGTATTCCTTTTCATGAGAAGGTAGGCCATGTGGACTGCAACAATGAACTTATCCGGTTCCTGCCCCAAACAATCACACCAAACTAGCCTGCAGGAGCCCATGTGGGATTTAACATCTGTGGGGGAAGACTTCCCAGCTGGGAATCTTCATCTCTAAGGTATTTCCTAATTCAGATGCACATGTGGCAGAATTCCAGAAAGGAGACCCCATCCCAGCTGTAAATGAAATGTGTTTTCAAAAAATTCAACACTAGTCTGTGAAGATCCTGAAGACAAACTGAGATTGGCACAAAATTCCTACTCTTCTCCTGCAACTATAAAATCTAGAAGTAGAGAATTAGGGGTCTTCACACCCTCCTAATCCCCCACATACAGAATCCACTAGAAAGAACTGACAGGGGAATCACTTGGGAAACACAGCATTAAAACAGTCCACTACTTGTTCTACCAAGTCTGTGTTGGCAGTTTCTAAACTATATTGTATGTTTCTTTAATTCCTCCAGTCTTCTGGGTAAGTATCTGTTTTAGTAAAGGTGGAGAAACAAATGATGATTAGGAGGAAGACATTTGGGCTGTGTCCTTGCAGAGATCTGAGACATAGGTCAACAATCTATAGTCAGTAAGCATTTATTAAGCACACACTGTGCCAGGCACTATGCCAAATCCTAGGGATACAAAATTTTTTAAAAAAGAATCTGCCTTCAAAGAATTTGCAGTCTAATAGGGGAAGACAACACTCAAAAAAGGAAGCATGGTAGAAAGGCTGAAGAAATCCAAAAGGAGTGCAGCTAGTGAGAAGTGAGACACTCCAATAAAAGGCTAATTTCTCCTTCCACTTTTGCTCCCCTTGCCATAGTGAAAACAAGTTAATTCTTTGCTAAAATAAAAAGTTTCCAGGAAAAGGAAAAGGAAGAGGTACCAAGCCAGAGAATACAGAAGGGTCTTGAGGAGAAACCCCCTATTGCAAATGTAGTGATGTGTGTGTGTTCTTCCTTCATTGTCGAAGAAGACCATGCCATCAGGGAAACAATGACATAATGTGCACTTGACTTTGTTTTGAGTGAGGGAGGGCTGTGCAAGTCACCAGCCTCAATTCTCCTCCAGAGCCATCTGAATCCAGTGACCAGATATTCACCAGGATGGCTGGAGATGACCCAGGATGAGGCAATTGGGGTTAAGTGACTTGCCCAAGATCACACAACTAGTGAGTGTCAAGTGTTTGAGGTGAGATTTGAACTCAGGTCCTCCTGACTGCTGCACTGGTGCTCTATCCAGTGCGCTACCTAGCAGCCCCCAAGTGTAATGAAGGAACTGGCTAATGAGGGCCCAGTACTATAAGTAATAGTACACTGATAAATGGTTAACAATTGATTCTCCAGGACAAAAGAAATGTATGCACAAGATACTTTTAATCTTAGTTTGCTTTATTATCATTTTCTTCATCACTTTCTTAATTTTAAACAATCAACAAAACAGGCCCTAGTTTGTAGCATTTGTCCCTTTCTTAGATGGAAATGCTCCTGCTATCATTTTAGCATTGGCTCTTGTCATTTAGTTTGAGCTGGCTCCACCACACTCTATACCCTATGAATCTCAGAGAAAGAAGGAAGGAAGGAAGGAAGGGAGGGAAAGGAGACAAAAAGAAAAAACAGAGTGTTTCTCAACTCTTGAAGTGCTCCATGTGGTTTTAGACTAGATTAGCAGAGATCTCAAGTCCAGGACTAAGAGTGTGCCAGTGGCATGGTCAGACCCAATCTGGAGTGCTATGTTCAATCCTGGGCACCACATTTTAGGAAGCACAAAAACAAAATAGAAGGTAATAACAACAGGAAGAAGCCTCAAGGCCATGCATGACACACTCAGACTAATGAAAGAGATACTGGACTTGTTGAGCCAGAGAAGACATAAAGCTGAGAGCCATGATGGCCATATTTCCTCTCTAAAATGAGAGAATTGGACTAATTGAACTCTACGATTCCTTCAGCTCTGAATCTATTTTAAACACCATGTGATATTGGCAGCCATTGTTCTGATATCCTTCATCAGGATGTTTGGGTGGACCCATGCTTACCTTCTTACGTGCCCTGATGGGTGGAAATGTTGAAAACCTGCCAAGCTCTCCATGGTTCTCAAAGGGTCAGCAACCTGCTGTCTCTCAGTTCAAACTTTATTTCTTTTCTGCTGAGGCCATGTTGATTTATTACCAAGGAGGATGTAGATTTGGGTATTAATCCAGTCAGAAGGTAGTTCTAAGACCCCACCTACTGGCAAACTCTGCCTCTACCCTTCTTGTATCTGCCATATTTCAGTAAGTCCTCATCACACAACCTCAACAAAATACAGCTGGCTCTCCCCAGAAGCAGGCAATCATGCTTAGAATCTGTATGTTGTGTTTACTCTTGACATAAAAGAGATAAATAAATAAATAGAACATAATAACAAGTACACAAAGCATTATAAAACAATCAAACATATTCCGAGTAACACTGGTGACAGCTGCTCTGGAAGTCTCCCAGATGGTATAGAAATTGCTTCAGCCCAGAAGTTATAGGCAGTGTGAGTTTGCTTATTCCCCAAGTTCTGTGGGCTGGAGAAGTGCCCCCATACAATGCAATTAACACACCCAGCAGGGTCAGTCAAGAAGCAGCTGAATGGATCAGTGGCTAGAGCACTGGACCTGGCATCAACAAGCCAATTCAAATCCAGTCTTAGACCCTTACTGACTGAATGTCACAGGGCACTTACCTCATTTTCCTCAAGTACAAAACAAGGATAACAATATCACAGGATTGTGAGTATCAAATGAGAGAATACCTATAAAGCACTTGTGGATTTTTCTTTTTTTACATTTTGATAACTATTTCAATATAATTGGTTTCCTTTGTAATCCTATATATTTTATTTTATGCATTTCAAAACATTCTGAGAAAGGGGTCAATAGGCTTTTATCAGACTTCTAAAGGGGACA
The DNA here is from genome assembly GCA_028658325.1 of Potorous gilbertii. Lineage (NCBI taxonomy): Eukaryota > Metazoa > Chordata > Mammalia > Diprotodontia > Potoroidae > Potorous > Potorous gilbertii. The sequence continues at coordinate 553,930,822 of CM053769.1, forward strand.
TTGAAACTAAAAGAGGTTAAGAACCCCTGTTTAAATAAAGACACCAAAATTTGGAAAGAGCTACAGATCTGAGATGTGCACCATGAAAGATGGATCTGATGGGGTGCTTGGGTGTATGTGCTTGGACCCCAATTCTAAAATCACATTTCTCTTTAAAAATCACATTTCTCTGTAGCCTCACACACTATCCCAGGCAGTTTCTCCCCAACTCAAGGGCACAACTTGCCCCAGCAACAACCATGATCTCCCTTACTGATATAGCAACCAACTGTACCTATAGAACTTACTAGTCTGAACCAGCTGTGTACTGGCTGAATGGGCTGTGCACTGGGTCATAATGACATTTACTACTCACTGACCAATCATATGTATCCTAAACTTAGACATACATATATTCCCTTATATTTATCTTGTCTAGCAAGATGTTGATGAGAACAGTCTGTTATTTCTGAGTCAGCCCTGACTGTTAATTGACTCAGTGATGTTTCAGGCCTAAAACCACACCTCCATGTAGCACCCCCCCCCTTGGACTATTTCCCAATGAACTCTGGGTAAAATATCTGTGCAGTAGATACCAAAAGTACACATTCCTTTAAGAACTAACCACTCCTTAACCACTCCCTAATCCCACCCTGAATCACTTAATTAGCATATTTGGCACATGTTTAACTACGGAATAACCTATATAAACTTTACCTGTGCCTCTCTAAGGTTGCAGGTCTCCTAAGAACTCTTGCTTGCTGAAAAGCAATTTTTACCTTAACCTCAACAATGCTTGAGTCTGTAAATTCTTCCCTAGAGGGCCCATGTGGGTAATTCCAGTCTTGGAGTTCCTGTACCCTGCCTCACCCCCCCACCCCAATCCAACCCCCCTACCCTGACCCTTCTAGCCCTCAACAGATCCAGATGAAATTGAAAAGAGACAAGCAATCTTCTCAATCCTGGCTCTCTCAGTCTGGCAAGGACCTCTCACACTGTCTGGCCATTGCTGGCCCATCCCACAACAGGGTAGACTTAATGGCATGTCCTGGCAAGAAGAAGTTTGCTCCCATGATATCTTGTCCTTGTTCCTTCTCCTTCTGAGTTCTGAACTTGAGTTCAGGATTCAAACCCCTTTTCCTTCTAATTCAATTCCTCCTATTCTCCCTAGACTCAAAGCCCTCCTTGCTCTGTTTAATAGTGGGGTTATAAAATGAGAGCTGGAATATGGAAGAAAATTTAGACATGTACCATTTAAAACCAGAGCATAGACAAGAGTCAGGAGTAGTAGAAAGATAGATTTAGGCTTAATGTAAGGAGAAACTCTTGTTCAATCATAATTCACTCTTTCTGATCCCATTTTGGGGTTTTCTTGGCAAAGACATTAAAGCAGTTTGCTGTTTCCTTCTCCAGCTCATTTTACAGACAAGGAAACTAAGGCAAGAAAGATCAAATGACCTGCCCAGGATCACACAGCTAGCAAGTGTCTCAGGTCAGATTTGAACTCAGGAAGAGGAGTCTTCCTGACTTCAAACCCAGCACTCTATAAATTGGGTCACCTAGCTAATTCTTCTAACACTTAGAGCTATCCAAAAGTTTATTGGGCATCTTGCAAAGGCAAGATCTTGCAAATTTCCCCCTCATTGAAAGTCTAAGCAGAGGTTGGACAATCCCTTGCTGGAATTCTTGTAAAAGAGATGCCTGTTGAGGTAGGAATTGGACTGGATGATCCCTGAATTTCCTTCTAACTCAGCTGTTTTGTGTTTCTGCAAGAAAAGCTTTAGTTCTTCTTCTCTTTAGTATGAAGAGAGTTGAACTCATCCTGTACTTCACAGCAAGATAAGAGTCTGAACAGGCTAACCTTGGACCCAAAATTTAAAAAGACAGTGTGCTCCAAACTATTTACATGGCATTCTACTTGAAGAAACCTAATAACCAAAATGATAATAAGCTCAAAAGATATGAAAATGAGAGCTCATCCAGACATTTGAAAACCTACAGATTTCCCAAAAAAACTAGTGAAATAAAATCACAATTTTAAACCTGGAAGGGTCCTTTGGGATCATCTAATCCAGTTTTGTTTTACAGGATAGAATACATACACCCAGAGAGTAAATGACTTGCAGAAGGTCAATACTGCTAACAAGAATAGACAGGAATCTTAAAATCCATGGATCTCCCAATTGAAACTTGGGTGTCATTTTTAGATTGGTGTTTTTAACTGTAATCACCATTCCTGTCTTTAGTAAAGGTATTCTTTGATTCCATAATGGGCTGCTGAGCCCCAGTGTTCCTGGACTACTCCATAATTTTATGGGGGTAGAAGAAAGCTGCTTCATCCACTTTCCAGGACTTCATTCAAAGCCAATGAGTAGTACTGACCCAGAAAGAGTCAGCTTGTAAGATACCTTTCTGTAATTTTTAAATTTGATCCTTCTTGGTTCAGAAATAGTTCTCTCCAATTTACCTTCTTTGTTTAAAAACTTACTCATTTTCCAAGGGCTCACACACCCACCCAGTTCAACGTCAACATTGCAGAATGGCCCTTTTTCTGGCAATTTACAGCCTTTTGCTCCCAAACAAATTTGCTAGAAGTCCAATTGGGCTGGTTTTACCTATAAAATTTTTCAGAGTAGGGATAGGGAATCATCTGGGTCCTTGTCTCCTCCTGACTGCCTACACTGACCACTGTATCAGAAGAAGCCCCAGCCATGCCTCTTTTTGGATTCCCCAGACTTTACCTCCTGGACAGTCACCTTTCTGGTGTATGCTTCCACCTCTGCTCTTTATATAATGGCTTCTAATGGTAATTTAAATGAGAAGATCTTTCCCATTCATTAATTGGCCCATATGACCTGCCTGGGTCACATGGAAGTCCGAGTCACATGGAACCTGTGGTGGGAGGAGCTTGCTGAAATGGATGGAGCAGGAAGAGGCAGAACTAGATCAGGGTTGAAAGGAAGTAAGTCATGAGAGTGGTCAGAGCGTGAGTGAAAGAGTTTGCTTGTGATTTTGTTTAAGGGACCTGGTTTGTGGGAAACATAGCAGGAGGAAGGCCTGGGGCCGCTGTCGAACTCTGCATTGTTACTGTGTATAAATTTTTGTTACTACAAAGGATTTGGCTTTCTGGTGTCTGAAGCACTGTTTTGGTTCTGTCTTCCATATGGAGATTCTGTTGTATTTCGTGATTCAGAATTGTGCCAGGATATTCATGGCCACTGTAGGTGCTGTGAAGATTGTGTTGGTACTCTATGGCTATTCCTCTACTGAAATGTAAACTCCTTAAGTTTAGGAATTGCCTTCCTTGATTACATTTGTATTCCCAGTGTTTGGTATACTGCCTGATACATAATAAGTGCTAATAAATATTCTCTGTCCATCTTTCTCTGTGTCTCTTTCTCTTTGTCTCTGTTGTTCTGTTTCTGTCTCTGTTTCTCTCTGTTTCTATCACACATACTCACACACATACACGCAAAACATCATGATGTGGTGAAAAAAAGAATAGGACTCAGAAATCTTTGATGACCTCTGATCCCCACTCGGTTTCTTTCTCTGTCAAATGAAGGACTGAAAAATGGAAGGTACCTGAGGTTCCTGCTCATGACTTCAGAGGGCCTCAGAAAACAGAAATATTGGGCTCTTGGTCACTTCAGTTGAAACACAAGATGTAAGGTCAGCATAGAACAATTCTACCCATTGTTCTCATCTGGCTTTGGTGTAGGGGAATGAAAGGTCACGTACAGTGTGCTGAAAAGAAACAAAGAAGGCTGATACCCCACAGGAGAAACAGGCAAAGTGGAAATTCAGTATTTATTTTTCCATGTAGATTGGGTTATTTCATTTTGTGCACCCCCCACCCCTCCCATTCGGCATTTCGGCTGCCTTTTCAATGTGTCTGCTCCCTCAACTGAACATGGGTTTTGACCTTTGTTGCACAGATCTCAATGTGGTAAGATCAAAGAACTCACTGCTGAGCAGGCCTGTTAGAAGACAGCTGGCATCTCAGCAATTGACTGCCTCCTAATGAGCAGCAGACCCTGCTGGAAGTCCCTGGGACAGTGTTGCTGAAAGTGTTCTTCACAAAAAGACATTCCCTTCCCCTGCCCCTGTGAAATTAAAATGCAGAGTGGTGAAAACATTGTCATGTTACAATATGGGTTTTCACTACCTCCAAACAGGAAGCAAAGATATAAACCAGGCACATCTTCAGTTCTGACTTCAGCAAGCAAAATATTGAGAAATCAGGGAAAGGGGAAAAAAAATCATGACCTTTAAATCTCACTACTGAACAGCCAAGTAAGTGAGGAGTATGGATGGTATGAGATCTAATAGGCAAAAGAATAGGTTTTATCTGCCATGGAAAATCTCTCTGAAAGTATTTTTAACTAGTCTGTGAGGATAGGGAATTCCATATGTACTCGTGAGGCACTGAACCACTTTACCCAGGGGAGCTATGGGATCTCATTTTCCTGTCATCTTAGAGGGGGAATAATGAGATTTCTGGAGGATAGGTTAAGTTCTATCCTGCCCAGCAGAAGGATGAACTCTAGCTTATGAATTTCCCCTCTAAAGAGAGAAATTAGTGGTAGAATGGAAAGAGTGAAAAGCCCACTACTTTCCATCCGTATAATGGACCACTTACTAATTATGCTGCTTTAGCTCTCCAATCCTCAGCTTTTCCATTTGTAAAATGGGAATGATAACGCTCACTACCTAGCTCGCAACCATCAAATAAGATAAAACAAGTAAAGTGTTTTGAAACCACAAAACTACACAGAATATGACTTATCTGCTAGTTTCTTTCTTTGTCTTAATTTTTTTCTTTTTTTAATCTTTCTTTTTTTAACTTTTTTTTTGTTTGTTTCTTTAAAGCTTTGGTCTCAGAGTGAAATATCAGTTACATTTCTGTTTTATTTCTCAGAATGTCAGGGTCATTTGGCACTCGTGTGACAGATACTATAACCAAACCTCTTGCCAGGACTCACATTTGCATTGTCCGGGGATGGCTGCAGAGTTAAGAGCATTTGGGGGCTGGGAAAGGAATGTCCCTGATGTACGGCTGCAGCCTGGTTCTAATTTTAGCACCAACAGAGCATTTCACTTCCTGGAGGTATCCGATTGCTGGTGTTCTCCTGCTTGTTACACTGGGCTGATATCACACATGTGGGAAAAATTAAAGGCACAAGAATTGCCAAACTGAGTCACACCCATGGTCTATCTGGCCCAGGATTCTGTCTCTGACAGTGGCAGCAAGAGAAGTCATTGCTGGTCTCCATGATGTCAATCTCAAAAGATTAGGGTTGTGCCCCAAATGTACATACTTTTCTTTATTCAGGGTGTATCATTCATGGATATTTTTTCTAAATCTTTAATAAATCTATTTACATTTTTGTCCTATATCACCTTTTTAGGCAGTAGAAACTCTCATGATTTTAAGCTGATAGGGGAGTTTAAGAAAGAAATCTTTTTTGTAGAAAGGTCTGAGTAGAATTATGGGGTGAGCATAGGATAAAGATTTCAAACTGCCATATAGTTGGGAAATTCAAAGAGGTTGTTTCCTCTTTCTGATGACCATTCAGATGGGGACTGCTGTGTAACATCCTAGTGGGTCAGCAGAAAAAGGGAGAAATTGATTCATCTCTAGCATTGCACAGCTGTGATTGGGTACTACTATTTCCAAAGATGGAGCTTGTCTAATCTTTGGGTTACGGGTTTCATTAAAGCAGTTATAGTGAAATATGGGAAGAGAGGTAGCTTAGAAATTTTATCCCTAGTTCTCCTACTTTCCACTTATGCCAGTCAGTCGATAAACATTTATTAAATGTTTATCACGTGCCAGCCACCATACTAATTTCTAGTGATACACAAAGAGGCAAAAGACAGTCCCCTCAAAGAACTCATGAATTAATGGGAGGGGCAGCAAGCAAATAAATATGTAGAAATAAGATATGTATTCAAAATAAATAGAAAATAAATAAGAGAAGAAAGGCACTAGATTTGAGGAGTTAGAAATGGCTTCCTGTAGAAGATAGAATTTTAGTTGGAAATTAAAGGAAACTAGCAGGTAGGGAGGAGGAGAGAGAGCATTCCATACTTGGGGTGGGATATCATCAAATTTTACTTCAGACACTTACTAGCAAGTAACTTAATCCTGTTTGCCTCAGTTTCCTCATTTGTAAAATGAGCTGGAGAAAGAAATGGCAAATCACAGCAGTGTCTTTGCCAAGAAAATCCCAAATGGTGTCACAGAGTTAGGCATGACTGAACAACAACATGGGGGGAACAGCCAGAGAAAAGGCCCAGAGGTGAGAGATTAAAAACTACTTCGTGAAGAGTAAGGTGTAAGAAGACTGGAAAATTAGGAGATGGCTAGGTTATGAAGGGCTTTGAATTCCAAACAGATTTTGTATTTGGTTCTAAAGTCTGTTTATTGCATTACTGATTTGTGTGTTATGAGTTATACACAGCAGACATTCTAATAATTTGATAATTTGTTAGAAACTTTCTAAAAAATCTAAATAAATGTCCAATAGCTACTCCTATATATTCCTATTAGCTCCTTTTAATGGATAAATTGGGAATAAATCACCCAAACATTTTGGCTAGTGGTTAATTCTAAAGGAAAGCATTGAATTATAGAAGCTATTTGCTTACCATATTTCTTGAATATTCAGTACAATTAGTTGGTTCACAGACTTGCCAAAATAATCTTGCACAGTTCTGACCATGGCACCTTCTTGCTCAAAAACCATCAGTGACTCCCTTTTGCCTAAAGATAAAATGCTGACTCTCCTTTAACTGTCATTAAGGGTCCTCCAAAATTTGGCTTCATTCTCTTTCTAAATGTTCTATACCACATTCATTCAAACATTCTATATGGCAGCAACTAAACTGGACTGCACTCTCATCAGTACTCTCTTTCTTTAATTCATTCCTGTAAACCATTTCTCCAGATTGAGAAAGTTCTCTCTTTCCACCTCTACCAGACACAATGCTTCCCTTCCTTAAAAATTCCTTTGATGTGTCATTATTCATGAAGTCATGCTTGTTCTCCAGCTAAAAGTGGTCCCTCCCTCCCCAACTTTTCTGAAATTCTCTTTTCTCCTTATTATATTCTATCTTGTATTATACCTACCTATGTACATATCCTATCTACTCCTCATAGACTATAATTTCCTTGAAGGCAAGGACTATGTGATTTTTTTTCATCTCTGTGCATTTTTCATCTCACTACACTTAAGTAAGGCATTTATAAAGGCTTGCTGAGGGGGAAGAGCTGAAATGGTGGAGTAGAAGCAGAGACTTGATAGAGCTCTCCCACCCCAAGCCCAGTCAAATACCTGTAAAAATGACTAAGCAAATTCTGGAGCTACAGAACCCACAGAATGTCAGAGTGAAGCAAATTTTCAACCCAAGACAGCCTGGAGGGTCATCAGGAAGCATCTATTGTTCCACACTGGGAGGAGAGTACAGTCCAGCATGGGCCATGCCAGCACAAACAAGACCTAAGAAGGCCTCAAGGGACTGAATCTCTAGCATGTGTGGCAGGTTCCAGACTTTATAACCTTAAACACCAAGGACAAATTGGAAAATCAGTAGAAAAAACCCATTGGATCTGGGTGAGAGAGTAGAATGATTCAGACCCAGCCCCAGGGTAATGGAGGGGGTGGAGAACCCTGTAGCAACTGAAGCAGGGGCAGAGATAGTGGCTGTTTCTGGAGCTCTAGGCCCACAGATTGTGGGGCGATCCAGTGGCTGACCCTCCCACCCCCACTGGAAGCAGAGAACTACCTTGATAAAAAGCTCAAAAGTCATGTAAATGCCTGGGGAAATGAGCAAAACCCTGAAAAAGAATCACACTATAGAATCTTACTTGGGTGACAAGGAAGACCAAAATATACAAACAGAAGAAGACAATAAAGTCAAAATTCCTACATCCAAAGCCTCCAAGAAAAATATGAACCAAACTCAGGCTATGGAAGAGCTCAGTGAGGATTTTGAAAATCAAGTAAGAGAAGTAGAGCAGAAATGGGGAAGAGAAATGAAAGTCACAAGAAAAACAAATCAACTATTTGCTAAAGGGGACCCCAAAAATGTTGAAGAAAATAACAACTTAAAAATAGACTAACCCAAATGGCAAAAGAGATCCAAAAAGCCAGTAAAGAGAAGAATGCTTTAAAAGGTAGAATTGGTCAAATGAAAAAGGAGATTCAAAAACTCACTAAAGAGGATAGTTCTTTAAAAATTAAAGTGGAGCAGATGGAAGCTAATAACTTTATGAGACATCAAGAAATTATAAAAGAAAACCAAAAGAATGAAAAAATAGCAGGTAGTGTGAAATATCTCATTGGAAAAACAACTGACCTGGAAAATAGTTCCAGGAGAAACAATTTAAAAATTATTGGACTACCTGAAAGCTATGATCAAAAAAAAAAAGCTTAGACATCATCTTTCAAGAAATTATCAAGGAAAACTGCCCTGATATTCTAGAACCAGAGGGTAAAATAGATACTGAAAGAATCCACCAATTGCCTCCTGAGACAGATCCCAAAAGGAAAATTCCTGAGAATCTTGTAGTCAAATTCCAGAGCTCCCAATTCAAGGAGAAACTATTACAAGCAGCCAGAAAGAAGCAATTCAAGTATTGTGGAAATACAATCAGGATAACACAAGATCTAGCTGCTTCTACATTAAGGGATCAGAGGACCTAGAATATGATATTCCAGAGATCAAAGGAGCTGGGATTAAAACAAAAAATCACCTATCCAGCAAAACTGAGTATAATGCCTCAGGGGAGAAATGACCCAATGAAATAGAGGACTTTCAAGCATTCTTAATGAAAAGACCAAATCTGAATAGAAAATTTGACTTTCAAATACAAGAATCAAGAGAAGCATGAAAAGGTAAACAGGAAAGACAAATCATAAGGGACTTACTAAAGTTGAATGGTTTACATTCCTACATGGAAAGATAATATTTGTAACTCATGAGACTTTTCTCAGTGTTAGAGTAGTTGGAGGGATTATATAAATATAAACAGAGGGCACAAGGTGAACTGAATATGAAAGGATGATATCTAAAAAAAATAAAATTAAGAAGTGAGGGAGGAATATATTGGGAGAAGAAAGAAACAGAATGGGCTAAATTATCGCTCACATAAAAGAGGCAAGAAAAAGCTTTTTCAGTGGAGGGGAAAAGGGAGGAGGTGGCAGGGAAAGAGTGAACCTCACTCTCATCGTATTTGACTTAAGGATGCAATAACATGCAAATTCAATTTAGTATGAAAATCTATCTTACACTACAGAAAAGTAGGTGAGAAAAGAATAAACAGGATAGGATGGATGATAGAAGGGAGGGCAAATGGGAGGAGGGGTAATTAGAAGTAAATACTTTAACATCCAGTTCCTTCTTTTCCCACATCCTTCTCCCTCCATCTTGTTCCTCCTAACCCTGGCTCTCTCCTTTCCATTTTATCAGTCCTGCTGATAATCATCATGTGAAGGCTTCAAAGGACAAAATAGTCTTCTCTACAAAGAATTGACATATATTACCAGTCTGTCATATTGTTTGGTTTAGAAAGAACTGGGTTCAAAGACTTTTAAAGTCTCTTCTGGATATAAGATCATATGATCCTATCTTTCTAATGAGATATGTCTACAAGCATAGATTATTGGATCTGGAAATGACCTTGAATATTCATTAGTCCAGGCCCTCAAAAGTCAAAAGACCAAACACGATTTAACCCAAGATCGACCTCACACAACTAATGAATGGCAAATTCTGGATTCAAATCCAGAATTCTTACATCTCAGTCCTGAGTTTTTTCCATCTTACCTTGAATAATTAAACCAAAATGGAAAAAAAAACAGACTGAATAAATAATGACATTCCTGAATTTAATTTTTAGATTGAAATATTATATGTATAGTTCCTGTTTTTATATTTAGCTCTCTGATTCTATATTGTTTTTTAACAGAAAGAGATGGACATAGGGAGCTTACAATTTGCCATATTGTTTGTTCCTTTGTTAGTTCCATCATGAAGTCCTTCCTTCTTGTAGCTTCTTTGCATTTGCTTTAATGAAGGTGGGGAGAGAGAGAAAGCTTTGTTTAAATAAAGAATGAGATCAGATACTAATAGCTCAGTGGATGATGGTCCTGACTGGCTTTTAAAGGGACAGGGAAAAGACGTGCCTATCTTTTCAAGGCTGACATGTTCAGATTAAAGAGAGGAGTTACCTTGCGAAGTTAAATCACAGACACTTTCACATCTGCTCAGTGTTCTCCATATGAACAGGCTACATACACCACAAGCCTGTATTGAATTCATAGGCATAAGCAGATGATAAAGCTAAGAGCTACTTTGAGCATGCCAGGGGGGAGAAATGGTGCTGCTTCATCCTGGGAATCCATACAGTAACATCCTCTATGTACTCAACTTTGCTGAAGCAGTACGTGAACCATATTTAGATCTAAAAAACTCACGAGATGGTCAAAACCCAATCTGGAGATGGCACACGAGCAAGACTCATCACCACTGGGCTTCCACCTGGACCAGATCCCTCCCCACTAGATCTCTAGAAAAATAACTAATGTTTATATAGGCTTTGTGGTTTGCCATTGTATCATTTGATCTCAACAGCCCAGTGAGGAAATGTTGATTTTACAAATGAGGAAACTGAGATTGAAAGAGGTCAAGTAGTTTGGCCAGTGTCTCACACCTGATAAGTGTCAGAAGCAGGTTTTGAAGTAAAATCTTCCTTATTCCAAATACAGCATTTTATCCACTACAC
>CM053769.1:553946592-553990431 GCA_028658325.1 Potorous gilbertii
AAAGCAGAAAACATTTTATCAGGGGCATTGTGATTGCCAAAGCAACTAACACATTTCATTGTGTAACCTCACCGGACAGGGATAGTGCCTAACTCCACAGCTTATTACTTAGTTGAGAAGTAGCAATAACACTGAATGGCCAATTTTTGCTGCAGTTATTTTATAATCTATTTCTGAGTAGATCAAAGTGTTTCAAATATGTAAGTAGATACCCATACACTGATATGTATATATAGACATATATCATGTATTACATATAGACACACATATGTGCAAATGTGCATGTATGTATGTATATATATGTGTGCACAAGTGTGCATACACAAGCTATGTGACCCTGAATAAGCCAACCTCAGTGATTTCAGAAAACTCACTTCAAATAATTATAATGAGTTAAATATTACTTTGTAAAAAATAGAAATATAATAAATATATAATCTAAAATAAATAGAATAAATGAAAATATTGGCAAATCTTCCAAATATCTCTTAATGTAGGTAGGGAATAGCTTAGTAGGTGAGAAAGTGCTAAGACTATGGTAGAATTGGACATGATCTCAGACATCATCTCTTCTCCTATCGTAAAAATGGGAAAGCTGAGACCAAGAGAGGGAAAGAGTAGGACCCCTATTTCTATTTTATATTCGGTCCAATTTCTCTGTCTACTTGACCATCTATATTTAGTGGCCTGTAGTTTCAATATTCTCTTTATACTATTACCTTCTCAAAAAAATAATGACAGTACTTGGCCACTTGAAATCACCAGCAATTCTACACTTTAGTGAGCAGTGTGAACTGGCTTCAGCAGTCTTGTTGCAATGAGAATCTGCTACATATCACATCCTAAGACCTTGTTTGAACACCATCACATTCACAGTTTTTCATTCTTATCTTCTTCCCTTTCTCTTGTGATACTGTGAACTATTTTTCAAGAGACCCAATGAAGTTTGCTGTTTCCTCATTAACTCAGGTCTCTGACTCATAGAGTGTGCGTGCCTGATATGGGAAGCAAAGGCTTAGTAGCCAAGCACAACCAGGCCAATGAAGACTTGCCAATATCAGGGACTCAGCAAATGTTTTCTGTGTTGAATTGAACAAAATGGAAACTCAGAGATATTCTGAATAATACTTTTAAGCGTGCTTGCTTTAAAAATTTAGCCATTTATTTTTAAACAACTAAACAGAAATCAACCACAAACCAATCCCCAGCACTCTGAATGACTGAATGGTGTTTCCTTCGATCTGTGATTTCATTGTGTGCATGTGCCTCTTCAAGTCAACCCATGAAACAAGGAAAAACAGAAAATGACCTTCATTCTCAAGTAGCCTCCCATTGCTTCTGTGGTGATGGTGACAGAATAGAGGAAGGGCAGATGATCCTAAGAATCACACCATTTTAAAAGCATCTATAAGCAGTGACTTAGCTGTAAGTGTTCTATCTAGGACATCCTTATCCAGTGACCAACAAGCAGATATTTTACTGCAGAAACAGAAATAGATTATCTTGACATTCACATTATAAATAAAACCAGAAGGCAAAGTGAATCTGCAAAGTGAAATAGTTCCCAGGTTCTTTTTGAAGAGACAAATAAATAAGGTTGGAGGCACTGATTTCATTATGCGTTCATAGAGAACAACCAAAAAACCTCATTTTGTCAGCATTTGGTCATCTCATAGTGTAGTGCAGGCATTTGCAAAATTATCATGAAAATAAATGCAGCTTGTACACTAACATTTGTTGCTGAAAATAAGGAAATGAAGGAGTAGTATATAGGCAACTGCTTGGCTGAGGCTTTGGGGCTGTCCCTGAACAGTAAACGTTGAAATTTGCCTCTGTCCAGTTCTAGAAAATCCTATCTTCTGTATAGGGAAAGTAAGCTCCCAGTCTTCATGAACCCCACCAGGTAAAATTCCCATTATGGTAATGTTTAGGGATCTTAATCTAAGAGAAAATGCACAAAGATACCCACACATGAATCAGGAATGGAATAGGCCATTTACTCCCACACAGAAAAGAGTCTGCTAAAAATAAAAAAGTCGTAGCATGCACTTGCACTGCAGAATGGTTAGAACAGAATTCGGCAGCTTCCTAATTAATATCTACTGTTCTCATCTGCTGGGAGGCTGTGAGTTAAACATCATCAAGGGATAACACAATTTGCAATTCTGTCAATTAACCACTTTATATTTTGCCTCTGCTCTGGTATTATCCCAACAAACAAAACTATGTAATGAAGGGGCCTCTCCCTCCTACCAATCACTGCCACTTTGGAGTAAGGTCAGGATGACAAACCTGGGCTTGTGGATGGATAAACCTATGTGCTATACTTTCATTTAGCTTCAACTTCCTTTTGCCTTCCACTTTTATTTATACTGAGAATGTCGAGATAAATACAATTCAGTTCCTGCCAGTTCCTCAGCTTACCCACTATTTTCCTCTCTTTCAAATGGTTGATATTGCGAGCTAGTAAGACAGAGAAAGCCAATCCACTCCTCCCACAGGAAAAGATTCTCTTTTCCTTCAAGTAATCCCCATCATCCTTCCAGCTTTCCTCTAATCAGCAAAATCTGTCTTTCTCCCCACCCAGCCCCCCTCCCCTCCCCTCCCCCTCCCACCCCACCTCCAAGGTCTCTTCTCTGGCAGCCTCAACTCCAAAGTCATTCCTCCTGGTGTAAAGTCATTCCATTCAACTCTACATTATGAAGAGAAACCCCAAACCCACATTTGTAACAAATAGAACACACATAGCTGTTATGCAATAGTCCCATAATCCCAAAATATTTCTTTGATGAAAAAGTGTCATAGCAATAAATTCCAAAGTCCTGAAAGCAGTCATATTCAAATTTCTGGGAAACAGTGCACTGAAGTCATCTTTCCATGAGTAAATAGTCTTGCCTCTGAACTGCTTTCAAACAATTCCCCTGAGGGAACTTTATCTGAGGGGCTGTATTGCTCTCAGGTCCTCCAGACTGTCTCATGCTACTCAGAAGGGTGTCTTTCTATCTTTCTTTCAGCAAACGAGTCTTCCACGCAAGAAAAAGGCAATATGTTACATAGTCATACAACATGAAAAAATTTAGAAGACACTTACACCAGCAAATTATATTGTGGCCTTCTGTGACAGGGTAACATAGGGCAAATATCACATAGGATGGTAGGCATGGATAGGTTTCTATCTCTGTCCTTGGGGAAAATACTCATATTAAGAAGATCATAGATCCATCATATCAAAGTAAGATTATTCCTTCATTCCAACAATACAAGTTGCAACCTTTGTGACTCTGTGGATCATCTTTTAGGAATCACTATGGTCAATAAATGTATTACCTGTGACCAACCTGGTTATAAAACTCTACAAATTTCACTTAAGAAGATCTCCAGACAACAGACATATATTACTCCATCATTGAGTTGCCACTTGGAAGACTTTACAGTTTGGTATGACTGGTCCGAATTTGTGCTCTGCTATCTTAGATTTTTAAAATTTACGACTACCTCTGTACCACAAGAGGTCATGGGACAAGGACTTCAGAGATTGCCTGAATTTTATCTGCTAAATTTATTGATGCTAGTTCTTGCTCCTATTGGAGGTCACAGATTTTTCTTCAGCTTTGTCCTGTCAATATTCAGCTTTTCACTGTTTGTTTGACTGCACTCTGCCTCATATTAGCTGCCCTTTGGAGTTAGAATTATATAGAACTTAGTTATTTTTATAACTTTGGATATCTCAAACAAAGGTTCACCTAAGTCTGCAATGATAGAAAGATATTTTCTCTCTGATTAATCAACTACTATCCAGAACTACTACAGAATAAAATAACATTTTCATCATAAAATCAGAGAATTTGATGCTGGAAGGGACCTTGCCCCTTGGTTCTACATATTAAAATTATTGATCCAAGCTCGCATGGGTAGTAAATAGTCAACCCTGGATTCAATCCTTTTATGCTAAAGCTAGAAGACTTTCCAGGACACAGAAAGAAGGCAAAGTTGCTCCAATTTCATTTCACTTCTATTTCTCTGCCAAGGAAAATGACATTTGCACATGAATGCATAGAACAAAGAGGGTGAACAGGGAGTCAATACCTAAGAGAAATAAAGATGCAGTAAGAGAGCAATAGAGAGACAGTATGTAGTAGACAGTGGTCTGTCCTGTGGACTCAGGAAGAGCTGGATGCAGGTTCTGTCTCTGACATTTACTACCTATGTGACTATGAGAAAGTCAATTAACCTCTCAGGGTCCCAAGCAGCTCATTAATTCTATGCTGCAGAAAAGGTGCTTATGTACATTGGAGAAGGAAGTTCCCACACTGGAAGTTAGTTCTCTACACTAATGAAATCACAAGCAAAGAAAAAAAAGAGCCAGAGAACACACCTGGATGCTCTTAGTTCAAATCACTAGACCAAGATTGATTAAATCCACAGACACTGACAGATTTTATTAGGGTCAGTTATCTATAATCTTTGAAAGTTAATAAAGATGGAAAAAGTACTATAGGATTAGAAAAGCATAAATGTCCTAAGTTTCACCTCAAAAAAGGAGAAAACATAATCTCTAGACTACAGTCAAATGATCTAGATTTCATTTTCTACTAAAATTCTAGGACATATTATTAAAGAGATGGTACATAAGACTTAGAAAGAGAAAGAGTGATCATAGAGAATGAGCATAGTATCATCAAGAACAGGTTAAAACAGACTAAACTTATTTCCTTTCTTGCAGAGTCAGTAAACTGGAAGGATAAGAAAATACAATGGATGCATTTTACCTATGTTTTAGCAAAACATCTTATAAAATCTCATGCTATTCTTGCATAAAAGATGAAGAGATGTTATATGGATTTAAAACTAGTTGAATGGCCATTCCTCAAAAATAGCCATTAATGGTTCAATGACAATATGAATAGGTCTCCAGTGGAGTATCTCAGGAATCTGTGCTTAATCCAGTGCTGTGTAACTTTTTTAGCGATGATTTGAATAAAAGAATAAGTGTCAACACTATCCAATTTTCAGGTTTGACAAGGGTGAGGTTTCAAAACAGGTAGTACCATGGACAATGGTCAGGATTCAAAAGAGCTTGACACTGAGTCAAATCAAATGAGATTAAATTAATGGGATGAATGTGAAGTTTTATGCTTGGCTTTGGTCAACTACAAGAGAACAAGATGGAGGAGGTGTTGCTAGACATCAAGTGATCTGAAAAATGAAAGATCTAAGAGTTTTATGGAACTACAAAGTCAAAATGAGTTAATGATGAGAAATGGAAGACCAGAAATCTTATGTGATTTTGGGGTTGCATTAAGAGAGGCAGAGCTTCTGGAAATAAAAAGAGAATAACCTTATTGTACTCTACTCTAGCCAGATCACATCCAGAATGTTTTTTTCCCCATTCTAGAGCAGCCCGAAGAGGACAACCAGGACGATGAAGGTCCCACGTTCATGCCACTTAAGATCTGGCTGAAGAAAATGGGGAGCATTAGCCTGGAAAAAAACAGAATATTTGGGGGGACCTGATAATTGTGCTCAAGTATTAAAAAAAGAGGGGCATCTAGTTGGCTCAGTGGATAGTGTGCAAAGTCTAGAGTCAAGAAAACCTGAGTTCAAATCCAATCTCAGGCACTTACTAACTGTACCACTCTATGTAAGTCACTTCACCCTGTTTGCCTCAGTTTCCTCATCTGTAAAATGAGCTGAAGAAGAAAATGGCAAACCACTTTCAGTGTCTTTTCCAAGAAAATCCCAATTGGGGTCACAAAGTCTAAAATGATTGAATAACAAGAGAGTAGACTTGTTCTCCATGAGCCCTGAAGGAAAAACTAAGAAGAGCAGGTAAGAATTCTAAGGAGGCAAATTTGTGTGTGTGTGTGTGTGTGTGTGTGTGTGTGTGTGTGTGTGTGTGTGCAAGCGTGTGTTCATCCTTTGTTGCCAAAGAAGACCATGCCATCAGAGAAATGATGACATGACTTACACTTGACTTTGTTCTGAGAGAGGGAGGGCTGTGCAGGTCATCAGCCTCAATTCTCCTCTAGAGCCATCTGAATCCAGTGACCAGACATTCATCAGGATGACTGGAGATGACCCAGGATGAGGCAATTGGGGTTAAGTGACTTGCCCAAGGTCACACAGCTAGTGAGTGTCAAGTGTCTAAGGTGACATTTAAACTCAAGTGCTCCTGCCTGCTGCACTGGTGCTCTATCCACTGCACTATCTAGCTGCCCTGGAGGCAAATTTAGATTTGATATCAAGAAAAGTTTTCTAATTATTAGAGCGATCCAAAAAAGGAACAAGCAGTTTCATAGGGTAATATGAAGCAGCAAAGTGGCATAATAGATTAAGCATTGGACCTGGAGTCGGGAAGACCTGAGTTCAAATCCAACTTCAGATAATTACTAGGTATGTGACCTTGGACAATTCATTTAACCTCATATACTTTAGTTTCCTCATTTGTAAAATGAGTATAAAAATAGTACTTCCATCTAAGGATGTCATGAGGATAAAATGAGATAATTTGTAAAGCACTCTGCAGGCCTTAAGGAGCTATGTGAATACTATTTCTTATTAATAGTAAGGTCTTCAAGAGAAGATTCAAGGTCCACTTTTTTAGTATGATCAGGGTTGGATGAGAGTCAGCTCCTACCTCAGAAATTAATGAGCAATACAAATCAAAGTAGGATTTGTTTTTATTTCCTAGACTTAAGAAAGTGATGGAGAAAATATTAATAATGTAGATTAAATTTTAAAGTGTGGCTTCCTTTAAGTCCCAATCAAAGTCCAACTTTCTACAAGTCTCTCTTAATTCTAGTGCCTTCAAAGTCTCTCATAGTTTATTTAACCCCCTTCTGCCTTTCCAGTCTTCCTACACCTTACTTCCTAATATGCATGCTTTACTCCAGCGATCCTGGCTACCAGATTGTCCAAGGAATAAAATACTTTTATCTCTCAGTTCCAGGCATTGTCTCAGGCTGTCTCCCATGTCTGGAATGCTCTCTCTCTCCCATGCTGCAACTACTGACCTACCAGACTATCTTAAGTCCTAACTACAGGAAGCCTCCCCTAATACCTCTTAATCCTAGTACTTTCTCTGTGTTTACTTACTATTTATCCTATATTATAGTTTGTTTTGTATATACTTGTTTATGTGTTGTCTTCCCCATTAGACTGTAAACACCTTGAGGGCAGGATGTGTCTTTTCCCTCTTTTTGAATCCTGGTGCTTAGCATAGTACTTGGCACATAGCAGACACTTTATAAATGTTCATCGATTGATCTATTGCCTTGCCTCCATTAATTATTTCCTATTTATCTTGTATATAGCTTGATCTGTATACACTTGTTTGCATGTCATCTCCATTATATTGTGAGGTCCTTGAGGACAGGGACTATCTTTTGCCCCTTTTTGTATCCCCGGACTATCACACAGTTCTAGGCATGCAGTAAGCATGTAATAAATATTGATTGATTGATTTTTATGCATATGTATGTTTTCATAGATCTAGTTATCAGATATTTATCAGCACACCAATGATGATACAGTGAGGATTCTTTCTTAGTTATTGGTTCAATTAAATGGCCTCTGAGCTCCTTTCCAGCTCCAAAATTCTGTGGCTAACCCATGCTCTCACCTAAAAAATAATTTCTAGTGGAATTAGCTTCATATTTGACTTTTATAAGATAACTTCAAAATCTTATCCAATAGGACATATTGATATTCCAACCTATGGGAGTTCTACTTCACTGGTCTTTTACTGCCTTCCTCAGGCTATCCTCTGGCATCCTTGAACTTGGGTTCTTAATTAATGTACCAATGGCACTTCTGGGTTTCCTGAAAAGAAAGTCTCCTCTCCTGGTCTCTTTGTCCTCATCTGAACTCTCTCCAGCAACTTTCTGTCAAGGCTGGTGGTGGATTACAACATCCCCATATGTGGTACAAGAGTGTGATTCTTTTCCACCAGAAGAGACACAACCTTGTGGATTTGCTTTGGAACTCAAAAACCATAATGAAAAACACTCATTTCTTTGACAAGATGACTCCAACTGACCCAAAGCTCAAATTCCTTATGAAAGAATGACTTACTCTTGTACTTTCCACCCATTTGAGAGCAAGGGCAAAGATGACATTTTAATATTTCTTGGGATTTCACTCTAATTACATGATGTACCTCCCTTAGGATTCTCTACAACCAGTAGTCAGAAAGCAGAACTGAGCTGTTTTCCTCTAAGACCTGAGGGAAACACTGCAAAGGCAAAATATAGTCAGTATTCAGGGAACCTTGAATTTAAGACATGGAAGGGAGCAACCTCCCCCACTGTTTTATGGATAAAGAAACAGAGACCAGAGGGAAACTCAAGGTCACTCAAGGCCATTCGCTGGTCAGTAGCAGAGCAGCCTTTAGTTTTCATTGAAAAGCAGCAAGAGCCATGGAAAGAGAGCTGTACTGGGAATTAAGAGATCTAAATTCTAGAACTGCATCTACCACAAATTTATCATCTTACTTTGGGCAAGTCCCTTAAATAATAATAAAATCCTAACATTCATACGGCATATACTGGTACCAAGAGCTGTGCTAAGCACTTTAGAATTAATATCTCATTTGATCCTCACAAAAATCTTGGGAGGAAAGTGTTAGTATTACCCTTATTTTACAGATGAGGAAACTGAGGTAAATAGAGGCTAAATGACTTATTCAGGGTCACACAGCTAATAAGTGCCTGAGATCAGATTTGAACTCATATCTCCAGGTCCAGTACTCTATACACTGCTCCACATAGTTGCCCCATTTAAAGTCTCTGCTGCCCAGTTTCCCTATTTGAAAATGAGAGGGTTATTCTAAATGACACCTGAGATTCTTAGGCATCAGTGACTACTTCTATAAAATGGAAGACATCAGGAAATCTCTAAAGTCTCTTCCAATTATCATTTTCCTAGTCACAGAACTATATTTTAAAAGAAACTGGAAATGATAAGGATAGTACAATTCTACAGCAATTTGCAATTTGTGATGCATTTTCTTCACCATGGCCTTAGGCCATCTAATAATTACCCCCAATTTAAAAGAGAGGGAATTGAGGTTAAGACAGGTTCAATTCCTCACTCAAAGTCACACATTGTATCACAGCTAGGACACAAAACTGATCTTCAGACTCAAAGGCTTATTGATTGACTTGTTTATTTACTTATTTTTGTGTCTGTTCATTTGGTTGTTTGTTCATCGCTATGGGTCTATACGTGATTTCATCAATATAGGGAACTCCTTGAATGGAAATTCCTTCCACAGTTACAGATTAGCAATGGCCTATCTGAAAGCATGGCCTGGACCATGTCAAATGAGCTTCCCAGGATTATATAACTAGTGTGTATATAAGAGAAGACTTAAATCCAAATATCCCTGATTCCAAAGTCAACTCTCTCTCTCTCTCTCTCTCTCTCTCTCTCTCTCTCTCTCTCTCTCTCTCTCTCTCTCTCTCCACTAACCATTCTGAATTACAAATGCTAGAATGATCTCAAATATTTGCAGTACCTTTCAGTTAGTTCTACTTTCATCTGGAAATATAACAAGGAACGAGTTATAGGAGGTGGTGAACATTAAAAATTTGTCTCCTCTGCTGCAACTGGTTTATTTGGTACCATAAATATTGCTAAAACTGACAACTTCCATAGGGCTCCTCTCCTTACCCTTTGTATTTTTTATGTTTTAGAAAAAGTAAGTCATAAGAAAATTTTTCCTCCTCATCAGCAATGGGAATGACATCAGAGAGTGAGAATGTATACAGTGCCATGATTGTCCTGCTGGTGTGTGTTAGCTTCCAGGATCAGATGTACTCTGGGTAACACTAACTAAGGTCTGCCAGAATAAAAAAAAAACCACATATCATTTGCTCCACCAGGAAAGGGAGAACCTTTGGCTCCAAAGCTGAAACTACTCAGAAAAGAGCATCTAAGAGTAACTGCTTTCTGATTGGTGGATTTACAGAAGCCTAAAAGATAGTAGTTAATGGAAAAATACTGATGTTGTAGAGGAAGGCACTGAACTAGGAGGTAAAGAGTGGGACTGAGTCCACTTATTAGCTGAGTCAAACTGGAAAAGTCACCACGCATCTCCAAGAGTCAGTTTCTTCATCTGTGAAAAGGGAGAGATAAGAGGCAACACAGCACAGTGGAAACAGATGGATTTGGACTCAGAGAACCCAGGTTTGATCTACGGCACTGCCATCCACAATCACTTAAGAGCTCTTGGCTTCAGTTTCCCCAATTGCAAAAAATTTATGGGGGAGAGAGTCAGACAAGATCTCTAAGATTCCTGTCAATTCTTGCTCTATGACCCTAGAGTTAGATGATATCTGAGGTTCTCTTGAAGATTGCCATTGTATGATTCAGTAAAGTGCTAGTTCCTAGTGATTGAATTTATGTGGGTGCTTATGTATGCATAGGACATGACCCGGAGGTGCAAACACACCATTGACTCTTGCCCTAAATTTGGAGAAAGGGCTCTTATTTGTGGTGTGGATTTCTTTGGCTGTCTGATGGAGCCTCTGGATCCCTTCTCAAAATCATGTTTTTATGTGTATAAAATAAAAATGATGCATTTTTTTAAAAGTTTTCAGATTCCACATTAAGAACTATTGTCTTAGAAGAAGGGAAAGAGTGAAGGGGAATGTTCCTCCATCGTATATTGATATACCCACCCCATGTTCTTTGCATTTCTAAATGTATGTTGAAAGGTAAAGGAGCACAGGTACTCATGGGTCCTGTTCAGTTTAAGGTGAAAGGCTAAACTCTTGCTGAGTCTTGCAAATAGAGGAGTGTCCATGACTGTGGCCATGCAGTGACTTCACTAGAAGGATTCAAGGACTCATGAGAAAGAAAAGTTGAAGGAAATTTCAGATCAAGTAGGAGAAAGAAAATATGAAGTTGGGGTGGCAGGGATCTAAAATATTTGAATTGAATAAATTAAGCAGATTTCCTGTTTGACTACAATAATCTTCATTTTTGATTATTTATATTTTCAAGAGTTTGAAAGAATCCTGAAAGCCATTTAACCCAACTCTTTGTTTTCCATCTCAAAAACTGAGCCCTCAGAAGGTTCGATAAGTTGCCCAAAATTACACAGGCAGTAAGCTTCTGAACCCAGGTCCTTTGACTTCACAATCAGTGCTCTTTCCAATGTAAGGCACCTGTCACCAAATTTTTCCCCTATGTCATGCACCCTCCCCTACAAGGGAGAGTGGTAGTAGGAACAAAAATGAAAATGAAATGGTAAATGTCATAAAAACTGAGAAGGAAGGATAGGCCAGATGTAACTGACTATACATGAAGGAGAAGGGAAAGTCAAAGACAATTCTAAGTTTTAATGTCGGATTTGGGTTTTTTTGAGGGGGTGGAAGAGGAAGAATTGTGTTACCACAGAATTGTGCTGCATAGGTGTTACCATGAACAAAAAAAAGAAGTCACAAAGATCTAGTTTTGTACTAAAGTGATAGATGACCATGCACAGAGAAACATTCAGGCATTGCAAGATATGAGTCAGAAGACCAAGAGAGAGGTCAGAGCTGGACATACAGTTGGGGGAATTATTCGCAAAAGAAATGATAGTCAAAGCAATAAGTACTAAAGTGACCAGGAGAGAAGCATAGAGCAAAGCCCCAAGTATGGCGCCTTCCCAAAATCAAGAAGATGGGTGGCCAAGTAATGAAGACTAGCATGTATAAAGTAAAACCTACATACCAACATGCCAGTATATTCAGGGGAATTTGATCATGATGACGTCAGTACCAATATTTTCCCACAAAAAAACCTTCATTTGGGACTTTGACCGATCCTCATATATGATATTTCATATTTATAGCCTTTTCCTGCTTATGAGGCAGGAAACATTTCTTGGTCCCTTGGGAAATATCATGAAGGAGAATGTATAATATATGTGTGTGTGTGTGTATGTGTGTGTGTGTGGATGTGTGTATACATATATCCACAAAATAGTTTTCCTTTGTGTTCCTAACATAATGGATATGAAAATATTCCATAAACTGTAGAATATTCTACAAATGGAACAGGTTATCTTTTTCCCATTTTCAAATTAGTTTAAATAAAACTTATTCTCCCTTAGCATTTCTTGTTGGGTTTTTTGTTTTTTGTTTTGTTTTGTTTTTTACTAAAAGAAAAAAGGTGGAAGAAGTAAAGAGTGGAGTAAGTGACATTTTCACTTCTAATGCTTTTGGTTGCCCGGGTTCAATATTGCAAGAAATGACTAAGCATCTATTATTTGAAGAGGATGATCAGGAAGAACAGTGGTTTTGGTATGACCTCCGGTTTTTGTTGAATTCTTGCCAGCCTTCTAAGAGGCCACATTATAGAGAGAAAAATACTGCTCAAAGGGTAGTGAGGTGGCACAGGGGGTAAAGGGCTGGGCCTGGAGTCAAGAAGACTCCTCTTCCTGAGTTCAAACCTGACCTCAGACACTTAACTAGCTGTATGACCCGGGGCAATGCATTTAACTATATATGCCTCAGGTTCCTCATCTGTAAAATGAGGTAGAGAAGGAAAGGACAAACCACTGCAGCATCTTTGCCAAGAAAACCCCAAATGTAGTCATGATGAGTCGGAAACAACACAACCAAAGTCAAGTGACTTGGGTTTTCATCCTGGTTCTGGTATTTCCTAACTAGGAAAGTTTCTTCATCTTTTTAAGTCTTAGCATTCTTATCCGTGAATTAGAGACAACTATTTAGAACATCTTCCACACAGGATTCATTTGAGGCAGAAATGAAATAATCCAGGTGAAAGTCTTTTATAAGAACAAAGTTCTATATAAGACTAGGCTATTGTTATAATTATATTGGCTACTAGATCAGAGAGCAGCACAAGACTCACTGCATGATTTGCTCTGAAAATGTCAGACAAATGCTCAGACAAATGTTGAATTCGGGTGGGGCCTAAAGTTTGAGAAGGAAAGTATGATGAAATCTGACTGAAATTTTGGAGGGCTTAAATACCAGACTAAGAAATGCGTGTTTTATTCTAGAGTCAAAAGGGAGCCATAAAGACCTTTGAGCAGTGAAGTGACCTAGTCAAACCTGGGCTTTAGGAACGTTATTTGGGTAGCTTTGTGAAAGATGAATTGGACATGCGAGGGAGTTGAGATTGAGACTAATTTAGCGGCTATTCTAATAATCTAGAGATGAGGGCCAGAATCAGGGTAGACGTGCAGATAGAAGGGGCTAGATAGAAAAGACAACATCGAAATCAAATTGACTGAGAGAACTTGTGACTGATTAGATTTTGAGGACCTAAGGGATGAAGGAAGAGAGTCAAGGATAATTTTGAAATTTCACACTTGGGTATTTGGCATGATGGTGGTATCCTCAACAGGAATAGAAAAGTCTAAAGGACATTGGTTTATGAGAAAAGACAATGAGTTCTTTGGTAACATTTTGAGCTTCAGATGCCAAGAGGAGTTGTCTAACAAGAAATTAGAAATTTAGAAAGTTAGAATAAAAATACAAAGTTAGAAATAAAAGACTAGGTAGGGCTGGATATATAGATTTAGGAGTTGTATTATAAAGATAATAAATGAAATCACATCAACAGGTCTTCAAGGGAGAAAGTATAGAAGGTTCAAGACCCATACCAATGAAAGTTTGAGTATTTTGGAATATTGAACTATTTGAAGTAATTCTCACTACTTAGTTAAAGTTGAACTGACTATGAACTTTACAACCATGACTTGGTTTGTTTCATAATTGTCACTACCAATTTATTTTTCTTATATGAGGTAACTGGACTATAGTGGCTTCTCAAGTGGCTAACTTCTAAGGAGGCACTTGGCTTTATTATGGTCAAATGACTCACTCTTAGAGTATAGCTTGGTTCAAAAAAGCAGAGGTTCAAAGCCTATTACCACAGCATGCCACTTAAATATTATTTGTTGTTATTTCAAGGAGATTAAAAAGTTCATTATTTATTTATCTAAACCCAAATGAGGTTTGGGGGTTTTTTTGTTTTATTTTGTTTTTGTTTCATAGGATGAAAATGAGCTAAGTTGGAAAAAGAAATCATTAAGGAGTCATAAAAAAGTGGGATTCACTAAAATAGTCAAATTAGAAAGTGAATGGTTATTCATGTGGCCAAAATTAATAAGACAAATTGAGTTAACAAATTAGTCTAATTCAGAATTCAAATCCTAATATGATGATATAATAGAGCATTGGTCTTAGAACTAAGAAAACCTGAGTTCAAATCCTGTCTCAGATACTGGCTACTAGTGTGACACTGAGCAACTCAATTAGCTCTTCTGAACTAATTTCCTCAATTGTAAAATGGAAACTAACAGAGTGGTTTTGAGGATCAAGGAAGATAATACGTAGAAACCATACTACAAACCTCAAAATACAATGTAAGCATGAATAAATAGTATTAAAATGGATTAAAACTTAGTAGAACTGGTTTTGAATTCCACATTTATCACGACGTATATTCTGGGGCTACTTACCTCTCTGAGTTTCAGTTTCTTTCTCTACAAGATGAGTGGGTTGAATTAGATCAGAAGTTCTTAATCTAGGATCTGTGAACTTATTTTTAAAAATATTTTGATAATATTATTTCAACATAATTGGCTTCCTTTGTCATTATATATATGTATATATATTTATATATATATGTATTTATGTATATATATTTATATACATATATATTTCATGCATTTAAATACATGACTTTGAGAAGAGGATTATATAGGCTTCATCAGATTTTGGACAGAGTCTGTGACACTAAAAAGGTGAAGAATTCCTGGATTACATGGCCTCCGCAATCCCTTTCAGCTCCAAATCTCTGCTTCTCAGATTCTAGATATTAAGGGATAGATATATAGTCACATAAAGCTATTTAAATATAACTCTATTTGTTGTTCAGTCTCTTCAGTCACACTTTATGACCCCATTTGGGATTTTCTTGGCAAAGATACTGGAGGAGTTTGTCATTTCTTTCTCCAACTCCTCATACAGATGAGGAACCTGAAGCAAACAGTGTTAAGTGACTTGCCCAGGGTCACACAACTAGTAAGTATCTGAGACCAGATTTAAACTCAGGTTTTCCTGACAGGCCTGGTACTCTCTCCACTGCACCACCTAAGTGCCCTAACTCTGTAAGGTTTGTTAAAACAAAAAAGATGCAAGAATCCATGGGTTTCCATTTCAAGTCCTAACTAAAATCCTCTCTTGTACATGAACTTTTTCCTGATCCACCTTGACTCTTCTGTTTTCCCTTTGTTGATTATCTCCAACCTCTCCCTGTATGTAACTTTTTCATACCTACCTGTTTGCATGTTGTCCCCCTCAGTCTTTGAACTCTTGAGAGCATGGACTATTTTTTGTTTGTTTGTTTGCGTGGTTGGGTTGTGGATTTTTTGTTTTGTTCTGTTTTTGTCTTTATTTGTATCTCCAGCACTTAGCACAGTACCTGGCACATAGTAGGTGTTTGATAAATGCTTGTTGACTGACTGTTTATTGATTCACTGCCTATTCTCTCAAGTTTGGTTTGAATCCATATCATCAGCTATAGATAGAAGACAGTAATACTGACAGGAGGCAAGATGGAGGAGAAAAGAGAGAAAACAAATAAGAGATAAGAAATGACTAGAAGTTTAATTTCTTCAAATGACTTTGAAAGTCAAAGATGAACACAGATCCTGTTTGCATTAGGATAGATTTCTTAACATGATGTTCATAGACCCCATCCCCTCTCCTAAGAGGTCCACACATGAATCTCAGGGAATCCATGAACTTTGAGGAGAAGAAAAAATATTTGTTTATTTTTACTAACAGCTGTATGAAATTTAGGGCAGCCAGTGGATAGAGTGTGGAGCCTGGAGCCAGGAAGGCTCATCTCCATTAGTTCAAATCCAGTCTCAGATACTAGCTGGGCAAGTAGTCAACCCTAGGAAAGTCATTTAATCCTATTTGCCTCCACTTCCTCATTTGTAAAATAAGCTAGAGAAGGAAATGGCAAATCACTCCAGTATCTTTGCCAAGACAACCCCAAATTGGGTCAGAGTTGGACACGACTGAAATGGCTCAACAACAATAGAATATTCAGCATATCCTTCAATTACTTAAAACATTATTCCGAGAAGGGATCTATAGGCTTCACCAAACTGCCAAAGGAGTCCATGACATTAAAAAAATATGAAAGCTCTCTACATGAATCTACTAACTACAAGTGAAATGCACCTGGATAAACTTAAGAAAGGCAGGACCACTGGTTCTAAAAAATTTTAATTTAGGAAGTCCTTGGATCCAATGCCTTGTTATAGAAAACAGTGCTTCCAGCACTTAGCAGTTAAGAGTTAACAGAATCTCCAAAGAGAATCAAGGAGCTCAGTTTCAATAGACACAGTGAGGAAGGGAAAGAGTCCAATGTCCTGGGGATACTGTGTGGTACCAAAGATTCTTTCAAATCCAATTAGTATATACAAAATGCTTGTTTGTTTCACTGCCAGAGAACAAGATGAAAGGGCTGCAAATATGCCCTTCCCCTGGTTTATCAGAGAAAACAAAGCCGTCCTTGAAAGAATTAAAGAATTGCTTTAGCAGGAAAAGAAAGAAGAGAAAGAATCTAAGGAACCAGAGAGCAATCCAAATGTCCTAGAGATAAGGAAGGGAAGGACCTCTGAATCACTGAAGTCAGACAATGAGTTCAAGGATCTTCCTATAAAGAAAGAACTGGATTTTCTGTGAAAGAGGAGGAGTGAAAGAAGGAGCAGGAGAAGGAAGAAGGGGAGGGGGAGGAAAAGGAGGTAGCTTCCCATACTCTGTATGTAGAAAGAACACAAACATGCATAAGGAGGGCCAGAAGAGAAGACAACCAATAATGGGAGACAAGATGAGGAGGAGGAGAGAGGTCATCCTGCCCTGAACCATCAGAAGCTAGGCTGTCTTCCTGTGAGGTATATTTAGGACAATGATTCTTAACCTTTTTTTTGTTTTTAATCATGGGCTACTTTGGAAGTCTGGTGAAGTCTATGGACTCTTCTCAGAATAACGTTTTTAAATGCATAAAATAAAACATAAGATTGCAAAGGTAACCAATTCTACAGTTATAAAAATATTCTTTAAAAAAAAACAGTTCATGACAATCAGATTGAGAATCCCTGATCAAGAGTATGGTAACTAGCCTACTAAAACCTGGCAATTCTATGACTATTTCTGCTGATTCATGTTGGAGCAAAGGATACCACCAGAAGAAACCTAGAACACATCTCTAGAGGTTTTAATGTTCTGGGAAGGAAAGTAAAACCGCGAAGGGTACTTTCATGCTTGAAAGTAAGTGACAAAAAGGAAAATATGGAACTCATCATTCAATCCACAAATTAAGTACCTACTAGTACCGGACATTGTGCTTGCTTGACCTTGAGAATACAAAAACAAAAAGGAAACAATTCCTACCTTCAAGAAGCTGACAGTCTATCGAAATGAACAACTGGTCAAGTAGGCAGTATTGGAAAAGAGAATTTTAATTCCTTCTCTAGATCTTAAGATTCAGGAATTTCATGGTCCTGGTCAAAGACAGAGATGGCTAAAAATGATGTATTTTCCTGGAGACATGTAGATCTAAGCAAAAGGTATTTAAACTGGCAATGGGAGAGAAAAGATAATTACATGTTGCTCACAAAGTCAGAAATTCCATGACGAGAAAAAAGTGTAACACAAGAAGTAGAACAACAACAGAAATGGCCAGTAATTTACAGAAGAAAATATCCAGAAGAGGGATATGGCCTCAGATGAAGAAAGAAAATGACCTAGAGTTCTTAATGTAAGGAGATACTTATGATTTCACAGGTGTCCTTGAGGCTTGGTAGGATATGAACAATAACTAAAATACAGCAATGAAAGAGTGTATTTGATAACTCTTATACCCCCCCTAAAAATGTGCAGCATAAGGGTATACTTTATAATAACTTACATATTCTTATACCACCCCTAGGAGAATGGAATTTTCCTGAGGACAGGGACCGTACTTTTTTATCTTCATATACCTAGTACTTCGAATATAACAGCACTTAATAAATGTTCATTGAATTGAATGGAGGCAACTGGATGGCACAGAGGATGGAGAACTAGACAAGGAGTCAGAAAGACTTGAGTTCCACTATGACCTCAGACATTTACTAGTTGTGTGACTCTGAAAAAGTCACTTAACCTCTGTTAATTTCAGTTTTCCTTCAGTTTCAGTTTTTGTGTATATTGCGTATTCAGTTTCCTTCAGTTCTGGAGATCATTAACAGCTTTGACCTCTTGGGGTTGTTTTGAAGATTACATGAGATAATATTTGTAAAGTTCTTCGCAAACTTTAAGGTACTATCAATGCTAACTCTTTTTATTATAGTTGTTATTAATTGAACAGCAAAGTTAATAAAATACACAAATTTCCCAACTGGCTAAAACAATGACTTAATCTGACAAGATGGCATTGAATAAAGATGAGAACAAAACTCTACTCTTGTATAAAAATATATAAATCAACTATGTAAGTATAAAGTAGTTTGAAACATAGATAGCAGTCTGTGCAGAAGAAAAAAGATTTCAGGGTTTTACTGTACCACAAACTCAATATTAGTATAGTGTAACATAGCAGTCAAAAATTCTGTGAAGTTTTATGAGGGTAGGCATCATGTCAAGAAAGATGGCTATCATCATCATCCTAACTTCTTGCGCTGGTTGGATTAGATCTGTAATCTTATGTTCAGTCCCAGATGCCATGTTAGGAAGATCATTGGCAAACTGGGTCATAGCCAGATGGGAGTGACCAGGATGGTGAGGGGCATCTAGACTGTGACTAAATAAAGGACCTGGGGAGATAATTAGCCTGGAGAAGAGAACCTTGGAGGATAGAGGCAGGATTGGGGAGGCGATGCCAGATGTCTTGAAAAAGTCAGGGTTGTCATGTGAAAGACACATTAGGCTTATTTTCCTTGGCTTGAGAAAATAGAACTAGGAACAATGAAGAGGAATCAGCTCTATCTTGGCTTGATATAATGAAAATTTTCCTAATGATTTGATTTGTTCAAAAGTGGGAAGAGCTGCCTTGGAATGCAGTAAGTCTGCCATTATTGTCAATCTTAAAGCAGAGGCTGGATAATCACTTATACATTTTGTGGAATGTACAATGCGTAGTATTGTATTCTTATTCACTATCAAGTTTGACTACTGAGTTTTCTTACAACTTGATAGTCTGTAATTATTTGAATCTACTCTGTATCCTAGGACCATTTCTTTCTATGCCCTCCTACCTACCCTCTCTATGGCCTTAATTAATTAATTAGTAATAAACAGTTAGGCTTTATATAGTGCTTTATAGTTTACAAGTCACTTTATAGATGTTATCTCATTTAATCCTTACAACAACTCTGGGAGATAGGTGCTAGTTAGTATTATCTCCATTCTATAGATGAGGAAACAGACAGAAAAATGTTAAGTGACTTGTCCAGGGTCTCATAGATGGGAAGTGTGTGAGCCTATATTTCAAGGTTACATTCTATTGGGGATCTGGAGAATAAAAATACATACATACATACATACATGTATATGTATGAAATATAAGGTAATTTGAGGAAAAGGCATTGACAGCTGGAGGAAATCAGGAAACACTTCATCAAGATGGAAGAAATGTGGCTAGAATAAAGTTTGGAAAACATCTCACTGGGATTCTTTTGTTGTTACTGTTTAGTCATGTCCAACTTTTTGTGACCCCAGGAACCATACTGTCCATGGAATTTCCTTAGCAAAGATACTGAAGGGATTTAACATTTCCTTCTCCAGTGGAGTACAGCAAACAGAGATTAAGTGACTTGCCCAAGTTCACTCAGCTAGTAAATGTCTAAAGCAGATTTGAACTCAGGTCTTTCTGACTCTAAGCCCAACGCTCTATCTGCTGAACCATCTAACCGCCCCTATGTTGGGGTTCTATTAGAGTGAGAACTCAGTGTGAGTCAGCAGGGTGACATGGCAGCTTTAGCTAATTTTCAAAATTCCAATGGGATTTTTTTTGAACCTCTATTGGCTTACTACCATAGCTCAGATGTGAGCTCAAATCTTCATGCTGTTATATTAGAAACTTTGGTTAACTTGGATCTTCCATATTTCATGGCAATTGTTCTCCTAGAATCACAGAGTTGGACCTAAGGTATAGGCAATCTTAGAGGGCATCCAGGCCCAGAATCACACACTCTCTTAGAATCAATCAATAAACATCTATTAAGTGCCTACTACATTCCAGGCACTGTACTAACTGCTGGACTTAGAAGCAACCTCTAAGTCCATATATCCAACTCAGATGAGGACATTAATCTTCTCTGCAATGTCAACAAAAAGTAATCTTTTGTTTTGATACTTGAATAGTTCCATGATATCAATTACTTGGTTACTCCTTCCACTGGTGTAGATTACAACCTGTCTACACTTATTCTGCGCAACTCTTGCCTGCATCTTTTTCATAAATCCACTGTAGAATTATCAAAAGCGTTCTTATAATCTTCTCTGAAGCTAACAAAGCATTCAGGCTATCTATGGGTGATCCCCTACTCTTGATATTGTAACTGACCAACTTCTATTTCTAGTCATATATATCTTTCATGTCTTTTAAGCTGCTTCTTCAATGCCAGTCATTATTGACAGGGGGCCATCTCCAGTCTTCCTGATCTGTATCTGGTCACTGGACTCAGATGGCTCCGGAGGAGGAGAAGTTGATGACCTTGCACAACCCTCCCTCACTTAAATCCAATTCACTGACAAGTTGTGGCATCATTTTTCTGATGTCATGGTCCTCTTCAAGAACAAAGAATAAGCAAGAGCAACAGGACCACAACATTATTGGCAATTCAATAAACAATGAACATCTAATATGCTAGGGTCTGCTTCTAAATACCATTGGTTTCTGTGTCACTTGTAAAAATTTGGGTATGTTTGAAAAAAAATTTAAATTTATTATATTACTCTGTGGTTTCCCACTAAACCCAAAATCTAAAAATCCATATCTAAGATTTAGGTTAACAGACCTACATCTGTTAAGTTCAGACTAATATGAAAATGTTGTAATCAAGAGGTCCCAAACAGATCAAGAACTGTAATCCTGTGATCAATTAACATGATCCCATTTGAAAGGATTGTAAAATAATGATGATGATGATGATAGCATTTATATAGTGCCTTAAAGATTACAAAACACTTTACAAATATTATCTCATCCAATTCTCATAAGGTAGGTGCCTTATCATTTCCATTTTACAAATGAGGATACTGAGAAAGGTGGCAATTAAGTGATTTTCCCAGGATCACACAGTTAGTAAGTATTTGAGGTTAAATTTGAATTAGTTCTTCGAATTTATCAGTCTTCTTTACTCCAGGACCAGTGCTAGACATACTGTGGTAATTCAGCAAACAATAAACATTGAACATCTCCTATGTTTATAAGTACCAAATCTCTGAGTCATTTATATAATTTGTGGTATTACATTTAAAAGATTTTAATGAATTATCATGCAATTTAAGGGTCTCATATCAAACACAAAGTCTAAAAATCCATTTTTAAGATTTAGATTGGGGGAGCTAAAGGACTCAGTGAATAGGTTTCCAGGCCTGGAGTCAGGAAGAGTCATCTTCCTGAATTAAAATCTGGCCTCAGAAACTTACTATCTGGGTGACCCTGGGAAAGTTACTTAGTCTCTTGGTGCTCTAGGCAACTCTCTAAGACTATTTGCATTAGTAGAGAAAGTTTCCTCATCCAAGGAGTTTTCTCTACCAATGAAGAAGAAGATACCTCCTAGAAGGGCACTGTGATGACCTAGATTGCAAATTTCCATGCTTATCATCTTGGGAAGGTGAGCAGTTGCAGCTGGCCAGTTAAGCTCTTTGAAGCAATATTTGGTCCCCATCATCTTACTATCTTTTTTTAGCCAAGTGAGATAAAGTTAAGGAGCCCTACTGCAAGGAAATCTCTTGGAAGCCTCAGATTCCTAGGCTCTGTATATTTCAAGAAACAGGGAAATACAGCAGGATACATTCTGTGAGAACAGAAGTTTGCCCTCCAAAACCAGCCAAGACTGACCTTTGGCTACAAAACTGAGAGAGACGGGCTAATTGTCAGGGAATTTGCTTTGCTATTAAAGGAAGTTTCTTCCTCCCAAATGATTTCACTCTCCCTTTCCAGTAGTACTGTGTGGTTATGGAAAGACAGAGGTCAATGAGAAGACAGCCATCGTTGATGAGAAGACACTGAAAAATTCTGGGTAACTCAAAATCCAGAAATTTCTAATAGAGACAGAAGTGTGATTGAAAACTGTCATAATTGTTGGAGAGGGGTAGGACAAGCATTTTTAAAGAAGCTACTATATGCGCAGCCCTGTGCTAAGTACTCTACAAGTTTTATATCATCTGATCCCCCCACAACCCTAGGAGGTAGGTGCTATCGTTATCCCCTTTTTACAGATGGAAGAACAAAGGCAAACAGAAATTAAGTGATGGGTCACACAGCTAGTAAGGGTTTGCAGATGGATTTGAACTCAGGTCTTCCTGACTTTAAGCCCAGTGCTCTAACTACAGCACTACCCAGAGGTTCCATAAGCATTTATGATAAGCTTATTATGTGCCAGGCATTATGCTAAGTGCTGCTGTTGTTGCGGATGTTCATCCTACATTCTCAAAGAGGAATAGTGGCATCACAAGCATGATATCTTGGCTTGCACGTGAATTGGACATGAGTGATGCTGAGCTGTGCAAAGTTGTCAGAGTTGTCAGAGTCCACAGACAAGACAAAGATCAAGATGACTGGTAGCGGCCCAGCATGCGGAGGTGCAAAGTGCTAGGGATAAAAAGAAAGGCAAAAACATTGTTTCTGCTCTCACATTCTAACAGGAAGAGACAACATGCCAAAACAAATTGCAGATACAAGATATGTGCACCATTAGTGGAAAGTGATCTCAGAGAGAAAGGTGCTAGGGAAGAGGAAAGGGGATGGATGAGAAACTGGGAAAGGCCTCTTGCAGAAGGATTGGAGATGAATCTTGAAGGAAGTCAAGAGGTTGAGGTGGAGAGACAGACATATAGACAGAGAGACACAAAGACAGACAGATAGGAACAGATGGACAGACATAGAGACAGGCAGAGGCAGACAGATGAGCAAACTAATAGACTGACAGACAGAGACAGAAAGACAAGCAGATACATAGACAGAGAGAGCATTACAGGAATGGGAGACAGCTGATAAATAGGCACAGGAGGGAGAGGCAGTATTTTGTTTGAAGAATAAGGCCAAAGTTCCTGTAGAGAATACTGAAAGAAGGAAAGTTAGAAAAGTAGAAAGGTAAGAAGGGGCAGGTTACAAAGAACTTCAAAAATCAGAGGATTTTCCATTTGACTCTGGAAGCAATAGGAAGCCAGTGGAGATTTTTGAGGAGGGGGCCAGGTTTAGACCTGATCTTGAGGAAAAGCACTTTGACAACTACATTGAGGAGGGCTTGAAGTTGATGCTGAGGACACAGTAGCTGCTTGGTAGCTATTTGTAACAATTCACATTTACTTCACATTGCAATCAGGAATCCTCACCTTTTATAAATGTTATAAACTTCTCTTTTGAAGCAGAGAATATTATGCCCATCTTATAGATGAGGGAGGGTCTTTGACATGTCCAGAGTCACAAAAAAATAGTGGCGCTGGGGCTCAAGTAAACCCAAAGCTGGCTGTTGATTAAGGGTTAAGGCCCTAAGACCCTACCTCAAGATCTAGAGCAAGATCTAGAGTTTGAAGAGAACTTGGGTCATGTAATCCAAACTTCTCATTTGACAAATGAAAAACTGAGACTCAGAGTTATAATTTCTTGCCCCGAATCACAGAGATAGTAGCCATCAGAGTTGTTTATTTTATGTTACAAATATGTTTTTTATGTTGTTTTTATTGGTTCACTGTCACTAAAGCAAAGACAAATATAGCAAAGACAGTCCAAAATGAAAAAGAAAAACTAGAGATTGCTTTTTCACTCTTTATTTGCCCTGTTATTATGATTGCGCCATATCAGAAAAAGAAACATACTTGTGTAGGCATCAAAAGACCCAAATTCTAGTTTTAGTTTTTATAGTGACCTTAGACAAGTCATGTATTTGCCTCACTAAACCCTAGTTTTTTTCATCTATAAAATTAGGGACTAGGTCTAAATGATTCCTTATCTCCTCTTGACCACACTGTAAAATACAGGGCTATATGATTTCAAATGAGATGATGGATATTGAAAGCATAGTACTTTGAAAATGGTAATGTATTCTATACACACAGGATGGTATTATAAACATAGTTCAGAGAATACATAGTAGACAGAGTGCTAGATTTGGAGTCACAGGGTCTGGGTTCAAATCCTAACTCTATTTGCTATCTGTATTACCTTTGACAAGTCACAATACCTCTCTAGGCCTCATTTCTTCCTCTTTAAAATGAAGTGGTTGACTACAGTCTTAAGGTTCCTTCTAGCTCCATGATTCTATTAACTCCCAAACCCACTTCTGTGTCTTTATATGGGCCATTTCTCAGGTCTAGAATATTCTCCTTCTTCACATTGCCTCTTGGAACCTCTAACTCCCTTCTAGAATCAGCTTAAGGACCAGCCCCTTCACAAGGCCTGTTTGGATACCTTGAGGCATCAGCCCCCAAATTGCTTTTCAATTTCATTTGCTTTGTATGTATTTTGCATTTAATTATTTTCATACATGTTGTTTCCAACAGTAATGTGCCCTCCCCCCACCCCAATATAAACTTCTTGAGGACAGGAACTGTTAATTTTTCTCTTTGTATTCCCAGAAGAGAGCATAGTACCTAGCGTACAGCAGGTATTTAATAATGGTCTTCATTGAATTGAAGACCCAGCATTATAAACTGCTTCAATATTCACCATATTCTTTGCTTCTTCTACCAACCAAATTCACATTCCCAACTACAAGTTGGACAATTTTTTCCCTTTGTTAGTTTATCAGTGCCAAAACTAAATGAAGATTTTGGTAGAGAATTTTCTAAAGAATCCTTCTGTAGTAGACAGAAGAGAGCAGTGAGATAGTATCAATTCTTTGTTCTCCCTACACCCCACGTCTGATCATTCACCAAGTTAGGACCTTGGCATTGTACCCACGTTGTTACTGCCTCCTTTTTTTCTGAACTTTTCCAGAAAAACAGTTTTGTCTAGGAATCCACACAGAATAGAACACAAACTTTCTCACCAGGTGCCTCTTTGCCAGCTTGGAGAAACCTCTGCCTGGAGTCATCACCCGCCTGATTAGTGACTGGCTACCTGCCCAGACTTGTGTTTCAGGAGTGCCTCACTTCACTCCCATTTCTACTTCCTTCCTCCTTGCCAGTCCTATTTATCCCCTTTGCTTAGCCCAGTTCTTGATATACAGTAAGTGTTTATTAAATATTTTATCTATTGATTCTTGGGGGATTGGGAGAAAATTCAGTTACTGTCTTCACTCATGAGTAAGATAAGCATGCACACAGGGATTTATAGCGTTCCTTTGAGAGGAGAACCATACTCGATGATAGATATGGCAACATTAGTTTTTTGGCTTCTCTTACATTTTTTTCTTTTTTTAACTTGTATTCATTTTGAACTTAAACACAAAAAGACAAAAAAAAATTTTCATGTACACAGAGAAGCATAAAAAGCAGACTCAATATAAAACCATGAATTTCCATTTCGCACTGTTTACTTTTTTTTGAAAAACCATGTAATAAATACTAGATATCATTTTCCAAGCTCCCCTGCTTTTCTGTGCTTCCTTCTAAGTTTTCTTTTGTTCTATGCTATGCACTTTTCTTTCTCCCTCCCTTCCCAACCTACCCTAGAGAAGGCTATCACTTGACACAAATATGTATATTATATATGAAAAATCAGAAAATATATACTTCTATTTTTCAGTTCTTTCTCTGATGTTTCATCTTCCTTCATAGATTCTTTGTAGTTGATTTCAATATTCATCATACTCAGAATAATGTGGTTTTTCACAATTATTCTTTAAATAATATTGCTGTTACTGTGTAGTGTTCTCTTGGTTATGATCATTTCCCTTTTCATTATTTCATGCCTGTCTTTCCATGTTTTTCTAAAATCAACAAGCTCATCATTTCTTACAACAGAGTAGTATTCCATCACACTCATGGACCACAACTTGTTTAACCATTTCCCAATGGATGGGTGTCCCCTTCCTCTTATTTTCAATTACAGTTTTTGCCACTTTTCTAATTCCATATCATCTCATATCTAGATTAGAATCATAGAATTTTAGGATTCTTTAAAAGACTCTTAGAAATAATTTGTTCCAATTTCCTCATTGTACAGATGAGAAAACTCAGACCTGGAAAGATCTTGATTGTCTTTATATCGCATATCTGTTTTTATTATACCCAAACTAGCATTAAATCTGAAATAGATTCCCACCCAACTGATCTCTCGGTTTTCATTCTTTCCCCCTTCCAAACCATCTTGCATAACACTGCCACATTAATCTTCCATCAAAGCTATTTTTATCATGTCACCTCCCTGATCAAAAATTTTCAGTGACTCCCTATCATCGACTGACTCCCAACTCTTGAGTCTGGTTGTAACTCTGGATGGTAAGTGATAAAAATGAAAAGGGCAGACAGGTAGGACTAAGAGCTTGGGATGTGTAATGGAGACATGGAGGGAGGGGAGAAAAAGGCCCATAGACAGTTTAAATGAGATAGGCTAAATCCCATTGCAAGAAGGCATACAAAGATAAAGGGTATTATCATAGGTCAAATAAAAAAGAGGTGAAATCTAGGGAGATGAGCTAAGTTAAGTCATAGATGAGGAACCCAGACTAGATGTCTCCCCTCAGCACCTAATGAATGGGTTCTCATGCTGTAGGAATTCAGTAAATGTAATGGAATTAAGCCTAAATGGATTGAATTAGAGCAAAAGACCAAGAACCCAGGCAAAAGTTTGAGCAATAAGACATCAGGATCTAGGAAAGTGTCTGAGGAAGAGACCTGCAGTAGGGATGCAACAATCCAAACCAGCCCCTTCTTAGGCAGAGATTATTTATATGTTTCCTGCACAGTGCCAGAAATGGTCTTAGAATATAGGGAGGACTTAGTCCACAGGTAGAGAAAAGTAGAAAAAAATAGCAAAAACAAAAGAGGAAGAAAAGGGAATAAGCATTTCTATAGTGCCTGCTATGTGCCAGGCACTGTGCTAAGAGTTTTACAGATATTATCTCATTTGATCCACACAGCAACCTGTTGAAGGTGGCACCATTATCTCCATTTTACAGCTGAGGAAACCGAGGCAAATATAGTTTAAGTAACTTGTCCAGGGTCACACAGAGTATCTGAGGTGAGATTTGAACAGGTCTTTCTGAATCCAAATCCAATGCTTTAGGAAGGATGGAGCCAGGATCTCCTGACTAGCAGTCAAGGTCTTCTACACTCTGACTCCAATCTACCCTTTCAATCTTATCTCCAGTTCCTCCCACCCACCCACCCATAATACAATCCCACTATTCCATATCTATCAATTGTCTCGTAACTTCCTTGCATACTTTCATCTCAGAGCCTTTACTAGTCAGATTTCACCCATCTCTCTCAAGTGGCTTTTTCACTTAGCCAATGAATTTAGCCTTATTTTGACTCCAACTCTTAGATAGCAGTGGTTTTTTACGAGGTTATTCTCAAGATAATATTTAGTAATTAATCTGGACAAACTGCCCACTCTGAAATCACCACCCATCCCAAGGTCATTGAATACATACTAATTATGAGGAACTGCCCAGTTACAGACCTCCTCCCACAAAATACCATTTGTTTCTGAGACCACCAAAGATTTTGAAAGTACCCCAGTTGAGTTTTTTGAGTTCATAAAGCACTGTCTTTGAACTCAGTCCTTAGCACCTTGGCCAATTAGTGACCCCCTCTTCAAAGTCTATTACGAGACAAGACTTTTCCTTATAAGCTACTCCAAAACAGAGTGATTTATTTATAAGCAATAGCAATCCAGCCTCAAGGTGCCTTATTGTCCAACCTCATTTGGATGCTAGTTATATGGGGGTGTCAATGATGGTCAGAGGCATAGAAGTTCTTTCCAGACCTAAGAATTAGTGCCCCCCCGAAACCTAAGTACTATCTTTTGGTGTCCAGTCACTTCATGACATCCTTCCTAGGAGCCATCTAGCTATCTGCATTGTATTCTGTCACCTCTGTCTGTCCGTCTTTCTGTCTTTGTCTCTGTCTCTTCTAGTCACAGAAACATGAAAACAAAGGAAGACTAGAAAATTCATGAATATATTTAGTAAAAGTTTATCTTAAATCAACCAGTACTTATTAAACATCTAAAGTATACAAGACACAATGCTAAGCACTGGGGGAGTTCCAAAATTCAAGTAAGACAGAAAAACTCATCCTTCTGGAGCTGAGATGAGAGATATGACACATATACAAATAACTACAATGCAAAATAATAATGTAATTAAGTGAAGGAGAAGTGCAAATACAGGGTTATGTGAAACCTGAGCCAGAGGAAAAGTTTACTA
This sequence comes from Potorous gilbertii, assembly GCA_028658325.1. Taxonomy (NCBI): domain Eukaryota; kingdom Metazoa; phylum Chordata; class Mammalia; order Diprotodontia; family Potoroidae; genus Potorous; species Potorous gilbertii. The sequence continues at coordinate 553,975,163 of CM053769.1, forward strand.
AGAGGGAGTTCAGCAAAGACTTTTTGGTAGAGGTGACTTCTGAGCTAGGTTTCAAAGCATGGTTAAAAATTCAACAGGCAAAGCATCACCCCTATCAGATTGGCTAACATGACAAAACAGGAAAATGATAAATGTTGGAGAAGATGTGGGAAAATTGGAACACTGATTCATTGTTGGAACTATGCCCAAAGAGCTATAAAAATGTGCATACCCTTTGACTCAGCAATACCTCTTCTAGGACTGTATCCCAAAGAGATCATAAAAATTTGGGAAAGGACCCACATGTACAAAAATACTTATAGCAGCTCTTTTTGTGGTGGCTAGGAACTGGAAATTGAGGAGATGCCCATCAACTGGAAAATGGCTGAACAAGTTGTGCTAAAGGAATGTAATGGAATACTTATTATGCTATAAGAAATGGTAGAACAGGTGGATTTCATAAAATTCTGGAAAGACTTATATGAACTTATACTGAGTGAAGTGAGCAGAACCAGGAGAACATTGTACACAGTAATAGCCACAGTGTGTTATGACTTGATTTTGATAGACTTAGCTCCTCTAAGCAACGCAAAACCTAAAATAATTCCAAGGGATTCATGATGGAAAATTCCATCCACATCCAGAGAGAGAACTATGGAGTTAGTATGTAGAGTGAAGCAGATTATTTTCTTTTCTGTTCTGTTTTGTTTTCCTTTCTCATGGTTTCTCCCATTCATTATAATTCTTCTCCGCAATATGACTAATGTGAAAGTGTTTAATAGGAATGTATGTATAGAGGCTATATCAGATGACATTGCTGTCTTGGAGAGGGAGGGAGGAGAGAGGGGGAGAAAATTTAAAACTTACGTAACTGAACGTTGAAAACTAAAAATAAATAAATTGAAAAAAATTCAACAGGCAAAGAGAGGGATGGAAGACATTCAAGGAACAGCAAACAACACAAGCAAAGGCAGAGATAAACATGCAAGATATGTTTGGGGGACTGTGAGTAGTGTACTTTGGACAAAATGTAGAGTATCTAGAAAGAAGTATGTTAGATAAGTTTGGAAAGTTAAGGTGCTGTCAAATTGGAGAAAGTTTTGAATGTCAGGCAAAGGAGTTCATCATACTTTACTTCATAGGCAATAGAGAGCCATTGAAGATTTTTTTATCAAAGAAGTGACATGATCATATCTATGAGTTTGAAAAATTATCAGCTAGAGAAATTAAGAAAGGATTGGAAGAGGAAGAGTGGAGGTAGGATTATCTATTGGGTTATTCTAATAACCAGGTAGGCAGTTATGACCGCCCAAAGCTTCAGCAGTGGAAAGAAGTTAAATGTAAGAGTTAATATGAAGATTCATCATGGAGACTTGGCTGACTCTTCAAACCTAAAGTGATGACATAAAATATTGCATATACAGTTGCCTCATACTATTATTTGACTTCTCTGTTATCTGTCGTATCTGTTCGCTAACCTAGCACACACAAATCTACAAGGCTTCTATGGATAGCTTTCAGAGCATCTGTGAACTTGGAAAGGAAAACAATTACATCTTTATTTTCTCTAATCTCTAACTGGAATTTACCATTTTCTTCAATCATTTAAAAACATGATTCTGAGAAGGAGTTCACCATTCTACCAAAGGGGTTCATAACACATTGAAACATCAAGAACCCCTGTTCTTCATTGCCTTATTGTTCTTTGGCTCTATTTCAAAGGTTTTTGTCAGGGTCTGACACATAGTAGGTGCCTAATAAATATTCATTGACTAACTCTGGCATATCCAAACTCCTATGCCTATAGTAGACATTCAAAAAAATTTACTAAATTCCTGAACAAATTAAAAACAGCTTACTTCCCAGTCATAGGTAGTTGTGGATTGATGATGCTTAAAAATGAGCAGGCTTCAACCACTACAAAGAAGCAGGTCACTCTTTGAGTTCATTGCTAGTTTCTGGAAATAGAATGGGAAAAAGCCTTTGAAATCATCCTTAACATGATTTGCTTGAAGTCACAGTAGCTGTGAATTAAAACTTCAGGCAGCTGGCTAATGTCTAAGAAACATTAAAAGTCCCAATACCAAATTTCAGTGGAGGTTGCTGCAATAAAATGAAGTCTGACAGGCTCTTGTTTAAAATGTATTTCCCTCACCAACCAGCTGCATAATAAGTGAGGCAGTGGTTTAAATGAATACCAGGCTTCTATTCCCCTTCTGACCCTCCCACTGTCCTACTTAATAGTTAGTTTGGGTCCTAAGTCCTAGCCTAGAATGTGAGTAGGTCAAAGGGAGAAAGTAAGCAGATTCCACCCAGTAAAAAAAAAAATCTCTCCCTGAAATAAGCAAAGGACAGACAGACCTCAAATCTACTGCAATTAAGAATTTTAGACAGTAAACCACATGGGTTTACCTGCAATCACTTTAGTAAATGTTAGAAACATACAGCATTGGCCAGAAGAGACATCTTTCAGCCCCTTCTAACCCAGGTCTCATTTTCCCCAGGGTGAGATCACCTGGCATGATAATTCATTTTTTTCTTCTTCTTCTTTTAAAGAGTTGGAATTTGCTCATTTGATGTAGCCAGGGGATGAAAACATTTCCACCTTGGAAATTAAGAGAAGTGTTTGTTTATTACCTCAGAGGTTTTTGACAGCTGTTCTGACAGAAACACCCAAAAATGTTCTGTCCATCTCATCAAATAGCTTTGTAACCCATATAAATTCTGCAGAAAAGTTATAGAATAAGGAGGCAGTCCTGACTCTAACCCAAATTAGCCACATGACCTTGCCCCAGGACAACCTTTCAATTTCCTCATCTAGAAAATGAGGGAAGCAACACCTACCCTGTCTTGCCTCATAGGCTTATTTTAAGGATGGATAATGAATGCAAAAGTGTTTTGAAAACTAAAGTTCTATATAGAGATGAGGCACATAGAAAGCTCAGTGGGTAGAGTCCTGGACCTGGAGTAAGGAAGACTGGCAATTATCTCCGGTCTCGGACTTCTCTAGTTCTGTAACTCTGGGCAAGTCACTTTACTTCTGTTTGCCTCAGTCTACTGGAGAAATTGCAAACCACTCCAGTAACTTTGCTAAGAAAACCCCATGAACAGTATTGGTATGTCTATGGAGTCACAAAGGTGACAGGTGAAAAGTTTCAGCCACAGTAACTTTCAGAGATCTCCTACTAAAGGCTGAATTCTGTGCCCTTCAAACTAGAAGCAACTTGAACATGTAACCTTTCACATATAGTTTGGTTTGGGGTCTTTTGGTGTTGTTTCATTTTGAGGGGATCTAGATGGGTGATTTCATTAGAAAGAGGAAAGGAAGTGAGGAAGGAAAGAAGGAAGGAAGGAAGGAAGGAAGAGGAGGGAAAGGAAGAAGTCTATATTGTACATCTCCATCTTGATGTCCTGCTATCATCTCAAATTCAACATGTACAAAATGGGACTTTTCACCTTCTCCTCTAAATCCATCCCTCCTCTAAACTACATAGGATCATAGATTTATAACTCAAAGGAACTTCAGAAGCCAGTAAGTCCAACCCTTTAATTTTATAGATGTCTAAGTGACTTGGCCAAAGTCTTGTAGCTAGTGTTTGAGGACAGATTTGAACTGACAACACCTAGTGATCTATCCACTGTTCCACTTCCCTTTTGTTTTCCTTTGTTTCATTATAATTACATAATAAAAGTCTCCTGGTTTCAAAACCCATGCCATCCTGGAGTCCCTCCCCTCTTTCACCTGTATATACCCTTCCGTCCATTTACATTACTATCATTCTTTTGCAGGTATTTATCAGCTCTGGGCAATTGCAATGTCTTTCTAATTTGTTTGCCTCTTTGCTTCCAGTCTCTTACCCTTTCCAATTCATCCTTCACGTAGGTGCTCAATTTTCCTAAAGCATAGATCTGGCCATGTCCCTTACTCAAAAACCTTTAGTGGCTCACTATTGTCACCACAATAAAATAGAAACTCCTCACCCTGGTCATTTCCATGTCATGATTCCTCCACTGGGGAATATGGTCCTCAACCACTCCCATCAGAACTTCCTGGACTCTACATCAGTGTCCCTAAACTCCAGTAGTGAGTTTTCATCTTTTCTCACATAGAACTTGGTCTCCACTTCACTACCTGACCATTTCCAAACAATGCTACCACACATCCCCATTTGTAGCTCTCCTTTTATGGGTTGTCTTCCCCCATTAGACTCCTGCTCCTTAAGAACTTGTGTACATTTCGTATTGTGTATATTTGTAGCCCCAGATACTATTTTGCTTGTGTGTATTTGTATCCCCAGAAATTTGCACAGTGTCTGGCACTATACAAATGCTTAATAAATACTTTATAATTCCTTTACTCATTGATTTATCTATCCATTCAAAGCCCAGTGTAGTCTAGATTTACTCTAGCTTTATTTTCCATTAGTCCCTTCAGACAAACTCTGCTCTTAACTGCTCCCCAGTCTTGACATATACACTCCCAATTGCATGAATTCTTATAAACCAACTCCCCTCCTCACTCCCACACCTGAAATCCCCTCCTTCATCTCTGCCTTTCATAATCTTATTTCCTTCACGACTCATTTCTACTCTGTAAAGTATGTCATTTCCCCAATTAAACATGTTCTCTCCCCCATCAAATATTTTATCTTAACTTCTCCCTTGCTACCATACCTTGCTATCTTATATGACACTTACCTATACATATGTTATAACTCTACCTCACCCCAACCCAAACATAAGCATCCTCAAGGCACAGATCATCTTTTTTTATGTTTCCCTAGCATCCACCATAGTGCTTGGAGCATAATGAATAAATGTATGTTTGGTTAATCCTAAATATACCACCATAATCCCATGCATCCAGTCCATCAAGTATTTCACCCTCTAAATATTTTGAAGAAAAAATTCACTTTAATTCATCATTTTGATTTCAACTACAATATTTGGTACCAGCTATTGGTGACAGATGGGTTCATGGACTTGTTTCAGGAATTATTCTAACACACCAATCGTCAAGAACTTATTAAGTACCTACTATGCACCAGGCTCTGGAGATGCAAATACTTCCCCCAAACATATCAACAATCCCTACTCTCAAGGACCCTATATTCTACCAGGAGAGACAACGTATACATAGGAAAGTGTATATAGAATACAGAATAGAGAGGGCTCTAGCAGTTGTGGGAGCGGGGAATGAGAAAAGGTTTTGTATAAATGGTAGTTCTTTAACTTCAGCTTGAAGGAAAGAAAAGAGAGTTTGAGGCAGAGGTGAGGAGGAAATGTATTTCAGGCATGGGGCATGAGCAGTGCAAAGGAACAGAGGTTGGGGTGGAAGGTAGAGCATTGTATGGAAGGAACAGAAAGAAGGTCAATTTGGCTCACCGGTTTGGTAGAATGAACCAACTTCTCCATGATGTCTTTCCTGTTACCCCTAGCTACTAATGCTCTACCCCTAAAATATTACTCTATATTAACTTTCTACTTATGTTACATTTGTGTTTGTGTGTACATGTTCTCTCCTCCAATAAAATGTGACCTCTTGGAAGGCAAAGTCTCTAATTTTTTTTTTAAATATATGTATCCCTCCCACCTAGCATATAGATCCTGGCACAGAGGAGGGATATATTCAGAAAATGAAGGCACTCTAAAAATAAGCTCTGAATCAATTTACATTCAGGTTTCTTTTTCCACTACAAAATTATGTTTAGTAATATGCTTCCTCTATTTAATCAATACTTATTGATTGATTGATTGATTACTTCTCTGTCTGCTATGACTTAATATGTAGGTGTAGAATTTTTAATGCTTTGGTGCTGTCTGCTGTCCTTGGTCTTTAACCACTAATGATATACTCTTAGAAAAGAAAATATCACCATAGCTCATGCTCACATTCAGAAGGGAGGTATAACTAATGCAGCTTTCTTCATTCCTGAAGGCCATCTGGAACTAGAGATGAGGCATGGGGAAAAAATATCTCCTCTTTTTCTGATATTGGTGGCAATTTGGAGAACTCTGTCTTCTTTTTTAAAAGTGGTACTCAGCAGTAGCTGCCAACTTCCAACATCAGTAATAACTATTGAATTATACATTTGGGGTGCTGGTTTCCCTTTCTCATCTTCCATAGATAAGACCATGATGACGTCTGAGCCCTTTTGGGAAGCTGACTTAAACTGAAGGATTCACCTGGCATTATGAATAGCAGTTCTTGCATTTTCTGCCAAAATAAATGTTTAAAATTAATTCTGTCCCAGGTCATAGTAGAAACAGATTTCTGTTCTAACTTAGGAAGGAGTAGGTGTAAATGCTGAGTCAGAGAGGATGCTTTGAAAGTTGCCAAGAAGGAGATGGTACTAAAGCAAAGAGATGCACATTAAGAAATACTTTTAATAATAATACTTAATATTTACTTGTGCCCTTGAATATTATAAAATGCTTTTACATACCATTTCATTTAATACTCGCAACAATTTGAATTTTTAATTTTGTTGCGGTTCAGTCATTTCAGCTGACTCTCTGTGACCCTATTGGGGGTTTTCTTGGCAAAGATACTGGAATGGTTTTGCCATTTCCTTCTCTGGCCAATTTTGCAGATGAGAAAACTAAGGAAAACAGGGTTAAGTGACTTTCCCAAGCTAATAAGTATCTGAGAGCCAGATAAACTCAGATCTTTCAACTCCAGGCCTGCCATTCTACCTGTGCCACCTAGTTGCCCATAAATGATGCTTAAGTAAGGTCTACACTGGTAGAATCTCAGTGGTGACACTCACCGCTCTAGATTGCTACTGTTTTATTTAATCTGCTTACATTCTAAAGAAAAAAATTTCCCATAGCCAAGAGATAGTCATATACTGTGAAAACTCCAGGGAGTTCAACTCCCACACTCTTGCCTAGAGGAAACTTTTTCCTTGGGATTATCCACTTTGGCAACACATCAGTTAGTCAATGGCCAGAAGCAAGGGGTGGATTATTAGGAGCAAAAAGTCACCAGGTCACAAATCATCAAGCAAATAAGAGCTAGAGGCAAGAGATGTAACCACTATCTAAAAGAACAAGTTTGTATAGTAGTATCGATCAGACATGGAAACATGAACTTGGACAGACTTCAGGAGATATTGGAGATTAGAAGGGCCTGGTGTGCTGTGGCTCATGGGGTCACAAAGAGTAAGACATGACTGAACAACGGAACGTCATCAACAACAACAACATCAGTTAGAACCAAGGCACAAACATGGTCAAAGGTCAGGCAAGACAGCCAGAAACAAGGTGTCCAGACCTTCAAATGGGCTTCATGACATTATCCTCATTTGTTTTGAAGTGTGGTATCAACCCAAACTCACCATTACATTAGCTTCACCCATGCATAATGTCATTCTACTTTTAGGGTTTCCCAAAAAGGAAACAACTGAATCTTTATAGATATAGCATAGTCATAGACGTAGACGTAGACACAGCATGTTAGCCTACGGATGGATCTAGAACAAATGTTCACCCTTCATCCTCTTTTGCATTTCACATGTATTCTGATAGTCACAAAAATTTAAGTCTTCAATGTGTTGCCATCACTAGACCTCACAACTGGTGTTTGTCTTGATTAGCCACAGCAAAAATGGGTGTGGTCAAAGCAAAAGAGTAATCCGGACTCCTCTGTCTCATATAGAGCTTCAGAGGTCAAGTGAGGTACTCCTCAGTCACCACTCAAAAAAGAGATTTCCCCACCTCATCTGTCACTTGACATTTATCTCCACAGTGACCTAGCTGTCTATGGCTTCAACCAAGTTATCCATGCTTTCAACCTCTAGCTTCTTCAGACCGATTTTGTTTGTCCCTGACCCAGTCAACTTTTCCTGCTGGTATTCCCCACCAACGTGATATCCTGTTTGTGTTTGGTTTCTCCTTATTCCTTTGAATTTGAAGTTTCCTATGCCTGCCTGCCCTCCCCGGTTGCCTGTTTACTCACCTAATTTCTCATTGACATATTCTGCATTCACAAGCTTCTTCCAAGCAGGGAACCCAGATGCTGAGTATTAATACCTTACCTCCTGCTATCCTTTGGCAGGGTTCCAGGGCTGGACTTAAGGCACTGATCACTGTAGCAGCAGACAGGTTGATGCAGGTCACTAATGAAAATCCAGGCAGATTTGATTTAAAGGAGAAGGTCAATGAGCTGAGCCCAGAGCCAGAGAACAGGGTAAAGGAGAAGACTAGGGTTCTCTATTCAGACAAGTTGGACTCAGTCTCAGCACTACCACAGGCAAGTGTATATTCTTTTCTCTGAAGGGAGCTCAGTAATCCTGTCAGTCCATAGACAATTATAAAATGCCTACTTTGTGCCAGCAGCTGTGCTAAATGCTGGGAAAACAAAGGAAGGCAAAAGACAGTTCCTTCTCTCAAGAAGCAACACAGTTTAATGGCAGAAACAATATGTGAACCATTATATTCAAACAGCCTATATACAGGATAAATGCACGAAGGAATGGTACCAGCATGTTTTAGTCTTAAAGACCCACCAATCGAAGCATACTCTGCTCCTGTCGAATAGTCATACCCTGAAAATCTGTTTCACAGAGTACAGTTGGTCCTCGGGATTAGATAGTGAACTCAACAAAGACTATAATAGAGGCCAATCCTTCCAAACCCCCAGGGTCTTATAGGATCCTAGATCTTAGAGGTGGGAAGCACCTCAGAGGTCACCTAGTCAAGGCTCCTCATTTTTAGAGATGAAAGTCAAGAAAAGTTGGATAGCTGAGTAATACAATGATTACTTAGTGCTGGACTCGGAATCAGGAAGACTTCAGTATAAAACCTGCATCTGATATTTACTGTGTGACCTTAGACAAGTCAATCAACTTCACTCAGCCTCAGTTTCCTCCATTGTAAAGTGAGAACAATTATATTCCTGTAGAGTTGTTTATGAGGGTCAAACGTGATAGCATATATAAAGTGCTTTGCAGACCTTAAGATGAAAATAATAAAATTCATTGGGGAGAACAAAAAGTCAAGAATATCAAAGGAATGAATCAAAAAAATGTAAAGGAAGAAGGGTTAGCAGTACCAGATCTTAAATTGTGTTATAAGGGTGGCCATTATCAAAACTATCTGGTACGGACTAAGAAATAGAAAGGAGATTCACTGGATCAGTGTAGATATACTATATGTAGCAGTAAATGATTATAGTAACCTTGTGTTTGACAAATGAAAAGATTTAAACTTTGGGGATAAGAATTCACTATTTAATGAAAATTCTTGGGGAAAACTGGAAAACAGTCTGGCAGAAATTGGACGTAGACCAACATCTGATACCATTTCCCAGAATAAGGTCAAAATGGATATATGACCCAGATATAAAGAAAGATACCACATAAAAATTAGAAGATCATGGAACATATTATCTACTAGAAATATGGATAGGAGAAAGATTTATGAATAAACAAGAGAAAGAGAGCATTGTGAGATGTTAAATGGTTCATTTTGATTACATTAAATTTTAAAAGTTTTGTACAAATAAAACAAATGTAGCTAAGATTAGAAGGAAAGCAAAAAAGTGGGGAAAGATTTTATAAACCATTTCTCAGATAAAGGGCTTATAACCTAAATATATAAAGAACTTTGTCAAATTTATGAAAATATGAGTCATTCCCCTATTGATAAATAATCAAAAGATATGACCAGGCAGTTTTTTGATGAAGAAATCAAAGCTCTGTAAAGTCATATGAAAATGTTCTAAGTCATTGATCATTAAAGAAATGCGAATTAAAATAACTTTGAGATATCTCACAATTATCAGATTGGCTAAAACAATAGAAGGAGAAAATGACAAATATTGGAAGGTATGTGAAAAAATTGGGACACTCATATACTTTTGGTGGAACTTTGAGCTGATCTAGCCATTTTGGAAAGCAATCTGGAATTATGCCCCGAAAGTTATTAAACTGCCTATACTCTTTGGACCCCAAAACACTATTATTAAGTCTGTTTCCCAAGGTATTTGGGGGTTGGAAGGAAAAAGAAAATATTAAATATTTATAGCAACTCTTTTTGTGGCAGCAAAGAACTGGAAATTGGGGGGATGTCCATCAACTGGGAAATGACTAAACAAGTTGTGGTATGTGATTGTGTTGGAATATTAGTTCACTGTAAGAAATGATGGGCTGACTGATTTTAAAAAACATGGAAAAATTTGCATGAAATAATGAAGAGTAAAACAGGTAAAACCAAGAGAATGTTGTATACAATAATAGCAATATTGTTTGAAAAATAAACAACTAAACTATTCTGAGTATTATAAATGTTCAAATCAACTACAAAGAACCTATGAAGGAAGATACTAGTCACCTCCAGAGAAAGAACTGATAAATAGAAATATGAATATTATGGTTTTATTTATATGTACATATATGTAATATACATATATAATATGCATATATATACACACATAGATTTTATATATTATATGTGTATGAGTCAAATGTATGTCTAGTAGAGAGTGGAGAGAGGAGACAGTTTAGAAAAATTAAAATTTAATAAAAAAATTTTTAAACCTTAAAGTGCAATAAATGTTGGCTATTGTTGTTAAGTGACTTGACCAAGGATAAATAGCCAATAAGCACCAGAGTCAGGATTTGAACTCAGTTTCTCTGTCATTCTACTATATCATGTCATGGTTATCACCCTCTAGGCACCTCAGCCCCAACTCTCATGTGTGTACACATGTGTGCACGCACACACGCACACATGCACACATTCAGAAACACACTCCAGATCCATGACTCAATCCTACCAACTGGGCATTAATAAAAATCCCAACAGTTCAAGATGTCAGACAATGAGAATGCCAGGGAAATCTTTTGCTGTTATTCCCACAGAATGTGAAAGATCAAAATACCCCTGTAAGATCTTGTTCAGCTCTCAAGTGCCAGTTCGAAAAACACTCAAGTGCAGAATTTATTTAATTTTATTTTTTTTACATAGTTAATGATTCCAGGAGAAGTTTGAGAAATGTTTCACCATAGTCAAAGTTCTAATGTATGGGAGTGATTCAGAACGGATCTCTCCAAGGAAGTAAGAGTAGAAATGCCCAGAAAAGACATCAGATTCTGGGCAGGCTCTTTTCCTTGCTCTGAGTCCAGTTTGTAAATTGCATGAAGAATGCAGGGTTAAAGACACCTGTGGGATTTTACTACCCACCTATTTCTGCTAACAGTGATAACTTCTTTCCTCTCCCCTCCCTCAGTGCAGGGATTTGAACCCATCAGGGTCCAGCAATGATTCTTGACAAGGTCTTATATTTATTAAGTTTCATAAGTGATTCCAGGGCAAGCTATGCTCATTAATAGTTCTTTAGAGTGTGCCGTCATTTCCTCAGCCACAGCTGGCTGTTGGAGTTGGAAGCCAGAATGTGCAAGTAACTTCCCATTCATTCATGGTTTCATTCGGAATGAAATTCACTGCATTTGCACATTACTGCTTTAATCCTTTGCCACAGGGCTCTCTGTGGGTCTCCAGCTTCTACTTAGGAGACAATTTGAATGTATAAATTCATTCATTCTTTCATTCATTCATTTAACAAACATACTCTGAATCACCACTTTATGCAAAGCACTGTAGGGGGTACTTTGGAAGAGAAAGAAAAAGACTTGGTCCCTAATCTGAAGGCTTTTACAGTCTATAGGAGACAATTGGTCTAAAAAGGGAATTGGCCTAAAAGCACACAAAGAATTTAAGGCAGGTGATGGTCAAAAGTCAGAAGAGACAAAGTACAACGGGGTTGCTAAGGAAGATTTACACCTGAGGGAGATCAGGAGTAGTTGGCATTTATACATTGGTTTAAGGTGTGCAAAGTTCTCTCTCTCTCTCTCTCTCTCTCTCTCTCTCTCTCTCTCTCTCTCTCTCTCTCTCTCTCTCTCTCTCTCTTTCTCTTGCTCTCTCTACATATATACGTATATGTATTATATTTATTATATCATATCATATCACATTACATATATTTTCATGTTATGTTTTATGTTATATTTTGTCATATAGTATATATGTATATTACATCATGTTATAATTATATAACATACATGTATGTATGTATATACACATATATATATAAATCTCATTTGAAACTCACAGCAAGCTTGGAGGTAGGTGCTTTTATTACCCCATTTTACAGATGAGAAAACCAGTCACCCAGCCAGTGCTTGAGGCAGGATGAGGGTCCAGTATTTTAGAGCTCCAAGCACTAACAAATAGACCATGCTGCCTCTCTAAGGGAAGGCTTCATGATACAAGCAAGCATTTGAGTTGGGCACCAAAGACCATAATGAGAGTCTGATATGCAGAGAAAGAGAAAGAAAGGTATTCAAGCTGGATGTAGGTCTTAGTTTAGCTGAAGAATAGGAAATTTATAGGGTTAGAAAAGATTAAAAATAGGGTTGGACACAGTATAAAGTTCCTAGAGGCAACAAGGTGGCATCATGGATAGATCACTGGACTTGGAGTCAGGAGGACTGAGTTCGAATCTTCCCTCAGTTGCTTTAGCTGTGTGAGTCACCTATTTAGGCTCTATTTCCCCATCTAATGAGAATAGCAAATTCAAAAGGAGATTATGAAGAATGACTGAAATAACACATGCAAAGTGCTTTGCAAACTCTGAAGAGCCATGTAAACACTAGCCAGCATTATAAGTATTATCATATTAGTATGACACAAGCCAAAGTATCTGGACTTTATTTGATATACAATGGTGAGCCATTCACAGTTTTTGAGTATAGAAATGGTCAGAAACAGGAAGATTAACCTGGGATCAAAATGGTGAATGTCATGGAGAGAGACGAGTCCACAGGCAGGAAGATCAGTTAGAAGTTTATTATAAAAGTGTGTGGGGGAGGGTAGAATAAACATTTATATAGCACCTACCACGTGCTAGGCACTGTGCTAAGCACTCTACAGTTACTATCTCATTTGCTCCTGTGAGGCAGGAGCTAAAATCTCAATTTTATAGTTAAGGAAACTTAGACAAACAGAGGCTAAGTGACTTTCCCAGGGCCACATAGCTAATAAGTGTCTAAGGTCAAATTTTAACAAACTAAATAAAAAAACAATAGAATATAGATAATGCTAATATGTGATTTTCTAAGTCAATATGCAGCCAACAGGAATCCCTATATGAGGTTTAGTGGTCCCCTTCCTATATGAGTTTGACACCACTAGTCTAGTCTAACCACCTCATTGAATGGATGTGTAAACTGAGTCTCAAAATGGTTAAGTGTCTTGCTCAGGGACACACAGTTGTTAAGTGTCTAATGCAGAATGTGAAGACAAAGCTTTCAGATTCCAAGTCCAGCTCTCTAGTGGCTACTCATCCCTCTACCTCTTGGTCAGGAAAAGATAGGATAGATTTCAGAAATACCGAAGAACCCCCCCCCCCCCTAACTAGAGAGACCTTATTTTAGATCTGATTAAAGCCTCATTCAAAACTTTCAACTATAATTGTAACTGACAAACACAGGACCAGAGAGGCTGCCTGACCTCTACACCTAAGAGATGGATTGTTAGCCAAGGACGGTAAAAGCTACTGGTTTGGAAATGGAAGTATGGATTTTTCTCACACTGAAAGGAGTTGACAATTAAAACTACAGCCTGTTCTCCGTTATTCATGTTAATAGGAACAATGATACAATGAATCAAAAAATTATTTTAATTTTTGAATTTGGAGATTATTGCAATATGGTTACCTTTCCTTTCTTTGATATGGCATAATGGAAAGAATGTTAGATTTGGAGGCAAATCCTCAAAACCTCTGATGTTTACAAGCTGTGTGACCCTAGACAATTAAAACCAGTTTTGAATCTCAAGCAATTCCCTTAGAGTTACACACTGCATCATAAACTGGGTTCAGGGATGGGGAATTGGCAGCCTTGAGGCCATATGGTTCTGTGAAGTTTGGATTCAGTCAAAGAGCCACACTTGAGGACCTAGAGGGTCACATGTGGTCTCGAGGCCACAAGTTCCCCACCCTTGGATCATCAATGCTCGTGAAGGAAATCCCCTTCTGAGAGTTCCCTGACCTGCCCAGATTATAGATTCTTGATGCATTGACTTATTTAGCTTCCACTCTATGCATATATCCATTCATATAAGACAACTGCTTATATTCATAGAAGTACAGTTTTTCAACTTGTTGAGGGGAAAAAAGTAAATCAAACTAGCTAGTCAGCATGTCAGCATGTAAATTTATAAAAATTTTTATTTATAAAATAAATATTTTAAAAATAAATATTTTTATTTATAAAATAAAATAAAAAGTCAATTTTTCACCTTTTCAGATTTGTTGTATTGTGTTACATTAAGGAAAGTGCCAAGTATTGATGGAAGTAGTGATAAACACAATAAGAAGCAGCTATTTAATAAGAGACACCTTATAGAGTAACTCATAGAGTAATCTGCACACAGTAGGGCTAACTAACTTACCCAAGTGCATATAGTAAGACTATGAAATGGTTGGGATGGAACTGATTATTGAAAAAGGAGGATGATCACCTGCCTTTTCGAATTCATGTACAGGAAGGCTTGAGGGGGGTGTGTTTTTTAAGAAATCACTTTGATTGAGGTTTAAGCGAGACTTCTTTATTTTTGAATTCAGTGCTTTGCAATTCAGGAAAGTTAATCTTTCTGCTTTTTAGCGTCCAAGCCAAAGTTTTCCCTATACTTGGTTAAATTCCTATTATCTGGTCATTGAGCAGCAGGTATGACTTCCAAAGTACTAACTCAGTTAATTCTGTTGAAGGGTCTTTGGCCTCCCATTCTATTGTCTGAAATTCCTTTTCATCTAAGGCTCCCAGGAATCCTTCAGCCAATCATTGTCTCTTGACTAATACCATGGACCTCTCTAGATGACATGATATCAATTAACTCCTGACAATTAGTTCAAGTCAGAAATAAAATTAGTATAAAATATTTCTGACAGTGTCTCCCAAGGACAGAAGTGAAAATAAACTACCTGGAACATCCTGTTTTCAAACTTTTTTAGTTGTGTATGAGTCTGTAGTATTCAATACTTGTCATCATCATCACCACCATCATCATCATCATCATCATCACCATCACCACCATCACCATCATCATCACTACCATCATCATCACCACCACCATCTTCATCATCATCACCATCACCATCACTACCATCATCACCATCACCATCACCATCATCATCACCACCATCATCATCATCATCATCACCATCACCATCATCATCACCACCATCACCATCATCATCACCATCATCACCATCACCATCATCACCA
>CM053769.1:553990931-554029321 GCA_028658325.1 Potorous gilbertii
CATCATCATCATCATCACCACCACCATCATCATCACCACCACCATCATCATCATCATCACCATCACCATCACTACCATCATCACCATCACCATCACCATCATCATCATCATCATCATCATCATCACCATCATCATCATCATCATCATCATCATCATCACCACCACCATCATCATCACCACCACCATCACCATCACCACCACCATCATCATCACCACCATCATCATCACCATCACCATCATCATCACCATCATCACCATCACCATCAATAGTAGCTGGAGATAACTAGGTAAAACAGCGAACAGAACACTGGAATTGGAATCAAGAAGACCTAAGTCTGAATCTTGCCCCAAACTCTTAGTATCCTCTCTCTCAACCTCAATTTCCTCACCTGTTAAATGAGGATAATAAAGAGCATCCACCCCATGAGGCTGTGAAGACCAAATGAGATTATATATACATATTGATATATACATGTATATGTATATTTTTATGTATACATATATAAAGCACTGATATGCTAACTATTGTTATTATACCTTCTGTTATAGCATTTAGCAAGCTATAAGCTACTGTATAAATGCTATTATTATTATTAAAGCTATCATTTATCTAGTACCTTACAGTTTGCTAAGTGCTTAACATCAGTTATCTCTTGTGTTCCCCACAACCACATGAGATAGGTACTCTCATTAGCCCCAATTTACAGATGAGAAAATTGAGCCTGAAAAAGGTTAATTGTCTTGCCCTGGGTCCCATAGTTAGCTAGAAACCAAGGCTGGATTTGAACTCAGGTCTCTCCCATCTCCAAGTTTGTATTCTACATGCTATACCACCTAGATTGCACAGCCCACTCCACTCCAATGATTTATAGACGTTGGCTCTGGTTAGAGCTACAGAGTCCGCAGACGTAATAAGTCTAATGATTAGGTACTTGAAGTTAACCAAATAAGAAGAAACAAACCCTTACAAATTATTCTTTGAGGAACAACTTACAAAACACTTTAGTGTTAATAACAGTGGGTCAAGAAGAGTAATAAATTTCTCTATTACCTCCTGAGATGAGGAGAATTACTTTTTCCTCCTTCAAAGTTATTTCTGTATTCAATTTCTCTTAAAAACATAACAGCAATTTAAAATGTAAAACCTAGTTGAAAGATGGCTTTGAGGCTAGAGTATTCTCCTGGGAGTGCTTTGGCATTAGACTTTATTAAATAGCTTTGATTTCTTTTCCTTTCTCTTTAAGTGGATAATGATATTGCCAATAAATACAGTGTACCATGTTTTCTGCCAAAAACTGTCTTTATGGTCTTGTCTACCTCTTAATTTTCATTTTAAAATATGGTAAAAAAAATGGATGTAGGAGCTTTAGTTCATTTCGATAGCAAAGATTTCTGTTTATAATAAAATTAAAATATGTTGAGAGACATGAAATTCAATTCAACAGGCCCTTAAGAGTTTCCTGTATGCTTGGCACTATGCTAGACACTGGGGAAAATGCCAAGTATATATACATATAGACGTATGTGTGTGTCTTATGTATATGTATGTGTGTATATTCATATATATGTACATATACATATAGTGACTGGTGTACTGAGAAGGCTGTGGGGGAGATCTGTGTCTTGGTAAACAATGCTCCCTCTCAGGACTTTGTTACCCATAAGAGTTTAAGGGCAAAGATGGACCCCTGAAAGAGTCCTGAAAGTGAATTCTCAGGAATATATACATATACGTGTATATATGTATATATACACACATATGTACAAGTGTATACATATACTTGTAGATAAATATATCTAGATATAGATGATATATACATGTCATTATGGACAAGGAATTTGAAAGTGAAAAAAAAGATAAGAAAGGCAATCATAATTGCTGCAAAAGTCACAACTGTCCCCATCAGTTTACCTTCATCTAGATTAATGCATAACTTGATAGGACTTCCCCTCCCCTTTCCTGTGTACTGGTAGGTGATCTACAGCCATGGTGATGTAGGATGCAGGGAGCCTGCAGGAAGTTTAGAAAGGCAGAAATAGGTACAGATATACAACAGCATCAAGGAAAGACTCTCCCAGAGCCTGCATCTGGGGCACTGGGCCAAGGGGCTTCCTGTTGTACTAGTCTACAGAGGTATACAGATCCTAACGCAAACAGGGGAGACAGGAGGTCTGAACAGACGAGGCACATGACTTGTGGGGATCAGAACCTTCAACAGTGTCCTGAAACAGCAACAGGGGACTTTGAGTTGCAATGCCTACCTGTTCATGAGTTAACTGGCTTAAATAATTAAAATAATAATCCCCTGCTCAGGCAATATGTGGAGATAGGCAATTTTTATTAAGGAAATGAACTGTCCCTGCCCTTTCTGTCTCTCTGTCTCTGTCTCTCTATCTATCTATCTCTCTGCCTCTCTCTTTCTGTTTCTGTCTATCTCTCTCTGTCTCCTCTCTCCCTTCCTCCTTTCCTCTCTCTGTCTTGCTTTCTCTCTCCCTCCCTCCACCTCTCTCTCTTTAAAATTTTTAAATTAGAACTTATTATTTTCCCTCTAAACTTGTCTTGCAACTCAATTTCTGTCAATGTGTGTTTGAAGCCTTGAGTGTCATTGTTCACTCTTTCTTCTTTCTCATCCCTTATAGTTGATGATTACTTACCCGACCTTTGATTCTACCCTCTCCAACATCACTGGAATCCATCCATCTCCCTTCTTTTCTCATTCTAGTACAGGTCTTCCATATAATAGCCTCTTAGTTCTACATTATCTTTCCCTCTTCAATCCCTTTTTCATATTTCCTCAGCCTAAAGTTTCTTCTACATCTATTTGATCAGGTCACTTCTCTGCTCAAAAATTTTCTGTGGCTCACTATTGACAATGAAATAAAGTCAAATTTATTTTGCCATTCATTCCTGTTCTTGCACAATCTGGCATAACCTTAAATCTCCAGCTATTACATGTTACTCCCTTAAATACACACTATACTCCTGCCAAACTTAACATTTTCTGCTCTCTAGATATTCTCTGTGCTTTTCTGTATATGCCATTGTTGAAGCTATTTCCCTTTACCTAGAATGTCTTCTTTGCCTCCTCTTTACCTGTTGAATTCTTACCCATCTTTTAAATCCTAACACAAATGTCAAGAAGGCTTCATGAAGCCTTTCTTGATAGTCCCCCAAGTAGGAATGATCTATGCTCACCTTATATTTTGATTGGTTAATTGATTGAAAAGAAAATGTAAGATAGGCATGAATCATCAAGGAAGGTGGAAGTGAAACCTTGGGGGAAATGAACAATGGCAATCATGATAGAGGAAACAGGACGAGTCCAGTCCTGGGTCCACCCCTAACCATCTGACCTCTGGCCTCAGACAAGTCACTTCACCTTTTTAATCTTCAGTTCTAATTACTTTAAAATAAGAAGTTTGGACCAGATAAAATATCCAAGTTTCTTTTCAACTCTCTGTTTCTAAATTTATGATATAAATGGATGATATGAATTTTAAATTAAAAGTGTTAGATCCTTTATGTGTTTTTCTTTGGCACCAAGAAGAAAGTATTCAATGAGGGTCAAGGAGGACAGAAATACTACTGATACTGGAAAATAATTGTGCCATAAAAATAAAAGACAATGGTCTGGGAGTAGCACTGAGGGAGCAAAGAGCATCCAAACCACTCCCCCATTTCTCTTGCTCGAGAAGCAGGAATATCAACTTTTATACACATTCCCACATTTGATCCCCAACTGAAATAAGCAACATAAGTATTATTTCCCTCACGTGATAGAATGAGAAACAGAAAATGGACACAACCGAAGTGACTTGGCTTTGACAAAGTCCCACAGATAATAAGGGACAGAGACAGGACTGGAAAAGTCAAGCACTTACTCTGCCATGCCATAGAAGCTGAAACATTCCTTCTGCTGAGGAATTTTGTACATGAGGTGTACATTTCCGTGTGAGACTTTGCATGTGGGACTTCCTCTAATAAAAGACTAGCAGTCAATGACATCATTTGAAAATACCACCAATATTTTCAAAAGTATCCTATGGGCTATAATTGACCAATCTATGTATTTAGCTAGATGTGGTGGAGAACCTGCAACCTTGAGGGTACATGTAGCCCTCTAAATCCTCAAGTATTGGTCTTATGAATTCAAACAGAAGATTCGGTCCAAAGGCCACACTTGAGGACCTAAAGGGCCACATATGGCCTTGAAGCTACAGTTTATCCACCCTTGAGTTAGAAGATGAAACCCCAGTGCATTATGCGGCATCTTATCACATGCAGACCAAGTTTATAAGGGAAATTTATTTCTTTCCGAAGGTAGTAGCAAAATCATAGACAAATTTTAGACAACCTGCCAAAGCCTTTTCAGAATGATATTTTGAAGTGCATAATATAAAATATATGATTATAAAGGAAAGCAGTTATATTGAAATAGTTATTTTAAAAGTAGTTTTTAAGTTCATAGACCCCAGATTAAGAACAGAAGTTACAGAGAGGCAGATTTTGCCTTAATATTAGTTTAAAATTTTCTGATAATTCATCATGCCCAATGATTGAATAGATAAACTTTTGAATCATTTAAGCTCTCCATCACAAATTGTGCTCATGCAGAGGCTGGATGATCACCTTCCAGGGATAACTATCGAATAGATTCAGGCACATGGTATTAGCTTGGACCAGACAGCTTCTAAAGACCCTTTTAACTCTAAGGTTCTATGTTTCTACTTAAGGTTTTCCTCTTACATCTGATTCATTCTCTCTATCCACATGGCTACCACACCAGGTTAAACTATCAATACTTCATTCTTTTTCAATTGGACTCATCATCATTATCACTAACATATAAGTCCTACTATGTGCCAGGCACTGTGCTAAATATTAGCTCATTTGATTCCCATAACAATCCTGGAGGTACATGCCACTATCATCCTCATTTTCACATTGAGGAAACTGAAGCAAACAGAGGTTAAGTGACTTGCCTGAGGTCATCCACCAGCAAATGTGTCCTTAGACACATTTGAACTCATGTCTTCCTCACTCCAGGTCTAGCAGTGTTCCATTTGGCTACTATTACTATAGTCTCCTAATTTATCTCCCTGCCTTATCTCTCCTCTCTCTCATCCATCCTTCTTTCAGTTGCCAAAGTGATTTTCCTAAAGCACAGACCTGACCCCATCACTGTCATATTCAACAAACTGTTGTTATCTCCCTATTATCTCTATGATCCAACTTCCCTTTCTGGTATTTGAAGTTCTTCACAGCCTTTTTCCCATTCTTTCTTTCCAGTCTTGTTATACCTTATTCCCCTTCATACACTAAGTAATCTGGGCAAACTGACCTTCTTACTGGTTCTCACAAAGACCATTCCATCACCAGTCCCCATGTCTTTGAAAAGGCAGTCCTCCAAACTTGGAATGTACTTCCTTCTCAATTCTGCTTCTTGGAACTCCCAGTTTCCTTCAAAGTTCAACTCAAGTACCATCTTCTGTATGACTAAAAGCTTTTCTCACTTCCAGTACTTTGCCTCTCTCCTCTTACCTGGTTTACGTTTGTATATGTATAAATATAATTGTTGTTGCCATTCCGCGATTTCAGTCATGTCCAACTCTTTGCGATACCATTTGGGTTTTCTTGACAAAGATAACGGGACAGTTTTCCATTTCCTTCTCCAATTCATTTTACAGATGAGAAAACAGAGTAAAGTGATTTCCTCAGGGTCACACAACTAGTAAGTGTCTGAGGACAGATTTCAACTCCTGACTCCAGGCCTGGCATTCTATCCACTGTGATCCCTAGTTGCCCTGTGCAGCTATGTGTCCTGGCACACAGTAAGTGCTAAATAAATGCTTTTTGACTGACTGACTTTGGATGTGACATAACGTACATTCTATCAGACTCGATTGGTGTATTGTTTAGTTTCACTAAGCTGAATTTTTTTCCTCTTTTTAAATATTTTTGTTACAGAGGGTAGTTCTTTGGTTAAGGGAAGGAGATAGAATCTAATTAGAAATATGGATGATGTGGAAACAAAATATGTTAATAAAACTCAAATTTTTAAAAAAAAGTCTTTTATTTGTCTCAGGATCGTCAGGGTGGGACTCAGTTGTGCCCATAAAACAGATGGGTAGACTTACTAAAGAAAAATACAATTGATTGTACTAGTTAAGTACTTGAACTTCTTCAGAACACCAGGCTCCTGGTAGACACAGTACATATAGTATAGGATTGCATGAAAGATCTACAGAGATAATGCTTTGAATCTGTAACCTGCCGTAAGTCTCATCCCACCTAGCATGCCTGGCAGGCCTACATCTGGTTCCAACTTGTCATCATTCACTGAGCCCATTGAAAAATACTGTCTAGATACTGAATTATCCCCAGATACCATACGAACATTAACTCTTGGCTGCATAATATATGCCTGGCAGGCCTAAACACATAAAGAGAATTATCATTTACAGCCAGTGTTTCTGATAAATGCTTCATCTCTAAAATACATAGAGAATTGAATCAAATTTACAAGAAATCAAGTCATTCTCCAATGGATAAATTGTCAAAGGATATGAACAGGCAGTTACAGAGGAAGAAATTAACGTTATTTATACTCATATGTAAATGTTTTAATCACTATTGATTAGAGAAATGCAAATTAAAACAACTCTGAGATACCACCTGACACCCATCAGATTGATTAATATATCAGAAAAGGCAAATGATAAATGATGGAGAAGACGTGGGAAAATTGGAACACTAATGCTTTGCTGGTGGAGCTGTGAACTGATGTAACTATTTTGGAGAGCAATTTGGAACTATGCCCAAAGGACTATAAAACTAGGCATACCCTTTGATCCAGCAATACCACTTCTAGGTCTATATCCCAAAGAGATCATAAAAATGAGAAAAGGACCCACAGGTAAAAAATATTTACTTTTGTGGTGGCAAAGAATTGGAAATTGAAGGGATGTCCATCAATTGGGGAATGGCTGAACAAGCTGTGGTATATGAATGTAATGGGCTACTATTGCTCTATAATAAATGATGGCCAGGTGGGCTTTAGAAAAACCTGGATAGACCTACATGAACTAATGTTGAGTGAAGTGAGCAGAACCAGGAGGATACTGCACACAGTAAAGGCAACACTGTGCCATGATCAACTATGATAGACTTAACTCTTCTCAGCAATACAGAGATCCAAGACAACTCCAAAAGACTCATGATGGAAAATGTTATCCACATCCAGAGAAACAACTGTGGAGTCTGAATGCAAAGTGAAGCATATAGTTGTCACTTTTTTGTTTTTTCTTTCTCATGGCTTTTCCCCTTTGTTCTGATTCTTTTTTCACAATATGACTAATATGGAAAGGCTATTTGTCCTTCATTCTAGAAAATGGTCACTACAACAGGGAGGTGATGCCATAACATGCAAGAGAATTGGATTTCAGTGAGGGAGGGTGGTGCAGTCAACCAACCTCACTTTTGCCTCTGGAGATCGATTGTACATGTATAATCTATATCAGGTTGCTTGCTATCTTGGAGAGAGGAGAGGGAGGGAAAAAAATTGAAACTCAAAATCTTAAAGAAATTAATGTTGAAAACTATTTTACATGTTACTGAAAAAAAATAAAATACTATTAAGAAAAAAAGAGAGAGAATTACCACCAAGGTGTGCCCAAGCAAAGAAATTGTTTCATTACACATTTGACTCTGGCTTGGTCCTGTTCCCACAGTCTTTGCCATATTGCACTCCCTTCTGCATTGGGCATGGGTTCTATTTTTGATGGTTTTCTTGGCTCACCCTCATAAACGTTTGCCCAGCTCTCTTCCTGAACTCCTACCTTCCTGGCATTGGGTGGGTAGAATATTGCCTTGCCCCTTCTGACTGCATTTTTTAAGCTCATCATCAGGTACCTTTCTCAGCAACTTCTCCACAGTATAGTCTAGCTCTAAGGCACTTTGAAGCCCACACTGATTCCTCTGGACCTTCCTTAACTGTGTATGTGGTATTCAGGGAGGACTAGTACCTCTGGCATGAGGCCTATTGAGTCCTTTGCAGGGTTTCTCATCCACCTTTGAGGTTCACCTTCACCCAGCTCTCACTTGTGACTCCAGGAAGCTACAGAATGCACAGAGGCCACACCCTAGTAAACCCCCTTGGCAGGCGAGCTAAACAAGTTTGAGGGTAACCAACGGGCCTCAAACCTCTTGGTGAGTTAGGGGAATGTCTGCCCCAAACATGTGAAGATTTTCCCTGGAGAAATTGGCAGATAAGAACAATTTGTTCCAACATGAAGGTAGTTAGAACAGATGCTGTGGAGCATGTAGAGCTTGGTCAGGCATAGAAGATGTCAAGGTCTAACACTTTTGTCTTGGCAGTGGACTTTCATGATTGGAAAAGAGAGTGAAGTTGATGACTTGGTATGACTCTGTCTCACTAAAATCCAACTCATGTGCAAGTCAGGATATCATCCATGTTGTCACTGATTTTCTTCAAAACAAAGGAAAAACAATAATTGACTCACTGGAAGATGTCCAGGTCCACTGTAGGACTCCCCAGCAATGACTCTGCCTGCCTCAGATTTAACATCTGACCACCTACACATTGTACATCTCTCCCAGAGTAGTGAGTGAAAGTGGACCCTGCCATCCTTGGAAATGTAGGCCTACATTACTCAGTGGAAGCTCTCCAACTCTTGTTGCCAATACCATGTTTCTCCATTTCCCTCGATTTCAGCTCTTTTTTGCTGACTGCCTCTACTTTTACTTGCCAAGGATATATTTTTATAACTTGGGCATTGAGGGGGGATTTCTTTAAGATTTTCACCTGCATCAATGACTCTACATGCCCTATATTCTTCATACCTATATTCTTTCTGAACCAATCATGGGTACATGAAAATCCAGCTTACATCTGTCCCCAAAGTTACAATAGTGAGCTGCCTGTGATGGTTTTAGGTACTTAGGTCCCAGCTAGTAGAAAAACTATAATCATGTTTTTTTTTTTTTAATATCATACAATAATCAGGAAAAAATAAGCATTGTGATTCCATTTTGAATGATGGGGGAAAGTACATGCAAAATGATTAAAAAGCTTGCTCCTGAGCAGAATAGAAATGGTCTGGGAAGCTGGGTAGAGCAGTGGTTAGAGCACTGAACCTAAAATCAGGAAGACAAGCGTTCAAATCCAGTCTTACCAACTTCCTGGCTATGTAACCCTTGGCAAACAATGTCAGCAGTACCTGCCCATCTGTGAAATAGGGACAGTAAATAACACCTACCTTCCAGGGTTATTGTGAGGACAAAATGAGATTATATATGCAAAACATCTTGCAAACCTTAAATCACCTCCTTAGGGAGCCTCGTGGCCACCATATTGGTGCCAAATTTAGTAAGAACACCCTAATACCCTCAGCTTAGCTCATGGCAATTTAAAGTTCACAGGCTCCAGTGATCTATTAGCTTTGTATAATTCTACCAGCCCATGTATCAACGGTCCAGTTCAGAAACACAGTAGGTCAAAGCTTCCATGCTGATCACTATGGGAACAGACCTGTGAGTGGTCACTGAACTTACATCATGGAATAGATAGGAAGACTCAGTTTCAAAAGTAAAACAAAAAAAAAAACAAGACAAAACCTTAAAGTGCTATATGAATGCTGGCTGGTAGTAGCACCCAATATCTATGCTTAGATAAATGCTTCTTCCATGAGACAATGTCTGAGATTGTGCAGGGGAAGAACACTCCTGTTCTACACTTTAGCACTGAGATAATTCATACAGTCTGACTCTTTTATGCAGAGAGCTGCAGAGAATGTTGCAATCCAAGGAAAACTATTTAAAGTCCAAACAAACAGGCAGGATCTGAGCTTTCATCCAACTATTTTAACTTGGCAAGAGTGGGAGGGAGGATTAATTCAGAGGAAAAAGATAAATTAACCGGGTGTTTCAAGTAATACCTGAATGGACATGTACCATCGTATTAAAATCAGAAACAAATACTTAGGGGAAATACACAAATTTTGAATTTTTAATCATTTTCACTTTTAGACATCTATGTCTAAAGAATATAAGCTCCTCCATTTGACTGGAAGTTTCCTGAGAGCAGGGACTGTATCTGCCTTTCCATTAATTTGATGAAATTGTAGAATACACCACCAAACATAGATCCTTATCTTTTGATAAGAGTCCCCCAGAAATTCCTCTGAGTGGTCCATAAAGACTGAGGCTGCTTCCTGATGATTGGTCCACTAAGACCTAGGAACTGGAGAAACTATCCTCCCTAGGGTTTATTTGAGGAGAGCTGTTAATTACCTTTCCCCTCTTTTCTATCTTTTTTAAAGTACACTCACATGTTCATTTCCATATCACAGGGTACATTTAAACAAATGTGGATTTCCAAACAAGATTATGAAGAAGATAAATAATATGCAGAAATGGAATGCCATTGAAACCACTTTTAGGGGGAAAAATGTGGCCTTTCCTATGTGCCCTTATGTTTCATAGCTTTACTATACTCAGGAGGGAGGAAATGATTTTTATAGAATATTTAAACATTTGGGCATATGTTGATTAAGATTTAGCAAACTGGAAGACTTTTAATTGGTCATATAACTTACAATGAAGTTTTACCTCCCTCACAAAGCAATAACTCATCAGCATTTAAATATCTGTTTTCTCTAAATGTTTTTTCAGTAAACTTATTTTCAACTTTCTAATCAATGTAATGATGTCCACTTCCTGTAGCATTGATTTTTACTGCCTGTAAAATTTACTTTCACCTCATATTTGCAAAACTAAACCATAAAAACTAAACTCTATCTACTCTAAGAAATTCTCTTTTTTTTCTTTTTTTGCTGTTATGAAAAAGGTAACAAAAATGCTAGGACTTTCTACTTTGGGCTATCAAGGCTCCTTCACTTCCTCAGACAATCCTTTCTTCCCAGCTATGGAGGAGATGTTCTGTTGGTCTTATATTTCTACTTATTTCTTGCATAACGACAGGTTGAATTCAAAAATTCTTAGAAATTAGAACAAAATTATTATTTAATCAACAAAATGAAAAAGCAAAACCATTTGACCAAAATAATTGTGATATTCAAACCTATTTGAAGTAAGGATTGAGATGTTTTTTCGTTTTTGTTTCTAAATAAACCATGTCATTTACTGGTTTTTAATTATGTATTCAGGGTGGAAGATAGCCTAATTTGTTAAGGTGGAATAGAAGTTGGAAAGATACAACATTAAGTGAAGAGTTCATTGAATTCTTGGTTAGAGTTCAATCTGGGGCTTCAACAGGCTCAGTTGGACACTTTTTTGGAGGGGCAGAAGAAAGGGAGGAAACGTTTTCTCTTTCTCTAATTGTCTTTCCTTTTGGTTTCTCCACATGCATTTTCAATCTTTAGTCTGAGAAATTGCTCCACTTAAGGCATCTCATTTGTCTTTCCTTATTTCTTAGTGGTTTTTGTTTTGTTTTTTTTTTTGCTTAGATTCTAAGGTAATGACAGTTGATGTGTAATTGTACTGGATGAAATATTCAGCAGTGTCTTTTCTTGAGACACTTGGTTTTGGTTTTTCTTGACGTGTCTAAAGAAGTCTCAGAGCATCATCTCTTTCCTAAATAAGTTTATCTTATATATCCATACACCTTGACCCATTTTCTAATCATTCTGGACTTGGCATTGGCAATTTTCATTGTTTGACCTCCTGTTCTACAGTGAGAACTATATTTTTCTTTCAATTTAACAAACCAAAGTGTGTGTCAGTCTTCATTACTCTTGTATTTTAACTGTTTAAGTTTCATGCATTACCTGATTTGAATATTTCTTTTCCCCCCAGTCTATGAATCATCAAAAAATTCTTCTAGTCTTTTCTTTGAAAAAGAAGCTTGAATTAATTTATCTTCGTAAACGGGGGGTAATGTGTCATATATTTTTATTTAGCAGAAGCCCAAGCCTTCAGGGCAGTAGTAAGCCCACAGTCATGCACGTCATGACTCTTTTGTTCTTTCTAAAGTTTTCCTCTATTGGATTTGCAGATCTAAACATAGTAACATGGGAGACAGATTTCTCTTCCTCCACCTACCCCACCCATGAGCAGAAAAATGACAATGGCAATATACACTTGTCCACATGAGCCTGAAAGAGGAGTTCTTGAACTTTAAGTTCCTAGTTGTTTCTTCTGCCTTTCTGTTTCCTTGGGAGCCAAGGTCTGACCCCAGTGATCTTGAGAACTAATAACAGTTTGGGATTATCTCCTTGCAAGTCTTGTACTACATTCAGGGCCATCTCCAGTTGTCCTGATCTATATCTCCCCATTCAACCCAGATGGCTCCAGAGGAGAAAGTGAAGCTGGTGACTTTACACAATTCTCCCTCACTTAAATGGAATTCACTTGTATATCACAGCATCACCTCCCTGATATCAAGAGAAAACAACACCATTAACACAGGTAAATCCCTGTGTCCAAGAATCCTTGAGTTTGAGAGCCACATGCCAATCTCCTAGAGTGAGATTTCCTCAACAGAATACTTTTTCAAGGAAAAATAAGAAAACTCTCAATGGTGTCTCCCTATAAATGCCTTGTCATGAGGGACAAGGAGACTTAAATTTTGCCAGTCTTCCATGATACTTCTGTTCATTACTCAGACAGTGTAGCTCCAAGGTAAAGGGGAAATAGTTGTTCATTGTTAAGTGTCTTTACTTTCCTGGGGAGTTTAATGAGCTTAATGGGCTATTTTTAACATTTTATATTTCCTGCGTTTATTCATACACCTGTAAGTCCTTTGACTCATGCCTTTTCTATAGTGAAAGAAATAAAAAACTATTCTAAATTCAATACCCATATTGTACATTAAGTACCTCTGCAAAAGAAGACCCTGTCACCTATATATAAAAAATCTTACACACAAGCTACACTTAAGACTTGTTTTAGAAATTTCCCTGGAGTTTTATTCTGGAGTAGAGACAGACTCAACATGGAGAAATTGACCTTTATAGAGTCAGGCCCACTAGGATCAAGGCCTATCCATATAAGCCCAGAGCATTTAGGAGTTGGGAAAGGGGAAAAGATAGTCAGCTTTCATAAATTATTTTCCCCAACAGATCACATCTTTACAGTCACATAATTAACTTCAAGATGTGGAGAGTGCAAGGTCCCACTATGCTTATAGTTTGTTAAAATATTATTTTAACAGTGCTCCTCCAACAAAGTATTTCTTATATAATCATACAAGATTCAAAACAGAGAACAACAGAGATGACTTTTTTTTCAGTGACCTGGTGCTTATCGTTATCAAACAGGGCATAAAACAGGGTGCCCACTAGTGTCATGGTGGGTATCCTCGGTGAAGTCCAAATAGAAGGAGGTTTTCAAAAGATGGCAATTTCTTCTAGATCTTCCTTTTTTAGGATGACATGGTATTGATTACATCAAGTCTCAGAACATCATAGGACCTCCTGAATAAGTTCTATAACTACTTAAAATAATTCAGCCTAATTCTCCTCAGTGGGGGAAGAAGTATTTTACAAATGTCGGTAGTCTAGAAAGAGTAACTTGCATTTGCATAAAGAACCCATAGAATTAGTACATTCGCACTCGTATATTGGATAGACATTGCACATGGATGGAAAATTTAATACGAGGAAGGGAGCAGGTTAGATTGCCTTTAGGAAATTACATGAGCTTTTCTCTAAAAAAAGAGCAACCTTTTTTTAACATTGATATTCTTTCAGTGATATTATATGACTGTAATTCATGGAATACCATAGACTCTATAGAATTAAAGTTGCTAAGAATGGAAACATGGTCAACATTAATATGCTGCAACATAACATCAATAAAGAAATGCACAGGAAAAAGAGTATAAAGACACGTAAAAGACTAATACATATTGAATCCCAGAGTGTTCCTTAAAGATATAAAGAACAATTTAGAAGAATTTCATGTCATGGGTGAACATAAAAATGACGATGCTATCAAAGTTAATTTATACTTCCAATGCCATGCCAATCTAATTACCAAAGGGATACTTCACTAAACTTGATCAAATAAGAATAAAATTAATTTGAAAAAACAAAAGATCCACAAAATCCAGGGAAATGATGAAAAGAAGTACAGATGGAAGGGAACTAGCATTTCTAGACCTCAAACTATATTATAAAGTAGCAGTCCTCAAAATCACCTAGTATTAGTTTAAAAATAGAGATCAATCAGTGGAATTGCCTAGACCAGGAGAAAACAGAAACAATGGAACTCAATAGCCTTGAGTTTGATAAAGTAGAAAACATAAATTATGTAAAAAAGGAACTTTTTTTTAATAAAACCTCCTGAAAAGCAGGTTGGCAGAAGCTAGGCTTAGATCAATATCTTATACCATATTCTATAACAATTCTAAATGAATACACAATCATAATTTAAATGAGCAATCTGATTTTCACTATCATCTCTTCTTGAGGAAAAATTGATTTTTTTTTCAACTAAATCAGAGAATCTCAGAAGTAGAAAAGTCCTTGGATTAAAGCTAATACAACCAATTCCTGCCTAAGCATCCTCCAAAAGCATACCTAACAAATAATCATTCATCCTCCTCTGAAAGATTTCTGGCATAGCAGGTGGATCATTGTACTTGGAGTCAGAAGGACTTGAGTCCAAATCCTTGTTCAGACACTTATTGGCTATGTAACTCTGGGCAAGTGACTTAACTTTTCTCTACCTCATCTGTAAAATAGGGGTGTTAATAGCCTAGTGCGTCCATAAGGGCCAAGTGAGGTAACATTTGCAGAGTGCTTTGCAAATCTTAAAGTGATATATAAATGTATTATCATTTCTATTGCTATTTAGAGCAGTGCCTGGCACACTGAATAAATGCTTGTTTCCCTTCCCCCTCTATTCCACCTGCAGAAGGTCTTAATTGTTGGGATAATTTTCTTTCAATAAAGCCTCAGTTGGACTGTTTGCCCCCCATTGCTCCTAGTTCTACAGAATCAGCTTAATCCCTATTCCATATGGTACTCCTGCATTTCAAATATGTGAAGACAGTTATCACGTTTCCTAAATTTCTCCTCCAGGTTAAGTGGCATTCTCCAAAGACCCCTCACTATCTTCATTTCTCTCCTCTCAACCTACTCCAGATTGTTGCCAAGTTGTTGTCAAAAGTAGGTTCAGAGCTGGATGTCGTCTAACCAGGTAGCAAGAGAGGACTATGTTCTTGTTCTCCAGTTTCAGGCATCCAATTCTAGCCTTGATCTCTTTATGAAATCTTAGTAAAACTTCTTTTAAGGGTTGTTGTTTGGGGGTTTTTTTGGGGGGGTGCAGCCCTGTTCACTCATGTTAAACTTGTGACCCATTGGTATTTCCAAAACTGTCATCAACCTGCACTGCCCATATACTGTGCTTGTGAAGTTGATTCTTTGAAAATGATTGTAAGCTTTTACATTTACATGTATACATCAGTCCTGTGGCTTCAAGCTGTCATCACCAACCTGGTCCCTTTTCTTGTGAATGACCTAGCCAAAGTTTTTTCTAAAATATACCCAGCTGTGATATGAGAAACAAAAAACATGATAGTAGCAAGTTAACAAGTATTTATTAAGCACCTACAATGTGCTAGGCCCTGTGCTAAGAGCTAGGGAATTTGGTTTGTAAATTTAAAAAAAAAACCCGTTCCCTGAACTCAAGGAGTTCAGGAGGAGACAGCATGGAAACAATGATATATATATATGTATGTATGTATATGTATATATATATGTATATATATGTATGGCATAGATTGGAGGTAACCTCAATAATAAGGCACTAGTGCTAAAGGGATTCAGAAAAGCCTTCTTGGAGAAGGTGGAATTTTAGTTGAAATTTGAAGGAAGGTAGGGATGAGGAAAGAGAAAATTCAGCCATGGAGGACAACTGGAGAAAATGCATGGAGTCAGGAGTCTCTGGGTGTTTTTTCTATTAATGCAGCCTAAGATGCATTAGGGTTTTTAGCTCTCCTGTCATACTGTTGACTGTACATAACCTGTCCTCACCTTTCTTCTAAATTCCAGCTCTTCCATGAGTGACTGCTTGCTAGGTAACTCTATCTGGACATCCCATAGGCAACTCAAATGCCACATTTCCAAAATGGAAATTACTATCTTCTCCCCAAAATATGCCTCTTTTTAAAATTTTCCTGTTTCCATCTCATGAGCATGGTTTACAAAATAGGAGTCATGTTCAAAAGCACTCCAGATCTCCTGTTCATGACCTTTCTACTCACAGGGCCAAGACTTTAGATTTCAGTTCTCACCGCTTCTGCTTAGACTATTTATGTAATTGTTAGTCATTTCAGTCACGTCCAACTCTTCATGACCCCGTTTTGGGTTTTCTTGGCAAAGATACTAGAGTGGTTTGCCGTTTCCTTCTCCAGCTCATTTTGCAAATGAGGAAACTGAGGCGAACAGTATTAAACGAGTTGCCCAGGGTTACACAGCCAGTAAGTGTCTGAGGATGAATTTGAACTCAGGAAAAGGAGCCTTCCTAATTCCTGACCAGTGTTTGGTCCACTGAGCCACCTAGCTAGCTGTGATCTCCTAATTTTGGTCTACCTGCCTCCAAACCAACCTTTACACATGTAGCAAATTGATATTCCTAAAGTATAGGTCTGAGCATGGCGTTCCCCTGCTGGTCTAGGTAAAATATGAATTCCTTTGTCTGGTATTGAAAGCTCCTTACAATTTATCTTCAACATATCTTTACAAACTGATTTCACATTACACCCTCTGATGCACTCTACGTTCCAGTCAAAATATCTTATTTGTTATTCCCCCATATGTCCATTCCATCTCTCATCTTTGTGCCTTCACATAGATTGTCCCCAAGGTCTAGAATACTCTCCTGCCTCTTTTCTGCCTCTTAGCATCCCTAGCTACTTTCAAGATTCACCTCAAGAGCCATTTCCTATATAAGGCCTTTCAGGATCCCCAGGTTGCTGGTGCTATCCCTATGTCCTTCTATTTTTTTTCTGGATCAATGATTTCATTGGTACGGAAAACTGTGAGGAAACATCATCTGCTAGGGTGGATCAACAACTACTCTGCAGCCTTTACTATTAGAGAGTTCCCTAAACTGTTGAGAGAATAAGGGACTGCCCCAGGGTCACACAGCCAGTATGTGTCAGAGGTGGCATTTGATCCCAGGTCTTCCTGCCTCCCGGACAGTGTTCTTTCTAATATCCCATGCTGCCTCTCAACATTTGTTTCTTGCATTTACTTTGCAGATGATAGATAGATAGACAGATAGATGGATAGACAGACAAATAGATGATAGATAGCTAAAGAGACAGCTAGACAGATAGATGGATGGATAGATAGATAGATGGGTAGATAGATAGACAGATAGATAGATACTAGATAATATAGTTTCCCTTTAGTAGAATGTAAGCTCCTTCAGGGCAGGGACTCTTATTAAAAGAGTGTTCCCAAAGTCTTACATATAGTAAATTCTTAATAGTGACGATGATGATAATTAATAATAATTATAGCATTTATACAGTGCTTTAAGATTTGCAAAGTGCTTTACAAGTATTAACTCCTTTGATCCTTGTACCAACCTTGGGAGGTAAGCGCCATCACTATCCCCATTTTACAGGTAAGCAAATTCAGACAGAGGCTCAGTAAACTTCTTCAGGCCATACAAAAGTCTGGGGCCACATTTGAGCTCAGGTCTTCCTGACTACGTCTGAGGTTCTATCCACTGTGACACCCAGTTACCTCAATAAATAATAAATGCTTATTGAATTAACATGATTCAAACTGAGCTTGTATGTAGTAAAACCTCAGGTCTTTGCCACATAAATGATTACATACTGTTGCATGTTTGGATCTGAATGTAGCACTTTACATTTATTCCTATTAAATCTTATTAGATTTTATCTGTTTTTTCCTATGAAAATCTCTGAAGATTTTCATTCTTTCCTCAACTCCCTCATTAACTTAATGTAATATGCAAATTTTATTAGTATTCTGTGTATATCTTTATTTAAGTTGCAATTAATAGCGTTGAATGTGATATTTCTCTTTTGAAAGTACCTACAAATCATACGAGAGGCTTTGTCTAGGTTCAGCCTGGAGGAGAAAGTAAATGTTAATTAAAGTCTCTCTCCTAGAATCTTACAGGCTAGAAAGATAAATCTTATCAAGAAGATTCATTTTCCCTTCTTGCATAAGTATAGAGACAAACAAATAAGCAATAGCAACAACCAAAAAAAGGGGAAAGGGACAAAACTCTGTCTCAGGAAACAAACTTCCCTTTCTTTCAAGGTTATTGCTCATTTCCATTTAAAACCCATTATTTATAATGAGTGAGAAAGAGAATGTTAAGTTAGTTTCATGTCAACTGGTAATTGATGTATTAACCCTGACCACCACCTCAGAGCTGGTTATTCAAGCCCATCTTGTTCTGGGACAAACTGTTAATCTATCCTGTGCAAACACCAGCATTCCATCTAGTGTTTAACTAAAACAAATATGAACAAAAGATACATATTTAACTGGAAGCTAAAGCATGACATTCTAAATAATGAGCACAACAAAAGCCAGGTCATAGGAATAATTTCAAAATATATTAAACATATTGATGATAATGACATGATGTCAAAATAGATGGGATTCAAGTAAAGCAGTCCTTAGGGAAATTTATCCCACTGAATATTAAGAAAAAAATAACTCTAATGAATTTAGGCACCTTAGAGATAATCTAAATCCAAAAATTACTCTAATGGTTATCCAATATAATTATAAAATGCTAGCTATATATTTGAGCAGTTAGGTGGCACAGTGGATAGAGTGCCAGACCTGGAGTCAGGAAGACTTGTCTTTCTGAGTTCAAATCTGGACTCAGCTACTAGCCATGTGACCCTGGACAAGTCACTTAACCCAGTCTGCCTCAGTTTCTTCATCTGTAAAATGAGCTGGAGAAGGAAATGGCAAACCACTCCAGTATCTTTGCCAAGAAATTCCAAAATGGGGTCACAAATTGTTGAATATGGCTGAAAAATGACTGAACAACTAAATAGCAATAAGAAAAATAAATTAATGGAATGATGATTGACAAAGAGGAGCCAAGAAAATCAACAATAGCAAAATTAATAAAGATAACAAATACCATTATCGCAATATTTTAGGGTTTAGATATTAAGATAGTAGTGGCACCTACCTCCCAAGGTACAAGGATCAAATGAGTTAATATTTGGAAAGCACTTTGCAAATCTTAATATCTAAACCCTATTCACAATATTTTTGTGAATATTTATAAGATTTATAAGCATAAATTTTAACCCTAATAGATCAGTGGTCAAGGAACCACTAGCAACAGCCATATGAAAAGTGTTCAAAATCAACAATGATCTGTGAATTAAACAATTGAAAGCATGGTAAAAGACGAAAAAAAAATCAGTTCTAGTGGAACCAGGGACAAAGGTGCTGTTGGAACCATGAATGGATTTGACCACTGTAGAAAGCAATATAGAACTATACAATAAGGAAATATATATTTTTAGTAAACTTTGACCCAGTGAAGTCACTATTAGGTTTATATTCCAGAGAAGTTAATAACATGAAGAAATTCACCCATATGTACAAAAGTATTCATACCATCACTATTTGTAATAAGCAGTAAGTCAAAAATAAACTTTGCCAAGACATTGGAGGATGACTGAGTAAACTATAGTGTGTAAACATTATAAGATATTATTGTATCATAAGAAATGTCAAATATGAAGATTTCAATAAATTATAAGAGAAGAGGCTTCTTTGAAATGAAGCGGAGTGAAGAAAGTAGATTTGAAAGAACCATACACACACATACAACTTTGTAAATAAAACACCATCAAGTGGCCACAAAATCCAGGTCAGATACAACGGGTGATGGCAGAACTACCTTGTTAAAGTACATAGACCAGGACTTTGAATTATCTGTTCTAGAAAATGTTCAACTCATCATCGATGGACCGATATTTCAAAGGATTGATAAATAATGTAGTCTTTGGCATTACCTTATAAGTTTGTGGCCAGTTTTTAAAATGAAAAAACAATTTGCTATAATGACCACCAATTCCTCTGTTCATTCAACAAATACTTATCTTACGTGCAGTGGGGAAGGCATTCCTCTAGGCTCTGGGGACACAATGATAAATAGATTCTACTGGAGTAGTTTACACTGTAATGGAGGGAGGGACAAGTTTACCAATAACGATGATGCAAAAAAATGAAAAGAAAATACCACTGGAAATTTTATGCAAGTAAAATCCTTTTCTCCTTAGATACTGAAGAAAGAAATGTTGTCAAAGTGGCATCTTTATTGCACCTTGAAGGAAGGAAAAAAATTGTAGGAAAAGGAAGAGTAACTAGCATTATAATAAATGTGACTTATTATGTTATATTATAACATAATTATATTATAATATAGTACATAATAATTTTAATAATAGTACATAAAGATTTGCAAGGCACTTTATAAACAGTCTCCTTTTATCTTCACATCAATCCAGGGCAGTAAGTACTATTATCATTTCTATTTTACAGATGAGGAAATTAAGGCAATTCGAAGGCTAAGTGACTTGTCCATGGTCACACAACTGGTATTGGTGGGTTTGACACTAGATTTGAACACAGTTCCTTCTAACTATAAGTCTCAGTGTACTCCCCCTTGTGCCCCCTAGATGCCTGATGGAATAGACAGAGCATGGGGGAAAGAGGATATTTGACCCAGTATAATAATGAAAAGCACACGTATGTAGTACTTTAGGGTGTGCAAAGCATTTGGCTTATATCCGCTCATGTGCTCCTCACAATAATAGCTTTGTTAAAGGAAGTACAGCAAGTATTACTATTCCCATGTTATAGATAAGAAAACAAAAAACAGAATATAAATGATCTTCCAAGGTAATATAGCTCATGAGCATCAAAATGAGGATCCAAAATACAGATCTCTCAACTCCATGTCAGGAATCTTTCAATGACCCTACACATGGTAGGCAGAATGAGTAGTCACAATTAAGCACTATATGTGTAAGGGTTTCCTCATAGTCACTGTAAGACTTCAAAGAATCTTAATGTTTCTATATATGAAGACCTAGGAATTCAGTCTACAAGATGGAGAAAATGACCTTTCCCCCTGGGGTTGGCATTATAGCGGGCATTTTTCCTACTCACATACCTACAAGTAAGAATAGAAAAAGCTTAGGATGGGGTGGGGAATCTGCAGCCTCAAAGCCGTAAGGTCCTCAAGTTGGTCATTCAAAGGGTCACACTTGAGGACCTAGGAAGCCAAATGTGACCTCGAGGCCTCAGGTTCCTCACCACTGGCTTAGGGCTAGACTATTGAAGAACTCCAAGTACCAAAACTAATAGATACCTATTGAGAGACTTTGCTTCTTCTTTGTACCCACAGTCTCTAGTAATGTACCTCATTTTCAGTAGGAGCCACAGTCATTCAATGGACATACGTTGAGCAACTATTACTTTCTATCTATTATATTTTATGCATGTAGGGTTAGCATACCTTATAGCCCAAACTTCAATTATTTTATTTAAGCTCCCTTCAAGGCTATACTTGTACAGCTAAATGATGCTCTGGATAGAATGTTGACCCTGAGGACCTAAGTTCAAATTCAGTCTCACATACTCACTAGCTGTGTGACCCTGGGCAAGATACTAAACCTTATTTGCCTCAGTTTCATCATCTGTAAAATGAGAAGAAAATAAAAAACCATTCCAGGAACTTTGCCAAGAAAACACCAAACAGAGTCTCGGAGAGTCAGACAGAACTGAAACAACTTAACAAATACAAGACAAGGTTATACTACAGTGATATTTCCAGTAATTCCTCACATACAGTACAGCTGAGGCTGTTGCTCTACTGTAGCCATATGAAAGGCAAATCCTTCAAGCGGGAGGTTAAAACTTGCCTTCATTTCTTGTCCTTTTGCGATTCTGGCTCCTAAGGTCAATAATGAGTAGCATACAAGTTCTGGTTACATCAGAAAATGCAGAAACCCTTTTAAATAAATATACAGATTTTTTCCCCTCTCAGTTTGGAAAAAAGCAAAACAATAAGCAAAACCTAGGATGATTTTTCATTTCTCTGAGGGAACATAAAAATAATTCTGACTGTGAGTAAAAGGATGAAATAAATAGATCTCTTGAAATCTTTTCTCTAGTATCTGAGTAACAAAATATAACTTTACAAGGTTAACAACTGCATTTAGAATATTTTTTGTTAGAATACTAATTTGTCTTGGTCAAAATTTGCTATGATGTTGACCAAAAGTAGTTAATCATTTATCAGTTGTTAGTTTGGTAAGGGTTACCATCACTGATCCTTGACATATCTGAATTAAAACTTCTATAGATTTCGTGAATGGATGGTTCTTGAAACTTTTTATAATTAGTACTACAGGGAGATGACTATTGGATGGCCATATACTATTTAACTCTTCTTTAAAAGTTAAAGATTATTCCTATATTTAGAATATCAGCAAGGAAATCAACTAAAAGACAGCATATGACCTGTGAGGACATTTATATCATTTAAAAGGATGCATGAATATGTCATATACTCTAACTAGATGCAATCTCTGTCTTATGAATTATCATTTAACTCATGCTGTTCTCTACTTGTTATTTTGATTTATGTAATTTATTCATTCAACAAACATTGAAGGAAGCACATCAGACATTTCATATCCCAAGTGCTTTCTCCAAATCCTTCCATTCTCTTTTCCCTAAGTGAATCAATGAACAAGGATTTAAGTGCTTACTATGTGCCAGCTGTTATGCTAGGCACTGAGATAATAAGAGCAAAAATGGAAAAATTCTAAATCTTAAAATGTTTATATTTTTCCAAGGAGAACACTATATAAATATAAGGATATTCAGGATAAACACAAAATAAATATATAGTACTTTAGAGAAAAGACACTATCAATTACGGGAAATCACATATAGAAGGCTGCATTTGACCTAAATGATTCTAGTAAGATAGAGGTGAAAAGAGAAGGCATTTCAGGCACGGGGAACAGTCAGTACTGAGGCAAAAGCGCGGAGAGAGGAGATGGAGTTGGATCAACAAGAAGGCCAGTTTAGTTTGACTATAGATTTCAGGAAAGGAGAAATACAATAAAATACAAATGAACAATCTCTTGGTCCTCAAATTTTTCAGTGTATTGCTTGGACCTCTCTCCCATATTTCTTTCATTTTTCCCTATATCCTATCTATTTATAGTGTTTTCTCTATGGTTCCTTGGAGGTAGAAGGTGCCTTGTTGAATTATCCTGAAGCGAAACATGGCACCATCCCTGTCTGCAAAAAGTTCATAGTCTTGTAAATAGATAAAATACACATGCAAATAGCTAATAACTGGCATTTATATCTTATTTGGGACTCCAAGAAGCGGTAGCATGGACAGCAACACACCTTGGTAAAAACCATCTGGGCAGGTTGAGGGAAACTAACAGACCTCAAACTTTTCAATGAGTTAGGAGGATGTCTATCCCAAACCTGTGAAGACTTCCCCCAGTGGAATGGACAGATGAGAACAATTTGTTCCATTGGCCTTGAAGGCTGCTGAACCTGGCACTGTGGCATGCTTAAAGCTTGGTCAGACGTTGAAGACACCAAGGTCATCCACTGCATCCTAGGCCATCCAAAGTCATACTGATTTTTTTCCTGTTACTGGACTTCAATAACTCTAGAAAAAAGAGTGAGGCTGATGACTTATGCAGTTCTGCCTCATTGAAATCCAGTTCACTTGAAAGCCAAGAATCACCCCAACATGTCCCTGGAGCTCCTCAAACACTAAGGATAAAAACAACAATAACCTGAGTTGTAGTGTAGTAATTCAGTAATAAAACTGAGAGGCATTTGAATTATTCATCAGAAACTAGAATGATGCCTCTGATAGTAGAAACAAGCCCCAAAACCAGAAAATGAACTAATTAACTAAGCATGAGGGCACTAGCTATGTGAAAGACTAGTTTTCGTTTGCTGGATTATCCATTCATTTGTTTGTTGTTCTACAAAGCTTGGTACCTGGAGCTGAGAATTTCTTGCTTAGGAGATGAAAGGCTTCTGAGGGAATAAGACACAAGAACCCAAAGGGAGGCTTATTGCTATTACTTTGCAAACATTTTTGATTTTTTCTAAACAAGAAAATGCTTATTAACATTAAGCTAAAAAAGAGCACAGCAATGTCTACTTTTCCCTTGAAGAAGGGACAGTAAAGAATTTCAGTCAGTCGATCAAAAAGTATTTATTGAGCCAACAATTTGCCAGGTACTGTACAAGAACAAAAAGAACCAAAAGACAGTTCCTCCCCTCAAGAAGTTCACAATATAAAGGGCTAGAGATCTCTGCAAGGCACTTGGAGGTATGAGACTGGAGGTCAGAAGGACATTTAGGGCAAGTTAAGTAGATTGGAGAATCGTTAGTACAGAGATAGTTCTTAAATCCATCTAACGAGCTCACCAATGAAAGAGTATAGAGAGGAGACAGGACAGAGCCCTATGGAACACCTATGGCTAGTGGGCATGAGTTGGAGGAGAATCCAGGAAGGAAGACTAAGCAGAGGCAGTTTGATAGGAAAAGAACCAGGAGACAAGATCCCCAAAACCTAGAGAAAACAGAGCATCAAGGAGAAGAGGGCTGTTGGTCAGATCTCTGACCCCAGCGATGCCTGAGAAGTTGTTACTTGCTGTATAACATAGACATCTATATAACTTTTAGACCTTTTCAGTTTCAACAGGCTCTTCCAAAAACTAGAGCTAAAATGATCCTGAAAATCTTCAGTCAAAATGACTTAATTATGGATTTGTTGGTCTGTGGCTCTTTTTATAAAACTGACTTTGAAGTGTTGCTTAATTTTGCTCTCGGGAGCTCTAACTTGGTTCTGTTTTGAACATTTTAATGCATTAAAGTGTCACATAGTACCTGATCTTTGCTCCATAATTCTTATTAATGATAATTCTCGTTAATCACTTTTGGCCAAAAGTAATAAATGTGACCCTGACCTGGAACTTAGTTAGTCATCTGCAAAGCTAAACCTGCCTTAGCTGTTGTCAGTGAACCATTAATCAAAGGGAGATTCCAAGACATTGAGCACGTTCATTTCTCCATACTGATTTTTGCCAAAGAGAAGAATGGACATTGTATACCTTGACTTTTTTTAGGGAAGCTGATTTATATCAAGTATGCTTTAGGAGTTGGGGAAAAGGGATGCTTAGATTGCAAACCCCAAAATTTCATTAGGTATCATACGATTTAAAGCAGAAAGGGAAGGTAAAGTCTTTTTAGTCCAACCCCATCATTTTACAGATGGTGAAACTAAGCACAGAAAAGTGTGAATGACTTAACCAAGGTCACACAAGTACTAAGTAGCAGAGCTGGAATTCGAACTTAAGCATATTCTCACTTCAGATCCAATGCTCTTTCTAGTGGAGGGCTCTTGACTGAAAAACACAAAGCAAACACCCAATTAAATATCTAACAGGGTGCACCTTCTCCCTCCCTTAATCTCTTCATTTGCAATCTGTAAAATAGTCTGTAAAGTAAAGCATTCAGTTGCACTGACTTACACTACAAACCAGAAAGTTATTCCCACAGAAAAGAATAGGAATGGGAGGTTTGGAAGAGGTGTCTATAATATAATACAAATCATACTTAATAATTCAGTTGGTCTTTTAAAAAACAGTCTTTACCTAAAGAAAAATTTACTAAGTCATGAAATGTAAATAATATTGAACAGGGAAAATATGAGGCCAGAACATAGCTATGAGGGTGAGGGGGAGATAAAAACAAATGAGAAGGAGCTCACCCCTACACATTTCTTAGCCCTTGAAGATGAACCTTTATATTTCATTCCGCTTCTTGAAATCTAGCTCTATCTTAAGGCAAATAATTCTTTCCAAAGCCAAGGTTTTAGTTGGCTGTATATTCTACAGGGTTTATCTTGTTCCTTTCTGGTATCCTTAAGTGTGTGTTTATTTAAAAGACCAGGTTGGGCTACTAAGGGGTATTTCCTCTCTTTATCTGTATGGTATCCTTTGTAATGCTCTCTGATAAATAACACAGGGAGAAGAAAGGTGGGTCATAGGACTTAGAGGCGAAAGGGACTGTAGAGGTCATGTACTCTGACTCCATTTTACAAATGAGGAAACTGAGGTCTGGGAACATGGAATGATTAGGAAGTTGAAACAAGGAGTAAAGTGAGGAGTTGAGCACTGAATCCACATCTCCTAAGGTCAGATTTAAGGCTGTTTCCACCTTACCACGTGACTTCAAGAGTTCTTTATACAACTTATTACAGTAGTGATGTTACCTCACTAGTTTTGAAAAATAAATAAATATAAACCTTGTTCCTTTTAAAAATCTAAGTTCTTTTTTAATATCTAGTGGATAGAGTGTGGGAAGACCTGCATTCAAATCCTACCTCACACACTTGATAATTTTATGATCCTGGGAAAGTCACTTGACTTTTCTGTCTCTGTTTCCTTATCTGTAAAATTAAAATAATAATAATAGCATTTACCTCACAAAATTGTTGTGAGAATCAAATTAGTTACTATAGGTAAAACACTTCACAAACCTTAAAGCACGACATGAATTCTAGCCTTTATTAATACATTATGTTAGCATGGCAATACCCACATTGCTACGTGTGGATGGATGTGTGAATATGTATGTGTGTCACTCTGAACTCCTTCTCTGGACTCCTATGTATATTTTTAAGACTTTTCATTGATCTTTTCTTTTCATCTTTTTTTTAATCTGTTGCCCCATTTTCCTTTCCCTTCAGCTCTCCCCCTTCCCAATAAAAGCTCTCCCTTGTAATCCGAAGTGCAGTTAAGTGAAACAAATTTATGTTATAATTATAATATCTGGAAATGCATGCCTCGTTCTGCCCCTTGGGGCCCTCACCTCTACACTAAGACTCAAGAAGCATGCTTCATCATGTCTTTTTATTGATCATTGAGTTGATCAGAATTCTTAAGTCTTTCTTAACTCTTTTTTCTTTCCAATGTCATGGCCAATATAAATAAACAGTTGCCCTAGTTCTGTGCACTTCACTCTCCATCTGCATTTGGTGTTATTCATACATACAAGTCTTCTCTAGTTTCTCTGAACCTGTCACTTTAATTTTCTATAGCACAATAAAATTACACTACATTCCCATTTTGCTTGGCCGTTCCTCAATCATTGGGCATCCACTTCATATCTGATTCTTTGCTATAACAAAATTTTGCTGTCCCTGCTTAGTTTTGCAACAGGTGTGTAACTGTAAAAGTAAGTAGGCAGGAACAGCAGGCTACCCTGAACGTGACTCCTGAAGCCCAAAAGTTGTGACAGATGATCCACCTCCCAAGTGAAATAGACTTATTGTTTCATTTTCCTGTATAGACATGGGAAATAACACCAGTATGAGTTTTATCTTTAAACACAGAGGTCAGTGATACAGAGAGCAAAAAGGCAAATCACAGAGAATTAAGCCTCTTCAAGGAATTTGCAGTTACAAAATAGCAAGCTAGGTGTCCCCTACCAGATGAATTGTTTTGCCAGCTTTGTTGATTCCTCATGAATGAATTCTGGTAAGCCAGCAAAATAGGTGGCTATTACTACCAAGGCTATCTACTTTCATAAAATGCTAGTATAGGCTAGGATCTAGAAACCTGAGTGCTTTTTTTTTTTTGGCAGGTGATAGGGGGAATGTGTAGGGGTGTGTGTGTGTGTGTGTGTGTGTGTGTGTGTGTGTGTGAATTAGACTGGAAGAGATGTTATTGCATTGGTATGTGGAACTCCTGGTGAGGAAACCTCTGCAACTTCTAATTTTAGAGATTTCCCTGGGGCATTGAGATGTTATAAGTGATGGTCCTACTGCCACATAGTCAATGTGGTGAGAGGTGAGACCTCTACCATACATCATGCTGCCTCATATGATTTATATAAAGGATAAAAATGAGGAAAGGATACGGCATGCAACTGAAATAACTTAATCCTGAACTGTCTGCAATATAATGTAATTTTTAAAAATATATTACAATCATATTGAATTTATACTAGTCATAAAAGGATAGCTCAGCATTAGGAAAATAATTAGCATATTAAATGATGCTAATAAACAGATAACTAAATCCATGAGATTCTATCAATAGGTTCTAGAAAACATTTTTGATAAAATACAGCATTCATTTAGGTTTTAAAGAAATACTAAAAAAGAGTAGCAAATGGAAGCTTTCTCCCTAACAATATGGTTAAAAAAAAATATCTATCTAAAATCAAGAGCTAGTATTATTTGGGATGGGAAAATACTAAAAATGAGAAATATATTACAGAAATTACTTTGACAATGATTACAACAATTTTATACAGAAGTTTTTCCAATATAAATCAACCACCAAAACAAGAAGA
Organism: Potorous gilbertii; assembly: GCA_028658325.1. NCBI lineage: Eukaryota > Metazoa > Chordata > Mammalia > Diprotodontia > Potoroidae > Potorous > Potorous gilbertii. The sequence goes on from CM053769.1 coordinate 554,019,363, forward strand.
CAGAAGTCACCCAGAAAGAATTTTAGTTAGCAAACATTTAACTTATTTGTCAAGTAGAGAGAGATCGTATCCAAAGGCAGCACTAGTATAAAATACAAATTTGTTTATAAAATCTTAGGAAGAAGACTGAGAGATGATTATATGAACACTATTATTTCATAAAGCAGAGAGAAGTAGTGGAGGGTAAAACCAGTTTAAAGAAAGTTTTGCAAGAAACGTAACCAAGCAAAGCCATCCCCAGGTCATTTTAGGGCAGAAGTGGAATGAGGCTAATAAATAGGAGAAAAATGGAAAAGATTTGTAAATATTATTATAACAAACTGTATTCATCATACCTCATACATCAAACAGAGGAACCATCACATTTGGACTCTGACATAAAGTTCCTAGATGTGCATATAATAAAAATAGAAATAGTACTAAACAGCCAGATTGGATCAAATGAATTTGGGCAGCTAGTGGATATAATGCCGGGTCTGGAGTTAGGAAGACTCGTCTTTCTAAGTTCAAATCCATCCTCAGAAACTTCCTGGCTATATGACCCTGGACAAGACATTTGACCCTATTTGCCTCAGTTTTCTCTTCTGTAAAATAAGTTGAAGAAGAAAATGGCAAATTACTCCTGTGTCTTTGCCAAGAAAACCCCAAATGGCATCACAAAGAATCAGACATTCCTGAAAAATGACTGAACGCAACAGAAAGGGTCATTAAAGTTCCTACAATCTGGAGGATTTAAAAATACAAGTTCACTGGACTAGAAGAGTTTGTTATATCTGCCTTTGATCATGGCAGTGAGCATATTTTGGAAACTGACATGGTGATTTTTATGAGTTTAAGAAAAGTAACAGTAGCCAAGTAACCTATTCCACTTTTTATTATCTTGAACTATCTGGAAAAGTGTGTGTGTGTGTGTGTGTGTGTGTGTGTGTGTGTGTGTGTGTGTGTGTGTGTTTACAGATAGGGATGTAAATAGGGAGAGAGAGAAGACAGTATACAGGGACTAGTGGAGTCCTAACTGGTAGGATGAGTAATCCAGAGAATGGATATGTAGCCTCAGTTCAAAGCTCTCTGTTTGTCCCTGTCCAAATGAATAGTTCATGAACTCCCATCCAAATAGGTAAATATAGAAAAAAAAAAATTATACCACAAAAACAGAGGTCAAAAGAAGGAGGTATCTTTCACAACTATGGCCAATGGGGAAATTCTTAGCTCAAAAAGGGATAAGTCATAAAAGATAATGCAAAATGGATGATTTCAGTCACATCAAATTGAAAAGCTATGATGGTAGCAGCTAATATAAAAAAGATCTACACCTTCACTGTTCCCAATACAAAATGCTCTCTCCATCCCAAAGTCTTCCTAGAGCATCTGGACAGGAAGATTGTCTTGTTCTATTTATATTCCCAACGGCTAGCATAGCACCTTGCACATAGTAGATACTTAATAGTCATGTGCTGAATTAAATCAAATGAACGAATGACTTTTTCTGACCTAGTTTTCTTCTCTAAAGTTGTTTCATGTCATTAGCTTGCCACTTCTCATTTCCCAGTTTGGGGAAGGAATATTTTGGATTGTGCTTCAAGGTATTTTGAGCACATCCTATTTAGGACACACACACAAAAAAAGAATTTTAGAATGAAATCAGACCTCAGAGATGACCTAGTCCAATATAGGCTCATTTTTCAGTGGAGCAAACAAAGGCTCAGAAAGCTTGATAAACTCAATCAGGGACATGTAGGATTAGAACCTGAGCCTTTGGATTCCCAAGCCAGTGGTTTTCCTCACACTCAGAGTTAATTAATCAGTTAGTTAATGAATTAATTCACTCAATGAATTAGCCAGAATATCATATGCAAAGAGCCCTGACTAAGCAAATCCACTCAGTCACCTTTATGACTGAGTTGACCCAGTTGAACCTCAATAATAATGAAATCAATTCCTCATAATCTGCATCCCCAGAGATCTTCAAGAAGAGAACAGACAACCACCAATCCTAGAGGTCATCATTAATCTGTTTGAAAGCGTAGGGCTAAACCAAAAGGTCTCTGGAGATCCCTTTTGGCCCATCATTTTATGAGGACTCCACAGGGAAACTGTGGTATCTTTCCCCTACAATTCATGAAATGTTTGTCAGACATGGAAAGGCTTCAGGTGATGGAAGAAGAGAGGGAACCTAGATAATGACAATGGGACAGAATCAATGATCCATCAGGATTTGTCCCTACCTTATCATACCATGATAATGGCTCCACTCAAGGCAAGGACCCAGTTAGAAATAGGTAACAAGAGGGCTTTCAGTTTCAGAAAGAGAAGTGTGAAACCTGGGTGCTAGTGAGGTCATTACTTCCCAAGGCAAGCTTAGATTCTCTAGCTATCACCAAGAGATGATTCCATAGTAGATACTGGTGTTTGGAGTGTACTATGAAGACTGGGCATTAACCCTAACAAGCCCCTTTATTATGTGTAAGGGCCTCACCCTTTGTAGGAAGAGCCACACCAACTCCTAAACACAGGATGCTGGATTCAGTTCTGTTAAGGGAAAAGATCCATCTCCCTAGTGCAGAAGGCATTACATCACATCAGGGATGGAAACAAAGAGCTCTGAGGGACAGGGATAGGCAAATTTACCTCCCTTCACAGGAAATGGGTGAAGCCTTGCTTGAAATTATTACTCAGACGTTTTGTGCTGTGAAGGAAATGTCTCCTGATAGCACAAGCTATTGGTTTCCTGTTGTGAACTAACAGTTTCTGGCATGCCCAAGAATGGACAGGAAGGGCAACTGATTGGGGTGGGGGGGAGGTCATGTAGGGAAAGGAAGGGTGTCCCCTGGAACTCCTTGTTAATGAAAAATCTGTATCAAATGGGTCTGGAACATTTTAGGGCACAGAATGACCAGGATGAAGGAAGTTGTAGTAAGATGGACATAACCATGAAAAGCAAGGATAAAGGACACTGTCATTAGTCTAGTCCAAAAGAATGTGAGTGCCTGTGGCTATTTTTTGTACCTGAGACAAAAGGTTCAAAATATGTTAGAGAAAGTGATAAGAAAAATGCCCTTAAATCATCTTTGTAAGACATTTTCAGTTTTGTAATTTTTTAAGGAGAATATATGGGGAGGGAGGGAAGTGCCCTAGTTACTGAGGTTGAAGGAAGCAAGATATAGCTAGCCTGGGGAAGGAACTCACCTGGGGTGTGGCTGCCAGGGGGAAGAAGGAAGCTTGCCATCCGGTAACTTCTAATTTTAGCTAATTATGGTTGTTGACTGGGTGCTAAGTTCTTTTTTTTCTACTGCAGCTGAAGGACCAGTTGTAAGTATTGTCAGTACCCACTAAACTTTGCTACCCAGGAACCAGTTCCTGGTCTCCCCACCCTAGTTTCTCTTCCGATAAGTAGGTAGGTACGAACATTATTGAAAAGACAGTGCTCATAAGAAGAAAATCTCATAAGAACCTCTGCAACTGAAGGCTTAGACAACGCAATATGTATTCTAGCTTCTGAACCATAAAGAACAATTTCTGGGAGTGAGGCCGAGTCCCTGTATGCAGATGGAATGAGATACTGAGAGGGAACTTTGCAAAAGCCAGACATTTTGAGTTGCTCAAAACACTCTTGAATATTCCATGCCATGTGCTTCTGTTTGTGGATAGAATTCACCCCAGAGAAAAGTATAGGCTTACCATATCTCTCTCCTATCTATTCTGTCTCAGTTCTTATCAACTACTGACAACTAGCTCAGTATGTTTTCCATATGAAAACAAATTAGCCAAATCAAAAAGATTCTTCTCTATGACAGGTGGGGAAAGAAAAATTTAGACTATGTTCTTTGGAAATTCTTGCACTCTGTCAGGAGCTGAGGGGAAATGGCATCCTCAATGCATCTTACTGTGACTGTTTTTTGGAAATGGTGATAGGGAAATGAAGGTTTAGAAATTTAAAACTGGAGAACTGTCCAAGTCAACAGAAGTGAGATGATTTCCATGCTAATTGATAAAACAAAAAACTGAGAACTTTACTATCCTCCTCCTCAGCAAAAGAATTGAGTACAGTTTTAAAACATAAATAAGATTCCATCTCATTTTGCAAACTCACGTTCAGTCATAAAACTTGGCACTATCAATTAGAAAAATGCAAATTAAAACAATTTTGAGATTCCATCTCACATCTATCAGAATGGCAAAGATGCCCAACAAATAAAATGATAAATGTTAGAAAGGTTGTGGGAAAATGGGCACATTAGAGCTCTGGTGTGTGCGTGTGTGTGTGCGTGTGTGTGTGTGTGTGTGTGTGTGTGTGTATGTGTGTGTGTGTGTGTGTGTGTGTGTGTGTGTGTGTAGAAGCTTTATTGTGGAGGCAAAAAACTGGAAACTAAAGTGATACCTATCAACTGAGCAGCTGACTAAGGTATGATACATGAATGTGACGGAGTACTCTTGTGTTCTAAGAAATGAGGAAATGTCGAGAAAATATGAACATTTCAAAAACATATGGAAAGACTTCAATGAACTGATATAGAGTCAAGTAAAGCAGAACCAGAAGGACATTTATACTGTAACAACAATATTAATTTTTTAAAAAAAGAATGATTTTAGGGACTTTTATGACCCACAAAGAATGAAATAGGTTGAACCTGGGGAACAATTTATATGATAACAGTACGGTAAAAACAGACAATTTTGAAAATTCTAAGAATTATGATCAATACAATTATTATTCATTATTCCACAGGTGAGATGATGAAAATGCTCCCTACTACAGGCAACTAGGGCAGCTAAGTGGCACAGTGGATAGAATGCCAGGCCTGGGGTCAGGATGATGAATCTTCCTGTGTTCACATCTGGTCTCGGACCCTTACGAGCTGTGTGACCCTGGGTAAGTCACTTGACTCAGTTTCCTCATCTGTAAAATGAGCCGGAGGAAATGGCAAACCACTTCAGTATCTTTGTCAAACAAATCAAATAAAACAAAACCCATATGGGTTCAAGTAGAATTGGACACAAAAGAAAAATGACTGAACACGGGGGATACTGGGTTAACCAGAGGGGATAGAGCTCTGAGCCTGGAGTTAAGAAAACCTGAGTTTAAATCCCTAGCTTTAGGACCCTGGACAAGTAATTAAACTCTGCTTGTCTCAATTTCCTCAACTGCAAAATGGCAATAACAATATCACTCAGGGCTGCTGTGAGACTCAAATGAAATAATGTAAAGCATTAGCATAGTGCCTAGCACATACCAACTGCTTTATAACTGTTTATTATGGTTACTACTGTTGCTTTGTGGTTGCTGCTCTTGTTACAGAGAGGTGATGGACTTAGAGTGCAGAGCAATATATACACATAGGTTTTTTTAATGGCCATTGGAGAAATTTGTTTTGCTTGACTATAAATATTTGCTTTGATTTTCTTGTTTTTTTTATTGAATGGTGTAAAAGATAGTAGGGAGAAAAACAGACTTTTGTTAATTTTTAATCAGAGGGTGATACAGATATAAAATGTTGCATTCATTCTCAGATGAAACAACTTATTAGTTTTATCTGTTTACTAATTTGTGTTATGAGTTTTACCTAATTTTTGTTACGGGAGACCTCTCATAAAATAGGAATACTCTATAAATGTTTGCAATACAAAAAGAAAATACATCAACAAAATTTAACTTTAAAATATATTACTAATAATTTGTAGGAGAGCAAGTACTATGTATTATTTAATCTTTCTATCATGTTATCCTAACACCAAGCACAGTGTTCTGTTGATACTAGTCACTTGACACGTATATGTGTGCTTGTGTATAGACACCAAAAGCCCTATATTATGCCAGTTCACAAGATCACAGGTTTTAAGCTATAAGGGACCTTGGCAAACCATTCAATCCACTATTCTTATTTAAAAATGAAGAAACTAGATCTAAATAGGTTAAATGATTTGCCCAAGATCACAAATCATAAGTGACCCACGATTTGGATCTCGAATCTCTGACAAAATTTAGCACTCCTATCCCTGAATTAAGTAGTTTCATCTTGATAAACAAAACTAACCAGAATTAACCTATAACTTTAATCAGTTATAGTAGCCAGAATAGAGCATTACTTAGAATCATAGACTCATAATATATTCAATCAGAAGTATAAATTCAAAAATTAGTCCAATTTTACAAATGAAAAATTTGAGGCTCTGAAAAGGGCCTTGCCAGATTTCCCAAATCTAGTTAGTGCCAAAATCTGGAATAATTTCCTTCTTTTATAGATGAGGAATTCAAGTTCAGAGCCCTAAAGTGACTTGTCCAATGTTGCTACTTCCAAACTCTAAAGGATCTATGATCTCATTCACTGTAGCATTGCCCCCACCAATCTATTAATACCTCCTCCTTTTGTGCAATTCTTGTCTTTGTCTTTCTACAAATCCTACACAGAGGATACACCTAAGGCACTAGAAGAACTTTCTTCAAGTGCATGCTTTATTGAATATTAAATATTCTAGAAATCAATCAAAAGGCATTCATTAAGGCCCTACCATATAACAGATACTATGGGAGTTGTTGCAAATACAAAGTCAAAAAAGGGAATTTCTGCTGCCAAAAAGCATCCATTCTACTCAGATGTACACTTAGATTAGCTTCATGCTTGTTACATGATTGGCCTGCTACTTTTTTCCAGTCATTCATTTCCTGCATAATTTTCCAAAAGCAAGATCTAGAATACCAAGGGAAATGGTGAAAATAAGTAGAGACAAAGAGAAAATAGCACTTCCAGACCTCATACTATATTATAAAGCAGCAGTCACCAAACCATCTGGTATTGGTTAAAAAAATAGAGAGATAGCTATACAGAACAGACTAGACAAGGGAGAATCAGAAACAACAGAACTCAATGTCTTAGTATTTGATGAAATGGAAAACCCAAATTACCTAGGGAAAAACTCGGTGTTTTTTTTTCATTTAAAACTGCTGGAAAAACAGCAGACTAGTCTGAAAGAAGTTGGGCTTAGACCAACACCTTACACTATTTTCCACAACACATTCTAAATAAATGCATGCCTTTAATATTAAAGATTATATATTTTTAAAAATTAGTAGAGAAATAGATGATATAACTTTCACAGCTATGGGTAGGAGATTATTCTTAATCAAACAAGAGATAAAAGACAATTACAAAAGATAAAAAAGGTAATTTTGATTCATTGGTGGTAAAAAATTTCTGCACAGATAAAATTAATATACCCGTGATAAGAAGGGAAATGGTTGAATAGGAAAAAAAATTGTACCAAATTTCTCTGGTAAGCATTTTGTATCTAAGATATATAAGCAACTAATAAATATATATGACTGGGCAGCTATGTGGTATAGTAGACAGAGTGCCAGGTTTAGAGTCAGGAAGATTCATCTTCCTGAATTTAATCTGACCTCAGACATTTACCAGCTGTGTGACCCTGGGCAAATCATTTAACCTGTTTGTCTCCGTTTCCTCATCTGTAAAATGATCTGGAGAAGGAAATGGCAAACCACGCCAGTATCTTTTCAAAGAAAATTCCAAATGGGGTCCCAAAAAATCAGATATAACTGAAAAAAAAAACCAACTAAACAACAACATATAAGACTAATAGCCATTTCCCAATATATAAGTGATCGTAGTATATAAATCAAAAGTGCTCCAAAAAATTGCAAAGAATTCTCACCTACATGAAAGAATGTTCTAGATCACTAATAAGAGAAATGTAAATAAAAACAACCCTGAAATTTCACCTCAAACCCTGAAAAATCCACAAGAATGGCCTAAAAATGGCAATACTTAATATTAGGTTGTAAAATGATAGACATTACTGATACATTGTTGGCAAAACTGTGATTTGGTGCAACCATTTTGGAAAGCAATTTAGAATTATACACATAAAGTGATTAAACTGTCTGTAAACTTTGGAATGAAGACTCCATCACTGGACTTAGACTCCAAGGAAGGCATTGATAAAAAAGGAAGTCCCTAAATACAACAAAATATTTGTAGCAGTATTTTTTGTGATAATAAGGAATTGGAAATAAAATAGACGCCCACCCATTGGAGAACAGCTAAACAAATTGTGATACAAGACTGTAATGCAATATTATTGTGCTATAAGAAATGATGTTTGTGAGGAATATAGAAAAGCATAGGAAGATATATATGAACTGAAGTGAAGTGGATAAAGTCAAGAAAAAAATACACATAATAACTACAACAATGTAAATGGAAAGAACTACATGCCAAAAAAAATCAAAAGTAAATGTAACAAAATTATAAAGATCAAGTAGACCTCAAATGAAGAGACAGAAACAACAACCCCAACTCACCCTTTCTTGAATATGGGAAGCCCACAGGTGTTATATATCACACATGTTTTCAGGTTTCTTTCAATGTATTGATCAGTTGTGCTAATTTTTTTCTCTCAAAAAAATATTATTTTTTATATAAGATGGTCCTCTGAGAGGGGGAAGGGAAGTGATACATGGGAAAACTATGATGATGTAAGAGACAAAAAATATCAATAAAGACTTGCTATAAAAAATAATGTCTCTAAAAGAAAAGAGGAATTAAATAGACCAGGCAGAAAAAAATAGCTTTATCACCAATATTTACAGTAAATATTTGACAACAAAAACCTGTAAGGAACTGTCATAAATTTATGAGAGTGGATCCATTTCCAAATAGACAAGTGGTCAAAAGTTATGACTAAGCCTTGAAGGAAAAAACATAAATCATTAATACTCATTTGAAAAATATTCAAACTTTCTAATAGAGAAATGCAGCTGAAAACAACCATAGGATATTTCTTATTCATTAAATTGAAAAAGATAATTTAAAATTATATAATTCAAGGCTAGTGGAGCTGTGGAGAAATTCGTACGTTGTTACAATGCTGGTGGGGATTTCTTTAAAAAAATCTTTGGAGGAGGAGCCAAGATGGTGGAGTAGAAAGACTCACATATGCTAGCTCCAAACCCACAGCCCATGGATTTCCTGTAAAAAGAACTCCCAACAAATTCTGGAGCAGTGGAAGTCGTGCAGCAATGGAGTAAAGGAGGTTTCCATTCCAGAGAGCCCTGAAAAACCGATCCCAAAGGTCCATCAAACACCAGACGGGAGTAGAGCCCAGCCTTTCCCTGGCCACGTGGCACCGAGAGGAATGAGCAGATCCAAGCAGGCTTCAGGGACAGAATCTCCAGTGGCTGCGAAGGTCCCTCCACCCACAGGCACTACAGGCCAGTGAGAGAGACTTCTGGGATGGCTGAGAGGGGAGTGGGGTGTCTCCATAACTCAGGTCCCCTCGGAAGGCAGCAGCAGAAGCAGTGGCGGCCAGAGGCTCCCAGAGCAGGCAGGACCTCAGATCCATTACAGAAGGTCTCTGCATAAACCCCCTGAGGGAACTGAGCCTGGGAGGTGGCCCTGCCCCCACCTGAGCACCAGAACTTAAGCTCACATTGAATAGCAGCCCTGCCGGCTGCTGAAAGCCCTGAGCTCTGGGGAGCAGCATTTGAATCTCAGACCCCAAGTACTAGCTGGGCAGATCTGGACTTGGGTGGAGAGGAATCTCAGAAGTCAAGCAACTGGCTGGGAAAATGCCCAGAAAAGGGAAAAAAAAAATAAGACCATAGAAGGTTACTTTCTTGGTGAACAGATGATTCCAACCTTCCTCTCTGACGAGGAAGAACAATGCTGACCATCAGGTAAAGACACAGAAGTCAAGGCCTCTGTATCCCACACATCTGAAATAGATATCCAATGGGCTCAGGCCATGAAAGAGCTCAAAAAGGATTTTGAAAATCAAGTTAGACAAATGGAGGAAAAACTGGGAAGAGAAATGAGAGAGATACAAGAAAAGCATGAAAAACGGGTCAATACCTTGATAAAGGAGACCCAAAAAAATGCTGAAGAAAATAACACCTTGAAAAATAGGATAACTCAATTGGCAAAAGAGTTTCAAAAAGTCAATGA
>CM053769.1:554029821-554102093 GCA_028658325.1 Potorous gilbertii
GGGGGGGCAGGATAGAATGGAGGAAAATATAGTTAGTCTTCCACAACACGACTATTATGGAAGTCATTTACAAAACTACACAGATATGGCTTTTATTGAATTGCCTGCCTTCCCAAAGGGAATGGGTGGGGAGGGAGAGATGGGGAGAAGTTGGAACTCAAAGTTTTAGGAACAGTTGTTGAGTAATGTTCTTGCTACTAGGAAATAAGAAATACAGGTAATGGGGAATAAAAGTTATCTGGCCCTACAGGACAAAAGAGAAGATGGAGACAAGAGAAGGGAGGGATGATAGAAGAGAGGGCAGATTGGTGATAGGGGAAAGATCCCACAGCTATTACTATACACAGAGTGTGTTATGGACCATGAATAAAAGGCCTAATTATACCAAAAATACTCCTACCAGAAATATTCATAATAGAAAAAATCCTGAACAGATTATGAAATATGTTGAAATGTTATTGTACCATAAGAAATAAAAAGTGTGAAGAATTATGGGAAGACTCAAATGAAGGTATGAAAAATAAAGTGAAATTTAAATAATATAAACACTGACTATAATTATATAAGTAATGAATTATTATATGAATTAATAAATTATATACATATATAACAGTGTATAAATAAATAACAAAACAGCAGAACCTACAGAAATGATACAAATAAAAAAGACAAAAAAGGATTTAGAAAAACAAAAAATTTTGCTATTATCTTGTTAAAGTTGATGTATTTTTAAAATTGTCCATAAAAGATACATATAGTTTCATGTGCAATCTATTTATTATTCTTGTTTGTATATCTATTATATTATCTATTATCATTATATATTATCTATTTCATTTTATTATTGGTTATTAAGGTTTTTTAAGTTAGTAAAACGTGTGAAAAACTGCTTCTTTTTCACAATTTCATCTTAATAGATGCATAGGCCATTCTCATAAATCTTTTATAGAAATATAACTCAGTTTTTGATAACATCTTAACAAGTCACCTTCTTTAGATAAAAGTACCATCCCCTCCTCAATCAATGCCTTGTTGTGGTGTAGGGCTCAATGAAATTATGAGCTACGTCATGCAGGATTACCCAAGATATAGTGGAGAAGGAAAATAATCCATTGGAGAAGGAGATAGCAAACCACTCCAGTATCTTTGCCAAGAAAATCCCACCAACAGTATTCAAATGATAAAAGATATAACACCAGAATATGAGTCCCTCAGGTTGGAAGGTGTACAACATTGGGAAGAAGGGAGGACAACTACAAGTAGCTCCAGAAAGAATGAAGCATATGACTCCAAGCAGAAAGGAAAGGAAGATCAGTTGGAGAAATGTCTGGTGATAAGAAAAGTCTAATGCAGCAAAGATCAACATTGCATAAAAACCTGAAACATAAGATCGATGAACCAAGGTAGGCTAAATGTAGTCAAACAAGAGATGGAAGAATTAAACATTGGTATCTTGGGTGTCAGTGAACTTAAATGAACGGGAATGGGTAAATTTAACTCAGGTGATCGTTACAATATACTACTGTGCGTAAGAATCCTTAGAAGAAATAGAGCATACTTCTTAGTCAATAAGAGGGTGAGAAAAGTAGTACTGGTGTATAATCTCAAAAATAACAGAATGATATCTGTTTGAATCCTAGGCAAACCATTCAGCATCACAGTAATGCAAATCTATGCTCCAATCACTGATGGCAAAGAGGTCAGAGTTGATCAGTTCTACGAAGACCTACAACATCTTCTAGAAATAACACACACACACAAAAAAAGGATTTCACCTTCTTCAAAGGGGACTTCATAGGTATACTAAAGTAGGAAATCAAAAAATAATTAGAATAAAAGGCAGGTTTGACCTTGGAGTACAAAATTAAGCAGGACTGAGGCAAGTAGAGTTTTGACAAGACAACTTGTTGGTCATACCAAACACTCTTTTTCAACAACCCAAAAGGTGATTCTGCACATGGACACCACCAGATGATCAATATCAAAATCAGACTGATAATATATTTTGCAGCTAAAGGTGAAGAAGCTCTCTCTATATCGTCAGTTAGAACAAGACCCGGAGCTGACTGTGGCTCAGATTATGAGCTTCTTATTGCAGATTTAAGACTTAATTGAAGAAAGTAGGGAAATCCATCAGACTGTATAGGTACGACCTAAATAATATCTCATAAATATGAAGTGGAAGTGATAAAGAAATTCAAGGGATTAAATCGAGTAGAGTGCTGGGGACAGAAACTGGCAATATTGTACAGAAGGAAGTAATGAAAACCATTCCTCCCCAAAAGGAGAAGAGCAAGGAAGCAAAATGGCTATCCAACAAGGCTTTACAAACTGCTACGGAAAGAAGGGAAACAGAAATCAAAGGAGAAAGGGAATGCAGAATTCCAGAGAATAACAAGGAGAGGTAAAGTTTTTTTAAATGAGCAATGCAATTGCAATAGAAGAAAACAATAGAAAAGGAAAGACAAGAGATCTCTTCAAGAAAATTAGAGGTATCAAGGGGACATTTCATGTAAAAATGGGCATGACAAAAGATGAAAATGGTAAGGATTTAAAAGAAATAAAAGAGATTAAGAAGAGGTAACAAAAATATATGAGAAAAATCTTAATAACAACAATATTCACAACGGTATATATCCAGTCATACATCCTGAAGAATGAAGTCAAGTAAGTCTTAGGATGCAATGCTAACAATAAGGCTAGTGGAGGTGAAAACTCCCTGCCTAGCAATTTATTTATTTATTTATTTTAATATGTTCATCTTTAATGATCTACAATCACTACCCTAAAACTTAGATTTTTTTTCCCCTTACCTACCCACCACCACCCCCTTCCCTCCCCAAGATGGCATACAATTGTATATACATATCTACAGATCTACATATAAGTTCCTATTGAATACATTTTCATTATAGTCATGCTGTGAAGAACTAAAATAAATGGGAGGAATTATATAACAAACCAAAACGTAATACACACACACACACACACACACACACACACACACACACAGTGATCTGCTACATTCTGCAATTGATTTCTATAGTTTTTTCTCTGAATGTGGGAGGCATTTTCGTTACAAGACTATTGGGAATTTTTTTTGATGTCCTTGCATTGCTATGAAGATCCAAGTTTACCAGAAAAACTTGCACACTGTGGTTGGTGCAGTGCACAAAGTTCTCCTGGTTCTGCTCCTTTCGCTCAGCATCAGATCATATAAGTCCTTCCAGGCCTCCCTGAAGTCTTCTTGTTCACAATTTTTATGGTGCAATAGTATTCCATTACATTCATATATCATAATTTATTCAGCCACTCCCCAATTGATGGGCATCCCCTTGATTTCCAGTTTCTGGCCACTGCAAAGAGTGCTGCTATAAATATTTTTGTACATGTGGGACCCTTTCCCATTTTTATGATCTCTTGGAGATACAGTCCTAGAAGCGATATTGCTGGGACAAAGGGTATGCACATTTTTGTAGCCCTTTGGGCATAGTTCCAAATCGCTCTCCAGAAACATTGGATGAGTTCAGAGCTCCACCAACAATGAATTAGTGTTCCAACTCTCCCACATCCTCTCCAACATTTATCATTTTCCTGTTCTGTCATGTTTGCCAATCTAATAGGGGTGATGTGTTACCTCAGAGTTGTTTTGATTTGTGTCTCTCTAATTAAAAGTGATTTAGAGCATTTTTTCATATGATTATAGATATCTTTAATTTCTTCCTCTGAAAATTGCCTGTTCATATCCTTTGACCATTTATCAAGTGAGGCATCCAGCTTAGCAATTGAAAATGCTAAAAGATGATGCTGTTAAAGTGACACACTCAATATGCTAGCAAATTTGGAAAACTCAACAGTGGCCACTGACTTGGAAAATATCAATTTATGTCCCAATACTAATGAAGGGTAATACAAAAAAAATTTCAAATTACTGAACAATTGCATTAATTTTGCATGCCAGCAAGGTTATGCTTAAAATTCTGCAAGCTAGGTTTCAGCAATATGTGAACCAAGAATTACAAGAAATGCAGGCTGGATTTCAAAAAGACAGAGGAACTAGAGACCAAATTGCCAAGATTCACTAGATTATGGAGAAAGCAAAAGAGTTTCAGAAAAAAAAAATCTATTTCTGATTCATTGACTACACTAAAACTTTTGACTGTATGGATCACAACTAGATGGCAAGTACTCAAAAGAGATCAGAGTACCAGATCAACTTATTTGTTTCCTGAGGATTCTATATGCAGGTCAAGAAACAACAGTTGAAACTAAATAGTAAGCAACTGATTGGTTTTATATTGAATGAGAAGGTTGCATATTGTCATTTTATTTGTTTAACTTACATACAGAGTACATCATGAGAAATGCCAGACTGGATAAATCCAAAGCCAGAATAAAAGTTGCCCTTCTATCCTCCACTATCTCCCAAAGTCTGTTCAAGGTCTTGTTCACTGTTACCATGACACTACCTATCCATCTCATCCTCTGCCATTGCCTTCTCTTTTTGTCTGTAATCTTTCCAAACACCAGGGTCTTTTCCAATGAGTCCCGTCTTATTATTATGCAGTCAAACTATTTAAGCCTCAGCTTCAGTATTTGACCTTCTAGTGAATAGCCTAAATTAACTTCTTTAAGTATTAATTGATTTGATCTCTTTATTGTACATGGGACTCTCACAAGTTTTCACCATCACTACAATTCAAAAGCATCAATTCTGTAGTGCTCAGCTTTCCTTATAGTCCAATTCTCACCACCATATATTGCTACTGGAAAAATCATAGCTTTAATTATACATACCTTTGCCAACAAGGTCATGTCTCTGATTTTTGCTATCCAGATTTGTCATAGCTTTCCTTCCAAAGAGCAAATGTCTTTTAATTTCATGCCTGCAGTTGCCATCTACAGTGACCTTTGAGCCCAAGAATATTAAATGTGGGACAGAGTCAAGATGACGGAGTAGAAAGATACACATACTCTAGCTCTTCCCCCCCAGCCCATAAAATATCAGTAAAAAATGACTCTAAACAAATCTTAGAGCAGCAGAAGTCACAAAACAACAGAGTGAAAGAGATTTCCAGCCCAAAAAGCCTGAAAGGCCAAGAGGAAAAGTCTATTGCATGGGGTGTGGAACAGAGACAGCACAGCCCACAGAGTCCAGCCTAGCCTTGGCCTTGTGGCACCAGCAGGAACAGGACCAGAACAGATCTTGGGGGTGGAATTCCCAAAAGCAGCTGCTGTTCTCAGATCCCTCAACTCACAAATGCCAAAGATAGCTTCAAAGGTCAATGAGAAAGCTTTTTCACCTGGGTGAGAAGGGAGCAGGGTCCTCCCCCAGCCCCAGGCGGCAGTGCCAGCACCTGCAGCATCCATTTTGGGAGCCCTTGGCCAGCTGAAAGACCCTGAAGGAATTGAGCCGCTGATCTGAGTCTCAGCCCTAAGTGGTAGCCCTGGGGTGAGGAAGAGTTTTGACTGGCATGGTGGAGTTGGTAGAGACTCTGGAAAGAGAATTCTACTTGCAGATCCTGGGCAGAAAATTCTTGGTAGCACCCAGATGGTAGCACCACAGGCCAGGAGAGGAATAGACTCCTCTCCCTTGATTGTGCCATATTGGAGAAACTAAGAACTTACAGGTCCCCAGAGTATATGCCCCTCTTGACAAGGGACTCAAAAGTCAAGTAACTGACTGGGAAAATACCCAAAAAGGGAAAAAAATAATACTACAGAAGGTTATTTTCTTGGTGAACAGGTACTTTCTTCCATTCTTTCTGATGAGGAAGAACAATGCTTACAATCAGAGGAAGGCATAAAGGTCAAGACTTCTGCATCCAAAACCTCCAAAATAAATATGCAATGGTCTCAAACCATGGAAGAGCTCAAAAAGGATTTTGAAAATCAAGTAAGAGAAGTGGAGGAAAAATTGGGAAGATAAATGAAAGCGATGCAAGAAAATCATCAAAAGTGAGTCAACAGCCTGCTAAAGAAGAACCAAAAAATGCTGAAGAAAATAACACCTTGAAAAATAGGCTAACTCAATTGACAAATGAGGTCCAAAGAACTAATGAGGAAAAGAATGCTTTACAAAGCAGAATTAACAAAATGGAAAAAGAGGTTCAACAGTTCACTGAAGAAAATAGTTCCTTAAAAATTAGAATGGAGTAGATGGAAGCTAATGACTTTATGAGAAACCAAGAAATTACAAAACAAAACCCAAAGAATGAAAAAATGGAAGAGAATGTGAAATATCTCATTGGAAAAACAACTGACCTGGAAAATAGATCCAGGAGAGACAATTTAAAAATTATGGGACTACCTGAAAGCCATGATCAAAAATAGAGCCCAGACATCATCTTTCATGAAATTATCAAGGAAAACTGCCCTGATATTCTAGAATCAGAGGGCAAAATAAATATTGAAAGAATTCACTGATTACCTCCTGAAAGAGATCCAAAAAGAGAACTCTTAGAAATATTGTAGCCAAATTCCAGAGTTCCCAGGTGAAGGAGAAAACATTGCAAGCAGATAGAAACAATTTGAATATTGTGGAAATACAATCAAGATAACACAAGATTTAGCAGCTTCTACATTAAGGGATTGAAGGGCTTGGAATATTGTATTCCAGAAGTCAAAGAAACCAGGATTACAGTCAAGAATCACCTACCCAGCAAAACTGAGTATAATACTTCAGGGGAAAAAAATGGTCATTCAATGAAATCAAGGACTTTCAAGAATTCTTGATGAACAGATCAGAGCTGAATAGAAAATTTGACTTTCAAACACAAGAATCTTAAATGAAGCATGAAAAGGTAAACAGGAGTGAGAAATCATAAGGAACTTACTAAAGTTGAACTGCTTACATTCCTACATGGAAAGGTAATATTTGTAACCCTTGAAATTTTCCTCAGTATTTCACCAGTTGGAGGATTATACACACACACATACACACACACATATAAACATACATACATATATATGTATATACACATATATGTGTGTATACACATATAGACAGAGAGCACAGGGTGAATTGAATAGGAAGGGACGATATCTAAAAAAACAAAATTAAGGGGTGAGAGAGGAATATATTGGGAGGAAAAAGGGAGAAATGGAATGGGGCAAATTATCTCTCATAAAAGAGGCAAGAAAAAGCTTTTTCATTGAAGGGTAAAACTGGGGAGGTAAGAGGGGAAAAGTGAAGTTTACTCTCATTTGGCTTAAGGAAGGAATAACATATACACTCAATTTGATATGAAAATCTATCTTATACTACAGAAAAGTAGGGGAGAAAGGGATAAGTGGGATGGGGGCATGATGGAAAGGAGGGCATGAAGCAAATGAGAGGAGGGAGCAATTAGAAGTAAACACTTTTGGGGAGAGACAAGGTCAAAAGAGAATAGAATAAATGAGAGGCAGGATAGGATGGTGGGAAATATAGTTAGTCTTACACAACATGACTATCATAGAAGTCATTTGCAAAGCTACACATATGTAGCTTATATTGAATTGCTTGCCTTCTCAGTGGGGATGGGTGGGGAGGGAGGAAGGAAGTAGAAGTTGGAACTCAGAGTTTTAGGAACAAATATTGAGAATTGTGTTTGCATACAACTGAGAAATAAGAAATATAGGTAACAGGGTATTCTTGCCCTAGAAGACAAGAGAGAAGATGGGGATAAGGGAAGGGAGGGGTGTGATATAGGGGAGGGCAGATTGGGGGAAGGGGTAGTCAAAATGCATAGCATTTTGGGGTAAGGGGAGGGAAGAGATGAGGAGAAAATTTGGAACTCAAAATTTTGTGGAAATGAATGGTGAAAAATAAAAATAAATAAGTAAACATTAAAAAATGTATTCCTATTACAATGCACGTGGTTCTGAATGATATGATGATTTTGAATCATAAAACATGTCTCTTATAAGTATACAGAATCAAACTTTTTTTTTTGATCCAAAAATACTCTATGTACATTTTTATTAAAATAATTTCATTAGCAGGCTTGACCAAATAAGGAACTCCTTGAAATTGTTTTTGTTATAATATGCTGGTTTTTTCCTTTTTGGGGTGGTTTTTAACTGGTCAAAAAATAATCAGTACTTTCACCATGTCCTTTTGTATGCATGTTTGAGGTTGTGAGTTTTTTGTTTTTAAAGAATTAAAACTGGGTTACTATATATTACATTTGAATAAATTATTAATCTCACAAGAAAAAAAAATATTAAATCTGATACTGCTTCCATTTCTTCTCTCTATTTGCCAGGAAGATGTGGGACTAGCTACCATGATCTTAGTTTTTGTGTTTTGTTTTGTTTTTAATGTTAAGCTTCAAGCCAGTTTTTACACTCTCCTCTTTCACCCTCATCAAAAGGCTCTTGATTCTTCTTTACTTTGTTCCATCAGACAGTTATTGCCAGCATATATCTGAGATTGTTGATGTTTCTCCCAGCAACCTTACTTCTGACTTTTCATTCATCCAGCTTGGCATTTGACGTGTTGTACTCAGCATATAAATTCAATAAAGATGACAATATATGGCCTTGTTACCTCTCTTTAAAGAGAAAACCTTAGGAGAAATACCTTAGGGGTAATGGTGTGATGAAATCTGGACTCCTCAAAGGAAAAGTCTTTGTCTTTGAAAGCAACCCAGTCCCAGAATTTTCCCAAACATTTCAGCAGCCCAGATCAACTGGTGCCTCTGCCCTAGGCAACTGGCCCACCCTAGACCACCTAAGTCACCCAATTAGCTTACTTGATATTCCTTTCACTGTTACTCTTGGCCCACCCCAAACTATTTCCATATATCCAAATACTCCTTAATCCCACATAAATCCTTTCCTGGTCCTTTATTTTCTTCATATATAAGCATCAGTCTGACCTCCAAAAAGTTGTAGATTCACTAGAAACTCTGGCCACTTCTATTGGCATTACAACAAACTTTGCCATTGACTGGAAAAAAAAAATTTTAAATAAAGAAAATACCTTTCATAATCTGTAGCTCAAAACTCATTTGCATTAAGACTCACCTCATTGTGGAATTAATTATTCATTGCTCCATGACTATGTGTGGGATAGATTTGTTAAGAGCTTGAGATAAAAGAGAGGTGCTTACTTGTCTTCTGGTTTCTAGCTTCAAAAGAGAAGACTCATAACCAATCTCTACCAATGAGAAGAGTATTATGCAAATAGAATAGGAATGGGAAAGGGTATTATACTTTAAAGGTTACAAAACAGTAGAGCTACTCCATGAAAGGTAATGTTTGTCTTGGAAAAATAGAACAAATTCTTCCTCTCCCTGCCTGTTTTGTCTCTTCTCACTACTTCTTTTTGTATCTCTCCCTCTTTTTTCCCTTTCCCTCTTTTCCTTTCCTTTCTCTCTACCTGCCATCTGGTTATCATATAGAAATTATATACATATCTTCAGTATGTTTTATTTATTGAATAGATCTTTTTTCCTCTATTCTTAATTTACAAATGAATGAGTTAAATATCTAATTTCCCTTTTCCAAAACCAATGGGAAAATTATTTAACTTATGTGGTCCTCAACATCCTTTCATTCTTACTTGAGGAAACTAAAACCTAGAGGAATTAAGTGATCTGCCCAGATCAATCAGAATAAGGATCCTTTATCTCCTTCTGCCTGAGGCTAGGTATTTCCCTTCCTATGAGATGTCATTTTGACAAAAGTATAAAAATCAAACAAAAGTATATATCAAAAAAAAAAGAAAAAGTAAAAAATCTAAACCTTGAAACTAGCTTCAAAGGCAAAGAAGTGCTCCAAAATGAATCGCTGGTGCCCTGGCTAACATGGTCCCTTATCAAGGAGTAAATAGCAGCAGGATATAGTTACACACACAATCATTTACAATAACTTTTTAGGATGCATTGCCTAACTGTTTAGGGAGCTGAGAGATTTGGTTGCATGTTGTGCTTTATTCTACTATTGGTTTTGTCATATATGTATGCAAGTATATAATGTTTAGAATAAAAGCAATGAATAGATTTTTAATATTTGTACATGTGTCTGTACTTACTATGGGCTAAACTTTGAACAGGAAACTTTTTTGCTATCTGGTACATAGAAATAAGAAGCACTAAAATTAATTTTGAAATTTAACTAAATACAAATTAATTCATGCTATTCCAGATAGCCCCTCTCTCATCATTTCCCTTCTCACCCTCATAAGACCCAGGATGTTTTTGAATCCAAAAGCCAAGAGCTACACAACTCCCTTTGAAGAACATCACAGAAAGAAAAAGGCATTTTTTTTTAGATTAGGAAAGAATGCAAAGGAAGGGATAGGAAGGAGGCTACCTGAGCAAAACTCAATTCTTCTAACTGAATTTTCAAGACTTAAAAATAGGCTTAAATATATGAAAACTGGATGGAAATTTAAAATTCCTCTTAAATCATAGCTTTTTTTAAAAAATGGAAAAGAAGTCATTTATTGCTTCTATTGTTGTGTTCATCCTTCGTTGCTGAAGAAGACCATGCCAGCAGAGAAATGATGACATGACTTGCACTTGACTTTTCTTTGAATGAAGGAGGGCTGTGCAGGTCACCAGCCTCACTTCTCCTCCGGAGTCATCTGAATACAGTGACCAGATATTCATCAGAATGACTGGAGATGGTGTAGAATGTACTCACTTAGGGTGAGGCAACACCCATTCAGTGAATAGGCCTGTTTAAGAAGTAGTCAGAGGATGGCCCCTTTAATGAAGCAAAGAAAGATAATTAAATCAGACTGGGAGGGAAACAGAAACAGTTATTATTGATAATCACTCTTAAGCCAGTTGGATCCAGAAAACAGCTAAGGTGATGAATGAAGCATTGGCTTTAAACCTCTGTATAGGGTCTAATAGTGCTTACCAAAATATGACAGTGGTATTATTGCTTGAATGAATGTGACATGTTTATTACTTAAATTCCCAGAACAGGGTTAACTAAAGCACTAGGAACTGTTTTTTGTTGGATAATGCATAGTTTTTTTGTTGGATAGTGTCTTTATAGACAGGTAGCATGGAACAGTAGATGGAAAACCCATGTTGCCATTAGGAAGACTTGCACTCAGGTCTTGCTTCTGATGCATCCTGGTTATGTGACCTGGGCTAAGTCACTTCATCTCTACATTTTTAGGCAATTCTCTGAGACTAGAAGTATCAAGGAAGATGGTAATCTGCACTACTTATGCAGTCACAACCTTGACTATTGCTTGCATCAGAGAATAGATCCATTTGAGTACAAAGCATTCCTAGAGAGAGTACCTAGAGACAGGGGATTGTCCTGGTCAGGGATTTCCCTAAACCAGTGAAATCACATTTTCAGTCCTTATCCCTTTCACCTATTGGGTATTTAAAGAGTTTTCATATGGAATTGGAATTAGATGTTTTCTTTTTTTGCCCCAGAAGGGAAAACTGGATGTAATGGGTAGAAGATACAAAAAGGCACATTTAGTCTTAAGACAAAATTCCTAACAATCAGCTTTCCCCCAAAATAGAATATGAGGCAGAGGGTTCCTCCTCACTGCAGTTCTTCAGGTGGGATTGGATGACCATTTGTTGGGGATGTTATAGAGTAGATGCTAAGTCAGGTAAGGGTTTCACTTGATGCCTTTTGAGGTCCCTTCCAACTCAGAGTCTGTGATTCTCTGATGCACTTAGCATTAATTCTTGGCATTTTAAGTCCTCCACCGTCTAGCCTAATCTCACGTTCTCAATTCCAGTCAAATCGGATTTTTTTCTACCTGTTTTGGGGACCAGTCATTCCATCTCCTGCCTTTGTATTTTTTGCTTAGGCCAGGGGTGGGGAGCCTGCAGTCTTGAGGCCACATGTGACTCTCTAGATATGCAAGTACAACCCTTTGGCTGAATCCAAACTTTACAGAACAAATCCTCTTAATAAAAGGATTTGTTCTGTAATACTTGGACTTAGTCAAAAGACCTCACCCAAGGACCTAGAAGGCCACATATGGCCTCAAGGCTGCAGGTTCTTCACCCAAGTCAGGCCCCCAGGCCTCATTTCTACCACTTAAATTCCTTCACAACACACTTTCGGTATCACCTACTAAATGGGGTCTTTACTGAGCCTGCTGATTGAAATTTTATTCTGTATAATTTTTATGGATAGCAGTTTATATTTACTTCTACGAGCTCATGTTGTTTTTTTCTAGTGGTAAGGTCCTTCAAAGCAGGAACTGCTCTTTGTCTGCCTCCCCAATACTTTAATATAATGCCTAGTATACAGTAGACATTTAAAGGTGTTGAATTCAATTCTGGTTAGCTTTAAGCAATCAGATCTAGTTGTGTTACCCTGAACAAATCATTTAATATTGCTCAGCCTCAGGATCAGCAAAATAAGTCCTCATAGGGTTGTTATGCAAATTGAGAGATATTTAAATCACTTCACAAACTTTAGGCACTATATAGTATGAATTAATGTTATTATCATTTGGGGACTAGACTCTTCCAGTTTCGGTATTTTCAAATTGATAAAGTATCAAACGAAGAAGTAGAAACCAGCGGAGATAGAGAATTGGCCTTGTGGTTAAGAAGAATGGGATTCATACCTTGCCTCTAATTCATGCTAACTGTGAGACCCAGGACAAGTCACTTAACTTCTCAATTTCTCCACACAAGTCTTTCAAACTATACATTGCAGAGAAATTGATAACCTGTATTATTTATACAGTCAAAATCTTCACTACTGTTTACACGAATTCGAACACAAGACTTCCCTTATAGCACCATCCATAACAAAGGGTTGTATATATCTGGTTGTTTTCCTAGCCTCCTTCAGAAATCTTCCATTTCTTTCACCATTGATTTTCTTATCAGATTATGACATTTCTTTTGAAACTACTAATAATTCAGACTACGAAGTCCTGAGCAAAGAAACTGCACTGATCCACGGTACTTCCTCATCCCCTACTCAGGCCAGACAGCATCTCTCAGACAGATGCAAAGCATCCACCTAAAACAGGTTACCTGATCAACATTGTTTCTTGTGATTTTCATCAGAAACCCTAGTTTCTAATCTCAATTCTGTCCCTAAAGATTTGTGTACATGCCTTATATCCCCAAGAGAAATGAATTTTTCTCAAGGGGAAATAATGAAACTTATTTTTGTCTTTGTCTCCCTATTGCTTTAACCTCCTCCTGGGCTGCAAATTATTTGAAGGTGCGGAAAGGAAACAAAAGATGGTGGTAGTCTCAGAAAATGACCTCCTCCCCTAATTATGTCACTAAGAGATGTTAACATGATGTAGCAGAAAGTTTACTAGGCTAGGAGTTAGCTGATTTAAGTTGAGTTCCTGACTCTGGCCAATTACTAACTATGCAACCTTAGCCATAGCACTTGTCCTCTCCATCATCAGTTTCCTCATCTATAAAACAAGGAAAATAATACTTTCACTTCCTGCTTAACAAAATTGTAAGCCAAATGGGTTAACTGTGACAAATGTTTAATGCCAGGCAGACTTCACTCTGCTTGTTTCTGGTCTGCCTCTTCCAAATATTGGTTGATGTATGTTTGTGGAATGTTAATTAACTTCAATAGTAGCCTAAGAAAAACATAATAAGGAAGGTGAATTTCCTGTCAAAGAACATTTTATTATTCATTCCAAAGCTAAACCTAAATTATTTTTGGATTGCTTGTGGGATCTCTCTCCTGCATTAGTGTAGTTGAGACTTCATCTAAGCTTTTGAAGGCAGATAAAAAGTTATATTTAAGGCCTGTGTAACACCTAGCATCATTATTAAGGATCATTTAAGAATTATCAAATCATAATTTGCTTTAAAACATTCCGTACATAGTAGTCTGTTTTTGATTACCCTGTAAGTAACTGAATGTCATATGTGTAAAATAGTATTGAGTAACAGAGAGACAGAGAAAGAGAAGGGAAAGGGAGAAGGAGAGAGAGAGAGAGAGAGAGAGAGAGAGAGAGAGAGAGAGAGAGAGAGAACTGGAAGACAGAGAGAGAGAGGGAAGGAGGAGAACAAGGAGAAAATGGGAAGAAGGAAAAAGGAAGCGAATGCAGCAAGATAATCATTGAAATTCAAGTGACATTTTGTATCACTTCCTCCTTAGTTGCTATTTTGTGTTTGATATACCAGTTCTACTAATATTCCAAAGGTACTGACAAAAATTTCATTTGCCTGGCTTGCATTCAGGGGTAGACATAGGTGAGGAGAAATGTGAGCTGTCTGAGCACAAGACCTTTTAAAGGTGAATACAGAGAGAGAGGGCATGGTAATCAGAATAGAGACAACTTCACCATGCTCTCCAGTATATACTTTTACAAAGACTTTGTTACGTAGCTTTGGGACAATAGGCAGATCCAAACACAGATGGTGAATGCAGTGAGACAGTCCACCAAAGAGACAGCCTTTAGGAACCATATCAGTAGCAAAATGGGATTGGGGTCACTTAGAGACAAGATGGGCTGGGATCACTTTAAGAAGAATTCTTCAATCAAGGTGAATTGATCACCAGGTCACGTATATGTTGTGCCTTTTGGGGAGAGAAGCAAGTGTTTCTCCCAAGTGCTGCCTAAATCAGTTAGCATGGATTGGTAGATAAAAATGTATGGTTTATATGAACACGTGAAGGAGAATTAGTGCTAACTCTCATCAATCCTTCTGTTTTACTATCTTTCTATTACTTTAAACATTTATTCCATCTACCCAGAGAAAATTAGAACACAGTGAAGTTGGCAGAATAAAATAGAGAGCTATTTGGTTTAGTTTGGGTTTTTTTATGAGTAGGATAGGGGTGAGATGAGCCAAGATCTGATTGGATAATACATACCCAAACACTAAACCAGTGAAAGAAAAAATATCATCTACAACGGAAGAGAAAAGGAGAGAGTAAAATCCATCATTGTGAGAGCCAAAGAGAACACTATGGCTGACACTCCAAAAATACCACTTGTTTACATTGGCTGGTTTACATAACAGGAATCATGAACACTTGAGTGATAGCATCATTTTAATCCAAGCATTGGTAACAATACCCCTATCTATCACATATACATTATTCCATTTCTCTGATAGTTTGAACTTTTCTTGTCCTAATTTACCAAAAGAAAGCCAAGACAGTAAAATGAAGAGAGCTCATCTGAAAACTAGAAATTCTAGTTTCTAATCCCAGTTCTTCCACTAAATATTTGTGTACATGCCTTATATCCCCAAGAGAAATGGTTTTTTTTAAAGGGAAATACTGAATTTTATTTTTATTTTTGTTTCCCTGTTGCATTACATATAATAGGTACTTAATGTTTATTTTTAGAGGAAGAAGAATTAGATTTACTGTGCTTGGCCTCACAAAGTAGAACTAGGAAGTACTCATTGACGTTGGGTAGATGACAAAAAGAGACACATTTAGGATCAAAATGAAGAAAAATTTGCTGACATCTATCCAAAAATGGAAGGAGATGCCTCCAATAGGATCTTGCTCACTAGACCTCCATTTCTCTATATTTAAAATGAAGGAATTATATTAGACAATGCGTAAGATCCTCTCCAGCACTAAGCCTGGGAACCTCCTGGTCTCTTGCTCACTACAGTGTTCACACTCCGTCTTCAACAAGTGGACCCAGCTGTTCACCCTAAAGGTACTAAATCTGGCCAGGCAACAGGAAGTAAAATTCAAGAAATTCTGAGTTCAGCACATAACCCAGGCAAACACATAATATTTTGCAATTTTTCAGCTCCACCATTTCCAAAGAAACACAATGTAGAAATATTCTATAATATCTATATTCTATAAATATTCTATAAATATATATTATATAATATCTATATTATATATTCTATAATATCTATATTCTATAAATATTCTATAAATATTTATTATATAATATTTTATATATAATATATTATAATATACTATTTAAATATATATATAAATATTCTATAGATCTTGGATAAAATGTTCTGAGATGTTCCAAAGAAACTATCAGTAACAATGTGACTAAAATACTTTCCTTCCAAACTTGCTCATTTTGAGTTCCTAATTCTCTCTCTTGCTTTTTAATCTGTTTTTTTTAAATCCTGGAATGTATCTTTTAGTGACATTGCTAATTTGAGAGGGACAGCTAGGTGGCACAGTGGATAGAGTGCCAGGCCTGAAGTCAGAAAGATCTGAGTTCAAATCTAGCCACAGACACTTACTTACTAGCTATGTAACCCTGGGCAAGTTACTTCACTCTGTCTTCCTTAGCCTTCTTATCTATAAGATGAACTGGAGAAGGAAATGGAAAGCCACTACAACACCTTTGCCAAGAAAACCCCAATTGGGGTCATGAAGAGTTGGATAGGACAGAAACTACTGAACAGCTACATAGGAAAGCTGAGTTAAGGTTGTGTATGTGATAGACAAAAAGAGTAGATAAGAGAAATGATTTGTGGGAAAATAAAGCAGTGTTTGGTTTTACAGTGATACCACTTATTAAAGAAGATATTAAACAATACCCACAATTCATTCATTTTATTAAGTGGTTACTAGTAAGGTGTTGTCAGAAACATTATCAGAGGTAGAAATAATGTGATGCACAAAGATATATTCTAAGGTATCAGAAGGGGCTGAGAGGGGAAGTCATGGCATTATGTAGTAGTAGTAATAGAAATAGCACCATCATTGTTGCTAAATAGTAATTAAGATAAAGATGTGACTGATGCTAGTTAATAACACTGAGACCAACATCTCCTTCACCTTTCATTCAGGAGTCAATATTTTAACTGAATAGCAGTACTGGATCACACAGTTAGATCTCCTGGTCAGCCAGATTTTTGGCCTCCTATTTCAAAATAAAGCAGCAGTGGTCAACTTTTCAAACCTTACTGTTTATTTTTCCTGTGAACTTCTGGTCATCAGAAGTTAACAAAGGAAAATTCATTTGATGGACTTGAAGGACAGCAAACCTTCCTACCTCCTGCTCTCCAGGAAAGAAAGACTTTCTTTCTCACACCTATCACTGGCTCACATCTCTCTTGGACATTGGGCCCAGAGAAGTAAGAACTGTCAGCTACCTATTGGACAGCACCATGTCTATCATAACTTCATCCTCCCCATCCTCACCCCCTGTATTCTTCTTCCTCTATATCAAGAGTCCAGACTCTATAAATTAGGAAGCGTCTGTTCATTTTTTTTAAAGTCACAACCGATTGCACCATGATGGGAACTTCATGTTAAGAAGATTCCTTAAGTGAGGTATCATTGTACAGACAATTCTCAACTCTGTTCCCAAAGTTTATCAGTAAGTGAATTTCTTAAATCTCAAGCTACGTTTTTTCCTAGAGGAAAAAAAGGTTGTAGTGGTGTTTATTTACCCAAGATAGCCTCGCCCTCCTACTTCATGCATAGTATAGCTGGACAATGGTACTAATAGTATTATAAAGCCTAATTAAAACTGTTTTTATGAGGAAATGTGCTCTGAGTTCCAACTCAGGGTTCCAGGAATACATGCTTTTTAACCCTGGCAGAGGTAGGAAGGATTCCTAGACTTTTATAACACAAAGCTCCCAAGACAGTTATACCTTTGGATACCTGAGCCCTGGTTGAGTGTTCTCCCCAGATGAACTCATATTGCCACAGTCCCCATACACCCCCATCTCACTAAGGGAACTTCTACTTCTCAAATCGTAGCTGCTGAAGCCCTCAAAATGGCCAACACCACACAAATCTTTGCTGAAATCTGATTTTTGTGTTTGTGGTACCAACACTCTATACCATATAACAGTGAATGAGAGAAAGGAGGGGGCACTTGCATAATTCATTGTCTGGTTCTCTTCCTCATTCTATCCTCCTCATTGGTAAGCAATTAGTCACCCCTTTAATTGAACACTTTGTCTAGGCTGGCATTAGTGGCTTCATATATTGAGGTTTCAGAGGAATCAGGGAATCTAAAGTGACCATTTCAATAGTAGTGCATCCTTCAAAATAGCAGCTTCGTATTGTCTTTGACTCATTAGTGTTTATAGTTTATTGATAAATCAGTTATTCGTAAGTCTGGGACTGCATATTTTTTTCACAATTCAAGTTTAGAGATTGAGTTTGATCATCTTTGGGGAAAGAATAAGGCAGCTACTTTCAAACACATCTAATTGCCAGCTTCTCCCCATAGGGGAAGAAGTGCAGTAGAGACCAAGACCGTAATACCCCATGTAGCAGTGAGTGGGAGAAAGGATGGGGCACTCGGCATAATTCATTCATTCTGTCTGACTCTCCTCATGTGATCATCACAGGTAAGCAGTTAGTCATTAATTAACACTTCATTTATCCTGGTAGAGACAAAGCCATATACTGGGTAGAGAAATCTCTGCTAAAAGAATCATTGGAATCATAGAACTGTATAACTGAAATGGACCTTAAGAGATTCAACAAAGCTGGAGTGGGAGGGGGGAGTTTTGTCCAGTCTCATTATTTTATGAATTTAATAAGGTAAAGAGTAGAGTACTAAGCCTGAAAATTTAGAGAGATAGTTGATAGATAGACAGACAGACAGATAGATAGATAGATATATAGATCCATTATTGTATATACACACATGTAACCACCTCAAACCTTTACAGGATACACATACACACACACACACACACACGTACGTGTGTGTGTGTGTGTGTGTGTGTGTGTGTGTGTGTGTATAATAAAGTCAGGAACTGGAAACAAGGAATTAAAAGTAAATGCAATGCTCCCATAGAAATGTCATTAAGGGCTTTTGTCCCTCTCTCATACTCATTTCCATGAGAGACCAAGAGAATTTTGCTATTGAGAAAACGGAGGAACCTCAGACTAAGAAAGTCACTGGTACCTTTTTGGATAGCAGACTTTATGATGATGCTGTATGGGTAGAGTTTATCAATCAAACATTATGCAGGAAATTACTAATACTTTCTAACCCTAAGTTAGATGGAAACTAGAGTCAGAGACTATCTTTGGTGAGATTGTAGTAAAAAAATATATATACTTAAACCCTACAAATACTTCTTAGCTAGTTTAACCTTTATAGTGAGAACTTGCTTTTCAGGGAGAAAACAGATATCAGAGCCAAAACTTTGAGGAAGAAAAAGACTTAAAATTGGGGCGGGTCAGGGCGCAGTTAAGGATTTTTCCCCCAAGGCAAAATTAGGATGGGATGATCCTACCTTTTTTCAAAACCTTGAACTTAAGCCTCTAAGTTTTAAGTTAAAAGAGGTCTGCTAGGGACTGCTCTTCCTCTTTTAACTCTAACTGGAGTCAAAAGCTAAAAGTAGATCCACAACTTCACATCCAGGAGAGTCGTACTAGGTAGCAACCACAGAACCAGGGGACACTATCCAGCAGGGGCCACCTGAGACCAGCAGGGAGCAATGCCCAGCAGAGACTCCATGGCACACACCCTCCCACTTGGCAAAGGCTACATTCCTGGCAGATATTTCATACCATATGAAACCAGTAGGGTGTAGGCAAGAACAAGGCAATGACATCATCAGCAAACATTGGCAGTATCAGAGATGACAGTTATTCTTCAATGCATGATCCTTCCTAAACACATTTGTTCCCTAAATGTGTACCATCGTCATGTTCTCTAGATATGTTCTTTCTGTGTGCCCATTCTCTGCACATGTGCAATATATATATATCTTCCTGTTGATGGTGCACATATTTGTAGGAACGTGTATGCCAAGTTCATGAAAGAAATGTTCTATTGCTACTTTTCTTACCATGATATTTCATTAAATGACTTTCATTTGAACTAGCTATTTCTGTCTGGCTAATAAAATTAAATACATCAGTAAATAACCATGCACTATGGTTTTAAGTGGATATGGGTCTACAGAGTACCTTAAACCAGAAGTAGTTTGTCCAGGGGAACTCACAGGTAAGTTGGAGGGCACATAGGAAGTATGCTCAAATGGGTAAGCCTGATTGGTCATTTTAGGTCAAGACCTGGGGGAGTGTTATATCTAGATAAGGTCACCATAAGCCAAGAATCTGTTTCTCAGCTTTACAGATTCAAAATCTTGATTTTATCAATTCACCAAAGATTAATTCAGTGTAATAGCGTATTCTGATACATCCAGGATGGCCTGCTAGCACATGTTCTTAGATCTGTTTTTCTAAAAGGAAAGCAACTTTGGAAAGGTCAACAATCTGCTTTAATCACATATACCAACAGAAAAAATGCAAGCAGAGAAATAAAGACCAACAGACAGGGCTTCTAACTGCCTGACCATTACATACATACATACTTACCAGAGAGAGAAGCACCAACATCTGAGTTTTCAAAGGGGGTGCAGGTTCCTTAATGGCTACCCAGAGTCTCATCTGACAGACAAACCTTCTTCCAAAGAATAAGCCCCCGAAGCAAAACCTCACCTCAGAGTATATCTACACTTTTCAGAGCCAGAGGGCATTGTGACCCAGTGCCTCATTAACAATTAACAAAAGGTGTAGACTTTCCTACAAAATAAGTCTCCTCTAATCAAGCTTCCCTTAATGGGTTCCACCATTAATGGATGGAGAAGATCTTCTAACTCCCATGAACATTACATTAATATTACATCTAGCTAAATCAGTTTATAAGATCTGATTTAATAAGCATAATATCAACTAAGTATTCTGTTACTTTTCCTCCTTTGTAGAGAAGCAGCATGGTACAGTGGAAAAAGCATTGACTTTCCAGAGATCTGAAAACCAAGGTTCAGATAACACTTGATTTTGACTATGTGTGACACTTTGAGCAAGTCTCTTAACCTGAGTCCTGTTTTCTCATCTATAAAATAAGGAGCAAGGGAATTATTAGATGACCACTGAGATTACTTCTACCTAAAATAATCTGTGATCTAAATTGTCTATGATCAAAAATAATACTATGATGTTGGGAGAAAAAACAAGATGTAGTGAACAGATGGTCTTTCTGAAATCAGAAAGATTTGGTTTCAAGTACTAACTCTAATACATATTAGCTATGTGTTCATAGGCAATGCACTAATCCTCTCTGTTTCCTGGACAACTCTCTAAGACGATAATTTAAAGTGGGAGTTGCCCATTTGAATTGATGCAGAGATTTTACTACAGAGTGAAACAGATTTCACTGTTTGTTATACCAGTGAAATCCTAGGTCTATACTGGCTTCCCCTGGAAGAAAAAAAAAATCTCCCTAAGAAGTTTTACTCTACTAGATTGATCATATTCTTGGAGAGGACAAGCAATATAGGAGTCAAACAATTTTGCTTTCTCTGTCTCTCATCTGTTAATAGTATATCATCTGCCCCAAGCATGGAGTCTGCCTCCCTCCCTTATTCTTCCTGCATTAAAACTAAATTTTAACTCTACTTTGTTTTTAGCTTTTTGTTTTGCAAAGATAAGCTTATTCTGGATTTTAGACATCTCAGTATTTTCAAAGGTTTGAAACACATTTCCATATGCATGTTACTCTTCAGTCTTCCTTGGTTATGTTTTTTCCATTTCCGTCGTTTAAGTCTGAAATCATTAGGTTCCTTATCCTGCCACACTGATGTCACTAGATGCCTTTTCCTTTCATCCAGATTGTTCACAATTTTAGGGTTAAAATCTCATTTTCAGATTCACTCATCCTGAACTAGCCATTTTCTCTTTAAAATTCTTTAACCATGAGATCACATCTATCTCTTGCAACTTTTTGAAATCTGCTTCTCTGAAATCTAAGGTTCATGTTTGACTATGCTCAGCATTCCCTGCCTTTGTTATCAAATCTAGGATAACACAGTTTCTTCCTTTCAAGGTCCCAGCCATTTCCATATCACCAACCAGCTCTTCTGTGTTTGCTCAGCTTTCCAAATCTCCTTTTTCTAGATATCTTGAAAAATACTGCTCTCATGTTTGCTCTTCCTTTTAAAGCTTCCTCCTTCTTCATTGAATATGCCATCATTCTCAAGCTTATAAACAACTTTTCACTGGTTACATATCTGGAGTGACAACACTCAGGCAAGCATCAGTATTATCAAACAATTTCCAAAACATTTTTGCATACCTACAGGAAAGTTTCTTTCATGTAATTACTTTCAAAATGTATGAATTCTTGTTCATTTATACCACTAAGTAAAGCATTTCCTAATGTTGCTTTTAGACGTTGCAATCATTTTATTTTTTGTTCCTCTACTCTTTTCAATAGTACAATGAAATAACAAATTCACTAAAAGGGACACTGCTTCCAACAATGAAAATGTAACTGATTTGTCCCTTTTTTTACCCTGTGATAGTCTTGTCCATATCTCCCAGATAGGGTACACTCAATGTGCAATTGAATTTAAGACTTCTCTGGATCTCTTGATCATGTATAGTTATCCGCTCTCAATATATGATGAAAGTACCTGCTCTTTTGATCAGAAATTTCTTTGGTAATGTCTTTTATGGCACTTGTCACTTGCAAGTTATTATTGGTAATACATTGCAACCTGTTTATACCCACCATATACCTCTCCATTGCCCTTCAGGTGACCTGCAACTCAGATCTTCAAAGATTGTGATATCCCCCGATTGGCAGCCATATAACATCACCAGAAAATATTGATGTTAAAAGAAGGTAATCTTTTTTTGTTCAAACAGAAGCCTATGACTGTCAAAAGTTCTAAACAAATATCTTAAGTACAGATCAGCCCACTCTTTTTCCTACTTAATTCATGAATGTTCAGTGTTGCTCAGAGCTAGTCAATCTATCTAAATGAGATACTATAGATTTTTTTTCCCTTGTAGAATGGATCGCTCTATTTTGGCCAAACTAGAAGTACAGAGGTTACTCCCATTAACAAAAACTCTGACTTGGTCCATTTCCAACATAACCAATTCACTCCTTCTCAGGAAACCTAGTAGTCCCTACTGCCAGAGGCTCAATATTTTGATGCTGGATTTGGAGCAGACACCAGATTGGTTTAGCGCAACTGCAACTCATAACTCCCAAGATCAAGAGATCTACTAGTCTGAGCCCCACCCCCCCCCAGTGATTGGGCTTATAGGTGTGTTCCCAAATGCCCAGCTCCCACTGGAGTCACTTCAAAAGATTCCATGATGAGTGAAGTCTCTAGTCTGATATTGACAAGATCCTTTTGGAAATGTAAACTGAAGGAGGCTGTTCCAGGATAGAGGGAACATGGATAGAGAGGAGAGCATTGTGAGCTTCTCATAGAGTTCCAGCATATTTTATCTTTACCTGACAAAAAACATTACTACTTGCCCTTTCCAGTGTCCAGAGACACACAAAATCAGTTGTTCTCCAAGATATTGTTATTTTGGGCAGTTTGGTATAATAGATAGAGTATTCAACTTGTCATCAAAAGACAGGTTTGTGTCTCAGTGGCAAATTTTGATTGGTCAGCTGAACTTTCTGAGCCTCCACTTCCTAGTTGGTGAAATGGAGATTGTAATAGAGGGTCTCTAAGATCCCTTTGACCTGATCATCTTTATCACCTATGTAACTAACGCCCATCAAGCAGCACACCCAAGAACTGCTGCTATGGATAGTTTCAAGGGTCCAATTGCATAGTATAATGAACTCTCTATTTATTTAGCAATAAACTAAACATTGTTCAATAAAGTAAAGCATAACATTCATAGCAACATCCTTAAGCAAAATATATCATCTAATATATATATGTACATATATGTGCATGTGTGTGTGTGTATCTCATGACACTCAGTATATCATATGGCTTATAGTATATATCATTACATCCCCAAAGTCAAGCCCACAGGCTAGGATCTTCCCTAGCATGATGCATCCTTAAGGGGCAGAAGAAAATGCCACACTATCCACCCCTAGGTGGAGAACAATCTCCTTAATCAACACACAGTGTCCAAGTAAAAAAAGTCCTCTCTCATCTTGACTTGAAGCTGACTTCTAAACCCCACGATTCCTCCTCTCTGGGCTGACCACTTCCAGTTCTTGCCTGGGTTCACACACAGGCAGGTCTCTGCCCTTGCTCCTTGTCTCAGCTCACAAGGACTGTTCCACTCAAACTCTTCCTACTTCTGTCTGACAGCAGGCTCCAGGGGCTCCTGTCCATAGCTTATATTTCTAAGAAAAACAAAGCTTAACAGGGCTATGAAAATATTTATACACATTATCAGTGCCATCATCTCAATTCACTCATGAAGACCAACAGACAGGGTTTCTGTCTGAGAAATCAACACAGATCAACAGACTTGTAGCATCTTTTGGTTTAAAAGATTCTAAGCAATTTTCGAAAGCATTCATCATGGGTGTGTTGGTAAGTGGAAGACAAATGACTTCAGCATTTCCCTTTCTAGAATAGGAAAAAAAAGAACTCAAAATGACACATTCACCCCCTAAGTGTCAAGATTCTATACTACCTGTGTTGAGTAACCAAAAAGGCTGGCTTTAAACAGCTATGGAGGGTCGAGAGAGAAGGCCTTTAAGGTTTTCAATTTAATTCATCAAACATTTATCAAGGAACCACAATGTGCAAAGCATTATTCTAGGACCTGGAGATACAAAAACCAAAAATGAACAAAACAAAACAAAAAGCCCAAGGTCTGTGCCCTAGGAGAGTTGTAATTCTGCTACTGGACACAAGTTGTAAACAAATAAATGAAAGCATAACTGGAAGAGGACAGAAAGCACTCACTACTAGAGGGATCTGTAATTACCTCTGGTAGCTATGTGGTGTAGTGACTAGAGTGTCAAGCCTGGCATCAGGAAGACATATCTTCCTGAGTTCAAATCTGAGCTCAGACAGTTACTGTGTGACCCTGAACATTACAAGAAGTAATGTTTTTTGTTGTTTTTTTTTTTTATCAGGTAAAGTTAAAATGTCTTGGAATTCTATGAGAAACTTGCTGTGCTGTCCTCTCTATTCATGTGGCCATCATCCTGGAAACTGTTTGCCTCAGTTTTCTTATTTGTAAAATGAGCTGAAAAAGGAAATGACAAACAACTTCAGTATCTTTGCCATGAAGAGTCAGACAATAAATATTCAATACGTTCAACAGGAGGGAATGATCAACTTCCTTAACAATAGTAAGGATACAGGATAATTACTACCACAAAGTATCATAGGAACACAGACTTAGAATTGGAAAGAACCTTAGAGGTCATCTGGTTCAAACCTCTCATTTTAAAGGTGAGGAGACTGAGGCCCAGAGAAGTTAAATGATTTGTCCACAGTGATACATGTGTAAGTGGAAAAGCCAGCATCTGAAATGAACCTACATTCTCTAACTCAAGAGCCAACATTCCACTTCATTGCCTTCAAGGGACTCTGCTCTACGATGATCCAATATCTAACAAATAGATGCCATCATCATGGAGCCTACATCTCTCTGTTTCACCACTGTTGGAAACTGTGACTTGCTCCATTTCCAATTTGGGTTGAATCAATCCTCTTTAGTCGGGGGAAATGAAGGATTCATTATTAGACTAACATCTCAAGGACATTCCTTAACGAGTCGATAATCTGCATCTTTGACAATGACAATGTGAGACGTCTTCTAAAAGGGGATACTTAATATGGGAAGCAGAAGGGGAAGTATTCATTACTAAATTCATTTTTTTAATATTCCCTATATTCTGTACATCCAAATTTTTCTGCTGAATGAAATCTTGTTAAAATAGATAATGTATTTGATTTGAATAATAACAAAAAATAGACAAAAAAGCAACTTTGGCTTCCCCTGTTCTGATGCCTCACTAAGACATGAAGGTAATTTAAGGTTTTCAAAGGGTATGTCAGGCTATCAAAGGCTTTGACAACCTAAAAAAAGCTTCAAATAAATTCCTGGCAACATTCTACATTGCTGTCAAAGGACCCACCTAGCTAGTTCAAAGAGGCCCAGCATTAGCAGATTGACACTAGATAATAGTTCTACAGATGTGGCAACTTTGGAAACAAACGACAATAGACTTTAAATCTTTTCTTTTTAGCCCATATATACTTGAATACACATTATCTCACACCACAAAGATTTGATGAGTGTATTAAAGGAAGTATCCCTGTAGGATCTGCAAAGTGGTGTATTTGTATAATTTTCAAAGGAGCCAGTAGTTACTGTTACTGGAGAGGACAAGAGTGGTGGATCACTTGAGCTCAGGAGTTCTGAGTTGCAGTACAGATAAAGTTAATTTATGGTGAGCCACATTTCTCCCTTCCCCCAAAGCATTGGGAAAGCATTGGGAGGGGGCAGCCACCCAGCTGCCTAAGGTGAATCAAAACAGCTCAGGTCAGAAACAAGCAGGTCAAAGCTTCCAGACTGAATGAAATAGGGAAGCCCACTCAAAAGGAGGAAAAGTACATTAAACAAAACTGTCCTTGATTATAATGTTAATGTAATCATAAAATGACAAGTATATTAGACCACAAAAATGTTTTACTTCTGTTGCTATTATATATAAAATCTACTTTAAAATTTTTTTTATTCAATGAAAGGAACTACACACATACAATACATGGAAAACTTTTTTTAAGCTTCATTTAATATTCTGAAGACTAATTCTGTTGTTTATATGTGTAATACTTGCCCTAGAGAATGCTTTCTTTAGACAGAAATGTTCCCTTTTTAGCCAAGACCCTCACTGTTCTAGGTCCCTTGCTTGCGTATCAGATATCTATTGAGTACAGAATCCTGCCTGACTCTATTACACCATCAATTGTTCCTCGTTCTGAAATGTCCCACAATCTCCTACCCACCTCTTCATTCTAAAACACTAAAATTACAATAATTATATGGGTTACTGTAATAAACGCAACTGTGAGAAACTTCTTTGCCTGAAGCAACTTCCATAAGCTCAAGAGACTTCTAATTTTTGGTGAAGCTTGGGTGGAGCCCCTACTCTGCTTATAATCTGGGAAAGGGGAAGGAAAAAAACAAGCTTGGCCTGAGGAATATCAATATATACGCATAAATGAAAGCCTGGATCCACTTTCAAAGACTGTTGGCAGTTTTCTACTGGAAAGAAGAGTGGTCTGCTTTCTAAAAGTTTCATCATACATCTCTAGGAAAACTTTTTCAAGCAATGTCAAGCTTCATTTTACAAAAACAAGATGTCGTTCCAGTTTGTGCATGAGTTGGTCTCAATTTATTCCTATGATCACTTTTATCTCCAGTCTCTCCTCAGTTCAGGTCCTATTTTTTTTAATTGCCTACAGAATATCTTCAACTGGATCCTGTCATTATGTCAAATTCATCATATTCTCCCTGAACCTGTGCCTCCCTCTTGACTTTATTCTTTCTGTTAGTAGTATCACTTTAGATCTTGGGAGTTTTTCTCTTCCATTTCCACCGATATCTAATGTTTTCAAGTAGTGTTGCTTTTTCTATCCAAAAATGTGTTACATCTCTCTCTTTCTTTTTCTTTCCTACTACCATGTTTAACCATTTTTTTCAGTCATGTCTGACACTTGGTGACCCCATCTGGGATTTTCTTGGCAAAGATACTGGCGTGGTTTGCCATTTCCTTCTCCAGCTCATTTTACAGATGAGGAAACTGAGGTACAAAGAATTAAGTGACTTATCCAGGATCACAAAGCTGGTAAGTGTCTGCATTCACATTTGAACACAGATTCTAGTGGAGCAAACATCACAAGGTTATTATCCTCAGTGCCACAAGATTCTTGTGGTTATTACACCTTTTGCTAGCTGCTATAAGTAAATCAAAGATTGACTCTTCAGATTCAGATTCAGAAAAGTTGGCTTCCCATTGAAATCTATCAGAAAATGATAGAGATAGGAAACTAATTTTCATAGAAGTCTGAGTCACCTGCTGGCTGAATTAAGACTATTGTGGCCAATAATCTTCTGTCTAACCATACCCTTTTATAGCAAGTAACATATTTCTTCCTCCAAGAAAATATCTTCTTATCTAGAAGGAATCCAAGATCTGTTTTCTTTGGTGTTTTATGAAAAATTCATCCAGAAGATGAGTCTTTCTGACTCCAGATCCAGTCTTCTATGCACTTCAGCACCTACCTGCCCTCCTACTACATAACCCTCATTTAGACCTTTGTCATCTCAAGCCTAAACAACTACACTTGTCTTTGAACTGGTCTCCCTACTTCAAGTTTCCTCCTCTTCCAATACCTGCCCTGCACACTCCTACTGGATTGATCTTTCCAAAACAACACTTTCACTGAAGGCAGTATGGGGAAAACATTGGTTCTGGAATCAGAGGACATCTGCATTCAATCCCACTGCTAAACATTTACCATCAATGCGATCCTGAATCACTTACCTCCCTGGGTATTGGTTGTCTCATTTATAAAATGAGGGATTTAGACTAGATAGCCTCCGAGATCCCTTCTAGGACTAAAATCCTATGATCTATAATCCTGTTACTTTCCTGATCAAACCCAATGCCTTCCCCCTCCCCGACTCCACATTGCCTATACCAGAGTCCAAATTCCTTAACTTCTTCAAGGTTCTTCACAATCTGATTCCAATCTTATTTTCCATCCTTTCTGTACATTTTTCCATTACATAAACCTTCTCCTTCAGTCAAATTTTGATTTTTTTCACCCTTGCACCTTTGCCTGTGGTATACCCCTCACCTGAAAAGCCTACCCCTTTCCTCTTTAATGAAATATTACCCATCTTTCAGTACTCATTTCCTCCATGAAGACTTTACCAGCCATCCTAGCCTGAATTACCAGCCCTCCTCCCAAATCTTACCAGCAGAGGTACAGCATTATGACCTCAAACAAGTCCTAACCTGTCTGTGCCTCAATTTCCTTCTCTGTAAAATGGGGGAAATAAGTTCCCACATTTATTCAGTGTTTTGAGGTTCACAGGGTGTTTTTATCATAACAATGCTACTTGCTTGTGAAACTCATGAGAGAAAGTCTATAAAGTGTTCTGCAACCATAAAATGTCATTGACTCAGAAGCTATCCTAAAAATTATTAAGAAGAACATGTGATATCAGTACTACTTGCTGGGCACTTCTTTACTGGCCTTTCCCTTAGTTACCTTTGTGTGCCTGTCCTATTTCTCTTACTAGACCAAGAGTTCTTAACTTGGGACACATGAATTTGTGGACTTATTTTTATATTTTTAATTTTTTTTAATGTTTTGATAACTTTATTTCAAAATAATTGGCTTCCCTTGTAATCTCATTTAGCTTATTTTGGGCAATGAAAAATATTGTTTTGAGAAGACCACAGGCTTCCAATACCACTAAAGCGGTCCATGAAACAACCTCTGTAAGTTCCTTGAGGGCAGGGACCATGTTTCTTTGTATGCACCACACAGCCTAGCAGAATGTTTTTCGTTGTAGTAAGTGCCCAATACATATTTGATCCATGACAGCAGACAGAGACACCCCTCCCCCTCTAACAGACCAAATGCAGAGTTCCCCAGTCCTTTCTAGGGAGGAATGGGAGGAGTACGTGTATAAGGAGGGGATTGGCAGGAGGGAAAGGAAAGGGAGACAGTTGTAAATAAGTGTTCAAGCCCATTTTATCCATATTCAAATTCAAAAAAATTCTTTTTTTATTACCAAACACCAAATCTTCTGTGTCCATAAAAGATAAAACAACTGCTGGAAGCCCAAATTGACAGAGAGACTTTTGTTTTTCAGAGATTAAACCACTCAACTGCTCACTTACGGCTAAAGATGACAAAGCATGACTATTCATTACCTCAGGCTGCTCTGTGGAGAAGTTGAGTAAGAAATGACCCTCGCTTTATTCTGTGGATTGAGATCACAGGGGTTTTAAGGTCAGGCTGGAACTCCATTTCCATTTTTTCCCCTTTCCTCTTGGGTAAAAACCACTCTGAGAAAATCCTGTGCTCTCCCCTGCTCAGGCTTTCAGAGAGTCACTGCCACTCACCACAGTTGCCGTTCCTGGCCTGACGGGCTGTGTTGGGAATTTAACTGATGTCTCCACCCTAGCAGCATGTGGAACCAATGTAAGGGAGAACAGCTCAGAGATGAAAATGGAGCAACTCTGGCAGTCCCAGCTGCCTGAGGTAGCCAATGAAACGGAGCCCTGCTTGCAGCATTAAGCATTAAAGGGAAACCAATTAGCAGAAGCAAGCTCTGGTTTGCATCCAAACAATGCAAGCAAAAGTCATCTTTCCGATAGTTTGTACAGAAGATTGCTGCTACGCAGAGGGTTTGCAGAATATGTAGACAAGCTGCAAGGGCCCCCAAAGCCATGTTTTGCAACCGCTTGTGTTGTACAGATGAGCAGGCTGAGGCCCAGAGAGACAAAATTACTTTCCCAAGGTCACACATATAACAAGTGTTAAAAGGCAGGATTCCAAACCCAGAATTTTCATTCCAGAATTGCTGGGCTCCCCTCTATCCTAAACCACCTCCAAGCTAGGGAAATGGAAGTAAAACTCTGACCTTTACTTAAACTCTATAAGCTCTATGGATGTGTAGGAAGGCAAGTTTTTGAGCGGGACCAGAGCACAGAGGACAGAATGGTGGCCTGGGAATAAAGACCTGAGTATAAATCATGCCTCTAATAATTAACTGGGGAGGGAAGAAGGAATGGAGCTTACTTATCTTCAGTACTAGAAAAGTTGTATTTGGGGAAAGGGTCACATGGAAAGGAACTAGGAACCTTGGGGAGTTCCAAAAAGACAGATAGAGAATGAACTTCAAGATCAATTTCCCAAAAACTGGAATTAGTTCCTCCAGAAGGTGGTGGAGTCCCCTTTACTAGAGGTCTGCAAGGTAGAATGACCACCCACTGAGGCTATTACAGGGGGAATTCTTGGTCAGGAAGGGGGTGAGCCTTCTCTCTCTCATAACCGGTAATTCTGCCTTCAGTACACCAGGTCAATCCTTGATGGATGATTTATGAGAAAACAGAAAAAAACTGCAAGAGATGCAAAGGCATGGACTGTTGTTATTCTTATTGTTAAGGGGGAACACCCAGATCTATGAAATCATCTATTTAACCAAGAGTTCTAAAGTATTCTAATATATCAATTGAAATTCCAACAATTAAAGTTCAGTTTCGGTTTTTCAAATGTCTCTAGGAGGACCACAGGATCATAGTTTTAAAGTTGGAAGGAATTCTAGAAGTCTAGATATCTAATCCAAGCCTTCACTTGACAAGTGAGGAAAAGAACCTGACAGAAGTATAGTGACTTAACCAAGGTCACATACACACACACACACACACACACGGTAGGGAGCAGAGCCTAGATTCAAACCATGAGGGCTTTATCAGAGAATATTTCAGCACAAAGATCATTTTGGATGCTAGAGTAGGTCTAGGCATGGACTCAATGGTTCCCACAAGGCCAAAGGGTATCTGGGGGCACAAGGAGATTGGTGCTAGGAAGTAAGAGAACACCAAAGAAAAACCTCACTTATTTCAAAACTTTGGCTAAGGCTGGCTCTAACTTTCCTTTTCTTATACCTGCAATGTCACATAGTCCCTTCTTCCAAATTCCAGAAATCAACACTGTGAGTTCTGAACAACTAGAGATGACCTCTCGATTTTCTGATCACACATCACATAATCCTATTTTTGTATTTATAGTTCTATATCATATTTTGTGTCATATCTATCTGTGTAGAAGGCCCAGATTTTCAATACTAACATTCTACTGGCATTGCTATCCAACTCTGACATGAACACCACTGCCTCCAAAGAACTAAAAGTGTTCATCACCCAGAGGACACTAATGGGACATTTCATGGACCTGAGCAACATTGCAAGGAACCCCAAAGGTAAACAAAAGCAAAGAATAACATCAAGAAAGTATATGACGGGGGCGGGGGGGGGGGGGAAGGATGACCCAGTCATGTGGTCAGACCAATGGATGACTGGAGGACAGCAATAATGTTCCTCTGATCCTGTCACCATATTGGGAAAAATTGAGGAAGGCCTCCAGAGTATTGAGTGGACTCCTTGTGGTAAATATCTTGCGAGAAGATGGATAGAGGCACATGGGATGAGCAAGTGTTGATGGGTTGGGATCTGTCTTGTTGAAGGGAATTCTCAAATGAATAAGATCACAGATTCACTTGAATGTCCTATCTACACCACTAGATTGAAAACCTTTAATGTCTCATTTATTTTTGTTTCTTCCCAAGGCCATGCTTAGATACACTATATAGAGCAATGCCTAAGAAAGACTTAGTGAATAAATGAACTAACTAATTAATATATAGCACTCATAAATTAAGGACTGTTAACTTCTACCTGTTACCTTCTCATTCTTAGATATCCATACTTGTTAGGTACATTTAAACAACACACTTTGAGTGAGGAGGAAATGTATTTGTTTCACTCAAGATGGTTCTCTTCAATCTAATCTAGTTAGTAGTCTATTAAATTCCTTGAGTCTTTAAGAGTAAGAATCATATCTTGGGTACCAAGTGGGGCCATCCTCTTGATTAAGGTGATAACACAGACTTCAGTCCCCAGTACTATGAGTAAAACCATACTCCCTAATTAATAGCACTTCCTTCTGGGAGCTCCTGCTTATGCCACAGTTCATTATTAAAATGAACTAGGCTGGAACATTTAAAAAGGTAGATGGTGATGTTATACTTTATGTCAATATATGGGAGATAATTTTGGAGTTGATTTGAATCATGCTAGGGCGCACCAGTGGGGGACTTAGAACAACGTGAGAGCACCGGGATCCTGGAGGCTTGTAGAGAGACACAAAGGGGTGGGAGGATACCATATTTCCATTTTGAATTCATTAGCAAATAAAGGTCTATTATAATACCTCCCCTGCCTGGGATGGAAAATTCTTACCTTAAGAATTCTGCATGCCACAAGATGGGAAATTTTCTAGAGGGCAGGAGAACCCACAAAATCCACATCAAGGTGGCTGATCTTCAGTGGTAATTGTCTAAGGGTCTTTGGCATCAGAAAACTAGGTGACATGATGCATTAAGCACTAGACTTGGAGTCAGGAAGATGAGTGAATCCTGCCTCTCAGACTCTCAGGTGAGACTGGGCAAATCATTTAACCTATCAGCCTCATAAACCTTAAAGCACAATATGAATGTTAGCTATTAGCTCTCTGAATGTCTTCTAAGGAATTATTTAGTTCATATAATCAGACTATTCCATGAAACTTTGCCAATGGAAGCAGTCCCAAAAGCAAGGAGGCCACTTCCTGAGAGTCCTCAGAATAAGTGTAGATAAGATTTCCGTAAAATGATTACTTT
Source organism: Potorous gilbertii (assembly GCA_028658325.1). Lineage (NCBI taxonomy): Eukaryota > Metazoa > Chordata > Mammalia > Diprotodontia > Potoroidae > Potorous > Potorous gilbertii. Next base: position 554,062,927 of record CM053769.1, read on the forward strand.
AAATTTATTTTTTTAAAGTTACCCAAAAAACCTTTTGAAAGTGCCCATTGCATTAAGAAGGTAGGAGATGCCACAGTACTGTAAGTGAGTCATCTTTTCCTCTGGCAGATTAAGGGGAAGCAAAATTTATTAAAATAATTAAACTAGAAGTAATTCTGTTTTAAGAAGCTTATCTAGAAATGGCAACACAGCACACTAAAGTAGGGGTAACCATAACATTCATGCACAGCTGTATATTCTAGAAGTGGGGAATGTACTGCTCCTATTCTTCTTCCATTGTCGCACAAAAGCAGGTCCATATAATGTGGATTTCCTCGATGTTTTATTTTAAATGATCATACTCCACATAGAAAGGCAGGGCAAGAAATAAAAATGATGAATCTCAATTCTAAGGCTGGGTTCTAGCTGAAAATTGACATCACCCAATGGCCTTTCAGACAAGATCAAAAGGTTTTCAGATTTCAGCCACAATGATAACTTTATGCAATCTGCATACTCTTCAGTACCAAATTCCTAAAACTCAAAATCCCCTTTTAGGTTTCATGAGGAAATTAGTTTATTTCCACAGGAAATGTACCCATTTTTCCCTTCAATTCTCACCTAATCTTAACAATAACACTAATGAAGCCCTCAATCTAATGAAGTCTACCAAAGGCAGCCATGTACAAAGATAGAAATAATTCCAAGCATGACTCATCCTCTCCCCTCCCCCTAACATCTCCCCTTCCCATTGAAAACAGGTCATACTTAGTCATTACACTCTATGGGTTGAGCCACCAAGTATAATCCAATAATTTCTTGTCAAATTCAGTTACAAGCTAGATGGATTGTCCAAGTATTACATATCCCCTTTTCTAAATGAATACAGACTGATAGGACTTATTTTATGAGTAGGTAGAGCTGCTTATATAGTAAGATTGATCAATCAACCAACAAGCATTTATCAAGTACCTACTATATGACAGGCACAGTACTAGGCACTAGGGACACAAATAAAAAGTAAATAATCCCTAGGCTCAAGGAACTTACATTCTAATATGCTAAGATTTGAGGGGGGTCCTAGACCAAATCCTATCCCTCATCTCTCTCACTGTGCCTCAGAAGCTAAAACTCTAAAATTTGAGATGAATTCCTTTGGATCTTCAAAACCAAAAAGAATAAATCTCAAGGAGGAATAACGCTACAAACAGCAGGGGTTAAATATAATTGATCATTCCATCTATAAGGTGAAGTAGACTGATCACAGGCTGGTCCTTAATGACATGGTCCCATCCCTATGGCTCACAGGAGTTTTGTTTTATTTTGTTTTGTCTTTAAGGCTAGGGTTGGATTATTGCTGCATCAAATCATATCTCTTCTCCAGTGGTCTTTTCACTTAAGAAAAATGAAAAGTAGAACTCTTAAAATGTTTGGAGACCTGTTCTAAGTCTTGATTTTATTTTAGATGAGAAAGGTAAAGCCTGGTGGTGATAGGCATAAGACAGGGAAAAGGTAGAGAGTGCAAACTGAAAAAGGAGTCAAGGAGATGCTCAAGATGAACTTCACCAATTTTTCAATTACACCTAGGCCTAATCCCCTCTCTATTCTCTCTTTGAGTTGACAGGATCCTTGGGATGGGGTCATGAGTCTGGCACATTTTCTTTAGTTGATGATGTTTTAAGCATTCATTCTATTTATCATCATATAGTGTTTATGGTTTTACTTCATGAATACTAGTCTGTTACTTATTTCTCACACATCTTATTAACATTTTAAATCTACTTTTAAAAATAAAAACAATAGATTCAGAGTTGTCCTTTGTTAGATATAATAAACCAGGACTGCAATTTAGAAAACAGTAAAAATATAGACTCCAAATCCTTCAGGAACGACTAAGAGAATGTCATTCTATGCTATCTTTTTAGATAAGTCTTATTCAGCAACACAGTCTTATAAATAACTCATTTATCAGGGTAAGTATTATAAAAAGTCAGAGGTAAAAAGTCACAAATGCTTGTCTTCATGCCATCTGTATTTTCGATTTCTTGAAAATGAAAGTTGAGAAAGCTGTTGGTAACATGAGAGCAAAATATTAAATATATTATAAAGTCCCAGTGAAGCAACATTTCATTGAACTTGATAAGATATATATATATATATATATATATATATATATATATGCACATATACAATACAATACTTCTATATGCCCTACAAACAGAAACAAAAACAACAAAAATGCACACACACATACAAAAACACATCCAACAAGTCAGGACTAAATCAGGACTGAAGCCCAGAACTCCTGACTGGCAGTTTGTTGCCAGACAATGCTGCCTCTGAGAATTTCTTAGTTCCACCCTTTGGCCCAATTATGCCTTTTCCTCATTGTCTAATTCTTTGGCTTCCTTCCTTCATTCATAGGAACCTGCAGCTAGAAAAGTTAGAATTAGGTTAAGGTAGTTGCTTACCCCTGTCATCTTATTTGCTCTCCCACTGGTACTTTACTGAATATTCCACCATAATCAAAATTTGTTTATGGAACAGGAGTGATCTTTGTGTTAAAATCAGTGGGATAGATGCCTAGGATTTATTCTCTTAGGCAATTCCCAAGCCAAATGGTTAAAAGGTCACTTTGGCTCTAAATGAACCCAAAGGAGTAGTTGTAATTCACTATGTGAAGAAAAAAAAATATTCCCTCACCAGGTAGTACATCATTTTGAATCTCCCCACAAGGATGTAAAAATGCCCTATTTGTGTTGCAGAATATGCTGAAATAAATGCTCACTAGTCTTACATGCTCACATCTCATCACAGGGACCTTGTGACAACTAGGAGTCAACCTGATTTTACTGTCCTGAGGAGTCTTAATTTTAGAGAGGGAGAAGGTAGATCAGCCCAGTGCCCTCAAACTCCCTCCTCCCTCCTAAACCAAATCCTCCAAGTACTTAATTAATCTAGGTCCTCAGAGGCTAGAATTAAAGTCAGCTGGACCTCTTGGAGGCACATCTGGACTGTAATCAATCCTCTTATGAGACTGTCCTAATATAAGAACATGTTCTTAAGGTAGCTTAAGCCAGACCAAACTCTAAGGATTTGTCAAGGTCTGAGAGCAGACTGCCATGTATGTCAGTTGAAGCAATATCCCCAGGCAATCAATAGTGTATGATGGAGACATGTCAACACATTTTAATTGTCCCAAGAGGGAACTAGAATGTTTGGCAATCTCTTCATTGTTCTAAAGACAGTATGGGGATTCTAGTTAACCATGACCCATACATAAAAGACCATTTTTACCTGAAAATTTCTTTGTTATGGTTGCTATTGCTCCCCAAGCCTGTTTTAAATATACCTGGGGAATGGGAGAGGATTAATTTTTTTCTTTCCCACCCTTCACCCTTGCCACTATTAGATGTCAATTTTAACACAAATTGGGGTCTCTCAGACTTAAACCAAGCCTACAGAGTGACAAAGTGGTGAGTGTCTAGGCAGGGACAGTGGGCCTGCTGTTCAGTGGGATCAAAAAGACTAGATTTACTTCAAACTTCTGGCCCTTACTAGCTGTAAGACCCAGAACAAATCACTTAATCTAAACAAACCTCTATTTCTTCATCAATAAGAGGAAGGCGCTCTTACTAAATGGCATCTAATATGCCTTCAGGCTCTAATCTATTCTATGCTCTCTACTATGCATAAGTGAACATTTCTGAAAAAACAACTTTGCTAATGTTAAACTTAATTGATATACTTTAACATCTTGGGGTGGGAGTGTGCTATGAATTTCTAGTGGGGAGGCAGTGGGATAAAATGGCTGGCAATGCATTTGACTTGGAGTTGGAAGACTAGGATTCTCATCTGAGTTTAGCCACTTAAACCCCAAGCCTGAGGTTTCTCATCAGTCATTATAATAATACTTGTTCTACCTGCTTCACGGGATTGTTGATAAGATCAAATGAAATAAAGAACATGAAGTGCTACATGAGCCTGAAAGCATGATAGAAGTTAAACTGTTATTACCATTAATTAGCTACCATCCCACCATGAAGGTTGTAATCGACATGGAATGTTGGAAACCCATTGCTAGAACCCTTCTGCCATCACTAATAAGCAAATAGAAGAAAATTGCTCATATACCATACATGTGGTATACAAACATCCCTAAGTCAATCCATACCTCCTACCCCTACTGAAAACCACCATTTTTGTATAGTTTCATAATAACAAAATAATAGCTTACATTTATATAATGCTTTTCACAAAGTATATATCTCATTTTCTTTTCACAAAACCTTGGGAGGTAGGTGCAACTATTATCCTCTTTTTACAGATGAAGAAACTGAGGCAGACAGAGGCTAAATGACTCATCCAGGGTTATACAGCTAGTGAGTGTCAGAGGCAGCATCAAAATTGACTGACTCCAGGTCCAGTAGTATTATCTACTGAGTTTCACCCAGCTGCTTTAGTTTAGAGCTGGTCTCCAGCCTTAAACTAAGAGAAGGCACCTTAAACTACACTGAGTTCAACTCTCTCATTTTTACAAATGAGGAAGCAGACCTAGATAGTGACTTGCCCAGGGTCACAGCTAGTAAGTGTCTGAGTATTTTTTGTCACTTTCTATATGCCTACCCCTTTCCTAGGTGTTTACACTCTTAAAAGATGAGACCTGCCTTGTAGAACAGATGAGAAACCACACAATGTGGAATGCAGAAAGGTGCTAAAATAAATGATAAACACTTTAACTGCTTTAGGAGATCTCAAAAGAGAAGGGTGGAGAGACCTGGAAAGGACTTAGACTGGAAAGGATTTAGATAAAAAGAAAGGATAAAGAAAAGCCTTCTGGGTGAAGGGGCGTACCTGGAGCAGTCCACTTGTAGGCTCCAGAATGAGCAGGACTTATTTGTTGAGCAATGGGAAGATTAGCATGAAGTGAGCAGAGGGCTGGTGTTGGAGGATAATGAGCGATAATATTGGCTAGGTCGTATGGGACCAGAACCCTGAAGGCTAGGGTGAGGAATTTTCACTTTGGAGGACCTTTAGTGATATTTAAGAAGGGAGTGTACCATGATGAAAGGAAGATTAATCGACGGTGAGGTGTAATATGGATTAAAGTCAGGAAAAATTAGGAGGGAAAACAATTGGGAAACCATATCCACAATCCAGAAGCAATTTGATGAGGCCCTAAACCAAGGACTTTTTGTGACATAGCCTCCTTTGGCAGCCTAGTGAAAGCTCTGAATCTCTTCTCAGAATGTTTTTCAATGCATAAAATACACAGGATTGCAAAAGAAACCAATTTTATTAAAATGTAATTATTAAAATATTTTTAAATCCATCGACCAAGGTTAAAAACTTCTTTCCCGGAATAATGTAATGGCAGAGAAAGACAAATGGATGTGAAACACATTTCAAAGGAAATATTAATAGAACTTGGTGATGTTGAATAAGAGGATAAAAGAAAAAAAGGATCAAAGAATATGTGAGTCTTGAATCTGGATAATTGGGATTTCCCCCTTTCCAATGAGGGATTACACTATTAGCTCAACCAGATTGCTGGAAATTACTAGAAAAAAAAAGTGCCTAGGTTCCTCCAAGTGGTAACTCATCTATATGAAAATGCAAGACCTTTGAAGTGAAGGACAGAACCTATGATGAAATCTACCCATACATTTGATATCAATCAAGACTTTAAAAGAATACAGTCTTTACTTGATGTCCTGAAACTTGAGGGAGGCATGGCCAACTTGAAAAGGAACCCCAGCTATTAATCTGAACAAAAGGGCATGCATGGCGCTAGAAAGGTTATAGTCAATGAGGAGCCCTCTGGGAAATAATTACAATACAACAATAGTACCTACTATGTACCAAGCACTGTGCTGAGTGCTTTACAAATATCAACTCATTGTTCTTCACAACCACACTGGGATGTAGGGGCTATTTTACAGTTGAGGGAACTCAGGTTAAGTGGCTTGCCTAAGGTCACACAGCTAGTATCTGAGGCTAGATTTAACCACAGTTGCTTGATTGAGGGAATGGGAAAAGGGGATGTGATCATCAGGTGTCATTGCTCTAGACCTGGATGAACCACAGAGGCCATCTAATTCAAGCCCCTCATTTTACAGATAGATACTGAGACCCAGAGAAGTGAAGTATATTGTCCAAAGTCACACAGATAGTATCAGAGCTGCACTCTAAAGAAGCTATTGCTTCTTCCAGTATATTATAAATGACCTGCATTTTCTGATTCAAATCAACAAATATACCTTAACCTAAACGCCCTTTTCCTCAGTCAATGATATAAAAATTACAATTCAATCTGGAGGAATACTGTCCAGTGACAAAGTATTCAAAGGTCCAGCAGGTGCCAGGCTGGCATTTCAGCTAGATTGTATAGTACTCTCAAAATTCAAGAACTCCCAGAATCGGATTGCCAATTGCAAAAGACAAGGGTCACCCCAACATTGCACGACAGAAAGAATTTTGAACTGAGTTGGTCGATAAGGTTTAAAGCACAAGAAGAATATGCAATAATAGGTATTAGGAAGTACTTCACAACTCTGAGGATTATGAAATACTGAATGAAACTTTGGAAATTGTAAAAATCTCCATGTGAAGCTATTTGAAAGAATACGGTAATTATTCATCTAGAAAAATTGAAGAGCAACTCCTAGAAAGAACTAGATTAAATATTCTCTAAAGGATTCAGCCCAAGAAACTATGACAATTTGTAACCATTCTCTATAACATCATGAGTCCCTTTAATTATTGACACACAGGAAGAGACAGGATGTCTCTGATTTATTTCTGCAATTACATGCCTTTTCTCTGTGACATTCAGAAAGACTGAGACTTCCAGTGGCCAAGCCATTAATCCCATAACTTTCTGATGTAGTTAACTAACATTAAAATAAATCATTGCATAGTGTTTAATATATCTAAAGAACAGCCCTCTTTATATTGTCCAGGCAACTACATGCTATGAATTGTTATTTCTTAAACAAAGAACCATCAAAAATGAAGGGTTTTTACAAGATGCAGTTTGTTTGGTGAAAACGTCTGTTAACAGGAAACAAGCGATATTTAAATGTCTCCTTTACAAGATTAATATTTTTTTCAAAACTGATTATATTTATAGTGTAAGGCTTTATAGTATACTTCATCCTCAGTTTTATTGAGCCCAATAGTACTGTCAACAAAGTGAATTATATTTAACTGCTGCTTTTAACAAGCTGAAAGTATGATAGAGATAAGTAGGCCCAGCTCATTGCTCAGCATCCGCCTGGAAATACCACCAAACTTCTCTGCTTATAGAGTGAAAAGTGAACAGCCTTAGTGGAGGTAAGATCATCAGCTCTTTGCCCTGCAAAACCAACATTTAGGAAAATGTCATGGTGGGGAGGGGAAGAAGCTGAGAAATGGGGGGAGAGAATTTATTCCAGTATTTGGTTTACTTATATAGAAGTCATCTGGGAATGATATAATCTACAAAGGTACTATCAGTCAATAAGTATTCTTTAAAAGCTTACTATGTGAAATGTACTATGCTCTGCCCATAAAGAACTTACATTTTAATAGGAGAGACAACTATTTACATACAAGAGATGTATAGATATATACAATTCTCTCTTGATATATATACATACATATGTGTGTATATACATGCACATACATATATAAACAAATACACACATGCATATGTGTGTGTAGATATGTTAGATTGGAGGCCATCTCAGAAGGAAAGCATAAGCATTAGGGGGAATAGTAAAGGATTACAGCAGAAGGTGGAATTTTTGTTATTTGTCCTTATGAGATGATAGTCATTGACATCAAGATGTTAGAGTCAAGATTCAAATATGGCTGATCAGACTAATACAAATTCAGGAGGCTCTACCACAGGTCAGGTACAAATAGTCCATTTGAACATTTGGGACTGAGATGTCTAGGTTTACACAGCTCATGTTTCCTTTATGCAATTTTTAACTAAGACTTGAAGGAAATCAGGGGTAGCCAGGAGGCAGAGGTGAGGAAGGAGAGCATTCTAAGTGTTGGGGGACAGTCAGAGAAAATACACAAAACTTAGAGACGGGAGTTCAAGTAACAACAGAGATGGAAGTAAAGTGTAAGAAGACTTAGAAAGTTAAGATTCAAACAAAAAATAGAATTTTCTTTTCAGTAATGTGGGCAATTCATGGAACCCTCTCCCCATAAATTACTATGTAAAAATGGATTTAAATTACGTGTCTTGGGTCAAGACACATCTATTGGATGTTAATAGGGATTTGGAACATTGCTGCCCCCATATTTGCTCTTTCTTCACTCCTTGCCTGTGATTCTTGTCAGTGGCTTATCTTTAACATCAACTATGAGTTACACCAAACCATATAGCAAATTTTATGGATTTTGCCATTGTAGGATGGGATGCCACCAAAATGGTAACCTAATCCGGAAATCAAAGTTATATTTTAGAAATCAATAATAATTCACATTTATATCATTCTTTACGGTTTGAGAAAGACTTATTATCTCCTTTGAGCCTCTCAATAATTGAGGTTGCTATAAATGTAGTTTTCTTCTCCTTAGCCTAAAGACAGAAAGAAATCCATTCTTACTCCCAAGTGGTTCACCATGCACAAGAAACTCCACCTCTTGACTCTGGTCATTTTCTCCTTCGTGCCTAGAATACTGTGCCTCCTCAGCTCCCTCTACTGATGTCCCTTGCTTCCATTAAGTCACACCTAAAATCACATCTTTTCTTGGACTTTTCTTCAACCTCTACTAATTGTAGTGCCTTCTGTCTAGTAATTATTTCTTTCGTATCCCATATGTAGCTTGTTTTGTACTTTTGCTTTTTGTCTCCCACGTTAGGTTTTAAACTCCTTAATGGTAGGGAATATCTTTTGTCTTTTTGTAACCCCAGGCCTTATCACAATGCCTGGCACATGGTAGGTTCTTAATGAATATTTACTGATTGATTGATTGACCTATGTATGTGCATTTCCAAAGATCTTCAGCTCCAAGGGGGAAGAAAAGGTAGTAGCTATGTTCTGCTTGTTCCCAAAAGGTAGAATGAGAAGTAATGAGTAGTTGTTAGAAAGAAACATTAGACTTATGGAAGTGATTGCTGAAAACTTAAAACTAATTAATTTTTTTTTAAAAAAAGAAACATTAAAGTTTATGTAAAGAAAAGCTTAACAATCAAAACTAAAGGGCAGTGAGCTACCTCAAGAAGGCACAGGATCACAAAATCTTAGACTCAGTGTTAGAAGAGACTTTAAGGATCATCTGTTCCAATTCTTTAGTTTTACAGATGAGGGAACTGAGACCTAGGAAGGTTAATTGATTTACTAAAGGTCTAATGGTTAGTTAAGTGTCTAAATCCGAATTTGAACCTGATATCTCTTACTCCAAATCCAGTTCCCCCTTGTTGGGGATATTCAAAACAAAGCCTAGGTGACCACTTGTCTGCTATGCTGCTGACAGGATTCTTTTACAGGAATAAATTGAATAGATGGTCCAATAAAATCCTTCCAAAACTGAAATGCTGGGATCCTGCATCTTATCTAAGTTTTTTGCCCAGAACAGACCTTCACAAAAATGTGTTGAATTGAATGGAAATGCTTAGGATCACTTAAGATAAAAACAGGATGCTGATAATTATAGATGGAAAGTTAGAATGGAAAGGATCCTTTCATTAAGCATTGAAGTGACCTAGAATTCTTATTACAACACTTATTTTTAATTGCAGCTCTGGGATTTCAGAGTCAAGTCTAGGTCTTCAAGAAAGTCTACAGAAAATGTAACCAAAGTAACTCATTATTGCCCTTTCGGCAGATCAGTATGTTGAGTAACATTTTAAATTCAAATTAATTAGAACAATGATCGAAAAAAAAATGCCAGTGTTTTGAGAACAATCTATGTTGTCAAGAAAAGAAAATAATGTTTCACAGTTATCATAATTAGTGAATTTTCTACTACCTGAAACAAATACCTTTTTTGTTTGATATTATTTGATACGCTACCTTTAGTTTTGGTCCAGACCTGTAATTTCCTCTCCAAGGGCTACTCACAGTATGGAAAGTCTCTCCACTTATGCAGCTCAGCAACTACTCTAGAATTTACAGCTTTAAGAGAATTGCCAGGACACTAAGACTGCCCATGATCACATAACTCGTATGTATCAAAGGCAAGATATGAATCATGTTTTTCCTGACTCGAAGCCCAGCACTTTACCCAGCACTTCGCCACAGTACCACCGCCATAACTTATAACTATTATATAAGGACTTCTGAAGACACATTTTCAGCATGATTCTTCATTAATCTGTCAGCCTTCACATTAGACTATCTCCCAGCGTGCAGAATAATATTTTGTACCACACAGTGGGTGGTGATTTAATATTCCTACCACTTCACCCCTCACATTCAAACAGTTGAGGAAAATAGAGGTTTTAAAATGCACATATTTTGCCCAAAGTAAATTAGAGGCAAAGCCATCCCTGGATCTGGGACATTGCAGTTATCTGTAGGGTCGTTTTATTCATACTTCTTTAAATCTACCTTAAACAGTGCAATTTCTTAGATCATGTATTATAAGTTTTAACTGATTTTTTCTCCCAAAGAACTCTGAAATAGTTCTATACAATATAACTGCAATCAACCACATCTTAAAAGGAAAGTACAGGAAACAGAAAAGGAATGGTACATTGTTGGATTGTTGTTTGTTTGGGGTTTTGGGTTTTTTTATGGGGGGGGGGGCGGTGAAGTTTGGAAGTGGCAGAGCAGAGATGGGAGGACAGCCAAACAACTCAAAAGATTAATTGTTGATTCAAAACTCTCATTTTTAGAGCCCCTGAATAAAAGCTAATCACATTAAAAATGACCAGGAATCTCTCTACTCATTTCAAATTCTGACCTTAGTTCAATTCCTAGTTGAAAAACAGGGGTTCATGTACACACACAAAACCACCAACAACAATAACCCTACAAGTTACTGCAAAAGTATAACTTCAGTCACACACACACACCTATCCAAACCATACACCCACACCCAAGAAGAAGGAAAAGGGAAAGAGAATGGTTGGGATCCACAACACTCCACAAATTTTTTTTTCTAAAAATGGAAATTTGTGATTCATTCTATTAAACATTGTAAAACTTAGGAGACAAAATTAAACATCTCCCGGTTACTACCATGGGGACATAGAAGGAAATAGGCTATAAAAGCTCTGTAGAGGCATGGCATATAGCTAGCTATAAACCAGCCATGAAAAATGGTAGCACTGTTACATGAATTACCAAGCTAGTAACGATGAAAAAAACTTTGTTTAAAGCTTTATGCTTTCAAAACACTTTTATTTTCCTAAGTTAAGTCAGGCTTTGAACATACTCTGATTGTATATCAGGGGTGGGGAACCTGCAGCTTTGAGTTTATGTCCTCAAGTGTGGCCCTTTGCCGTACTTGGACCTGAATCCAAGGATTCAGTCAAAGGGCTGTACTTAAGGACCTAGAGGACCACATGTGGCATAGAGTCTGCAGGTTTCCCATCCCTATACCATATGGTTTGATGATTATTAACCCTTTCTGGTAGCACAGAACTAGCCTGTGAAAAACTAACCCTTTGGGAGCCTATTTTGTAGCAAAGAATGTGGAAACAGCTTTATTATATTTAGGCACAGTAGGTAGAGCACTGGGCTTGGAATCAGGAAGATAATCTTTCTGAGTTCAAATCTGACCTCAGCAAGTCATTTCACCCTGTTTGCCTCCATTTCCTCATCCGGAGAAGGAAATGGCAAACCACTCCATTTTTTTTGCCAAGAAAACCCCAAATGGGGTCACCAAAAGTTAGACACAACTGAAATGACTCAACAACACATTTAAAATATTTACTAGAATAGAATGTTGCTTTATATTTAAGTGGCTGATATCATTAAGTAGGATGCTGGACTCATTCACCATAGCTCATAAATTTCTTTAGAGGGCATCCCAAAAGTCTTTGTGCAGTTTTAAGTTTTGTTTTTTCAAAATAACTTCAGAAGTATACAGGTTACAAATTTATAAAAAAAATCACTTGGAAATTTAAGTATTTAAATTCCATTTACAGTTATATAGTTTTATGAATTTTGAATAATAAATTTAAATTTTTTATTTTAATAATACAGGGTACCCTGTCATGGAAGACATTTCCTCAGCCCACCAGATCACTATAAAAGGTCCTCTTGACTATCTATTTCCATTAGACTTTTTCTTGTGGGGTCACATCAAAACTGTCATATATTGTGAATGAGTCCAGTATCCTACTGAATGATATCAGCCACTTAATATAAAGCAACATTCTATTCTAGTAAATATTTTACAGCTGATGAAACTGAAGCAGATTTGCCTAGGGTCACACGTCTAGTAAACGTCTGAAGCCAGAACTAAATCCAGGTCTTCCTGACTCCAGGTCCAGCACTCTATCCACAACACCACCTAGCTGTCCAATTTTTGTAGGACATATGGGTCTCTAATGGCAGCTAGGTAACGCATCTTTCTGAATTCAAATCTGGCCTCAGATATTTACTAGCTATGCGACCCTGGGCAAGTCACTTAACCCTGTTTGCGTCAGTTCCTCATCTATAAAATGAATTGGTGAAAGAAATGGCAAACCTCTCCAGTGTCTTTGCTAAGAAAACCCCAAATGGGGTCATGAAAAGTCAGATACAACTGAAAAATGACTGATCAACAACTCAATGAGGTTCTAAGTGGAAAAAGTTGTCTTATTTTGTAAATAGACGTGTTGGAAAGGAGAAGAAAATGTATGCCTATTTCCTTTTCAACCAACACAGAAAATTTTTTAAAATATAACAATAACACACATTTCTATAGTGCGTTAAGGCCAGGTTTATATAACCAAAAAGTGGCAATGTGAATTGCACAATCATTCAGTATATCAAGATAATGCAGGTCAAAAAAATCTGTTTTGTTCTCAGTGACCTAAATTAACTTGATCACATCGATAGTTATGTAGATCTTGCCATAATGAATTATCTGTCCTAAAAAGTGATCGTGAAATACACTCAATTCTCCCATAGTCAAGGTTGTAATTATGTAGATTTGAGGACACTGGTCCCTGCAGCTGAAGGAGTTCAAGGATTAAGCCATTGTGGTATCTGAAATTCACTCTCAAAAAGTTATTTTTTTTAAGAACTTGGATTTTTTTCTTATTTAATACTTCATTTTTTTCAATTACATTATAAACCATTTTAACATTGTTTTTCAAATTTTGAGTTTCAATTTCTATCCCTTCCTCCCTTCCCAACCCAACCTCCTCCCCCAACTGAGAAGGCAAGCAATTAGGTATAGGTTAAACATGTGGAGTCATGAAAAACATATTTCCATGTAAGTTGTTCTGTGAAAGAAAACACACACACAAAAAAACCCAAGAAAAATAAAGTAAAGAAAAAATATCTTTGATCTGCATTCAGGCTTTACCAGTTCTTTCTCTGGAGATTGGCAGTGCCTTTCACCGTAAGTCCTACAGAATTGTCTTGGTTCATTGTATTTCTGAGAATAGCTAAGTTATTCATAGTAGATCACCACGATATTGCTGTTCTAATGGCTTCACTTTGTGTCACTTCATGTACATCTTTCCCTGTTTTTCTGTGAGCATACTGCTCATCATTTCTTAAAGCACAATAGTATTCCATTACAATCATATATGCAACAACTTGTTCAGCCGTTGCCCAACTGATGGATATCCTCTCACCGTTCAATTCTTTGCCTTCACTAAAAGAGTTGCTATAAATATTTTTGTACGCATAGATCCTTTTCCTTTTGTATGTCTTTGGGATACCGACCTAGTAGTGGAATTGCTTGGTCAAAAGATAAAGCATAAAAAGGTCAACATAACATAAAATTTATAGTTTTTATAGCCCTTTGGGCATAGCTCCAAATTGCTCTCAGGAATGGTTGAATCAGTACACAACTTCATCCATAGTACATTAGTGTTTTCATTTTCCCACATTCTCTCCAATATCTGTCATTTTCCTTTTCTCTCATATAACCAATCTGACAAGTGTAAGGTAGTAGCTCAGAGTTGCTTTAATTTGCATTTCCCTCATCAATAGTGAGTTAGAGCATTTTTCATATGACTATAGATAGCTTTGACTACTTTGCCTGAAAATTGCCTTTGACCAATCAATACCCTTCGACCAATTGAGAATGGCTCTTATTTCTATAAGTTTGACTCAGTTTTCTATGTTTGAGAAATGAAATCTTTATGAGAGAAACTCACTATAAAAATTTTTTTCACAGTAATAATTACCAATTATGTATTTCCATCCATTCTATTTTCTATTTTCCCCTATTTATCCCACTCTCTCCCCAAACTTTCCCTCCCCCAAACTTCTCTCCCCGACCCTTTTCTTTTTCCCCTTCCTTTCCTACTTTCCTGTATGGTAAGATAGAATTCTACACCCAGCTGCGTGTGTATATTATTTCCTCTTTCAGCCATTCTTAAGAGATTAAGGTTCGTGTGCTTCCCACCCACCTCTCCCACTCTCCCCTCCACCGTAAAATCTCTTCCAGACCTCTTTTATGTTAGATAATTTATCCCGTTCTCTCTCGCTTTCCTTTTCTCCCAGTGCATTCTTCTTTCTCATCCCTTAATTTTTTTAATCATACCATCAGTCAACTCACACTTCTGCTCTCTGTCCATGTATATTTCTTCTAATTGCCCTAAAAATGAGAAAGTTTTTAGGAGTTATAAATATCATTTTCCCACGTAAGAATATAAATAGTTTAACCATATCAAACCCCTTATAAATTGTCATTTTTTACCTTTTTTACGCTTCTTTTGCATCTTGTATTTGAAAGTCACATTTTCTATTCTGCCCTTGTCTTTTCATCAGGAATGCTTGAAAGTCCTCTATTTCCTTGAATAGCCATTTTTCCCCTGAAGGATTATACTATTTTCCTAGGTAGGTGATTCTTGTTATAATCCTAGCTCTTTTGTCCTCTGGAATATCATATTCTAAGCCTTTCAATATTTTAATACGGAAGCTGCTAGATCGTGGGTCATACTGAGGCTCCACAATATTTGAATTGTTTCTTTTTGGCTGCTTATTTTCTTCTTGATCTGGAGGTCTGGAATTTGGCTATAATATTCCTAGGAGTTTTCATGTGGGGATTTCTTTCAAGAGGTGAGCAGAGGATTCTTTCAGTTTCTATTTTACCCTCTGGTTCTAGAATATCAGGGCAATTTTCCATGATAATTTCTGGAAAGATAACATCTAGGCTCTTTTTTTGATCATGACTTTCAGGTAGTCCAATAATTCTTCACTTATCTCTCTAGGATCTATTTTCCAGATCAGTTGTCTTTTTAAATGAGATAGTTCATATTTCTTTTGATTTGTGTTTCTTTATGTCTCATAAACTCACTAGCTTTCATTTGCCCAATTCTAACTTTTTGAGGAATTCTTTTCTTCAGTTAGCTTTTGTACCTCCTCGTCCATTTGGACAGTTTTTAAGGAATTCTCTTCAGTAAATAGGTGCCTCTTTTTCAACTTCACTAATTCTGCTTTTTTAGGACACTTGTCTCTCCTTTGGATTTGTGTGCCTCTTACTTTTTGATCTATTCTGTTTTTTAAATTATTATTTTCCTCAGTATTTTTGGTGACTCCTTTACAAGCTGTTGACTTTTTATTTCATGATTTTCTTGTATCACTCTCATATCTCTTCTCAATTTTTCCTCTATCTCTCTTACTTGATTTTTAAAAAATCTCTTTTGAGCTCTTCCATGACCTGAGATTAATTCATATTTTTCTTTGAGGCTTTGGATGCAGAAATTTTGACTTTGTTGTCTTCTGATTGTGTGTTTTGAGTTTCCTTTTCACCATATTATCTTTCTATGGTCAGAATTGTCTTTCTGTTGTTTGTTCATTTTCTGGCCTATTTCCTGACTCTGCTAAAGTGGGTCTCTGCTTCCCAAGTGGAGGAGACACTGTCCCAAACTTCTGGGGTTTTTTGTGCATCCGTAATTGTAGGGATATATGTTTTTGTCTCTTCCAAGGTGGTATGATCTTGAAAGAGATGTGTTTACTACTCTCCTGTAGTTGGCAATGGTTTGTGAGCAACTACAAGCACTCTCTTCAGCACTTGTGACCAAGGTCCCTGCTTCTGCTAAGGCTGAAATTTCTACTGTGTTAGTACTGCTTCTAGCCCTGGCACTAAGACCCAGAACGATGACCCAGATCCAAGTATAGGCAACACAACAAAGTCCTGCCCCTGGTGCCAGCAAAGGGACCCCTGTAAATCTCCTTCTTACTGTTCAATCCTCTTACCACCTGTGAGCTAAGAGGTCTAGAAACTGCCACTGATGCCACTGAATCAGTTGGTCAAAGCCTGCCCACAGTTTGCTTTATGGACCTGGTCTGCACTGCCCCTCCATTACCCTGGTGTAACAGACCTTTCTTGTTGACCTTCTAAGTTGGTTTGGGCTGGAAAATTGATTCACTCCATCTTTTTGTGGGTTCTGCCACTCTAGAATTTGTTTAAAGGCATTACTTAAAGGTATTTGGAGGAGTTTAGAGAAGAACTCAGGTAAGTTCCTGCCTTTACTTTGCCATCTTGGCTCTGCCCTCTGTAAATCCCTATCCTACCATACCAGTCTGTGTTCCCTGGCCTTGGGTCACCTTATCTGTAAAATGAAGGAACTGGATTCCAAGGGCCACTCAATTCAGCTCTACACCTATAAGTCTATTAACTTGTTTGCACTGGTCTTCTAATTCTCATTCAAATCATTTTGGTGGTGATGGTCTTTTTAAATTCACGAGTAACAGCAAGGACAATGAAAGACCGAACTATCAAATGTAGGAGAGGCTGAGTCAGGCACAGGACTATGTTACTGATGGGGCTAGGGCTATCAGCTGGTTTCTAAGTATTCTGCAAAAGTCTGAAATTCTGTGAAAAGAGTCACTAAATTATTCTTGCCCCTTGACTCATAAACTAGTTACTAAGAGGTTCATATCCCAAGGAAGGCAGAGACAAAAAGACTCCATAGATAGAAAAATACTCTCAGCATCCATTTTGGTGACAACAAAAACGGCAAACACAGTAGATGACCAGTGTCTAGTCAATGACTGAACCAACTGTGGTCATTACAGAAATAGAATCTTAGTGTGTGGTTTAAAAAAATGAATCACAAATTCAGAGAAACGTGTCTAAGAATGGGGACTCTGGGTGTGGAAAGTTATATGTAGTGGATTGTAGGTTTGCTTGGCTGTTTTCCTTACTAGAGTGCAAAGTGGGAGTGGGGCGGAGGGTGCTAGGGTGTGTATCAGAAAAACAAAGGACAGCAATAAAACTTTAAAACAAAAATTCAAGAACAGCTTGAAAAACAAAGTATGTATTCTTTAACTACAGGAGTGAATCTGAAAACAAGTCAAATAACAAAAGACTACACACAGGGAGCTTTCTCCTAGAGAAGAGAAAAAGGACACTTAGAAAAGTAACAACTCACATTTACATAAGGATCTTCAAGGTTTACAAAACACATTTCCTATTCTAAGATGTGGGTAGTAAAAGTATTGCCTCCACTTTACACCTCAGGCTAAGAGGGACAAGTGATTTGGTTAGAATCTTACAGATCTTATGTATATGAGATAATATGGACAATCAGATGGAGAGCTGGCCTTGAAACCAGAGAAGATCTGCCTCAGGATGTACTCAAGTACCTGATAGGGATTTGTAGCCCCAAATCTTTTAGCTCTAAACAACTCTCCAAGAGGAAGGTGAAGAAAAGGTGTTAACCAGCATTGGCAGAAAGAATTTCCTCACCTAGGAGTTCCCTATGCTAACAGGTCCTATCTCTATCCCATAGAGCTAATAATTATTAAGTCTGTAATTTGAATCCAGGATTTATTCCATCATACCACAGTTGCTTCTGGCCAGTGAAAGACACAGGTAAATTTCATTCTAAAATACCTCGACTAAATCCCAGTGAAATAGAGTGGTACATTTACCCCCAAAACAAAATTTCAATAAAAGAATCTACTCCAATTCTTCAATAGGAAAATTTAATTCAACAGAAGAATCTAAAAATAAGTTTTTCTGAATCTCACAAGTATCATCACAATTGGCCATTTTTTTCAACTGACAAGGATGCATGACATGCTTTTGTGTTCTGTTCATATACAAATTTAGGGTTTAAATATATACAAAAATATATTTAGCCTCTCTGTCTCTTTCTTCATAAATGGGTAAAAATGGCAAGATTAAGTTAAAAGTCCGAGTGTCGTAAATCTTAAAGCACTATATAAATGCTGTTTAAAATTTATTTTTATTAGAGATCTTATGAATACTTGTGAGATAAATCTTTTACCAGAAACATCTCTAATGATAAGCAATATAATTTGGACAAAATAAAGGTTGGGTTTTTTTGCGTGTTTGAAAGCTTCAAGTAAACATTTAAAATAATACAAAATGAAACGGAAGTTGGATTATCTTCTCGTTAATATCAAAGTCCTCAGTAAAGGTAATTATTGGATGTAAATTATAGTGGTAATTGCCTCAAGACTCCTCAGCATGGCCTGTTTGCACTAAGAAAAAGATGCAAAGAGCTGGCAAATGGCTTATTTGATCAATCTTAAGTCATTCCATATTGCCTAATGCAAGGGCTATAGCAATAGAGGTTTGGAACTTGAAAGTCCTGGTCTTTGCTAGAAGAACTTAAATTAACCATATAATTACTAAACTTATTTATTTTATGAAGACCTACTCCTAAGCAGAAAGAGTATGTAAATCCTTAAACGTAGGAAAAACACCAACTTTGGGGACTATTTTTATACCATGTGGAACTATAATATTTTAAAAAGAAAATAAAAGCACTTTTCCAAGTATACTTAATGTTTTAAAAAGGTAAATGATTTCTTTAACCAAACAGAAAATAAAATAGAAAACCAGTCGGTACTAATGTGAAAATATGTCACAAACAACTCCCCATACATTCTTTCACCATCACAACCAGTACATACGATCACTATTAATAAAAAATACTTTTATATTCAGTGCGTAAAATCAGCACTATTATATAACCATACAATTTTGATGATGCTTTCTGTATAAAGGACCTGATTTTCTTGTGATGATGGTATTTAGTAAGACCTCATTAGAGAGGATGGAATACACACACACACACACACACACACACACACACACACACAATCTTTTATGGATTGAAGGAATGCCTTCATACATACATATACTCACACATGTAACACATGCATGACCTTTAACAAAGGAATACATATATATGTACGTAACTTTTTATGGATGGAAGACATATTTTGTATGTCTTCCATCCATAAAAGATTTTATATATGTGTGTGTGTGTGTGTGTGTGTGTATGTATGTGTACATATGTATATTTTTTCATTCTTTCTAATGAGCTCTCAGTAAGCGCTATCATATATACATGACTTTTCTGTCCTCAATGGCATAACACAGTGGGATCTTATGAAAGTTTACTTTTACACCTATAAATATAACTGGAGTTTTTAATATCACAAAAAATTAGAGGAAAAATAAAAGTAAATATCTGAACAAGCCTAAAATATTGTATTCATGCAGTTTTAAGTAAAATGTGGGCTGGAAGTACTAAAGAATCAAACTAAACTGAAAATTTTATGCATCCAACAGGAAAGTGTTTAAAATATAAGCCAGGTTCACTGAAACTACATAACCTCTTAAATTCCATAAAACACAGTAACCTCTAAGTTAACAAGGAAGAAAAACTTATACTGTCTACAGCCTTTAATGATTTTGTTTTAAAGGCATTCCAGATTTTAACTAGACATTACATCTGGTAAAGGCCTTATATAAGTCATTTCGTCCAACCTCCTCATTCTGACACCTGAAGTTGAAGTGTCTCATCCAAGATCACACAGGTCATGAATGGCAAAGTGGAGACTTTTTAATCTGGTAGTCTGATTCCAAATCTACAACATATACTACTACCTAGATAGAATGCTGGGTCTGGAGTCAGGAAGACGAATTCAACTCTGGTCTCAGATATTTACCAGCTTTATGATTCTGGGCAAGTTACTTGACCTGTTTGCCTCAGTTTCCTCATCTATGAAATGGGGGTGATAATACCACCTATCTCCTAGGGGCATTGAGAAAAATTATTTACAAAATAATAATTGTAAAGTGCTTAGCAGTGTCTAGCGCATAGTAAGTGCTACATAAACATTAGCTATTGTTTTTACCCCTAGAAGGTATTCTATTAAGTTGGGTAAGTCCATCTGAACATTTTTTACCTCACCCTTACACAGTAGTAAGCAGTAAATTAAGGACACTCTAGAACTCCTCCTACCCATAATTAAACAGTCTGGAATATCTAGATGGTTCCCAATTTCCAAGCAATTATGCTTGTACATAAGTACCAAGAACGTTTCCAAGTTTTGTCAGTTTGAACTCTGGTTCAGTCAAAGGATATCTGCAAAACACACCCATTTTTTAATCCAAGGACACACAGGTGCCAGACAAGATACACACAACTTGCCTTAATTTGAACAGAAAGAGAATACAGTCAACAGACTTTAATCACCTAAGACCACTCTGGACCTAAAACAGATAAGTGTCAGTTATCAATCCTGCCATTATTTCAAATGAAGTGGAAGAAAATGGGGGGGGTTGGAAAAGATAAAATGACTTTGCCACAGAAGTGAGACTTCAAGACTACACTGAAGACAAAAGCTATTCAGGAGGCACAGAACTAAATACCAGAATCAGTCTTGATCAGTGTTCATTGTTTTGACATGATGAAGGCCTGTTCCCCACAGGCCTTCTGTACACAATTTAGCATTCTAAACAAAGCATGTGACATTTTCACAGACTCAAAGGGAAAAGTAAAAATGGGTGGGGTAGGATGAAGGCGGAAGATAAACCAATTCAAACGGTTGCGCTACTGCAGCTGGTGAATGGGTAAATTTTAAAGACCTAAACACCTCCACTTAACAAAAAGGAAAAAAAATTATTAAATAGGTAACAAGAATGGCCAAAAGACATATGAGAAACATAGCATTTTAATAGATGAAATAAATACTCCAGTACATGCAAGATAAAAACTGACATTGGGGGAAAAAAATCACTTTTGTTATAGTGTAAATTTTTGAAAACACACTCACAGTAGCTTTCCCCCAATTCGCAAAACACATGGCAAAAAACTCATAACCTTCACTCTTTCCACACCAAGTGTACTTCTAACCCAACATTCAATTAAAAAAAAAACACATACAAAAAGGTAGCTACATCCATGTCTAATGTGTGAAACTGAGGTAACCTTTAAAACAACAAAAAAAAGGACAAAAGAAATCTATAATCTCCTTCCTGCACATTGAACAGTAAGATGTGGATGGTTGTAGAGATAGGAATAGGGGTTGGGGGGTGGCAGGAAAGAAGACACCGTACCCAGCACGGTTAAAGCTCTCCCATTCTGCACTCCCAGAGGAACTGCATAAAACTTTCCAAGGTTAGACTCTCCCTCACTTTGTTTCTATTTGTGGCGATGCTTTGCAGGGTATTTCTCTTGTGAATCTGAAGTGGGGTCTCCTGGGGGAAAGGGGAAAAAAGGGGGTGTGGGAGGGTGAACCTCATCTAAGCGATTTCTTTGGTATAAAATGGGGTGGGGAGGGAAGTATCTTCCTGTAGTCACAACCGGGGGCAATCAGGGAATAAAGCGGAGAAGGGGCGGAGGGGGGTGGGATGGGGTTAATTCACAGAATTGGAATTCACTGGCGGTAAAGTCCTGGGCGAAGACCTCTCCCTTAGTGCCTGAGATAGCAGGTTGCAGCCGTCCGAGACGGCGCAGGCCGAGTTCCTCAGCCTTTCCCTGTGGTCTGTCATCTTGGCGCCCCCGTCGGGGTGCTGGGCTATATCCCTGAGGCATTGGGTCAGGAGCACGCAGGCCGACACGACGCTCATGGCCCCACCGAGGATGGCGGTCTGCACCGCCTTGCCCTCGGAACTGACGGAGGCGGCTCGGCCCAGGAACTGCGGCTCGGTGGCGAAGCCCACCAGGGCGCCCACGGCCTGCACCAGGGGCCCGCTGAAGAGCGCGCAGCGGCTGCGGGCCAGCTCGCTGGGCGCCGCCTTCACCTCCCGCACGCAGGCCAGCAGCGCCGACGCGCTGGTGCTCATGCACTTGACGCCCAGCTTGAACTGCTCCCGGGCGAAGCGGTCCCGGGACTTCTCGCTGGCCAGGGCGCAGGCGTCCGTCAGGAACTTGAGATTGCGCGACAGGCTCTGGGACACCTCCAGCAGCAGCTGAGGCGTCATGTCCGCCAGAGGGGTGGCCCGCAGCACCCCGCACCCCTGCTCCACTTCGTGCCGGCAGCGGGTCACTCGGTAGCGGTCCACCAAGCCCGGCTGCGCCGGCTGCGCCCCCGGGGTGGCCACCGCGGCGAGGTAGGCGGCGTGCGCCGAGCACTCGGTCAGCGAGACCACCAGCTCGCCCAGCTCCGCCAGACTGTCCCCGGCCTCGCTGAAGCGGCCCATGTTGAGCTGACTCTGCACGTCGTGCGTCAGGATGGAGAGCCCTTTGGTGCGAGCGATGATGGTGTCCCGGCACTTCTCGAAGGACTCGGCTCCCGGGCCCGAGGCGGCGGCGGCGGCGGCGGCGCCCTCCGACAGCACCGGCCGCGCCTCGCTCGACAGCAGCAGCAGATCGGCCACCAGCTGCATCTTCACCTTGCAGTGGTCGCACACCGAGACCAGCCTCTTCCGGGGCTGCGAGCCGCCCCCGACGGCGCTCGAGGGACCAGCGCCGCTAGCAGGAGCAGGAGGAGAAGCCGCCTCGCTAGTGGACTTCCCCGAACTCCCGCTAGCCATAGCGCCGGGGGAGCACTGGCATGCCGCTGGGGAGCCCGCTACCGCCGCCGCTGCCGCCCCCGGAGCCGTCCCGACTGAGCTGGGCAGGGCCGCGTTGCCTTCTCCGCACCATCATGCCATCCACCGCCGCGAGCAGAGGGCACCGGGGCTGCGGCGGCCGAGAGAGGGACGGGGCGGGAAGCGGGCGAAGGGGAGAAGACGGGCGGGCGGCTCGGGGCTGGAGGGAAGCACTTCAGCGTTCTTCTACCTCGCTGCCTAGGGGCTGCAAGCACCATGAACAGCCGGCGAGGACCACCAAAATTAGCACTCCCCCCCGGTCGGGTTCCGGGAAAGTCCGCCCCGGTCCTGCGTCCGCCGTGGGGCCACCGCCGCCTCCTTCCTGGGCATGGCCCTGCCAAGCCGACCGGGGTGGGGGAGGCTGGGAGTTGTCCTTCCTTCCTTTCTTTGAAATCAAAATCCTTTTTCTTAGGGAGGAGCTCCGGGGACTGCGGATGCACAACCCCGCGTCTGTTCTCAGCGCTCAGAGAGCCAAGCCCGGGCCCCTGGGTGCACGTGTGTCTCTAGAAACGCAACCGAAAGAGAAGTCACTTCGGAGCGGCGGAGGCGGAGGCGGAGGCACGCGCGGGCAGGGCGGGAGCAGCCGTCCCGCATCTCTCTCCTTCTCTTTCTCCAGTCTGCTATCAGGAAGCAGCAGCAGCCACCCAGCGGAGGGTGTGGCTCGCCTCGGTCAGCCAGGCGGCGAGAGTCGAGTCCGGAGGGAGCAGTGCACAGATTGAGCGCCGGCCGGGGCCGGGGCCGGGCGCCCGCGGGCCGCTAGCTAGCGCACCACGCCCGGGCGCGCCTCGCCCGGCGCCTCGGGGCTCGCCGGGCTCGGGCCGCGGTGGCGGGGAGTTGCCTTTCTTCTTCCTCGGATCTCCGCCACCCCCCACCCACCAGTCCTTCTCCACCGGGCTCGGATTCACTTTCGGCGGCTGGGCTGGGAAGCGGCGCCCCTGCCCGGACCACGCATCAAACCTCCCCAAGCTTGCTCCCGCTCCGAATCCATCCTCTCCAACGGCTGCGGCTGCGGCGGCTTTCTCCCGAGGCCCCGGCTCAAGCGCATCTCCCCCCCCAGATGCGGGCTCCCTCCGGCCGCGGCGGCCTCTTAGAACTTAGAAGGTCCCCGCACACAAGGGAGGGGTCTCCGGGCTGCTGCGGGAACCAGCTCGGGCCCCAGCTCCTGCCATTTTGGTAAAGCACCAACTTCCGAGCCCGGGGAGCAAAGAAAGAAATTGAAGGGGCGAGGAAGGCTCGGGAGGGGGAGGGGGCCAGAGGTGGAAACAAACAAACAACAATGTTTCCTTTCCCGGCGCGTCTTCACCTCCCCGGGAGCGAAGTCGTGGGGGAGCCCCCGCTGCCGCTGCCACCCAAACGCTGCATGGGTTGAAGGGAGGTTTTTCCTCTTCCCTTCCCCCCTCCCTACCCCGCTCGCCTCGTTGCCTTCGCCGTAACCTCACTTGAGCCTATAGAAATCTTTTGTGTGGCGTCACCGCCCTTCGTTTAAATCCTGCTTCCTCCTCTACCCTTTCCTCCCGCCCCTCTCGGCATCTCCCGGACGCTTGCGCGATTAGCTGCTCCTCCCCTGGAAACGGGGCGGGCGGCTCTAAGTAGTCGTGGGAGCGCCAGCGCCTTGCTGCGGTCAGCCCCGTCCCATTCATCGGCTCTCCCGGTCCTGGTCCCGAGCTCCAAGGGGGATAAGCCCGGAGGCAGTCCGCTCTGCCTTTTCTTTCCTTTCCTCTATGCTCCCTGCCCCGCCACCCTGAGCCTCCCCCATCCAGAAGAAGGGAGAGAAAAAAGGGATGGGGACAGTCTCCAGTTCTAAGACAGTTCTCCGCAGGAAGGGCTACAATGTGTCCAGGACCGGAGCCCTGCTACAGAGTCCAGAGGAGAGGGTCCCGCGCTCCCTTCAGGCAAAGGGATAGGAGAGGGTGTCTAAAATGCGACACTTTGTAGGGGTGGAGCTGAGGGAGGGACAGGAAGACCGAATCAGGTATTCTGCTCTCCGCTAGACTGTGGCCCAAGTCTGCAACATCCCAGGCGTTTCCTGGGTTTGAAATGATCTAATCAGACTCGAGGTACTGGTTGATGCTCAGTCACTGCACTATGAGGAAACCTGCGTTTCTTCAGAGTTTCCTTTACTGCACATAGTAGGCGTTTAATAAACTGTGATGGTCATAATTCCTAATATTCATCTCCCTTTGGAAATAGCCTATGTGCTGAGGTTTAATCAGAGGGAGGAATCTGGGTTCTTTACAAACAAGCAGCTGTACTGCAGAATTAGCCAAAATCTTGAATGAAACGAAACTACTATTGGGTGAATTAATATCTCATTAGTCATTCTTAGATTAAAAGACAGACCCTAGGGGAGATTTCCCCCTCCAGATCCTACCCCTAAAATTTCTTCAGCAGTCATCCCTTCGTGGGAGAATTTTTCCAAAACTAAAGCCTGTTACTCATGCATGACCTTTCTTTTCCTCTTTCACTTCTGAGATGCAACTGTTCTTCCATTGTCCCCTGCAGTAAGCATAGTCTGCAGCATGTATGGTCAAGAGAACATAGGCTCTATCTCATGCCTCTCTCTTTCTATACACACGTATCACATATATACACAAGGATTTTTATACCTACATTGCTGGGATATTGATATATTTTACAATACACAGAATGAAAATTACTTTATACTTAGAAGTGGTATGTATAAAGTTTAATATATTTATTGTATATATTGAATCATATATTGAACCAGTTAGACATATCACAGATATATATGTATGTATGTATGTATATATATATATATAAAATCATGTTGGTGAGCTATATTTTTCAGTTTCATATACATATATATGTACATGTACATATGTATATGAATAGGGTGAAGTACATATGTATATGTGTAGGGTGAAGTAGATATTACAGGTAGACAGCTTCCCCTCATTATCATGCTTTGGTAAAGGTACGCAACTCCCTCCCAGACCCCCACCACCATTTGATTCACTCTTTAAGTAGAACACTTGCCCTCTTTGTGTTCGTCTCTTGAGTCAAGATTCCTACCTACCCTCCTCTGCTGATTCACCCTTGCTTTTGTTCATCTCAGCCAAGGTGAGCTTTTATCCCCCAGCTTCCCCCGGTACTAGGATAGTAAGGGATCTTTTCTGCTTGAGTAAATACAAAAACTTCAGATCATTCCACTTCTTGAAGCATTGGAACTCTGGAACTGTGCATACAGAAACTCTCTGAACTAGTTTTTCTCTTCTATTCTAGTCTATATTTAGGCTATTAACAACCAAAGCTTTAAGGGAATTCTTATTCCTGCGGCAAATTCAGTTTGGAGAGAAAGGGGATAATCCATACCACCACCCCCCACCTTTAGGCAGCGCCCCTCCCCGACCTTGTAGGTATTAGCGCCACCTTGGTCCCCAGTCTTTCATAATTGTATCCCTCCACCCTGCTTTTCATCTTTCCTAAATACACATTACTACAGAGTTGATTACCACTGGCCTCCCTCGTTACTCTTCACCTGGGTTGAGTAGCCCTCCCAGGGGGCTCTCTATTCTGCTCTAGATATTCCAAGGTCTTTTACAACTCTGCCCCCAGGGTCACCACGCGGGGCTCTCAGCTTCCTATGCTGGATCACCACACCCGACCCTCAGGGAGTCACCTCTCAAGGCCCACACCTCCCGGCCATTGTCTTTTTACTGACCTTGAACAGCAACACATCTCCCATTCAATTACACTCAATTCCTCTGACCCCACCCAAAACGAAAATGAGTCAAATCAACAAAATATTCTATGTGAGTTATGGAATAGTTCTTACCTTCCCTAGCACCTTCTTCCCCCCTCTCTTAAAGCTTTAATTTATTATTTATAATTAGACACATACACAGATGTACATTATGGTTTTATACTGTTCAAGTAGCCGCAGTATATCATGTAATGCTGTGTAGTTAGGAAACCAAGCTTCTAACTTTAGCTCTACCACTAAAAAACTGCGATGCTGGGCAAATTAGCCACCCTCTTTGTATTTCAGTTTCCTCATGTGTAACATGAGGGGACTGAATTAGATAATTTCTAAAAATTCCTTTCTGGTCCTAACCTTCTGTAAAACTCTGTGACTATTACATGGTTTAATGAAATATCTGTACTTCAAATACCATTAACTTAAAATAATTCACATTAGCTAAAGGGATCAGAACCCTCCAAAAGGCAATCCCAAAATCCTTCATAGTTACTGGCTCTGCGTTGTGTTTCACAATATGGCAATATCCAATGATGTAGATATTTATTTTTAAGCTTCTTGAACAAAGCAAATGCGTATTAATGAAAATATGATTCAAAAAGAATAGAGAAGCTGTCCGATTTCCCTATGGAGATCCCATCCTTTCTGTAACCACTTTATATTGGGCATGTGCAAAGAAATCAACTTAAATAAAGCTGCATTCTCTCAGAACTAACCTTGAGCGAGGGAGGTGGTGAAATGTTTAGATTAACAAAGGTTGCTATCATGACTCCAACTCAATTGGTTGAAGACCCCTTGCTGTTGAAGAACCAGGAGGAACTACCACTGCCACCACCATAAGAAGTAGTACCCTGCTATCCACTTTTCATTGGGATTGTGGTAGAAGGTGATAGTGTAATGAAGTGGCAGTGTGCTTCCTCGAACCAAAGTCCCTATCACAAGACCTTTCCCAATGTTGTTAGGATTAAAGCTATAACAAAGAGTGAGACAAACTAGAGTTTTGCCCAACGTCATTGAATTTACAGGACCCCAACAGCAATTTCAGTCCTTTGGAAGTATAGAAACAACAGTCTAACATCTGGGTAGCAGGTATAATTTGTTCGAATGCCAAGCTACTAGATGCCAGCATGATAAGCTCCTCTGCTCCCCACAAGTGTCTTCACCATTTACCTCATAGCCAGAGTCCCAGGATCTGTTTTCCTACCAAACAGTAATGCCCCAGCCCCTTTCCCTACTCCTACTTCCTTTGCCTCACTCAATTCAAGACACTTGCCGTAAGGATGCTTTTTGGTGTCCTGAGCACAAAATTTCCTTCTTTTGGTTCTGATTGTTTTTATTATTTGTCCTTTTTGAAGAGGCCCAATGACATCACAGGTGATGACTTAACTTGCCCATGAATTGGATTTATGTGAAGCCCAGTTGCACCAAGTCATCAGCCTCATTCTTCCAGAGTCACTGAAGTCCAGTGGCAAGACAAAAATTAAGACAACTGGCGATGGTCCAGGATGCAGTGGATGACCTCGATGTCTTCCATTTCTGACCAAAATCGTAGTGCTCCACAAGCACCTGCTTTAGCCACCTTCACGAAGGTCAATAGAAAATTATTGTCATTTACCCATTCACATGCTTGGGGTAGACATCCACCTGACTTGCTAACAAGTTTGAGGCCTATCAGCTCCCCTCAACGTGATTTAGCCCATCTACCTATAGATAGCTTTACTGGAGTGTGGCCACTGTGTATGCTACAGCTTCTTGGAGCCACAGGTGAGAGTTGGGTGAAAGTGGATAAGCAACCCTGAAAAAGGCTCAGCAAGACACACCAGAGGTACTAGTCCTCCCTGAATACCCTATGCACCCCTAGGTCTGATTACCATCCATCCCAACAGCCCTAGGTACCAGGTTTTCACAAACATTGTCCAATCCTCTTACTTAATCAATAAGTAAATAGAAACTCAAAGAGATTAAGTGATTTGTCAAAAATCACAAGGAGCAGAGTAGGGGTGTTGAATATATATACACATACATACATACATACCTAGACACGTACATATATATCCCTTAAAGCAGCTCCAGTAAGACCTGTACTACTTTGGGGCCACTGTGTCCTTACTACATGTACTTAAATATTCTACAATTTGGTTTACTTCATTAACCTAATCTTTCTGCCAGTCTTCCTCCCCATTAACCTGAGTTAAAATCCCAACAGACTGTGCTGGAACCATGGTAACACTTTGACATTATATTTTTTAGAGAAGTAGGAATTAGTTAATGAAGCGGAAAATTGTAAGCACAAAGAGCTTAGCAGAATATTTTGAGGATAGTTTGGATTGAATAATCAATGAGGCTGATAAGAAGGAAGCTAAGACCAGAAGTGAAAATACTGAATACAATATTTAGTAAAGAGGATGCAGTAACATATTTATAATGTTATATACTACAACTAGATTAGTTTTATAACAGGGTTGGTTTTTAAGTAATCCAAGTTATTTTTTTTAAATTATAAATATAATTAACCATCTTAATAACAAAAACAAAACCGACATGATTATATGTCAATAGATGTAGAAAATCTTTAAACATAACATAATTTTGTTAAATGTCTTTTTATACTAAGAAATTAAAAATCATAGGATAGATGAATCCTTTTTTAATATGTAGTAGTTTCTAAACCAAATGCTAATTAATATTACCTGTAATCAAAAAACATGGGAGACCTTTCCAATAACATTGGGGGTAAAGAAAGTGTGTTCAGTGTATCACTATAGTATCACTATTAGGTGATATAGGTCTGAGTATACTAGCCACAGCAATAACACATGAAGAAGAAATTAAGGGAATAAATGCTGAAAAAAAGAAAATGATATTTTGCCACTGTTTATTTCCTTATTTATATTTTATATAAATGCCAATGTTATAAGAATATCAAGGTTTTTTTTAACTTTTTCATTGCCAACATACAGTATTTCTACTTTATTCCTAGAAGAGGAAGTGAGCCAAATATGTAGTGAGAGAGAGCAAAATCGAACAAATGGATGGATGACCTCAGTGGTGCAATGAATCCACAAAAGAGTAAAAAACTTTATAGGGAGGCCTTCAGTGTTAGATGGATCCTCTCAAGGATTTATGGAAGGAAGTGGGCAAAGATCAAATAGGGTGAGAAAACAGATTGCTTAAAAGTACCCACATCTGATAAGGTCAGTAATCCATTAAAATATCAAAGTAAGATGGGTAAACTAGGCCTTTTTTTGTACTATTCTATGCACTCAGCTTCTTTTTCTGAACTATTTCAAAAGCATTGACATAAATTTATGAAGTGTTTATAAATTGGGTAATTTCTGTATATGGAATTAAACTCTTACTAGTTACTTTAATAAAATAACATTTCTAATAATATGCTATTCTATACTAACAATTCATACTTATATAGTACTTTAAGGTTTACACAGAAAAGCTTTCTCCAGAGTCCTATGTGACATAGATAGTATAACTATTATGAATCCTTTTTTTTTAAAAAAAACTGATATTCACTATCCAGGCTGGAAGTACAAGAGCTACTCATAGGTCTGACCCCCACTCTGTCATTGGCTCTTTGACCTGCTCTAATTCCCACCTGAATGGGTTCAGTGTTTTTTAGGTTTAGATTTCTTATTAATAGCTGAATAAGTCTTAATTCATTACAACTCAGAACTCCCAAGTCTAAGAGATCCCCGGCCTCAGTGGTAGGCAGGATGACATTCATGCACCACCATGCCTGACATCTTTATCCCCGTTTTACACTTAAGAAGTGAAGATCAGAGATCTTCAGATCAGAGATCAGAGATGTAAGGTGAATTAAATGTCATAAAGCTAGTAAGTACTCAAACCTTGTTTTGGACCTAAAATCATCTCTTCCAATACTTTAAACTATGTCAAACTGCCTTCTCATTATAACTATGGCAATATTTTACTGTACCAAAGATTGCATGACCCTAGAAACAATGCTCATCTTTGTACAACATCCACAACCCATAGTGTTAAGTGTCTTTATTTTCCACTGATCCTGCCTGCAGAGATACTATGAAAAGGGTGGGGTTTTGTTCATTTTTTTGATCTCTAAAGGGTCCATAATTACAGGAGACAGATGAGCCAAACACATGGACACAGGAAGGGTGGAACCCAGCTCACATTTTATGCAATATACCAAGCTTTCTTCTGATGTGATCCAGACATGTGGTTGGAGGGAAGATCTAGGAGACCATTTGTTTATGTTGAGCCAGTCACATCAATCTGGTTCACTGTAGCTCCTCTCCAGTCTGTTGTAGTTGCAAACCAAATGAAGTTAGACCGAGACATTGTCTTCAGCAAACTCAGCAACTGAGTTTCTAATGAGCCTTGATTATTTTCTCTCTCTAGCCAAAGCTTGCTCTGGTAAAGCAAAAGTAACTTTCCAGGTACCTCAGGCAATAGATGCATTTTTCTTCTTAGAGAAATTAAAATCTCTTTTCTAAACTATGAAGGTAATTCAGTATATAACATAATTAACCTATTCTCTTCACTGTAACGACTCATACCTTTTACTAGGGTCAGCTCTTTTTTTTTCCTGTAGGAGAAAATAAAATGAATGAAAATATTTTTTGGTTATCAGTGTACTTTAGGCAATGTCTAATTCCCTCATCAGTTTTTAGGTCTGTTTCTCATTTGATCTACTCAAAAATCAAAATGAAAGAGTAAAAAAGAGAATTAATGCTCTTTTAGGCAAAATCTGGGTCTAATAAATCCTAGAAAATGGAATACTTCATAAATAAAATCATCCACACAAGAAACTCACCAACCAACTTGAATTTTAAAAGACATTTAAAGAAAGCGGAAGTGAGGGCAAATAGTAAGATGAATATGAATGCATGGTATGGTCATTTAAGAACAGTGTCAGGAGATCTAAAGGCTAAAATGAACCTCGAGATTGGCAGGGAAAACTAAGCATAGAAAAATGATTTTCATTATATATGTGTGTGTGTTCATTTGTGTGTGCATGTATATATACAGATTATGTACATATATGTTATATGTATGTGTAAATTTTGTTATATATGCACATATTTCTATAAATATACAAAACAGATCAAACAAGGGATAGGATGGAAGGCTGGGCGAGATAAGATAATACGATGAATCAAAAATGAGTGTAGAGATAGTAAGAGAACATCTAGGTAGCCTTGTAAGTTTTATTCACCAGGCCCAATCGAACTGTATCCCCAGGGAACTGAAAAAGTTGGTGAATTTAACAGATGATTCAATGTTAGTGATTTTTGAAGGATCAGGGATAATGGGAACATTGCTGCAGGGCTGAAGAAGGGGCCGTGCCCTGGATTTGGATTTAGAGGATCTGGCCACCACCTACTACTTCTAAAGGTATCAAGTCACTTACCTTGTCAGTCTCACTTTCCTCATCTGTAAAATGAAGGTGTTGGACTAGATGGTCTCTAAGGTCTCTTCTAACTCTATAACTACTGTATAAGATGATGTTGGTAAGGCATTTAGCATAGTACTTGGCACATAGTAGGCACACATGCTTCTATGAATCTGTGACCACTGGGGTCCTGAATGATCAGTATGGACTTATCTTTTAGTTAAGATTAGCCATCCTAACAAATAGAAACTGACAAAAGCCCATGCTATCATTGCCACTGTAAGCGTGGACAAACAGTTTTGTCTCTCTAAAGGTAAAAGCGAGTACAAAACAGAAATTATAGGATCAAGAGGTAGGAAGAGCCTTAGTGATTACTAACCAACTCCCCTTTTGTTATGTTTGAAGGAAATGTGAAACATCCTAACTTATCAATGCATATTAGAGTTTCTTGCTCAAATTATGTGGATCATTTCCCAAATTTTCCATGGCAAACCCCCAAATTAACCCTTTTATTACCTTCTGGAATCTTTACTATTCTTGTTGATTAAAATAGAAAACTAATCATCTAAATATACAAAATCTTTGCATGAATTAATTAATTCAAAAATTTGTTTGGTTGTTTTTGGTTTTGGGGTTTTGGGGTTTTTTTTGTTGTTTTTGTTGTTGTTATTTTTAAATAGGCCCCTGCTTTTACGGGAAGTTTAGGGTCATTAAGTGAATTTTGCAATTTCCTAAAGGCAATTCAGCCTGCTCTTTTTCTCCTGTTCAACTCTGGATCCAACTTGTTGTCCATAAGTACTGTTTATACTCGGTGGAAAGCTCTATAGGTTGTTCATCTAAAGGGATGTTGACATATAAGCAACAGACATTGTCATCCACTTAGTCTTTCCTGTGTAGAGGGTGAAGTAGAAACCCTTTGAGTGATTACAGATATTTTCTATGAGGCTCTACAGTCTTTTGGTTTTGATACAGATTTCACCATCCATAGGAAATTGTTTCTTGACCCAGATTCTACAATGGGCCTCCTCCATCACAACAGCATACATTCATTTCTGTCTTATGCCTCGACTTATTATCAGAAAGTCATTAATCAGGATTATTTTCTGTTTTTCTGTCTTCCAAAGATAGTGTTTTCTTAGGGTCCTGACAGTTTCAACTATCCAATTTGCTTTTCTGGGCCTTTGGACACTTTTACTCTCACATAGTAGCTACTGTACTTAAAAAAAAAACAAGTTTCCATTAGTCTCAAACTACACTTTGGTTTTGGTCCTTTGCCACAGAACGACCTAAATTTATTCCTAGCCCTCAGTGTTCTTGGTTGGGGTAGGAGAAATAATATGTTCACAAAGTGAAGTGCTTGATTCCAGCATTAAATGTTTTTGTTCTTTGGAGAGATATTTTGCTTGGGTTTGGTTTGCTTGGGTTTCTCATTGTCTCTACTGTTTTCTCTGCAGAGTGAGCATACACAGTCATATTTATGCGGCTACTAAACGAAATAGCAACATGACTGATTGAGTTCTTTTGTTGGACTACATGGTCAATAACCTCTTTCAGGGATGTCACAGAATCAAAGAATTCAAGCATTGAAAGAGACCTCAGTAGCCATCTAATCCAACCCCTACATCAAAGGCATCACTACCATGATCTACTTGACAAATGACCTTCAGGAAGAGGGAACTCATCACCTTTTGAGATGTCATTCATTCCACTTTTGGAAAGACTAAATTATTGGCAAGTTTTTTTTTCTATCTTTAAGTCTAAATTATCCTCTTTGCAGTTTCCACCTGTTGTTCCAGGGTTTGCCCACTGGATCTGAACAGAATAAGCATGATACCTTCTAAATGAGCTAGCCTTTCAAATAAGTGAAGACAGCTTTCATATGTCTATTTCCCCACACACATATATACACACAAATTCTTCTTTCCTCCAGGTTAAATTTACTCAAATCCTACAACCAAATTTTATGTCATGGCATCAAGGATCTCTACCATCCTGACTACCTTCCTTGAGACACTCTCCAGTTCATTGGTGTCCTTCTTAAACCTTGGTAAACAGTACTCCAGATGAGGGTGTCATGCAGTAGAACCATGACTTTCCTATTCCTGGAAGCTATGCCCCTCTGGATGCAATGAAAGATCACATTAACTTTCAAGCTACCTTTTCACATCCCTAATTCATGTTGAGCATATAGTTCACTGAAACTTCCAGATCTTTTTCAGAGCAAATGCTAAAATATGTCCTAGATCAGGGGTGGGGGAACCTGTGACCTGAAGGCCGCATGTGGCCCTCTTGGTCCCCAAGTGTGGCACTCCGACCGAATCCAAACTTCACAGAACAAATCTCCTTAATAAAAGAATTTGCTCTATAAAACTTGCACTCAGTCAAAAGGCTGCACCCGAGGACCTAGATGGCTACATATAGCCTTGAGGCTGCAAGTTCTCCACCCCTGTCCAAGATCATCCCTGACAAAACTCTTTCCCATTAGAGAATGCTGCACCATTACGCAGAGCCAGGCAAATATTTACTGAGTCCCTTCTTCCAGTCAAAAGCATATGTAATGATGTCATTTACACCATTTTCATACTACCAAATAGAAAATGCTTCTCACCTTGGCTGCTTATATTACCCCACAAATCAGCCAAGAGATTCTATAGTTATTATAGTTAGACTCACCAGAGCCATGGCAAAGTGCAAAGTAATTACCCAGCTAGTTCTTTCAAAGTGATTGATGTACTATATCAGTTTGCTTACCATCAGAAAGGGGGTTGAGGAGGGAGTGAAGAAAGAATTTGGAACTCAAAACTTAAAAAAGAATGTTTTGTTTTTACATGTAATTGGGGGGGAAAATAAAATGTTATTTTAAAAAGTGATTGGTCTAAACCATTTACCACTCACCCTATATATAGCTATCTCTGCTTAAAGCACTGAAAAGCTAACTATTTCAATTTCTACAGCTGTTTTTTCTGCATTCCAATGGTCCCTGGACTCAGTATTAATAAATGATAGCAATAGTTTGCATTTATATAGTTTTTTATGGTTTCCTAAAGACTTCTATTTCACATGTCTATTTCACACAACTATGGTTGCAAAGTCCAGATGATAAATTTGATGGCTAATGAATGTTCATTGAATTGAATGGAATTAATTTTCCTCAAAAGATGGACTTAACGAGAAACAGAGGAGAAAAATCTTGGCAGCAAGTTTCTTTCATTTCCCAAATATATAGGGAACTGAATCAAATTACAAAAGTCAGAGCCATTACCCAATTGGTAAATGATCAAAGAATAACAAGCATTTTCAGGGGAAGAAATCAAAGCTACCAGTAGTCATACAGAAAAAAAATCTTTGAATCACTAATAATTAGAGAAATTCAATTAAAATACAACTCTGAGGTACCACCTCATACCCATCAGATTGGCTAAAATGAGAAAAGAAGAAAATGACAAATGCTATAAGGGATGTGAGAAAATAATGCCTTGTTGATGGAGTTATGAACTGGTAGTCAACTCTTCTGGAAAACAATTTGGAAATGGCTCAAAAGCTATTGAATGGTAACTTAGCATACTGCTACAAGTTCTATACCCCAAAGAGATTTTGAAAAGAGGAAAGAATGCATTTATACAAAAATATAGCAGCTCCTTTGATGGTAGCAAAAGATCAGAAACAGAGGGACTGTCTATTAACTGGAGAATGGCTAAACAAATTATGGTATATGAAAATGAAATATTGTGTTGTAAGAAATGATGAAAGAGATTGTTTCAGAAAAACCTGGGAAGACCTGTATGAATATACAAAGTGAAATGGCAGAACTTAGAGAACAATCTACACAGTTACATCAAAATTGTGAAGATAATCAACTTTGAAAGACTTTGATCAACACAATGATCCCAACAATTCCAAAGAATTTATACAATCCATTAGAATACAGATGGAAGCCTATTTCTTTTTCCTTCCATTTTTTATGGCTAATATAGAAATTTGTTTTGCATGACTATACGTGTTTATATATACGTGTATATTTGTAGATATACTATTTTGTTTTTCTTGCCTTCTTAATGGATGGGGGAAAGAGATAATTTGGAACTAAAAAAAAAGAATTAAAAAGTCTCTGTTAAAACAAAACAAAACAAAACATCAAAGGTGGGCTTAAGATAGCTTCAAAATATAGGTCAGTACACTGAATTCCTTTGTATAAGTCTTTGATGTGAAGCCAAAAAAAAAAGTTTCTTACATTTGCAGACATTTGTGTACAGCTGGATTGGCATGTGTTTTGTCTTTCTCGGAAAACTTACAGATTACTTCAGCTAAACCTAAAACCTATGCTATGGAGGCATATAACTTGACATAGAAAGGCATCTCTCCTTCAAGTGATCTTACTCTTAGCTGTGTATTTTTTTCAGATTTAATTATTCTAATGATCTTAAAATGTTCCACCCTGTAGAATTGCCTTTATGATAGGAGCGGTATAATAATGGAGAACCAAGACTAGTTTGTAGAATATTGCAGGTGTTTTATTATGCTAAGGATTCATTAGGACTAGGAAAGTCAGTTAACCTATTTGTATCCTATCACCAATCCCTTAATTAGGGGCAACTCATAAGAAACAATATCTCTTTTCTCTCTCCTAGCACCAGGAGAGAGAAGAGAAGGTGAAAAAATGAAAAGCGAATAAAATGCTACCTAGACATCAAAGGTGTCAGACAGGTCAGAGGCAGCTCTCCCTCCTCTCCTCACAATGATAAACCTACCCGGGGTCTTTTCCATGTATTTTTACTTTTCCTCTTGTCCCTATTTCTCCTATACTGTATCTCTTCCCAGAAAGGAATTATGACTGACCACAATGTGGACAAGTAAATCTACATTCATAATTAAAATGAATACCTCTGTAGGGTAGAGACTGTTTTTTGTTTTGTCTTTTTAACTTCAATGCTTAGTATAGTGTCTTAGATATGACAGATATGTAATAAATTCTAGATGGATTGGTTTGGACTGTAGAAAACCAAAAATAAAAGGCTTTTGATTTATCTGCCACAGAGCTCTTAAATTAACATAGATATATACCAAAAAGCATTTTATTAAATGCCTACTATAGGTACTTGGGTATTCTTGTCACTAGGCTGGGATAGGCGTCTAGAATCATAAGACCCTGTATAGTCATGGTAAAGGAACTGAGAAGAGAGGTAAGGTCTTTTTCTAACCCTTTCCTGCTGTGGTCTAATCATAACTGATTCTTCTCATTTTACCTGGTTCTTTCTTTTCTGTAAGTCCAGATCTGCAAGTCAGTTCAAACCCACTAAGCTTTGGCCAAAGTAGTCATACAGACTGAGGAAGATGCTGAGGAATGTGGTTGGCTAGTTTGATTGTGCATGAACAGCCTGTAAAGTTACAGAAAAAAGTTAATATTAGAACTCAGAGAATTTCAAGTCCCAGTAGATAAAGATAATATGAATGATTAGCCTTCATTTTGCTATGTCTACACAATGCCAAATGTCCAGATAAAAGTGAAAAATGTAGTCAATCCAGATGTTCCCAGATATTTGCAAACTTGAATGATAGACTAAATCCATCTTTGTTAAAGTTCAGATGAAAGACAGTTTGGGATGTTTCACACAATTCTGAAATTCTCTGTAACATCAGTAGATGACTTCTGCTTTATACAGCAGGTGCAGTGGGCTAACAGTTTCAGTAAATCTGCACCTTAACTTAGAGGCCAGCAAAATGGATTACAAAATGACCTCTTCCAGCAGTACAGATGATCAGCCACAGCTGTACATGTTTTCTAGTATGACTGCAACTGGATAGGGCTTGGAGCCATTGGGTGGAGCATTGAACTCAAGGGAGAGAATGTGATATTTTTCCCTATGGTTTCAGCAACAGTCTCTCATTTCCTTATTAGATGATTTTGCCCTGCACTGGAACTAGTACAATTAGAAAATGTGACTGCTGATGAATTATTTTTTCTAAAAAACAAGAAAAAATGTTCAATCATTCTGAACAAACCAAACTGTCTTGGATTAAAAAGAAGTTTCTGAATCAAACTTTAAAGCATACAGTTGGGGGGGGCGGGGGCGGATTTAAAGCACTAGTTTCTAATAATACAAGGTGTTCTGAAAGTTTCAGAGAAATGTTGAAGCTACTAAAACTTAGAAAATTGCACTAAGACTTTTGAGATATCCTACATAATATTCTTGACATTATAAACTCAGGTGATAGAAATCTATATAACAATCAGCATTTAAGTTTGTTGGTGTTTTTAAATTGCTATCTTTCACATTTCACATGGAAAGTACTAAGACCGGAAGTATATTGAAAACATAGTTTAAAAAATTAGATGGGGGGGCGGAGCTAAGATGGCGGAGTAGAAAGACTCATATATGCTAGCTCCAAACCCACAGCCCATAATTATCTATAAAAAGAACTCCCAACAAATTCTGGAACAGTAGAAGCCCCACAGCAACGGGGTGAAGGAGATTTCTGTTCCAGAGAGCCCTGAAAAACCGATCCCAAAGGTCCGTCGCACACTGGACAGGAGCAGAGCCCAGAACTGCCCTGGCCACATGGCACGGAGACGAAAAGATCTGAGTAGGCTTCCGGGATGGAATCTACAGTGGCCACGAAGGTCCCTCCACCCACAGATGCACAGGTCAGTGAGAGAGACGTCTGGACGGGCTGAGAGGGGAGTGGGGAGTCTCCATGACTCGGGCCCCCTCAGGAGGCAGCAGTAGAGGCTGCCTGCAGCCAGAGGCTCCTGGAGCAGGCAGGAGCTCGGCAGGAGCTCCATTATGGAAGTTCTCTGCATAAATCCCCTGAGGGAACTGAGCCTGGGAGGTGGCCCTGCCCCACCTGAGCACCAGAACTTAAGCTCCCATTGAATAGCAGCCAGACCTGCCGCTGAAAGCCCTGAGGCTGGAGAGCGGTATTTGAATCTCAGACCCCAAGCACTAGCTGGGCAGATCTAGGCAGGGATGGAGAGGAATCTCAGAAGTCAAGTAACTGGCTGGGAAAATGCCCAGAAAAGGGAAAAAAAAATAAGACCATAGAAGGTTACTTTCTTGGGGAACAGATGATACCCCCTTTCCTTTCTGACGAGAAAGAAGAATGCTTACCATCAGGTAAAGACATAGGAGTCAAGGCCTCTGTATCCCAAACATCTGAAATAGATAT